>CM027082.1:24565746-25165746 GCA_015343265.1 Pao palembangensis | reverse complement strand
TGTCACACAACAACAAACCAGACTGCAAAGACATGACCGAGACATGGAGCTGCCCCGGTGTGAGCAACTTAATGACAAACGTGAATTTAGTTGTGCTTTTAAGTACAAAAATTCCTCCTTTTCTGTTTCTGTTTCTGTTTCTCATACTTGTTTTTGTCAAACCTCCAGACGTCTCTGTCTCTCTGTCCAGATCTGATGGTGACCACAGCTCTGTTTATGCTGAGCTTTTCGATTGTTGTACTTACTCATAATTCCTGACGTCAGAACCCGGGACAGCACTTCCTCCCAGAGGACAGCCAAGGCAAACCGAGTTGTGAGAAAACGACCTTATTAAAAACACACTACTCAGCTAACAACCGCTAAGATAGCGTTGAGCTAGCAGCATGCTAATTGCGCTAACATGATAAATAAACATGCGCTGCCCCGTATGGCCTCTCAGAGGAAATGAAAACATCCGGCTGCTGAAACGCTGTGTTTCATTGTCTGCATCATGTGAACATACAAACATTTCTCTTTTCTTTGGAAGTGTGATGACCCATTCAAAAACAAACAACAACAGCAACAGTGTGAACAATCTGGAATCTGCAGAATAAGTTGTCACAGCCCAATTTAAACATTTACAAGATTAACTCCAGACAGCTGCACACAGACGTGATGATCCAAAGCTTGCCAGAAGGAACACGGGTGCTGAGATTGCTCTTTGACCTTTCGCTTCCATCCAAACGACTGACTTATGTTACATATGGCCACAGCACAATAACTACAGTGTGCAAACTGCAAAGAACAGAACCTGATTGAGCATTTCTTTACCGTGTCTTTTCCTCGTTGTTATTCTCTCCAGCTGCTCTTGCTGACGTCACATAACTGGCCCAGTGTTCAGCACCGTCCTCCTCCCCTCAGCTCAAATCACAGAAAACAGGAGACTCTGATGGCAAAACAATCATCAGGCTATTTTAGTTTTACTGTTAAAGCTGCGAGAATCAGTTATGCAGTTAATGTCTAATTTCATGGTCTGCTCTGCTACAATTCAGCATATTTAACATCTGCAGCAACTGGAATTTCTTCTTTCATGGTATTTACGTCTGACTCCTTCTGCCTTTCTTGGACACGATGTCCTCTTGGCCCCCGAAAGCAAGACGATTGAGCAATACGTTCAAGTCAAAAGTCACCCCCCCAACCCAGCCATTGTTTTTCTGCTGTGCAGCTCTGAAAGAGGGAGAGTTATGTGCTAATCTCTCACTCTTTCCAAGAAAAATACATTCCTGAACGCTCCTTTCATGTTTGTCACATAACGAAGGAGAAGGTTTCCCCCCCGGAACTGGCAGGCAGCCAGGCCGCCCCGCCACACAGCTCAGACACGTGCACGTGGCACAGGTTGCTCGTATATTTGCACATGTATATAATAGTCCACAGTCTTTTTTTTATTATTATTTCCGGGCAACCACACACGAGCTGAAGATGTAACAAAGACATGAGAACATGCTAGTGTCACGTGTGTGAATCATGGCGTGTTCATAATAACATGAATCCTGCGGAGCTAGCGTCCTCCACGCCAGCGTGTGTCTCCATGTAGCCCCTAAAGCTCTGTGCTCATGATTTCATCCACTGATTTAGGCTCTGGGGTCAGAACCACAGAAGATGGATTTATTCATGACATCACACTGTCCGAGCCGTGTGTGGACCTTCTATTGTGGCGAGGATGATTCACGGACAAAGAACGCCACAGATCCCCCAAACAAACAGAAACAGCTTGTGTGAGACCCGAGTTGGAAGAGCTGGAGGACGACAAACGTGTGCTGTTCCTGAAGCTTCAGCCTTGCTGATTCTTCCCAATCTTCTGTGAAAGCTCGGTGAAGGAGGGGGGCTACAGCCAGCCCCCTCCTCGTCACACATGGGCGTCACATGGCCGAATGGATGGTCCATGTTGACTTCAAAGGGTTAATTCATGACCTCAGGCTCAATTATGGATCCCAGCATCAGCACACCCAGAGGTGAGACTGACATGGCTGAGGACAGAGGTCTAGCTGGCTGCTGTATTTCCACACGCACCCTGCTGCTGTGTGGAAAGAGCCTTTGTTCAGGTTTTGTTTGTGTTTGTTTTAGCGTGTCAGACGACTTGAAATGTTACCGTCCTGTTTTAGATGATCGGCAAAGCAGAGCTGACGCTGCAGACACAGCATGGCGACCTCTCCACCCTCACATCTTGTGATCTGCGTAAGCTTGTTTTGTTTCCTGCCTTAACAGGATGTAACACATTTCGTAATAACAACGTGCATGCTTGTGCACATGTATGGTGGGCCTTTGGTCACAACAGGTCACAGATTTGAACTAATGTTGCTTATTTTGCACTTTTTCAGACCGTTTGCTCACCGCTGAGCTCACGTCGGCTGAGTCACGCTGTGGATACAAGCCGATGAATCAGCGTAACACTGACTAAACAGACCCGCGACGGGAACAACAGACTGCAGGTACAGCCAGACATGATTATGGTGTGTGTTAGTGTGTGTGTCTGGGCTGATAACGACCCAGGTTATGGCCTTTCTCCGTCTTCTTCTCTCACCTCTCTCACCTGGGTCCTGGAGATCCTGGAATAAGGCTCACCAGGCTGAGAAAGCAAAGAGCATCACTTCAAACCTCCCCTAGGTCCTCGAGTGGAGGAGATGATTAGATAAAGAGAACGGACTCATCAAATCCCCGGTGAATCAGTCACCGTGACACCTCTGGTCATGAATTGTTAATAACCACGAGGCAGCCAGTGATTGATTTATGTGATAAACTAAACCTACTTTGACGTTATACTTCATCTGAAAAATACGGGTTTTTTTGTCCCTTCAAGATGTAAAAAAACAAAACTTAGGGCCGAGTAACAGGACGGAGGACGGAGGAGAGTTGGAATTCTGTCTGCGTGTGCTGAGACCGCGCTCGGGAAATTGGAATTTAAATCATGTCGTTTATGTTTGGTTTAGCTGCCTCACACGTTCTTCTCTTCGGCCTCCGGAGTGTGTAGATATTCATCTTTGGAATCCACAGACATGATCATTGGTAATCAAAAGCCGGTTCTGAGAGGCGTACTTGTAACGTGAGAAAACAACAGGATTCCCGCTGCGCTGTGGTAAAGCCTGTTTTCTGTTCTCCTTAACTGCAGTTTGCTTGTTCTGGGTGGTATAAATGTGATCCTCGATAACTGTTGGAAAGTGCTTTGTAGGTCATGTTGTAGATTACAATAAGCCTTCAGACTTTAATGTCAGCCAACTATACATGCTGGCTGATACTGGCTGAACTTTAAATGACTGACCCTCGTCTGGAAAAGCAGTTTGAACCAGAAAGGCATCTTTTATAAGCTGAGAGGCGAAGCGGTCGCAAATCTGAGCGTGACGCAGCGAATGTGCTGAAAAACATGACCAGAATGTGCTGGAAGTTGCAGGAGTGCAGGATGATGAAAGAGCCTGTACGCAGCTCTAATCACGTCTTTTCCCTCACAGAAGACGGCGGCGACGATACCAGATCGCTCAGCCTTCCTCCCGACACGATATTTCACTCTGTAGAGTTTCAGGCTTTTCTAATGCTCTATATTCATCAGTCAGCTTTCGTATGTTCGGGTTGGAATGCAGAAGAATCCGATTTGAATGATTTTAGAGGGACAGTTTTGCTGTATGTTTGATAATTGTTTTCAGTCCTGAATGCAGACAGGCCAGGTTATCAGAACAAACTGTTCCATCTACCTGATAACACACACTGCTCTAATCCCTGTGACATTAGAACCTTCGTAAGGAGTTCCAGGTCCAGGCTGCGCTCTCACTTGTGTTCATGTCTGATGCTGGATCAGATACCCAACATCAAAGGATTTATATCGTTGCTTTGTTGTTTTCTTTAAAACAAAAGGCTGATCACTGAAATAAGCTCGGCTCTTTTTCACCATATTTGCAAAGAAACATTGATATGAAACAAAAATATCTAAAATATACTGTCCCATGTTGATCGTTGAACGGCAGATTAACGCCTCTCCCGACCTTCAGCTGTCCGTCTTTTTCCACACACAGAATTCACTTTGCTGCTTGTTTGTTCCAAGTTTAGAAGCGACACTAACCTCTGTTCCCGATGAAATCCTCACTGTGACGGTGTTTTTGACTCATCCGGTCCAAAAATATCCGGCGTAATTACTGTTTTGATCGGCGGAGCCGCGTCTCCAGCCCGTAGACATGATTTAGCTTTGACTCATCCTGCTGAACACGATGTCCCATTTTGCAGAGTAATATGCTGAACAGATGCTCATGCCGCTCAAAGGAAACGCTGAACACCAACGCACGTTTAAGATTTTATTTGACTTTTTAAAAAAAAAATGATTACAAAAACTTTGGAGAGTTTGCAAATCACAACTGCATTTCTATAAAAATACATTTGCTCGTTTGAGTGCGTGCCACCGAGGTCACACGGCTGACCCTGACAACTTTTATAAGCCTAAAAACTTGAGGAGGCTCCCCGAGTCGTTTTTTTTTGGAATGTTTTTTATGTCCTTAAACGTCAGTGACGTCTCTAGCTTTGGGCTCCATGTAAACGCTGAGCAGCGTATTAAGCTTGGGTTAAGCTTCAAAACGCTCCCCACAGCACCAGGACGTCTGGCTCCCATCAAAAGCTTCGGGCCACATGTCCCCACGTCCTCCTCCTCCTCCTCCTCCTCCTCCTTTTGTTTCGCAGAGCTAATCTGCAAAACATGTGCCACTACACAAACGGCTCATCCCGTTTAATCTATCATAACCAAAGATCTTTCAGTGCCTTAAGATTTACATCGATACAACTTTAACTTCATCCACAAACATCTCGTTTTAAAGCCCTAAACGTTCTTTCAGAGTATTCAGCTCCATTCATCGGTGTGAGAGGACGGCTCCCTGAACCCCTCCTGCAAACTTTGACGGCAGATAATTAAGGCATGTGCAACTTTTTTCCCTTTTATAAGTTTTGAACTGCATGCATAAAATACGTCTGCTGATCCGTCCCGCCTGCTCGGCCCCAACACCTTCAGATACAATATGTGCTTGAGTAACAGTAGAAATCATCACATGTACACGATGCATAATTACGCTGTTAAAAGTTACTGCGCCGAGAAATACATGGAACGTTAAAAAAACAAGAGTATAAAATAGCACTTTGTATTTTACGCCACTCAAAGATGACTGGGCTTTTTCAAGAGCACATTTTACAGAGATCTTAGGCACGACTCCAAGCCTCCGCCTGATGAAGCCATCTGTCCCCTCATCAACGCAGACCAAACTCCTTGAAACTCAAAGTCTTACTAACTATGAGGGAATCCTTCATTGGCTCGTGTCGCCAGGAGCTGAAGATCACTTGGGCAGGAACTGATGGGGAAAAGTTACTTTCCATATGACAGGACAGGATATTATCCACTGGACGGGCTGAAAACTAACTGGTTTCCACTGGTATCCAGCTCCTGTGAGTGCTCCATCTGCTGACCTCATCCTGAGGTCCAGCCTCTGCTCTAGGGCCCTCCAGGCACAGAGACGTGCTCCGGGAGAAGACAATTCTCTTGATTTGTCTCATCAATTCCATTTGCTTGACGCTCAGTCAGGGCTGACAGTTCAACACGTCATGCAGCGAGGTCTCATGTTGAAGGGCTGAGGATTGGGGTCAATCTGCGGAAGGAGAGAGAGAAAAAAAAACCTCAATAACTTGTCAAATCAGTCAGCCTTTCATCACAGATCAACATGGAGTTTGTTAGATAAGACGTGGTTCGTACATAAATGCACCACTCCCAGCTCCTGGAGACTCACCTCACTGTACACCGGTGGAGGTCGGAAGCGAAACTCCTGGACGAAAGCCATGAGGGGACGCTCCAGGATGCCACTCAGGTCTTCGGAGGGCTGTGGGGACACCGCGTTGTTCCGCTGCCCAGCTTCCTCCTCCGTCACCACAGAGCTGTAATCTGGAGGGGCTGCAGGGCAAGAAGGTAAGATTAGTCTAACCTGACCCAACAGAACAGCACAGGCCACCAGTGTGCGCTGCTGAGTCAGCGCTCCAGTTAACGCTAGGAAAGCCCATTTCACATTTACTGCTGTCGGTGCTGACAGAGGCTGAGATTTAGCACGAGTTACCTCTAAATCAAACCCTATTTGACTGAGAAGGTGCATGTTTTAAAGATGGACACGCAGCTCAAAGGGTGCTTACGTTCAGGTTGCTCTGGGATGGCCATGCGCAGCCACTCCAGGTTTACGCTGTACTGGCTGCTGACGCTGGAGGTCCTGCTGCCAAAGGGATGGAGGGGAATGGTGCCGATGACGAGCGGGAGTTCCAGGTACAGCTTGGATGTCCCGGGAACATCGACGCAAACCTGTTGCAAGTAAAATGGAGAGAATATCTCATGGGTTGGGCGCAGGTTTAAGATCATGAGGAGCAGAGGAGAAGAGCGCCCTGAAGCCCACCTTGAGCATGTACTCCACTTTGATGATGCGACAGTGCAGGATGGAGGGACCCACTGGTGGGATCTTGATGGCTCGGCCGTGCCACGTCTCCCTGCATTTAGCGCCCACGATGTCGCCGCACAGTGTGCTCACCACGGCACGCTTCTGCTTCATGGTGCCGCGAGCGATGAACGTCTGGGTCTGGATGATGTAGGCTCTGGGCACCACAGATCGGGACGTAGCGTTGTCAAACTCCGCAAACACGGGTATCACCTCGCCTGCGGGGAGGAAACGTACGTCAGGAATCGCAGACCATCAAACCTTTAAGACCTTTAAGGAAGAGCAGCGTCGGGCGCTGGACTCACCTGGGGTGTAGCCTTTGCGGTCAATCTTTGCAGTCACAGACACCTGTCCGAAGTTTCTGTACCAGGCCCGTGCCATCTTGTCCTTTGTTCCAGCCTGTGGTGCCTGATGACACAAACAAGGAAATGGCCTTCAACACCCATGAAACCGTTAAATGTGTCATGACATCATCATGAAACGTGAGAGCCCAGCTGCTCACCAGTAAGGCTGGCGTGTTGATGTCGATGGGCTCGATGACTGTAAACTCCTTCTTGATCTTCTTGACGGTGGCCCGCGGCCTGTGCAGCTTCACTTTCACCCAGTAACGGATGCTGCCGTGTTTCCCCTCGAAGGAGGTGACCAGTGTCTCCTCTGGGAGCTGGAAGCTGAATGGAAATTCGTGCCTACCCGCAGGAAGGACAGTTACCTCACCGTTATCTGTAACAGAGAAGACAAAAACATTTCAGTCACTATGTTGTCAGTTTTGTTGTAATTCCAGGCCCACAGGGCAGTAAGTGTGACACAAATGGCTATTAAAACACATCAGCACCATTTAATCAACTGTACGTTTAATCTTTTTTAAAAAAAAAAAAAAAGTTCTTAAGAAGTCCACATCAGTTTTTCTGACTTGTTGATCTTTTAAGGATAGGCTGAGCTGATGTAAAAATCTATTTCTCTGCAATCACATGGTTTCGCTACGTGCCCAGAGGGGCGGTTCCTGTTGCACTGTGCTGACTGAACAAGTTTTCCTCGAGCTCTATGTCACAGCATGTCTCGAACGCTGTCTTCTTTCCTTCGCCTGCTGCACAGGTCCAGGAACACGTGTTTGCATTATTTTTATATTCCTTTGGCAACATGAAACTTTATCGTGACTTAATATAACCTGGGACAAACCCTTGGAAAAGCATAAAGTGAGGGCTTGGATGTTTTTGCAAATGACTTAAACAGCCAGTTACTATTTTTTTCTTAGACCAGACGGCACGCTCGTGGAGATCACCGTGGTCGAGATGTGGATTTCCTTTCTGCACTTGAAAGCAAAACAACTGGATGTCCAATGACTGGAGACAGAACCTTGAGTCTGTCCCACACGGCTGAAGAGAAAAACAACCCAGGAGGACTTTCTTCTAATGGAGAAAAGGCTGGTGTCTGTCATTTCTTTCCACAAATGTTTCAGCAACGAGGAAACTGCCTGAGGACTTTGACTTTGGAGACAAGAAGTAATAACTGCAGAAGAAGCTCTAAAAAACAAAACAAAAAACAAAAAAAATTCTCATTGTTTGCTGCATCTAAAGCCCAATTCTCACTTCATAATCAGAATTTACCTACTGATAGTTACATTAAATAAGTCACTACTCAAGTCTACATCCAATGCAGACTGTCCTCGAAAACAAGCCAGTAAAATGAACTTGCAAAAGCTCCAGATTTTCCCAGTTTGCAAACAACTACCGGAGACCCATCAGCCTCTTTACTGTTTCATTCACGTCATTTGCTCAGTGAGTTGCCGCTGGTTTTGTTGTTTTTTTGTTGATCCCCATCAGCGTCCCTGCAGAGCGGACTGACCTGCCTGAAGCAGCACCTCTCTCCGGTTCAGGTACTCCACTTCGTCGCTGTAGTTTTGCGTGTATGCGGTGCTGGAACCGGCAGACCGGGATTCCGTCCAGTGCACTTTAGCAAACCCTTCGGCGTGGAGCTTCAGGGAATTCACACGAATCTCACCGAAAAGGTCCAGAATCACCCGACCCGAAACAATATCCCCGCTGCTGAACACCGGAGGACAGTCGACCTCTGGGGAGTCAAAGACGACATCTAACTTTTTTAACTTGTTGAAGATCATGGTTGTCTGTGGAGTGCTGTTCAAAAGTCCGAGATGTGTTCTTCTAGACGTATTTGCAGTTTTTTTCTTCCCAGTTTCCTAGTGCCTCAACTCACTTGTTGACTCTGCAGGACCATCGAAGCGCTGCCCTATTTGGAGACTGAGATAGTGGGCGTGGTCTAGGACTTTAATTACGTAGGCATCTTTCGTGACCCGTGCTGCCTTCAAGTGCTCAGCTTTGACGCCGAAATTTTCATTAGTAGGCCACAGTAACAACAAAAAAAGAAAAAAAAAACTAATAAAAGGGAAATATTATAACAGCGACCCCTTGATTAAGGTAACTTGGTTCTGATTTTATAACTATTTCTGGGAAAATTGCCAATTGAAATCTCAAGGCTTTAAATTCCCGACTTCACCTGAAGACATCGTAATAAACATGCGGCTGGGCGTGGAGACAGCAGTGAGGAAAACAGGCCCCTGCGATGATTGATGGTTACAGGTTCTAAGAAGAAAACAGGCTCACTCAACATGCCTCTGTCTGGCAGAAATTCGCCTTGCGAAGTGACGTAGTTACACTGGGAACTTAAGATGTTTACGCCACTTCTACAGTGCTGCGTGAACATGCCGTTACCCACGATACCGCTGGAAAACACATAGCTATGCAACAAAGCATGCAACTTGTGACAGCAAATCCCCTTATGAAAAACAAGCCATTTTGACATTAATAACGACTGGCAAAAATACAGCAAAATCCTGTGCACCGTGTGTATTGTCAAGGGCGCCTGAATTCACAATTGCTGCTTAACAACACTACTTAACACGGTAAAATAATTTCCACGATAAACAAACAGCTCAATCTGTGCAGAATAGCATATTGTGTCCAAATATGAAGAATCCAAAGAACAAAACAAACAATACGCCATTTCTGAGCCGTGTTCTTATCTCTTGTTCTTTCCAAAAGCCTTAAGAACAAACAAAATCAAGTATGTTCTGACAAAAACAAAGTTGTTTACGCTTTTGTTCTCTGTGACGGCCTGTTGTCCACTTGCGCCTCCAGCTGGAGTGTTTGTGGAACTGCACCACAGTCCTGCATATTTGAGCTTCAGTACAGGTTTCTCAAATAATTCTCTTATAGTGCAACTTTACTCCCCACAGATTGAAACCTATTGTAAAAACCTGCACTGCACCATTTTTGCTATTTTCTGTTGTCATTCTGATCTTTCTGTGTTAGTTTTTTGCAGCTTTGGGAAACAAAGCAGACACCGCCACCTGTTGGTTGGGCAGAAGCAGTCCGTTCTGGTAAGTCGACCCTGTGGTTTCCTGCGCGCGCCAGTGAGTCTGATAAAACTCCCGCTGCACCACGCAAGACTCAGCACTATCACCTGACACGCAACTCCTGACTGACTCCACCCAGGAGAATAAGAGATAAAGATGAAGTCAAGTTGCAAAAAATGAAGCGGCAACAAGCTGTGCATGCATGCACAAGGGAGGGCTGAGCAAGGGAGAGTCACGTGTTGTTTTTCTGGTTGCCATGGCCACGCTGGCTGCATTTTTTAAACACCATCCACCCTTTCCTCCCCTTGGCAAGGGTTGGCAAGAAATTCCTTTGTCTTTCTGCTTGTAAAAAGTTAAGGATGAAAACCAGTCTAAATTCTGTGTACTTCTTCGTTGATGATGTTTGATCCATGTAATCTAAAAACAAACAAACAAACAAACAAACCCAAAACATTCAGCAAGTTACTTTTGGATTTTATAGAGAATTTTACTTTTTGTTGTCACTGTGGACCAATAAAGTGATCTGTTCAACAAGAATCTGACTAACAGATCGTTAAATGAATGAGGTGTCTAATTATGACATGACACAGCAGGTAAGAATGTAATTAACAAAGACATAGAACTGCCAGTTGCAGCCCTGGTGTTGATACTTTAATGCTGAAAACATTTCTGACAGCTACATCACCTTAAATGCCTGATTAATATAATATAAATAAATAAATAAAAGCAACAAAGTATATTCGTGAAGCATAAGTAGGTGATAAGATGATAAAATAAGGTAAAAGTGTTCTGTGAGTGCAGGTTCTCACCAAGTGATTGTGTGGTAGCTTTTCCACCATGTCAACAATTATACCAGCATATTAGCCAACTGTTAAACAAAGCCAGCCGGCGCACATCTAACTACAGCTGTTGTGACAGCAAATGACCTGGAAATGACACCATGTTGGGCATCAAGCAGTGTCTAAAGTGTCCTCTGCTCCTGCACATTTATTTTTGCATATAGCCAAACAAAATAAACAGTTTTAGAGCGAATTTCATGAAACATTAACTACAGTGCACGGTTTATACATTAAGCTAGTGGGTCTGGACTTTTCTCTGATTAAGCTGGCAGCTGTCACATTGGGCTGACGCAGCACAGGGCTGCGTTTGCTGAAGCCCATTGACTTGTGTTTACTTTAAGGATTACCTGAGCTAATCATCGTGTTACCAGTGTTGACTTCTCTCCATTGTTTCTGTGCCACACATTAGACCCAGGATGCAAATTCTGCAGAACTGAGCAATTATGAGACGCAGAAGCCTTCGAATTGGCAGATGTAGGTCACATTTTTCAGACAGGGGAAAGACTGTTTATCCACCGACTGTACATGATTATCAGATCTAAGCTACAAATGAAAGATTTCACAGGTAAACAACAAATGAAAACATAACTACAACTCTATCTGCAGAAATCATGCAGCATTATGTCCATGTTTTATATCTAAATGTGATATTCTGCACATTTAAAGAGTCTTGGACCCTTTTCCTCTATGTCTGTCCTAAATAAGGACTAGTAACTAAAATATCTATATTGACATTTAGCACCTGTAGAAATGTTACTATTTCCTACTGGCAATAACAAAAGGTTATTAAAAGGGCAAAACAAATATAAACCACACTGACCTCGTATGAGATGCTGTCCCTTCCTGAAGTATGTGATCTTAGACCTGTAGTCGTTGTAGACAGAATTCATCCCACGGTCCTCCAGCCAGTGAACCACTGCCACCCCTCTTCCCTGCACCTTCATGGAAGTCACCCTCGTGTCCTTTCGCAGTTCCAGCACCACAAGGCCTGACACCACCTCCCCTCCAATGAAAGCTGCTTCTGTGGAACCATCCAGCTCCACCGTGAAAGACTTTATGCAGTTCAGTTTCATCCCTTAAGACACAAAACAGTGAAACAATAAACAAAAAATGTGTGACAGATCTGGCAGGGGGGACTGACAATGCCTGCTGTTGCACTGTGGATGCATACTATGCATGCAAATTTTGTTATTTACTTTGTAAATAACATTATGTACATTTGCAGGCTGATAGACAGAGTTAACTGTTTTAAAGCTGTTGATTTAGATGATGGTCTCACACAGGGACAGCCCCGCCATTGAGCGTCTCCTTTGGCTGGAAAACACAGTTTACATATTAAAGCCAATATTCTGAATCACACTCACACAACAGATAATTAAAGCAACACGCTACGCACTGAACACAAGACAGAATCCTTTTTTAGTGTGTGTAATTTAAGATGATTATTTAAAAGTATTAACAACAAAATGCTTTGATAACCAATAAATAACAAGAGAATAACAGCAATACTGATCGTGACGATCGCATCTGTAGTGAGAAATTACTGTTTTTTTTGCACATTTCCGTCAGAGTTTCGAACAAATTTCAAGTGTTACTCCAGAGGAAGCGGATAATTTGCATAGTTTTCTGTTAATACTGTTGGAATCACAGAGTTAAAATGCGTCAAACTCACCGACAGGAAAAGAAACGAGGGTCTCGTCGGAAAATGAAACATATATAAAACAAGAGTGGAGATGTCTCGATGCCGTTAAACGGACCCTCGAGCCTTATAAACAGCGGCTGCGCGTGACGCCCCCAAACACACATCACACCAATGACGTAGCGCACGCGAGTCGGTCCGTCCGCTCTATGGCGCCCGCTGGTGGATGTATACGTTTACGTCGTAGAGGTGAATTTCCTTTCAACCATACAGCCTCTTCACCAAACTTCGATCCTGTTTAAAATATTGTTTATGTTGAACTCAAATTCAAGCATTAAAACTGTTGTACGTGTGAGG
This sequence comes from Pao palembangensis, assembly GCA_015343265.1. NCBI lineage: Eukaryota > Metazoa > Chordata > Actinopteri > Tetraodontiformes > Tetraodontidae > Pao > Pao palembangensis. The sequence goes on along the minus strand of CM027082.1, from coordinate 25,153,068 downwards.
CTGGTTGTTAAATGTATAAATTTAATTTTATTTTTATTTAGTTTTTTCTTTTCCTTCATAATATTCTTAATGCTGACCCATAATTGCACAAGTGTCCCTGAAAGTCTCTATATTTCAAATAATGGTTCATGGATTTTAAGAATTTCCAAGTAAGAAGTAATCTGTTTTTGGTAAACCTTCACTCATCACTCAAACATGCTTTTGCAGCCGCAGCCTTGGACCTGCTCACGAGCATGTGGTCATTTAAAGTGGTCATTTAAAGTTCAGGCCAATGCCAGCACTGCTTTTTTTTTTTTTTCATCTTGCTTGGCTGCTGAACTTCATATTTGATTGATTTCCAGATTGATTTCCATCTGTGGTCAGAGTTTTTGTTTTTTTATTTTTATCAGAATGTCCTAGATCTCACGGTCATAGTTGTTTTTGGTACAATATTTTTGCTCGGTTTTTGCTAAATCATCCTTGAAGGAGGAGATATTGCTGCAAAACAGATGCTAACCTTTTTCTCTAGAACTTGGCGTTAATATAGTAAACACAGTTAAAGTAGGACAGTTGGGCCTAAGGCTGATTTATTCTATTGCAAATTCAAAGTTCATGTTTAAACCAGACCAGAAAACATGTTGTCACTTTTATATTATTTGCATGGTAATTTGGAAAGTTATAAAAGACGTTTTTTTTAGTCGGTCACTTATGTGCAGTTTAAAGGAATTATATATTCAGATGAGCTATCTGTGGACCACTGCAAAGGTTAGCATGTGAACTACATATCAGAGTAGCACAGTGATGTTTGCTAAAAGTTACAGGTTATGAGACATGTAGTCAAAATTTAACTTTAACTTTTTTAGATATTAAAATTCAGCTGACTAAAGTTAGAACTATTTTGCCATATGTGCCATAACTTTAAAAATGAGCTCAAGTACGACTTCAGGACCTGCCATCTTTATTTTGTGTGTGAAATAATCACATGCACAGCTGCTGCTTTCCCAGCAGAGCAGAAAAGCTGCAGATCTGCTGAAGGGCACGGCATAAGTCATCTCTGATCACGCGATTACAGTATACATTGTATAGGTTCCCAGTTCAACCATAACAACAACAATCCCAGTCAGAGCCTGGTGAAAAGGTCACTCCTGCTGTTAGCTTAAATCTGACAGTGCTGGGATTCCAGGTTATAGTGTGACTACCTTTAACGCGTAACAAATATAAACACACATGTTTTCAACCTGCAATGATGAATTTATTAAAAAATAAACAGCAAATCTGAAAACAGGTTGTGTTCAAATGTTGCCACCAGACATTACCCTGTCTTAAAGTTAAAAGGTATTTGGGTCAGTGACTCATAACTTCTAACAATATGTAAAAACAGTTTTAAGAGACAATTGCTGCTGTTGCCTTATTGTTGTTACTGCATGGTTTTGCTCTTTGAAATAGATGAAATGCCAACATTTGGCCAACAGGCGTTCCCTCATTTGTTTCTTGTGCATTATTAACAACAGATTGAGCGACATTGCAAATTAGAGTAGATGTTCACATAAAAATGAAATGACAATCTTAAACTTTACTCTGTCCTAATCAGGTCTATGGTTTACAATAATTACCATGCAGAGTGTGTGAGACTGTCCATATCAATATTCAATCAACTTAACCTTCAAACAGGTTACTATGTTCTACTACAAGCATTTCTCTAGAAAATTATCCATAGATACGATTGTTAGGTTGATGATTGAGTTTGTGATTCTTTTTCCTTTAATTAGTTGACTAACATTGAGAACAAAACAAAAAACAAGACAGTTTTTTTTGGGGGAAAAATACTGCGAGATTATATTATAAACAATTTAAAATTAATCTTGATCATGTAATTGTTAAAACGACAGAATAAACTAATAATACAATACAAAAAAATAATTTGAAGTTTTTACACGACAAAATGCATGCTCTGATGTAAAAAATATAACTATCCATAAGAAAATTAGCACATTGTACTAAACCATACTTTCATGCTCTTATTCCCAGGCGCCAGCGGAAGTTACGTATTTGCGCGGCTGCCTCTTCCGCTCTCTTTTCGTTGAGGCTCAGCTAGAGGCCGGGTGAGTACACGTTTTCGTCGGATATATTTATCAGATTTCAGTCACTTTTCACGTATGATCTATGATTACATTTAAACGAATATTGCTTATAAAAAGCTAAAGTTAATATTAAGTGATGTTTGTGCTGTTTAACCTAGAATACAGAGAGATGTGAGACAAACATAAAAGCTAATTGTACGCATGTGGCGAGGCCCCGCTAGAAGACGACTTAATGCTAACACTAGCTTTAGATAGTAGCTTCTTAGAAGTTGTTAATTTTCCGGTGTGGAAAACATGAAGTTGTTACTATTTAACTTTTAATGAATGTGTATCTAGTGTCTAATTAGTGACAATAGTGTCTAATCTGGTGACTTCGAGTGCGGTGTTAGTTAACGATGGACTATTTTTTTTAATTTGAGCTGACATTTCTTTCACAGCCTGCAAACATGCAGATCTTCGTGAAGACGTTGACGGGGAAGACCATCACCCTTGAGGTCGAGCCCAGCGACACTATCGAAAATGTCAAGGCAAAGATCCAGGATAAGGAAGGTGAGCCGGGTCGTATGTTTCGGAGTATGACATTTTTTGACGAACCAGGATGGCGCGCCTGTCATTTAAAATGTCTTCACAGTCGTTAGGTTTAATTTAAACGATGTATGAAACATTGGAGGCTGAAATGTTACTTTCATAACGTTCTATATTGTTTTCATCAAGGAGTCGTTTGGGCATCTTACTGAGGCGTTTGTCATTTCGTTATTTGTGTTCCACACATATGAGCTGCAGTTTGGTCAGATTTTAATGAAGGTCTGGTTTCAGGTATTCCCCCTGATCAGCAGCGTCTGATCTTTGCTGGAAAGCAGCTGGAGGATGGACGCACGCTGTCTGACTACAACATCCAGAAAGGTAACAAACAAACTGAAAAAAGAATGACTGGTACCAGTGTAATTGGAATTAAAAGTCCACAGTTGTCTTCATAGTTATCATTGGTTTTCTGTGAAATTTATTGAAAATCTTATTACACATACTGTTGGATAGTGATCAGACTCAAAAGATTAAAACAAGCACAGTAAAAGTCGGAATGTTTAATGTCGGGATGTGAAGGTTATTTTATTTGAATGTATGGTAATGTAAAGGTCTCTCGCTCAGAGTCCACTCTGCATCTGGTCCTGCGTCTGCGTGGTGGCATCATTGAGCCGTCACTCAGAATGCTGGCCCAGAAGTACAACTGCGACAAGATGATCTGCCGCAAGTAAGTATCCGATCAACAGTCTGAACAGTCCTGTCCGTACATGTATTGCATCAATACTTGGAATTACAGACAAGTACTCTGAATATTTTTAAGTGCAAAATTAAAACATTTAGCTGTGTTGTCCTGTTAGCTGACTGATGCTAATCCGCTTATTTCACAGGTGTTACGCCCGCCTGCACCCTCGTGCTGTTAACTGTCGCAAGAAGAAATGTGGACACACCAACAACCTTCGCCCCAAGAAGAAGCTGAAGTAGACATTTTGCTTGAATCGGCTTTCATTGTCAGTTGTTAAAATAAAAAAGAAAACGACACTGTGGTCTTGATATTCACTGAATTTGTTTGACCAAATGAGATTATAAAGTGAAACAAGTCCAGTAAGCCTACTTTAAACTGGCGCAGGCTAAAACTGAATGTTTTCTAAAACTAAACAGACTCTCTGGAGCGGCCGGCACTGGTTTCTATTTTCAGCCATGCACACAGAACATGTCCTTTGTGTCGCTGGGTATCAATGGGACGACTGCAGCACAAACAATGTTCAAAGGCCACAGCAGCAATTCAAAGTACTAATTCCACAGGGTTGCCTGTAGTAAAGGAGTTTGCTGACCTTTTGCAATTGGTAAAATTATTTAATTTCAGAATCTGTCTGAAAAAAATTTGAACCCACCTATTTTTATGCAGACATGGGAATACAAAAATTCTAGGAAAACTCATTAAACTTGGTCGCTGTCATTCACAGCCCAGTAATCTCTGACTCTTGACAGACCAAAGGTGCATTTATGAGTCATTCCTCAACTTCAGGAACAATTAGCTTTCTAGATTTGTCCCCGTTACACTGCCATTCTGATTTTATCAGGGAAGAAGAATTTGATCTTCCAAGATTCCAGAGTCTTCACAGCTGGAGGTAATTAGAACTCATCCCCACTGCAGGAGGAGGAGGAGCCCATTTCATTAATGCTTGACAAATGGTGACAAGGTTGCGGTTACTACAGTACAGGATAATAAAATTAATGCATTAATCACCAGCTGATGTGTAAAAAATATAATGGATAAATACGTCCAGATCACGATAGTGCTACTTATACTTTATTGCATTAACAAGTCCGTAGTGACCTGTTAGAAATCTCATTCTAACCATGAATGTACCATACAGTCTATGACATCACTGTCCTCCCAGGGAGAGATGCAAAGACCAACAGACATCTTTGATCCGAGCGAAGTCAAACTACTGCAGTTGTGCTTTGTAGCTACAGCAGGTCCAGGGTTTCTGCAGAGCTCCTGCAGCGCTCCTCTGCAGCTCCTCTGAGCCACTGGAAAGGTTTAACACTCCTACTGTGGGCGAGCGGCGATGGAAGCGTACACGAGAGTGAGAGAGAGCAGTTAATGAAGGGAAGCTTGGCAAAACGTCGGCAGGTGACGCGTCAGGATCCGTCACCGCCGCCCTGCCGGCTGCAGACAGGAGCTCCTGCTGTCCTCAGACGTGACCAGGACCATCGTGTGCTGGTGTTGTGGCAGAGCTGTGGAGCCCTAGTTTGTCCTGGATGCTGTGATTTTGACACGCAGGCTGCTGCTGAACAAACAGCGACCTCAACGAAATGCTTATCACAAAAAAAGGACATTTTCTCAGGATTAATTCTGCCAGACAACCATTAAAAATGCCCTGATTTATATAGAGCTGCTACATTTTAGAGCAGCTGGTGATAAATTTGGATTTTGTACCGTAACCTGCCACTACATGACTGCAGTTTCACCGTCTGCGCTGCCACAACACCCCTCTGGAGAGCTTTTGCATTAACTGGCTTTAGCCTAAGTTTGCTAATACTACTGGATTGAGCGATATCTACACATACAATAAATGCTGTCATAAATGTTAACTTTGACAATCCTCTTTCAAACAGTCCATTTCAGTCTTTAATTTGATCATTCGTCCTCTAGGAACCACTGCTGAGCACGTTACACAACAGATAAAGACAAATTTACGAAGGGCTAGTCTGGTACCATTATTCTTCCTGAGCAAATGCTTCTAATCTACTGTATGTAGTGATGACGACTGTAGGAGTGGAAACACTGATATGAGGAACAAAGTATCATAAAAAAATCGAACTAAACCTGTCAGTTTTGTCGAGGTACCAGTCCCAGTGTGGCAATGATGCCCAGTACAGATGTGTTATCTGGATGAGGCACCTTCAAGCGGTCCAGAGTACCTGCTGTTAACCCTGTCCCGTGTGTCTCCAGCTCACTTTGACTGGTGGTTAGTCGGCGATGAGCTTCGCCAGGCTCTGTCTCAGGTCACTCAGGTCACAAATCTTGATGTCCAGGACCTCGATGACGCGCCGCACCTCCACTTCCGCCTGAGCCTGCTCCTCCTGGCTGGAGGCCAGCGTCTTCTCCGCGCTCTGGATCTGACCCTCCAACTCGGTGTTTCTTCTCTCCACATCCTGCGAACCAGCGTCAGTGTTTGTAAAAACATGCAGCACAGATCGCGAGTGAAACATCTCGCTTCGAGCCATTTTGGCAGGAGGAAGCATCTCAGCTTTACTCATCCGACTGTGAAATTCTCTGGTGAAAACGCCCCATCAGGTTTGTTTAGACTGTTTTTCTGCATATTTTACCGGGGAAATGTGTGCTTTCCATAATTGTTCTCTAAACCCCACAACGAGGAGGACTGAACACAAGGACAGAAAAGGGCAAAGATAAACAAATAGAATTCACAAAAAATGACACCACAAATAAAAGCGACAGAGGACCTAAAGGCCATGAAATATGCATCAGACACAACCTCTCCATTAGCATAGAACATTTGGTGTCGTCTCCTGCAGGCATCAGCTGCGCTCATATGTATAAAGTTGGGGCTCTGGTCTATCATCTGTGTTTCTGAAGCTTTTAGTCCACATATAATAACATAATCTGCTGGGGAAAAGAAAACCAAACCACTCAACTGAGGGTGAGAGAGGCTTTAAACTCCAGCATGGTCCATGAAATGAGAGAAAAGCTACAGAGGTCAGTAACCGTGGAAACAATATGAACAGTTACCTACTACAGGGATCTCGTGACCCTAACCTGACATTTTTTGATCCTTTCCTCTGGATGGTTGCCATGGTAAATGTTTGTATAGGAGCTCTGCCGTTGTTGGCTGAACCAAGTGGGTCAGCAGGAGTCTTACCTGCAGCCTCTGCACGGCCTCTTCTCTCTCCTTCTCCAGCTCACCCACGTCTCTTTTCTTGCTCTGAAGAGTGTGAATCTCCTGGAAACATGAGTGTTTTTGAAAAGTCACTGACACGCACAAACAGGTGTGTGTGGAGGAAAGTAAATACGGCGCTGATACCATTTCTGAAGCTCAGAAGACCAGGCCATCGTCAACATTTTTAAATTCCTCCATATTTTTTATTATTCATCATTTTCTGTTTCCACTGGATCCTCATCATCTATGTAAAGGGAAATTTGGGCTTGTTTAAAGAAAACACTGACATGTTGAGACTCACCTGGTCTTTGGCCCTGAGCAGCGCCTTCAGCTCCTCCACTGACTGACTGAGCTCCTCACCAGTCTCACCAGTAGTGGTGGGGTGCCCCAGCTGTCCCTCCAGTTCCGCCACCTGGAACACACACACACACAAACATTTGTGTTTCAATCTTCGTGGACAGCATGTGATCGTTCCAAGTAAAAAAACAAATCTGACTAATTAGCGCTCTAAAGTAATGACTCTAACTCTTCTGCACACATTTATTCACAAATATCTAAAACTGTGGTTTTGATAAGTCATTTGAGTCAAACTTCAGCTCCAGCATCTGCTGCCAACACACTTTCTACCAAACACACAAACCCGAATGCTCAACCTTTGAAAATGAATCAATGTTTCTGGTTCGATGAGCATTACTGCAGCTCTCCTTCAGGGCTTTGAAGAGGGCAGAGAGGCTTCAAAGGTGAGGGGTTCAGCTCCCGCTGGCCCCCATTACAGGACATGAAAAACAATATGAAGGCTCGGATAACAAATATAATAAAATTTCAAACTGGCTGGTTCTACTGCAGTTTCCACACTAGGATGCATCGGGCCTCAGAAAGCTGCCCCGGCCTCAGCAAGGTGTGGGGTTCACATAATCCCAGAGGATTTGGGACCTTTGTTATTCACCCTGCATCGTCTCCAGAGGCACCACTGCATCTCTGAACTCCGTACGAATAAAAACCGCCTGCGCGCTGTGTGCACCGTCCGTCTTCAATTCTGCAGAACGCTGCAAAAGTGATCATCATGGACGGATCTGATTTACAGCCACCCAGCCCGAATGTTCACAGGTGCCAACAAAAATTCCCAAACTGAGAAACACAAATAACAACAAACAGATCCGCTACTGAGATTCTGGATGCAAATCAAAGTCCCGGCCACGTTTCAGTCGCAGCTGCTGCTGTTGATTCTTACAGTTAGAACAAGATAGAATACTATAGATTCTAAAAAAGAAATGCAAAAATGACAAATAATAGATAATAAAGCTGCTTCCTGCGGTAAAAATAACACAATCATGGCTGGAGCCACGAGTGTGATGATGCAGAAAACACTTGTCCTGATACCATGATTTATGGTCTTTCTCTAACTGGGGCAGAAAGATGGAGCCTTGTGGGCTGTAAAATGTGTCCTGTCCCAAAAAAAGGGGGTTAAAAAAAACCCATACATCACTAAACCCCCCCCAAACATCCCTTTTCTGAAGCCCCAGAGGCCTGCTCTACTTCCAGCCACCTGGTTGACTTTCCTGCAAATGTGTGTGTGTCGGTTTGAGAGAGAGTGTGTGTGTGTGTGCACGCGGTGAAGCTTTGGCTCTTTTCAAAGGGATAGATGAGTCCACAATACGGGCTAAAAATAAACACATAAATACAATGGTACAAGGGCCAGTTTTCACTGCAGGCCAGTTGAGTCGCAGCAGAACTTCTTTCAGTTACGCTGATGAAGACATCAGCATCGGTAAGTCTGACCAATGCCGGCAATTATCAGGAGGTGGAGGAGGAAGAGGAGGGAATGCAGAATGAAAAATGCATCTGCAGTTTGGAGGAGGCCAAGTGTCGTGTGTGTGTATGAATGAATAAAAGATATGCAGTGGTGTCTCAGCGGTCATACACTGAGGAACTGAACATATTTGATGCTTTACTCTGGCTTTGGGGACTTTGCTGGATGCTCACACACAGACACACATAGTAGTCCGGTCAGGTTGAAACACTCTGGAGCGTTCTGGGGAGGCTCGCTGGAGGACAAATCTCTGACAGGAAGTGGAGATTACACACTGCAGCACTGATATGAAAACACTCAGGCTGGCATCGTCCAGAGAAGGTGCACGGCAACGTGTCTGTCTAGATTAAGTGAAGTGGTGAGGTTGTCTTGTTGCAGCCCAGCCTCCTAGAATCCGTAAATAAAGGAACGATAATTGCTACTCGGATTAAGCTCTGATGTTTGTCAGACAGACATGAATGTTCATCCTTGGAGAAGCAGAAGCTGTCTGGGCTGGAGGGGCTTTAACACAAGACCCTCATGAATCCAGACTGAGACAGACTGAGCCAATGAGAGCAGACGTGGGCGTTGCTGCAAAAGAAGGAAGTGAAAAGGAGCAGTAGAGCGGCTGCAGCAGAGCAGAGCAACAAGAAACGACAGGAGGTAGAAAAATGGTTTTGTGAGATCAGCGGACACAGGAGACTCTGGTGGAGTTTGGTGGAGCATTGGCGACTCTGTCGCTACCACACAAAAGTTTCCTGCCAAGACTGCATAGTTTTGACCCTGATGAAAGCATTGGAAGTTGTGTAGTTCTCTCCTCTGGTTTTTGGTTATTGTATTTTTGAGCTGTACGTCGTCGTTTTGCTGTGTTTTTTTTTTGCTGTGTTAATAAAAATGCGTGCTTGAAAAAACTTCATCTTGAGTACCGTGATTTTCAGATTATAAATCCCACCGGAGTTGAATCAGTCAAAAATTGCCTCAAGAATTTAAAAAAAAAAAAAAAACATGTAAATTGCACTGGCATTTTGGGGGGGGGGGGGGGGGTGAATTTATTTTACAAAATCCAGAACAGAAGGCTCGAGCGCTGCGGCCGCGTACTTCCCGTGTCAGCGCAGTCGGTCACGCCTCCCGACGCCGACGGCGAGAATCGTTCCATGTGAACACTCCCGTCTCAGACGAGTCTTGTAGTGTGAACACCCATGCTCCTGGCGTTCACACTACCCAACTAGAGAGTCTTGTAGTTTGAACGGCCCAAGTGCCTCGCCGACTCGTGTAGAGTCGTGTCCGGCAGGTAACCTCCTCTGAGAAGGTTTAAGGCTCACTCAAGTATCCTGGTGTGAATACAAGTTGCATTTGTCAGGCTTGTGTACGTCACCTGGTCTCTGAGGCGATCGGTCTCCTCCTGGTATTCAGCGAGCTGCTTCTTCCACTGCTCCACGCTGCTGTTGGCCTCCTGCAGCGCCGCCACCAACTTGGCATTGCTGTCCTGCAAGGTGAAGAGCTCAGCCTCCAGGTTGATCTCACACATGGAGCTGACGACAGGACAGAAGAGGCAGAATTTTCAGAGCCTTCACTCTGACTCACCATAGCAACGGGGGAAATAAGCCCCTTCATGCAATCATTGGAAAAGTTCTGAGGATAATCACACATAAAGCATCGCAGCATGAGCAATTTTCTGCTGCTCAGATGGAATCTGGGTATTCAGCAAAGGACAATTATGGGCTTTTAGCGTTGCAAAAAGAACACAACTGGATTGTTTCCACGCAGACCAATTCTGTTTACAGGATTCATCCCTGAGCTGTTAAAATGCTACATGACATAAGATTATGGAAATATTCCACTTGAGAAATTGCAGCATCTCTGTTCCCATGGTTTCCTGAGTGCTGAAAAATGCGATGCAACCAAGGGGTAAACCTGACCCTGTCCCAGTTTGTCTCAAGCACAAGCTTAAACCATTTCAAAAACATTTACAATTTTAACATTTGACCTATTGTTTTTTTATTAGCCATATGTCCTGTAAACAATGTTTTTACTTAGTAAAAAAAAAAAACAAAACAGCAGATGTTTATGCTGCTGAAAGCAAAAACCCTGCAGCATTTGTTGATTTTAGCAGGTTTCATCAGTGGCGATGCTGTTGCGTGTCCTGCTCACCCCAGGCTGGGTGCAGGCTGCCTGCACACCTCCATCAATTACTGTCAAAACCCAGACAGAGCAAATATGCACAAGACTTAATGGTCAGATTCACCTGGGCAATTCTGAGGACACCCATCTCCCAGTGAGCTTGTCAAGGTCATTTTAAGACTGAAAACCTGGCAGTTGCATTGCCCATCCCTGGAAACGCCGCTGATCTTACCAGCGAACAAATCAGATGCCGACTTCGGCGTACCGTAAATAAAGGCTCTGCCAATTTTCTTGTGCTACTTATCGATCTAATTAACTCTGGGTGGAACATCAATCGAGGATTGTTCACGATGCATAATGGAGGTAACCAGAGGCAGCCGGTAAAAATGGAGCCGACAGCTGCTGCTGATTCCTTTCACGGTGGATATTTAGGCCAGGGAAACGCAGGTGTTCCTAATTAAATTAAACAGGACCGGTTTCCAGGTCTCCCTCGTTCGTGTTGACCCACTGGAAAGCTGTGTCCCTGGCCAAACGAGAACAGCGCCTTTATTTATTGAATCCACAGCACCTGCTGTGAAGGTGACGCGTCAACGTTTTAGTGAGTCAAAACACTTAAAAACCAGCCGCAAATAAATTTTGCTCTGTTGCGCCTACCAATGAGGAAAAACCGAAAGACCCTACGGCCATTTATGACTCAAATCTGAGAAATTCTGGCTTCTGCAAATACAATTTAACACCTTAAACATTTCTTTTTTGGATGATGTGTTAGAAAACACAGGAGTTACCCTTCAGACAGCATCTTCTTGACTCTCTCCTTTTCCACCGTCAGCTCCACTTCAGCGCTCTTGCTGCGAAACAGCTTCTCCTCGGCCGGCCCGTTGACCGTGAGCAGTGGAGAGTAGCGATCTTCCAACTCCTGGACCAGCACATAGGACAAAAACAAATGAGACGTCAGCACTTTTGCAAAGCTGAAGAAAATCTACTGGGTTTTTAATCAATCGATGGGTTTATTTTGCAAGCAAAGTTAATAAGATTTAAGGCTCAGGTCTGTGGGACACAGCTCATCCTGTTGGTTGCCTGGTACGTCCCGTCCAGGCTCCTGTGGAGTGAGCCATAACGTGCGAAGGCAGACTGAAGCGCAGCTCCAAAAGTTCGTCTTGTCTTAAAAAGAACTCACACAGGCTGGTGAAGAGTTAACATCAGCTGAGGCCAATATCGTTGCCTTGTTAGCTCATAGTATTCATGAAGCCCTTACACACAGAAGGAGGGAACATTACATAAAAAGGTATTTATTTTCCCCTACAGTGCGAAGAGAGAGACTGCGTTTGACAGAAAGCAAGTGGCTGGACTCCAGCTTGGCACAGTCATGCTTTAACAGTCTGCTCTGATGAGTTTTCCCTTTCCGCTGCCCAGTTCCGGCCTCTTTTCACACTGTTTTGGGAACAATTTTCTCCACGTTTGAGGTCGTAGGTTAAGAGAGTGCAGCATGCAGATCAATTAGCTGCACCACATTTCTGCCTCCATCCCTCCTGCTGTCAGTTTTTATCCAAAACCTGAACCGCATCACCTCCCTGAAACCCCCCAGGCCTGCACTTACTGTCAAAAAAGGTCTGTATTATTAATCAGCAGGCCTGAGTAGTTTATTGTATACAGTTCAGAAAGGGTAATAAATGAAAGAATCCACAGGAGAAGGCCTGAGAACTAGAAATAAAATGCAAGTGAAGACATCTCCAGCCCCAAAGCCAATGGATTGACTGTGCGTACGCGTGAATAATTCATGCTGTACATCATGTTTAAATCATAAACGGAATTATGGGTTTACAACAGTGTTTCTGCATGTTGGATGAGTGGAAACCAGAAGGAAACGATCAAAACTCACATACATTGTCTGTACAGTTAAAAAGGGGCAATTTCATCAAATCAGCATCTTGTCTACAGAACAATGCACTTTTATATCACACTGTGTTTTCTGATCGTGATTTTATTTCAGTGCGTTGCTGTTGCCACGGCTTTTGCTTTTGCTCATTTGTTACTGCACAGTGGAGCTAAATTTACTCTGGAGTCAACTTTTATAAGGCTCCAGATTAATTATTGAGCACGATAGATGGCGGGACAGAAGGATGTTTGACTGTGAACGCACGCAAAAAAGGTAAAAGGTTGTCTTCTTTTATTATGAGCTGCAGAGTGTGTTTTCACGCACCTGGGAGAGCTGGGAGTTGAACCGGTTCCATGGCGCGCCGTGTAATAGAGGCAAATGAGGAGAAACGAAAACGTTAGCGGAGGATTCAAAGTGCATCAGGCAGTAATTGAGTCACTAATCAGCCATCCGTCAGCGCTCCTTTCATGAAAGACTGCTTTGTAATCTATTACACACGCTCTAAATATTAAATGGCTCTCCTGAGAGCTTCTATCCTAACATCTTTGTGCCACTGTTCCTCTTAAATACACCTACACTCTTTACTCATTTATGACCTTGATTTGGTTTAAGATGCTCCTGTTCTCTACACCCTGTCTTTCAATGAGACCACAAACTTCAACAACAGTTCACGCATCCGTGCATTCAGAGTACGTTTCGGATTCCCCTGATGCAACTTTCCTTCTGACTGAACCCACGAGTCCCTCAAAGCAGACTCTTTCTTTTTAGCGGCTTTTACTTATGCCAGCGGTGCTGCTGCTGCTTCTCTGTCTGTCTCTGCATAGAAACCACGTATGGGAGGAGGCTGTGCAGGATAAACGCTCCACTCAGCAGACACAAACAAATGGCAGCTGTTACCTGTCAGAAAACAGCGTTTGGAACCTGCTGATGTCTTACAGTCAGATGTCATTTCATCGTCACCCTTTCTGTCACATTTTTTTCACTCATATTAGCTCAGGGCTTCACGGGTGTTGAATCTTAACCAATGAACCTCAACTGGATGATATTTAAGCAGTTATTTAACTTTGTTGACATGCATCTGTGAGGGCATGTCCCAAAAACTCCCTGACATATCCCGACAGTGGACAATAAAAGCTCCAGATCTCATGGACATCTGCTAGTGTCGCATTATTGATTCCACCATATCGCCGATCTGGGATGGATAGAAATCAATCTTTTCGCTTTATTTTCTCTCCATTCAGTGATGCATTTAAGGACTCCATTTTCCCCTCTTTTACGTTAAGACTATTTGTTAAAGCTGCGCGAACACATGGTGCAGTTCCCAGTCCTGCATGAAAACTAAATCCCTTTAATGGAGCGACGGCTCAGAAATACATAAATGTTATTTTCTAAATGTGGTTTTAGTGCATCAGAAAACTTCTCAGTTCTGCAATGCTCTTTGTGTTGCGTTTAATCATCTCCCTGAACCTCGCCGTCTCCCCTTCTGTCCCTGAGCTCTGTAAACACGGTGGGATGCAGAAGCTTGATCACGTGCAGATCCCCAGCTGTCACCACCGGGGGCAGAATTAGTGCTCTGCACCACCAGCGTGTGGAGGCACGTCTCACTGACCAAGAGAAGCTGATGCTCAGAGGATCTAAAGTCTACAGTGTCAGAAAGTGTCAGATTTATTTGCCTGCCAGTAAAATACGGAGAAGACATCCAGCTGAGTCTGAAATTAATCGTGCGGTGGTTAGCTATCGCTATATGCCACCACGCTAACTGGATTACAGACACTCCACAGACAAAAGTATGTAAAAGCCTTAATGGAGCCCTTAACTCCCATCAGAGCCGCACTGGGGCTGCCGTCAATACTCGGCAGTGATTAAACCAACGCCATGAACTCTTGTGCTCGTTCCCCCTGTCGTCGAAACAGCAGCGCAGTGAGGTGCAGAGTAAAGAAGAGGTGAGAATATCCACGGCAACAGCTGCAACCACTGCGTTCACAACGCTCAGTGCCTGACCTTGAAGCTCCGCCCAGATGCTGTTTCTCCGCATGCATTGCTCGTGTAAATTGGAGCAGCTGAATGGAACGTCTCTGCTTGTTGATTCTGTGGCTGACCTCTGGCCTGCATGTGCACCTTTAACATATTCAGGGCTCCAGCTCTGCTGCGTTGGCTGCAGGGGAAATCGCATCCAAACAGTATAACAGTATATCGTCAATGCCAGAGCAGCTCCAACACTACACTTAGCCGTGCACGTAAGTCTATATTTTCTTAAATTTGGTTATGCCTAGCAGTTAGCTAGTTACCATGGTTACGGCTCTACAATGACAAGCCAGTCTCAGGAAGTCAGAGCAATGATTACACTGTGTTTAACGTACTGCAGGAGTGTGTCCGTCCCCGACATTGTCTCCTAAAGCAGCCTGATGTCTCTGGGTCCAGTGTTCAGTTTAAAGTTGGGATCATGATTCGGTACTTTGAATTAGGCTGTTTAAACACCTGATCTGAACTTGTGTAATGAGGTTTTTTTTAAGACCCACTTGATTTTTAATGCGTTTTGCAGTGTTTCTATATGTTTCTTTCACGTTAGCTTTTCAAAGAAAACAAAAATGAACACGGACGGACGTTAGAGAGCCTGACCAGTTTTTTTCTCTCCCTTCTTAATAAACAGGCAGGACAAACCTTCAGCTCTTATCTGGATGGTCCCAGAACCGAGGCCGAGGTCTCCCAAACCACCAGATCAATCACGCCAGTGAAACTAACATACGTCACTGCTGGACAGACAGAAGGAACGCTGTCATCAGCGCCCAGAACGTTCTCAGAAGTTCAAGTGATCGAACGATTCCTCCTCATTGCCAAGCCCACCACATCCACTGACTCTCCCCATGAAAGCACTCGCTCTGCTCTGGCAGGGGAAAGCTGCCCATTGTCCCTTCAGCAGCAGCCAGATCCTCCTCTGTTATCAATGATTCAGCCACCCCTCTTTCCTCCATCCTGCAGATCCCTCATTCTTCTTTCTTTCAGTCCCTATCACACTTTCAGCTGGCCGCTTCTCTGCTTTCCATCTCCATTTGTCATGCTTAAAACCTTTTAATGGAGTGAACTGATGGGGGAATAATGGAGCGGACAGATGGGATCAGTCTAATCTCCTGTGAGTCTGTATATGGGGAAAATAGAAACAATTGCGTACAGGTTGTTGGGATTTTGCCACTGTGTCTCCAAACAGGTCTTCAACATTATTAATCACCATCCCATTTCCAGGAATGCTGGGATGCTGTTTAAAGAGCCAATAAAGCGATAATTCCACATTCAGGGCTGGAACTTGTTTAGTTTAACTCGGTGGGTCAAACACACACAGAAAAACCAAGAAGAAACCGTGATTGAGCTGCAAATCAGATGTAAAATGATTTGTAGTATTATTCCAATCCTAAACTCCTAAACAGTTTCCAGCACTTTGACATTTGAAATTTTAATGGGAACGTTTCTTCAGACAAGGAGAAGCTTTCATGAGGTGAACGACTGCGATGCTGCCATATTACCGGCAGACTGCTGCGGAAACTCCTTCCATTTATTATTTTGCATAATGACATGTAGAAGGGACAGAGTGAGAGTTTACCTCTGGTGCTG
Organism: Pao palembangensis; assembly: GCA_015343265.1. NCBI lineage: Eukaryota > Metazoa > Chordata > Actinopteri > Tetraodontiformes > Tetraodontidae > Pao > Pao palembangensis. The sequence continues at coordinate 25,137,189 of CM027082.1, read as the reverse complement.
CAATGCTGAGTGCAGGGTTGGCCAGTTCGAACCTTTCCTGAGATTTCTCTCTGGCCAGACGAGCCGCTTCCCTCAGCTCCTTAAACTGATCCGCAAACTGAAGGATGAGAAAAGAGACGTTCGTCCTCCCCAGCTCTGATTTGGAGCTTGGGCTTTCCAATAAAAGTGCACAGAGGTCATGTTCTGGCAGAAGTGTGCGACATACACACCTTTTGTCAGATCAGACCCCTCGAGCAACGCTGAGGTGTGTGTGTGTGTGTGTGTGTGTGTGTGTGTAAAACTACCTGCTGCAGCTGTTGTTCGGTGGAGAAGCCCAGCCCGTACACGGTGTTGGCCCGGCTGTCTGCCCACTGGCCAAACTTCTGGGAGGTTTTGGTGAAGGTCATGTTGGGGGTGATGGTGCTGTTGATGATGGCCTGAAGATCAGAGACAAAAAAAAATAAAAAAAGGTTCAAAATCCTAGTGGGCTTGGTGCTGAAGAGCATGGTCCTACTGGAGACCAGCATCCGTTACAACCTCTAACTTCACAGCAAACACTCACCTTTGTGCCTCCCACACTGATGATCCGGTAGACGTTGCGTCCGGCATCGTAGAAGAAGGAAACAGTGACGGCGTGTTTGCTGGCCGGCAGCCAGTTGCGTTTGGTGGCCGGGTCGATCTGGAAGACATGAGCTCTGGCGCTGAAGATGGGCTGCTCCCTGCAAGAGACAAAGGCAGAGTGGGTGTCGCACACTCCAGCAGACCCCTGCGACCCAAATGTGGATAAAGCAGCTACAGAAAATGGATGGATGGATGGAGGGTGTCGCACACCTTTATCCCATATTCCACAGATCTACCTCACAGATGAACAAAAAAGCTGTGATATGATAAATATCCACGTGCATGTCATCAGAAGTGTTGACCTTTTAAAAAAAGCCCTCAGAGGAGAATTAACATTTAATAAATTATAGACAGTCATGTGCTTGAAATGTCACAAACAGTCATCAGATTACAGGAGGTCTGAAAGTCAGGAAACAGAAAATAGATGATTCATCAGGAAACAAACACCAAAGAACATGAAAAAAGGCAGGATTTCACAGTGTTTCAGAATATAATCTGCAGCATACAGCAGGAAATCTGCTTTTTTATTTTGACTGAGATGCTGCTGTCTGCCTTAATTTAAAGTGACTATTCCCAGTAAATAAATTATTCTGCAAAATTCTGTTAGAAAAGGTCTGTGATTTCATGCAAAATCAACCCAGTCAGCTGATCTTATGACCAAAATTCGTTGCTGTTTGTAACATTATTCATGTCAACATACCTCCATAATTAAAACCTGTTTGGTTGTGTTAGGTGAGTCCTGAGACTCTGGTGAAATAGCCTTGAGCAGATCTGAAGAGCCTGACAAATGAAACCCGAGCGAGACTATTTGTCCGCTGGCCTCAAAGGCAGCAGACAAAGATCTCCTTGTAAGCACAGTTCTATAATATTTGCGTTGTTCGTGATAGAACATGAAAAATAAATAAATCTTAAGGACTCATCGATGCTACTGTGGCGTAATGAGGCTTTGGGTGCAAAGGAAGCTGCTGATTAGCTCACAGCAAGTTGTTCAAGTCGCCATCCTGCCATCCTCTTTGAAGATGTCCACACTTGCTCTATGGACGGGAACAGATCCCAGGATGATGAAACGCCACGCACGCGCGTTGGTGAATCTGCAACATCACACGGCTAATGGGCTATGCAAAATGCTGCTGCACGCAATGAGCCGTTCACCCTCGTCAGCCAATAACACATTTGCAGTAATTAGGATAATATGTGCGCCGAGGAGGCTCTATCTGTGTCTAAACAGAAGAAACCGCCATTTATATAGGTCGACCTCAAATATATTCAGCATTGTTCCCACTGGATTTGGTAGGAATAGCCTCTCATTTGCATACGCACAATAGTTCCTACTGTTCGGAATAGCAACGCAAGCGAGGGAGCAAATTTGGGACAAGGAAGGCTGCGGAGAGTAAAAATCCCTTCCTGTAAATCCTGTTAATGCAAGAACACTTAAATGTTGCTCGAGCATTGTCGTCACATTACGCCCCACGCCTTCTGTTAAATCTGATCATCAGATTATAGATTAGCATGTTGTGACGCTTGACAGTAATACAGAAGCGACTTCTATCTAGTGAACAAGTGATGTTAATGTGCCAAACCTCCACCCTTTGCTCTTTTGATGTGACCGTAGTGATGTAACTCACATCTCCACGTGAGAGATTCAATCTGGAGAAAACTGCAGAACAAATGTGGCTGTTTTACATTCCCAGATTCTTGTTTTGCTATTTTCCAGCTTGAGGTGGATCATTTAGGGCACCAAAGTTGAGAAACCAGCACAGCAGATATCCGTCCATCCACTAATCTGTCCATCCATCTACCGTTAACTGCTGCACATCACACACTCACATGGGTCAACCCAGCGTGCATCCAGACTTGAACCCACAACCTTCTGGCTGTAAGGTGACTGAGCTAACCGCTGCCTTCATCGTGTCTTCATCGCTTCACATCCATCAAGACAACAATTACTTCATGAGTTATTCATGGCACAGGTATGCAGAAATGTATTATATTGATCACCATTGTTATGAATATGAATCTGCTGTTGGTCTGTGAGCGGTCTGAAGGTGAGGAACACGCCAGCGTGCTGCCGTGGCTCATGGTCAGCGCGTGCCTCAGATTTCCAGCTGGAGGCCGTTTGTGCCAGAACCGTTCGTACAACAAAGATCTCACCTGCACCCAGACGAGGACGGCGCCGCTGCTCTTCAACAAGGGCAGCTGGAGGGCAACCTGGATGTTGCTCCCACAGGCAATCAATCATGAAATCACATTTTCACAGCATGAGCGTCTACATGCGCGCGCTATTATCGCCACCGCCTTTAACAACTGCTGCCTAATCACACCTCAGCAGAGCCATTTCTGCAAAAATACTCAAAAATATCGGAAAGTGTCATGTTTCCTATGAAGGTTCAGACAGAAAAATACTTTGATCTCTGGTTTGTAGTAAAAATGACACCGACAGCAGCTAATTGACTATCGTCAATCAGCCAGACTTCAGACAAAATAAACACAAATGAACACAGCACCCTCACAGCGTCTGTCAGGACTTCATAGTCTCTGCTTAATGAAAATTGATAACGGATTACTCATCAGCTCCCAGCGGAACACACAGAAACTCACGTCCCACCTGGGTTCAGTTGGATTTCTCCTGATGAAAAGACCGTCAGGCTAATCAGCTCAGAGCAGACGCGCTAGGCCCAGGTTTGATATGAGCAAATTAGAAGTGGATTAAATCTCTCTGGAAAACCATTCAGGTGTCGTCTAAACTGGTGCAGCAGCAGCAGGCCTGTCACTCACTCTCTCTCACGCACACACACACACACACACACACGTGAACAAATTAACTGAGTAAAACGCTGTTGAGTTTAATTTAATACATTCAGCTTTAGCGCAAAGTACCACAAATGCCAAACACAGGAACCAGCACCCTTCTGGAGTGGATTCAAGGTTGTTTAGCCTTTAAAGTTCTGTGAAATCCTCATCTGTGCCTATTTTTACATATAACAGTGTGACGCCTCCCACTGAGAGCCTGAGGCTCAGGCCCAGTGACCAGGCCATCGAGATCAATTATTGTAAATCTATATCACGTCAGTGATGCATTCCGCCCCCAACACACACACACACACACACACAACGAGGACTGTGTTCAAATTACAAGCAGGAGGTCAGCAGCGTGGCTGAGGTTCAGGATGAAAACATCTTCATACTTGAGAGCTGTTACTCAGACCAGCCCACCAGGGAAGCTGAGCAGAGCAGAGTGGACCAGAGTCATCAACTGTGGGCACTGTTGTTTCTCCCACCTCTCTGGGACGTTTTATAGAGTGACAACGCTGAAAAACTCTCTTTCTCCCACTATCTGTCCTCCATATTCACCATAAAAGCTCAGCGATGACAACATGTCCCTGAGGCCATCAGCTACCCCCCCACCCTCACGATAAATGAAAGACCCAAGGCATTCTGATGACCTCAAACTGTTGTTTTCACTCTGAGCTGTGGCAAAACATCATGCTAATCGCGACAGGGCGCCATTACTTTATTCCTGATTACTACACACAGTTGAGGGATGGGGGGGGCACCAAAATAGCTAATAAACAGCTCTTCTCCTCCTCCGCTGCCTCCTGAACATGCTTATCGTCTCCACTGTCTCACAAATGAAATGATTTTGCTGCTGCCAACAGCAGAGGCTATAAATGAAACCCTCATCTGGACAAGCTGGATCCAGATAATGAGACGGTTGACGTTTCCACAAGGAAGCTTTGATAGCGCCGACTCCAACGGTGGAACCTCGATCTTGATTCCTGAGGAGAAATCAGCAGAGATGGACAGACACCTCAGGAGAACATGCAAACTCCTGAGCGGGACTAGAACCCAGAACCTTCCTGATGACTGTGGTGTCTGCAGCATCACTCCTCTCCTGCAGTGTTCATTATGCTCAAATCAGAGTTCAAGTGATCTCATATTCTCAATATCTCCTGCTTGATATGCAGTCAAAATGAAGAAAATTCTCTTTATGTATTTATGTTTTGGCTACACACACACACACACACACACACACACACACACACACACACACACGCTATCTCAGCGCTGTGCGAAGCTGCCCAAAGTCATCACACTTTAATCCTCCTTCCCTTCATCTCTTGACTTGCGCTCGTGGAGCAGCACGGATCTGTGCAGAAGCTGCCGGATCCGCTCCGGCCCTGCAGCCACACCTCAGCCGCTTCTGAATCTGAGGAAATACTCTTCCAAAGCGCCAATGAAGGACCGTCCCAGCACTCAACAGCCAGACGCGGACAGTTGGGACTTGAAAAGTGACACCTGGAAGCTCAGAGAAGGTGTGAGGATGAGCTGAGGGTCGTGACTCATACCCAGCTGAAGGTTTCTGGTTTCCCTACGCAGGTTCTGTGAACGTTCCACAGCGATTTCAGCCTGTCAGGTCGGATGGTTGGATAACAAGCGCCGACACCCCCCCACCCCCAGAATAATTGTTAAACACAGTCTGGAAGACGGCATCAGCTGAGCACCGCGGTTCACCATCTGCTCTAAGACTCAAACCGGAGCCCTGCTGTAGGTTTCAGCCTCGGGGGAGTCCGCGTTTGTGCACAAACCTTTTCCAGATAATGGCAGCGCCTTTGAACAACCATTTCTAATTTTCAACACAGATGTTCGCATTATTGTCCCTCTGAGGTGGAAGCTCTATGCAGGCTCCTCTGGTAACTATGCCTGTAATTTCAGTTCCTGACGCTACATGGATGCAGCGCTACACGCTAACACGACGCTGGCCGCCTGTTTCAGAGCTCCAGCACAGCTGAGACGCAGAGATGCAGGCCTGGCCCGATGCGTGGAAGCGCCGCAGACTCTCGTGGATCCTCATGTTTTTTTTTTTTTTTCATTTATCTGTGTCCACTTCCTGCTAAAAATGTCCTCTCATGAGTCACTGCTGCTCAGCAACTGAAATCTCTCGCTCCTTCTGTTGGTGGCTGTACCGTTAAACTCATTTCTCCTTTCAGGGTCTACTTCCTCTGACCACAGAGCCTCAATCCTCACTGAAGGTCTGTCGGCAACATGCTACAGCTTCACGCTAAAACAGGACAAACCTGCGGCTAAAAACTGAACAACAGATTCACAGTTTGTTCAGACAATTCAGAACACAAGTTTGAGTTCCAGAACTGACCTGCAGGTGTGTGTGTGTGTGTTTTCTCTACTCTGGAAATAAAGGTCACAGCAAAAGGGCTGATATTACACCACAATCCTGGGGGTGGCACAGTTATTCAGAGGGGGAAAAAAATGGTGAAACAAAGCAAACAGAACCGAGTCCAGTTAAATTTACATTCCGGCCACTGGAGATTCTCCAATTAAACCAGTAAATATCCAGTTTTGGAGCAGCTGAAGGTTTAAACCCCCTGTGTCTCCAGGAGATGCAGCTCTACGGTGATTAAACATATCAATTTCAGGGAGCTAGCAAGATGAGACGTTAGCTATGAAAAGGAAGCAATAATCTCACACACACATGCGGTTCACAGTCGGGGTGGATGTCAGAGTCTCTACTGGAATTAGATGATTGTTCCAGGTGCTGACTGTCCCGCCAACTGAAAGAGGTGATGGCAGGACGAGACAATGATGGAGATGTTAGAGCGAATCACGAGGACGCCACTATAACAGGTCACAGATGATGAAGACAACGTTCACAAGAGGAAATCCCCCCCCCAATCCATGCACAGCCAGGACGCACAGACATGTTTGTACCTGTCTCGGTGTGGCGGGAACATTTTACAGTCACTGGGAACATCCACTGCAGCGTAAGGAGAGGAAAGAGGATCCGAGTTACACAGCAAGCAAACGTCCGACAGTCTTCATCGTCATCAGAACATCTGACATTAAACAGGACACAGGACTAGCAGAGACTGTTGCTATGGCAGCAACAGTCCAGTCCTCAGACTGGGGACAGAAGTGTCAACAGACTATTTCAGGCTATAACGTGTCCTTGATCAGGCAGGAAACCTGCAGGACCGGCACTTATCCAAGGGCCTGAATCAGGTTCTCTGAGGGTTACTGGTGAAGGACGAATGGTCTGTCCTGGTTTCAGGGACATCAGGACAACTTTTCCACGTCTCCTGCGAGCATCAACATTGGACATTTAACAGAATATTCAGCCAGGTGTGAAGTTTGTATTTTGACACAAAATTAGACGCTTTTCTGTGTCAGTTAATGGAAAATGTGTGCAAAAATGTTAAAAATCACTGTTGGACCACTGAGTAGAAGATGCAATGGGGACTGTGTGTCTGCAGGGGGGAGTGTGTGCTTGAACCAGGCTGAAGGTTTGCATCCATTTTCCCAAACACACACGGCATTCTCATCACGTGAGTTTGACCTTCTGACGGTCATAACTATCGTTCCGTCTAAACTTCACTTTCTGCGCGTCCTGCCGTCGGAACAAATCACTTCCAGAAGCCCTCAGTGAGCGAGGCGATCGTTTCAGACACAAATGTCCAACTTACCCCATGCTCCGAAGGTCTGGGTGCTGTTTTTAACGACTCTCCGCTTCACTTTTTCCTCCTTTTTCCGCACCGCGTCTCTTTTTTTCCTGGACACACTCAGAATTTCTGAAGGAAAAAAAGGAGCGACCACTTCCGAGCAGATTCTCCCGTCAAACAGGACTTTTCTCCTCTCAAGTCACTTGTAGTCCAGCCCGCCTGCGTGTCTTTCTTTGTCCGCGCTTTTCCGCGGAGAACAACGCCGCTGAAGGTCCAAGTTGGAACGGAATCTCGACCCACTGTGCGGTTCGGCTCGGTTCTAGCGAGCGGAGAAATGTCGGCGCAAGGCCGGAGAGAAGTGATCTGTGGGCTCGGAGATCTTCCCCGACTCGCGCGCTCCTCCCGCCCCTCAACCCGTTCACACTGTGGACCCTCTCGGCTCAAGCGCCACCTCATGGCTGCAGCGTGAACTACAAGTAGAGTTTCCAAGTTAGGACATAAAACCGTAAATGTATACATTCTGGAATTGATTTAATTAAACTTTATCCTTGAGTTTATACGTTTCTATGCGTTTGTTCAATTATATTCGTTTTACGGTTTTTTTTATTCTTGAATTAATCGAGAAGCCTATATTTTCCACATTTTAATGACACACTACTTGCAAATGTTTCTGTTTTAGCTGAACTACATGTCGTAGATTGCGTCTTCATTGATTTTTCAGCTTCTATGGTTTAGATTTTTTTTACACTATTTTTCTGTTTACATTCAAGCTTCACAAGATTGTTTCTTTTATCTGAATGACTGCATGGTAACTTTTAAAATAATAAATTAAATCATCACTATTTCATGAAATGACTGATCATCTCACAGGGTCCCATTGTTAAAATATTAAAGGTTTAGTAAAAGAAAATGAGGTCGGCAGTGGGTTTAAGAAGCATGAAATATTTGCAGCATAAATAACTGGCTTACCAAAAAAAGAGCCAACACTTAAATTATATCTTTTTCTTCAGTTTTACAGGCTTCCTGATGGGAGTGACTGCTGTGGCATTCAAACTCGATGCTTCATTTCACCTTTCACAGAATGGTTAGGTTGGATTATTACAGACTTTAATATAATCATTCGTTTTCATGAATTTTGCTCGGGTGTGGGGGAAGGCAAATGTAGTGGAAGAGCAGTGAGGGCGGCTCCTGTGCATTAATGGTGCTGCTCACTGGCCTGTTACAGCTCTGCAGCTGACTGATTCTCTGTGCTGCAGGGAGGCAGTGAGGAGCAGCACGGCCCTGTCTTGCATGCAGACATCCCCTTAGTTCATTTAGAGAGACACTTCTCTACAGGTCTGAGGCAGTTTGCAGCACAGCTGGGCGCGGTAGAGCTGGAGCTCTAGGCCTTGACCCTAATCACTTCTGGCAGCCAAATGTGCTCTCAGATGGGCTTTCTCACTTAAGATTTTTCTCGATCTATAATCCAGCTGGGGCTAAACCAACTGTGTTTTCTTGTTACTGATACTGGCAAGTATGGAAGTACTGCAAACACCACCTACATAAACAAAACAGAACTGAAGTTTATACAAAAGCAACTTTAAAATTTGAAAAGTATGAGAACAGATAAAAATCATACCCATGCGTGACTGGCGTGTTGAAAAGCTGTGAAAAAATAATGTGCTCCAAATCAAATCGCCGGGGTAACAATCCTTGGAACGGCAAGTACTGTAGGTTAATCCTGTGGGAGGCACTGGGGGAGACATAAATGTTGCATCAGTGTATATTATTTCACTGGCCCTCAAAACAAAACAAAACAAAACAAAAAAAAGGAGGAGATACCCAAATTTAGACTTAGATATTTAGGCCTGTCCCTAAAGGACAGGAATGTACTTAAATGAGTAGAATTGAAATCTGAAAATAAACATAGTGTGTTACTAGTTAATTATTAAAACAGTTATTTTGGTATAATATTTATATTAATATTACAGCATAAATTAATGGCAGTGGAACAACCCGCTAGTCTACGAGATAGTAATTCACATTATAAAGTATTTGACATTTGACCAACAGAGGGCAGCAACACACTGTTTTGTTGTTTGTCTGATCTGCACGAAGAAGAAAAATATTACGCTATCAAACCGCGACAACCAAGTTTGTCCACGAGGATGTTTAGAGATACATAAAAGGGGCGTTTTGCTGTCTTTTTTGTGTTAGACAGTATACTGAAGTCTTTGTGCAGTTTTTGAGAACGACATTTACATAAAATGTCGGATTTTTCGTCACTCGGCCTGTCAGACTGGCTGGTTAAACAGTGTAAACAACTGGGAATCCAGAAACCCACTCCGGTTCAGGAAAACTGTGTTCCTGCTATTCTACAAGGTAAGTTGGAATCATGGGTGGCTCATGTAAACATTACAAAATACTGATGTCACATTAATATTTTGTAAACAGCGGACATGCAGCTGCGTTTATAAAAACACTTAGGTTCAGCTCTTCTAAACTGTTGTACCACGAATAATTGGTGATATAGAAACGACCATGTTCTTTTAGGTCGCGACTGTATGGGCTGTGCTAAAACTGGAAGTGGGAAGACGGCTGCCTTTGTGCTGCCTGTGCTGCAGAAACTGTCAGAAGATCCGTACGGAATATTCTGCCTGGTTCTTACTCCCACCAGGTCAGTACTGTTCAAAGCTGAACTCGGAAGAAGACAAAATCCGAATATGGTCACCAAATTATGATTATTTCCTCCGCCAATGGAGGAGGGTATATGACAGTAGAACATTGGCGCTTCTTATGTTATAAGTAAATTGGAGTGAAATAGTCGTGGTGTTTCAATACTTAACTGATATGGTTGTGCATGTGATGTACAGGGAACTGGCCTATCAGATCGCCGAGCAGTTTCGTGTCCTGGGGAAGCCTCTGGGACTGAGGGATTGCATCATTGTTGGTGGAATGGGTAAGACGGCAACCACAGAGCATTGGAGTGGACAGTGGTGCTGGTGTGAAGATATACCAGCCTCATTTACAGCTGGATACCTCACCGATTTCAGTCACAGTTGGATTCTGTTCACCACGCTGACTCTCTCACTGTTTGTCAACAGACATGGTGAGCCAGGCCTTGGAGTTGTCTAACCAACCTCATGTGGTTGTAGCAACACCGGGACGTCTGGCAGACCACATCCGTAGCTCCAGTACCTTCAGCATGAGCAAGATCCAGTTTCTGGTGAGGACCACAAACTGTTCTCTCATAGGGTTGCCACACATCATCTCTCTGAAAATCACAGCCTGTGCATTCAAACTATTACTTTTGTATCGGTTTACTCTTTTGATATTAGGGGTCCTTACGTGTTAATTTGCAGGTCAGAGCATGAACACGAGCTTGTTATTTCATGTGGCCCTGTTTGTCAGATCATGGACGAGGCAGATCGACTGTTGGAACAAGGCTGCACAGACTTCACCAAAGACCTGGAGACGATCATGCCCGTTTTACCGGCCAAGAGACAGACTCTGCTCTTCAGCGCCACCCTGACTGACACGCTGCAGGAGCTGAAGAATATTGCTATGAACAAACCTTTCTTCTGGGAGAGCAAGTCAGAGTGAGGAAGATGCACCTTTTGCAGCCTGTTCCTAGAAATAATCAGAAAATGCACAGTCGGGGAAAAGAGAAATGTTGTTAAAGGGGTATTTTGTATTTTTTTTTACATCTTTACAATTTTTGTATATTTGGCAAATTGGGGAAATATTCAACCATTCATGTATAAATTTAATGATAGAAAACGGTGCTTATCAGATCAATCAGGGCCCAAATTTTCAGGCCGTGGCTGCAGAAATATTCAGTGTTTGTCTGACTCCAGACTGGTTCTAAATTACCTTCTTCATAAGAAAACAAATATCTGAAACAGTTACACATGAAATGATTATGAGCAGAACCCGAACGGTGGATGAGCTGGACCAGCGATACATCCTGACTCCAGAGAAGGTGAAGGACGCCTACTTGGTCCACCTGATACAGGCCTTCACTGACCAGCACGACGACTGGTCCATCATCATTTTCACCAACACGTGCAAGTAAGAAACGCACACGAGATTAAAATTCATGTCTGCACTCTTTGTGCTTTACTTTGAAACATAAGAACTTTTATGTGATTAATGCACATTCAACATATTTACACATCTTTGTCAGGAACTGTCAGATCCTTACAATGATGCTCCAGCAGTTCAACTTTCCAACCATCTCCCTGCACTCCATGATGAAGCAGGTGAGACTGACATGGAAATGTAGCTTGTGGCTCTGATTGTAACTCAGTTAAACACTGACAGAAGGGTGACAACACCGTGGTGTGTGCCTTCGCCAGACCTCAGAGCTGTCTGGCAAGTGTGTGTTGGATGTGGAACGGATTCCGCTCATTAAAGAGACAATGAAAGAATCAGCCGTTCAAAGGATTAAAGCGGATTAAACCAGAAGATTGTGTCTGCAGAACAAATGACTTCTCTCCATCTACCACAGAAACAACGGTTTGCCAACCTCGCCAAATTCAAGGCCAGCGTCTACAAAATCCTGATTGCAACAGACGTGGCTGCCAGGTACGAAGCTCAGGGATGCGCTCATGGAATCTAAGTTTTAAACCTTGTCTTTTAAGTTTAAAATCAAGCACATCTACTGTTGTTCCGCTTCAGAGGTTTGGATATTCCGACAGTCCAGGTTGTAATCAACCACAACACCCCCGGACTCCCCAAGATCTACATCCACAGAGTCGGACGAACGGCAAGAGCGGGTGAACGTCACACTTTTTTTTTTACAGACTTATCCTTGGTTTGTAAAATCTTAAAATAAACGCAGCTCACACCTGTTGGGCTTTTCTTCCTCTGCAGGGAGGAACGGCGTGTCGATCACGCTGGTGACGCAGTACGACATCCACCTGGTCCACTCCATCGAAGAACAAATCCGTGAGTTAAACTGCATCAGCAGATGCCACTCACACAATCACGCAACCAGTCAGGAGTCTCGGTCTGTTGCCCGCGTGACTGAAGAATTTTGTTGTTTCTGCAGAGACTAAACTGAAGGAGTTCCCTGTGGAGGAGAAAGAAGTCCTGAAGATCCTCACCCAGGTCAACGTGACTAGACGGGAGTGTGAAATTGTACGTTTGCCGTTTTCATTTTTGTTAATTTTAATTCAAGGAAAAAATGCTTTTAATTATTTAATGGCTTGAACTGTTTTGGAGTATAATTTTCTCCTGTTCTGTAGAGACTGGAGTCAACAGACTTTGATGAGAAAAAGGAGATCAACAAGAGGAAACAGTTGATCTTAGAGGGGAAGGTAAAGTTTTTTTTTTTATTCCATTTTAATCTGCAGCAAAAGCTCAGAATCGTTCACAGATGTACTGCTTTAGCGCTGTAATTTTAATGTAAATATGGACGTTCACTTCCTATGCAGCTCCTCTCTGCATCACTGGAACTGTAATCTGTTATGCATTAGTAATCCTCTGCAGCAGGGGTGTGCAGAGCCAGTCCTCAAGGGACGCAGTCCAGCTGGGTTTTCTGTCCTACCAGGCAGAAAATGCTTTTGCCAAGGAAAGTGGCATCCCCATGAAAGCGCTGGATTGCAGCCCTTGAGGGCTGAGTCTAGAAACCTGTGCTCTAGTCGTGCTTTATTAGAATAGAAGTATATTTATCTCAGACATGGGAAATTGACTTTTTAAAAAAAAAAAAAAAAAAAAAAAAAAAAAAAATCTGTCACTCACATTTTGTGTACTAATGGGAGATGTTCCTGTTCCAGGATCCAGACCTGGAGGCAAAGAGGAAAGCTGAGCTGGAGAAGATTAGGAGCCAGAAGAAGAAGTTCAAACAGAAGGTCCAGGACAGCATTGACAAACAGAAGCAAAGGCAACTGAAGAAGAAACTGTTGAAGAGAAAACGGACAAAAAAGACAGCTTAGGATTCAGCCTGAACTCTCTGATCACTGTATATTCCAATCTGCCAGACTGGTTTTCAAGCCATAAAATCAACTTGAAGTCAACAGTCTTTTATTCAGTTTAACAGAGAACCACCATGTTGTGATGAAACTTCACTGCAAAGAAGTCAGAGATTCAGACAGATTTACATCACATCGAGATCTCCACACTTGTTTAACTCTGCCTGATGACTGTAGAGAACCAAGGTTTGATGCAAACGTTTTCATAACGAATCAACAAATGAATCTTCATGGTGGCTCAGAAGAGGGAAAGGAAACACCAAAGAAATACAATATTACAGCAGCGGGTTCTTAAAGCTGTCATTGTTAGGATCATAATGGAAAACTAAGATTAACAAAGCAACAAATACAAACTAGGTGGCATCTACTGGTAACATGATTGTCACATGACTGCTCAAACAAAGAAAATGAGCGACAGCCAGGCACGTTCTTACTTTAGTCAAGACTACTGCAGACATGTCTGCATCCTTACTGTGCTCAGTATGTCGTCTTCCAGGCCAAACTTTACTAAAACCACTAAACAAACAGCAAAGCAAATGATCTGACAGAAGGGGTCAACTCCGGGGTCAGGGGAGGAACACTACAAAAAAATATATACCGACAAAGGCAAAACGGCTTCACACAACTCAAGACCCACAGAAGTAAAAGAAAAACCACCCTGTTTTAATGCAGAGAAGGAAGGTGGCGTCTTATCTGCCCACTGCAGCTGCTAAACTCCCTTCAGCCCACCTCTAGACCTGGCCTGATTCTAAGAAAAATAAAAGAAGCTGTCACTAAAATGCTGGTAGTCCAGTATAAACTACATTCGTCTGCGCTGGAGCTGTTGGTCTGATGATTGATTACAGGCACTGATTGATATTTGACTTTCAGCATTGATGGGGTTTCCACCTCACGTCTCAATCAGAAACGGGATCAGAACAGTGATCTAGGGTTGCAGAAGGGAATATGGGGTCATGTCCCAGAACGTGTCAAGTTCCCTCTGGATTTCTAAACTCCACTGATGGGACTGGATTGCTTTTCAGAGGTGGAAGCTGGTTTTCATGGCCTTCTCCGCCACCTTCCTTTTCTCCCCTCCTGTGGTGGATTGATCACCTGTGAGCCTCGACTCCTTTGGCCTGTGGTTTTGTTTCATTCATCTCAGTCCACGATGTGTGAATGTCAACAAACCCTAATGAATAATTCGATGTGTAAGCGATTAAGCATTTTTTTAAGCCATCTTGTCACAAAGCTGCTCTCATAGGATTAACAATAAGGAAAAGCCTTTGCAGTGACAGTTGAATACTCAATGCTGGTCACGTTTGAGTTTCGATGACTTTTTTTTTTTTTTTTTTTGCTGTAAAAAACTTCAGAGAAGACAGACAAAAAAGTCCCATGAGTGTGACATCTGAGAGATTCGCACATCATGGCTCGAGTCTGAAAATCCTCGTGCTGCGCCACCACTGATGCGTGGTTGAAACCATCCCAGCAAAGACCTCGTGACTGAACCAGTGGTTCACTCTTCAAAAAGGGTGTGTCGACTGTCCTTCGGAGGCCACTCGCGTCTTCGAGCTTGACAGGAGGTTGTTGGTGCCGCTCCCCTCCTGTTATTTAACCAAATTCTAAACAGACAGATGTTGTGCAACCAACATCTTTTTTCTTAAACATGGGGATTTTTGCAACTCCTGTTCAGTGGCACTCGGTAAGTGCGCCCCCTACAGGCTTGTAGAAGAATGTCATTCAGCTGGAGCTCTATGCCCATCTGGAGATCAGCGAGCTTCCCTCCCCATCTCGGAGGCTGGTGGTTGAAGGGAGTGGCTGGATCGTTTTATTGGGAGTTAAGCCTCATGTTCCCCATTGACCATCGAGGTCTCCGCGTTTCCCTCGGCAGCTCGACCACGTGCTGCCACTTTTCGTGACCTCCCTCCTTCGCTCTGCACGGACATCGGCGTCTACCTCTCGCGTGTTCACCCGGCCTCTCTCGCCATCTTCCCGCTTGTCTGTTCGTGCTTCCATTCTTCTCTCGCTGGTCGTTGGTTTGGTTTCGCTGTCCCGACGCTTTCACTCAGTGGTGCTTCGGTTGTAGCAGAGGAAAACAGGCATCCGTTTTATGTTTTTATTATTTCCCAGATTAAAAAGCGAAGAACTAAGCTGAGCTTTAGCCTAGCTCCTTTCTTCCAGTGACCTGCAAGACAAAATTCCAAATTACTAAAGATTCAGCAGAGATGCAAACTCTGCATTTGAAGCTTGTTGTTTTATTTTCATCCTTACACTCTAGTACTGTGACAATCCAGTTACCCCACCATGCTGGTATGCACGTTCACCCTGGTATGTCGAGTCCTGGGACAGAGCCACATCGATTTGTGACTTGAACTCGTCACCCAGGTAGCTGTCCTGGAGACACAAATGCAGGAATGTCAACACAGACGCAGCTATAAACAGACATCACCATCTTTAATGGCGGTGATGTGTTACCTGGGAAAGCTCTGGCTGTGAGAGTCCAGGCTGGCTCATCTGTGAAGGCTGGCTCATGGAAATGTAACCCTGTGTCAGTGGCCCCTGGGAGAATGACTGGGAGACCCCGTCCTGGCTGATCTGACTGTTTAGCATGTGAGAGCCACGGATCCTCTGGCGCCCACCACGGCTGGGTTTACCTTTCATAGCTCCACGACCTCCCATGACAAACACACATGATTTTAGTCCAAATGAATTATTAAAAAAAAAAAAAAAAAATCAAAATAAGTAAAAGGCAAAACCAGGTGAAAATGCTACCTGCAGCAGGGCCGTTGGTCTGCCCCTGGTAACTGGGTGGAGGCATCGGCGGCATCACCAGGTTGAAGGGTATGGGAATATTCATAGCCGCCAGGTGACCGGAAGCTGCTCCAATCATTCCAATCTGGTCGTGAGTTTGAAAGTACATGTTTGACGGACGCCCGGCTTGAAGGAAATAGAACAATGTTTAAAGGACGCCTGCTACTTTGAATAATTCCACAAGATGCTAGAAACGTGCAAGCATCAATACCAGTGCTGCTGCGGTCATAAGCAGAGCCGGGGATGAGGGCTTCTCGAGCATCGTACATCGCAGTGCTCATAAAACGCCCTCCCTGAAAAAAACAGACATTTCAATACTCACAAACAGCTGTAAATATAGTTTTATTTTATATAAATGAAAGAAAAGTAACAATAAACAGCTTTTACTACTCACAGGGTTGATGGTGTTGACCAGTTTGCGGGGCTTGCTGAACTGCATGAGGCTCTCTCTGAGGTTGTTGAGGGGTCCTTCTACAAGAACCTTTTGCTCCTTGTAGTTGTTGAGCAGATTGTTCCAAAGTGGCTGCTTGGAGAGCGCCTTGGGGTTCCCCACAATGATCACGCCATACCTTCATTACACACACACACACACACACACACACACACACGTGCTTTTAATCAGAGCATTTGAGATGAGCTGTCTAACTGTAAACAACCCTGGAGTTAATGAGTTCCACCGCGTTTCAGAGTACTGAAGCTTACTTTGCTCGGGTCAGAGCCACGTTCAGACGCCGGGGGTCGTTGAGGAAGCCGATGCCCTGGTGCTCATTGGCACGCACACACGACAGGATGATGAAATCTTTCTCTCTGCCCTGGAAGGCATCTACGCTGGCTATTTCCACTTGCTGTATGGAAACAAACAAAAAAAAAAACAACATATGGATAAGAATATGTTGTAAAAGAAAAGGAACATGTCTTTTATTATTTATCAAAAAAAAATAATCTAAATCACACTTTATTTATATAGCACTTTTCATACATAAAATGCAATGCAAATTGCTTATGAATAACTGCTGAAGTTTATGAGTGATTTAACCGTGACAGCACACAGGTGTGAGTTTGAGCCACACCTGTGTGCTCATGTGTAGCTTACCTGGTAGAGTTTGGTGTGCAGCGAGCCGCTGAACTGCATGTACTGGACCAGGTAAGAGCGCTGACCTTCGTATGGGGTGATAATGCCAATCTGATCTGGCTTTGCTCCGGCCTTCAGCAGCCTGGTTGTGATCTTTTCCACGTTGGCAGCCTCAGTTCTTTAAAAATTAAATACATGGAATAAATAACTGCAATAGACCCTAAAAACGAGGGTTACTTACTAAAGCAGAAGGTCTGTTAGAATTAAATAATCATGTCATTTTCACTGATAACTCACCTGTTAAGATATGAGGTTCCAGAACTAGCAATTTCCTCCTGACCCTGCGTCACGTAGAAGAACATGGGCTTCTCTGGCTGAGGCCACTGGAAGTCAAAGCCTTTCTTGATGCGATCACCTGCAAGAAGACATACGATTGTGCTTTAACATTTGGAGACTGTGGCTCAGACTTTATTGTTACATTAATTTTAAGTATGTTAAATTATAGCAAACCTGCAGTGACGCCATTCTGCAGGGAGCCTTCATAGAAGATGTTGGAGGGGAAGGCACTGAGAGCTGGGTGCATACGATACTGGACCTGCAGGCGGATCGGTCGGATCCCCAACACCACCAGGCGCTCAAACAGGGACTGAGAGAGACCTGCTTTGGCTGCCTTCTTACACATCACAACAGGACCCAACTGACAGTGATCTCCAACCAGAATGAGCTGAGAAGAGGAAAAGGAATAAGGAAATTGTCCCCTTTTGTCTAATGAACTGTAATCATGTATCAGTAAATGTTATATTTTTTTAAAAACCTCTTAAAATATTTGTTTGCCTTATTAATGCCTTGAAAACATTATAAGGAAGATCTGTTGTTATGTGCACGTGTGTAGATGCATGTGTGTACCTGTTTGGCTCCCAGCACCACAGGGACCATACACTCTGGCTCGGTGGCCTGAGTGCTCTCATCAATGAGGATGGAGCGAAACTGCATCTTGGCCAAACGAGGGTCACCAGCTCCAACGCAGGTACCGCAGATGACGTCAGCATTCTGAAAGAAGTAAGACACAGCTGGGTATCAATGCAGGTCTGTTTTTTTCTCCAGAGCAGAGAAAACTGATTTGGAAACATTTGCAAATTAGCTCAACAAATCATAGATTTTAGTTTAGCACACATTTATCAACACAATCACTGTGACCATATTTTCTTTCTGAAAGTCTCTTTTTGAACTTCCAGCTGCAGTCCGTAGCTCCTCCTCACCATGAGCAGCTCCCTCTCAGCAGTACGTTTCAGGGCCCTGTATCGTTTCTCATCAGCAGACGACAGCTCACCCGTCTCATCCTTTAACTGCTGCAGTTTCTGAAGCTCTGGCATACTACAGAGACACAACCGAGGTCAGGAGGGTTTGCAAAGTTACACTCAAACTAATATACTAGATGTGAGATAAACTGAAAACTAGGGCAATGGGAAAAAAAATTATGTGAAGATTATAAATTGAACAAATGATGCATCAAAATGTGCTGTATATTAACCCTTTAGTTCCATTTATCTCAACAATAAATCTTAAGTTGTTTATGAGGACAGAAACAATAGTAACTAGACATCATTACAGTCCAGACTATAGTGAGTAAAGCAGAAATAAAGACAATTTAAAAATTCTGTGTAATACATCACGGTGGATACTTATCAGCGGTCATGTACCAATAATAAATCAGCTGTCTCTCTGGATCTCACTGACCTGTCCATGTTGCTAATCTGGTTATGCAGAGCCAGGAATGACACCGGTGACTCGATGGCCTCTCGGCTCTTTGCACACAGCCTCACGACCTTCAGACCAGTCTTGTGAATCTTCTCAGTCAGCTGATCAACGGCGATGTTGCTGGGAGCACACACCAGTACCGGTCTGCCAACACACACAAACCACAGACCGTTACAAGAGGACAAGCAATGTTTATGTAATACAGATGTGATGAAGGTTAATTCTTTAACATGTCTCTCTCACCCGTTGCCTTGACGGGAGAGGTGGTAAACGATAGTGGCAGAGGTGACGGTTTTCCCAGTGCCAGGAGGACCCTGGATCAGACTGAGAGGCCTCTGCAGCACCGTCTTCACAGCATAAACCTGTTTTGTTTATTTTTATTAAAAAAAAAAAAAAAAAGGCAGTTCAAGTTTCCTGTTACAAAGACTAAACAACTATATGAGCTTTCACAGGCAGGTCTGACCTGAGAGTGATTGAGGTCGGGCAGGCCGGGGGCAGTAAAACGCTTGGGCAGCTGGCACTTGATTGTGACATCCTCCACCTCATGACCCAGCAGTTTGTGGTAGATGTAGCCAGACACAGAGGTCTCGTCCACTGCAAATGTCTTCAGGGCGCTCTGCATCCTGCAGCAACAAAACAAACCATTGCTTGAAGTCAACAGTCCCAACAACGTTCATAGTTTTAGGCTTGTACAATTTCACCACATTTGTCTTTGAGGTCAAAGTTCAGCTAACCTGTCAAACGATGTGGACTTCCATACAAAATCCACCTGGTAGTTATGGGGTATTTCCACTGGTGCACCAACGCTACTCCGCAGTTCAATGGCAATTTCATCCCCGTAATCTTTAAATACAAGCTGTTAAAGAAGACCGGACTATACAATCTATTGCTTCCATTCAGTGGAAGTAGCAGGAAGGGTGCTTCCGAAACTGGAAGTTAATATTAAACCCTGTCTGAGATTAGTGGCAGTATTCTGAGCCAAACCCAAAGACCCTTCACAGTACATGTTAAGTCTGTAAAGGATACTGTCAGGGACTTTGATGACGTGGCCAATGCCTTTCCAGAGTGGAGCAAGGTCACCCTTGTATCGCAGGCAGATTTCATCACCTTGCATCAGCCGCATATCTGCATTTGATCAGGACACGACTTAGAAAACTTTCAATAATGAATGAAATCAAACAGACTGAAGCACAACCCAGTGCCACAAAAAGGAAGCGGAAGGTCAGGTTGAATGAATAGGCACCTGAATCCGTCTTGGGCAGAGTGAAATAGGCGATCCGCTTTTTATTCAGCCCCAGGTCCCATCTCACTGTTATGTTGTCTTGGGTCTGCAAAAAAAAAAAAAAAAAAAAAAAGATCAGCATTAGAGGGTGAAATATGGAAGGCCAAATCCCTTCACGCCGAGGACAGTAAGTTTGTTCATAGTTCAGCTCTCTACACAGGAAGAAAACAACACCCAAGTCAGGGATGGGCAACCCAGTCCTATGAAGGTCGTGACCCAGCCAGGTTTTCTGACCTACCAGGTAGTCAACTACTCATACCTTGGATAGTCTGATAGGAAGGAAAACCCGGCTAGATCGTGGCCCTTGTAGTACTGGGTTGCCCATCCATGATCTAAATGTTCTTATTCAACGTTTAAATCAGACACCTGAGACTCCTTCAGCTTCTTGTCATAATCGGCCTCCAGTTTAACCAGAGGGCCAAAGATGTTTTGGTACTGGTAGGCATCCTCGTAGCGCAAGAGCACGTGCTGTGGTTCCTCGTCTACTCCAGGTTTCTCCAAGTCTTCTAAGGTAGCACTGGGATTGTCCTAGGATGAAAAAAAAGAAACTGCCACCATAAATATAAAGCACAGTTGCAAACACACTGTGTCTTACCAACAGAGCATGAACAACCTGTTGTTTCTAACTGCTAAGCTTAACATTTTTGGCGGTGAGCATGTTGTCCTGTAGGACTGTCGGCTGCATACCTTCCACAGCTCCTCCAGCTTGTTTATCTGCTGTGCAGCGATCTGGCGAGCACGAAGCTGCTCCTGCTCCGACGGAATCTTCACCAGCCAGGACAGGAAACAGCGGTCCTGGATCAGCGGTTGCCACTGTGAGCTGTCCCAGTTGATGTCCTTTAGGCTGCTCTGACTGGCACATGGCTGTCTGCAGGAACACAAGATGCTCAGATAAACTGAATCTTAGCCTGCGTGAGGAAAGAAATCTAATATCGAAGATAATGAAAAAAAAAAAAGTTTCTGTTTCACTTCTTTCCGCACGTCACAAAAAGATTGAACTTCCAGAAGAGTTTTATAGAAATAAAACACCAGTGTAATTAAAGTGAAGCACATACAGGGATCAGATAACCAACCAAGGTTTAACTGGCAAACTTCTCTACTTCTCATTAGCTTAGCATACTTGTTTATTTATTGGTGCATAGATTTTAACTACAGACTTAAAGCTTAAACCATCAGTCGAGTAGCACTGACCTGCAGAGTAGCACCACCACAGAGTCAGCCTTGGCTGGGATGAAGCCCAGGAGGAAGACGTTGCGACAGCCGCAGTTGTAACACTCGAGCACGGTCTCCCCCAGTGGCCCGTCTTTATGTAATGTCACCTCTTTGCATTTGGCTCTGACCAGGTGATTCACAATGTGACTGAAAGCCAAGAAACAGAAGTCAAGTAGAAATCGGAAGTTATTTTTCTGTCACATTTGTCCTGGTATCACTTCCAGACAAAAAAATCTTAAAACTGCCTGACAACATAGAATAACAGCATGAGCTACAACTTAGACTTAAAAATAAATTTTAAATGGTTCCAAAGTCTACTGTCCTGCTTGCTCAGATCAACTTAACCACAATAAAACCATGTGATGCCTATCAGGCATCAAGAGTTCTAATGTGTTTGAATGAAAGGAAAACTTAACTGTGCTACACACCTGCCAGATGTGTTGCCACGTCCATTACAGAACCACTTCTTGCTGGTATTACAGTACACCACGCACGCTGGGTCATGGATACCACAGTAACTGACGAAAGGAGTAACAAAACATCAGAACTGCTGCCGTATTTTGTCAAAACGCTACATGACAATAGTATCGTTCCTTGACAATTGTCAGGGCATGTTCAGCTAAAAAGAATTACTGCCAAATTTTATTTTGTCTTCTTCTTTATCAGGCTATTACACGTATAGACAGAAGTATAACTGATGTTCTGAATCTCTACCAGGCAAAATTGGAAATAACAAAACCCATTTTAAAAGCACATACTGATACAATTATCTGAGCAGCTTTGGGTTGAAGTCAAAAATTAATTTTGAATAATTTCAGTAAATTTGATACAAATGTAGACTACAGAATATTAAAGTTCATGCTTTGTTTTAGCCTTAATTTCCTTTTAATTTCCGATGACTGAAAAGTTTCCTTGATACAAATATGACTATTGCATGACCTACACTTTTGATTTTAGTACAGTGGGTTTCTTTTCACTTTAATCGTTCCTCTTTGGTGTAACAGGTTGTTATAAATAAAAAAAACATTAGCATCACTCACAATGAACAATTCACATATCAGTACAAAAGATAAAAACCATCTCTTCAGTGCTGAGCCCACGTCCACTGTAAACTGACATGATGCTAAGAGTACCTGCATGCATGCACTGGCAGGTCTTTGGTGTAGTAAGTGTCTTCTTCATCCTCTTCAAAGTTGAGCTCGGCTAACAGCTGGCTTGCTTTGGCGACAGAATCATCCACGCCACCGTTGTGGAGCACATCATTAGGACCGTTGAGCTGAGCATGGGACAGAAATGATATATTTTATGATCTTAGCATTTAGCCACTGTGAACCGCAACGCTGAAGAAAAAAGCCAGTTAATTTCGAATTGAGACATTGTCACTACTCTTGACTCGCCCTAACAGTGACACCCGCATCCCAGGCTTCCTTTAAACATTTAGAAACAAGTATGCTGCAATAAATACGATCATTAATAGAGTCAGCGTTCCTAGCTTTCTAGCTCCAAGACCTACAGAGCATGCTAATATGAAGCTAGCCTCAGCTAACGTTAGACTCCATAATAGCAGGTTAGCTGGCGGTGCTGTATCAGCTAGCTAATAGTTCTATACCCGCGTTTTGTGGTGACTTCCTGTAAACACTGAAAGTATCTGACCTGGTTGTCCAGCTGGCTTTGGGTATGGCCTTGAGTTTGGGTTTGGCTGGGAAGGGTGAAGTCGGTAAAATCATATTCGGAGCCCTGGGTATCCGCTCCAAGCAACTCCGTTTCCTCGGTGTCCAGGAAGGTGAGGGTCTGAGAACTCGGCCCGTAAGCCTCAACACTCATCGCGACACTTTTAACTTTCGTTTTACGGAGCACTTGTGGTGTTTATCCAGAGATAAACGAAATTGCCACGTCGCTCGCTTACCCGCAGCCGGTTTTGAGGTCGGCGCTCAAAATCGAAATTGGGAATCAAATAAAAATGGAACCGATCAGAACCACGAAAGCTTTAGCAGGTCCAGAGCGTCGGTGACGAACCTCCATGCGCCGCGTGACGTTCACACTGGAGGCTAAAGATTGTCGAGAGGAAGATCTCTCACTTTGATCACGTTTCCGGAGATCAAGCGCAGACCTCTACAGCAGGGGCGCTGCCAGGCAACACACATCAGTGATAGGAATCAATTTTAATAGCCCTATTTATACATGGATTTGTGTTTACAACAAAATATACCGTAATAAAACAAAAAGAAATGAGTTGTAAGTAGATAGAAATAAATAACCTGGAATCCATTTATTGTATTTATTACCAAGCCAATAATATGTTGTGACAGTGCTTTAACAATACCAGAGGCAGAACACCCCTTCATCCCATAATAGAAACATTATAAATGATAAAAGCACGTTAAAAACAAATTGAGGTAGCCACACATCTGCCTGGACTGCATCAATAATATATGTTCGATCTGACCCAAAGGACATTTTAAGGCCTTTAAATAACACCTATAAATGACAGGAAGGCACAGGAAAGAGTCAGGGTCAGAGGTCACCATATATGTAAACTTTAAGTTGTTTACTTTTGCAAGAAACATTTTAGAGGCAGCTCCACCATCAGTCTTTCCAACACTCACAGTTTTCAGAAAAATTCAGCACCGGTGCCATCAAGCTGCAAACCAACATTTCCAGGAGATATATTAAAACCACATAAACTTGAAACAATGTCAGTGACCACTGCTAAAATAAACCACAAGCCTTTTTTCTCCAGGGGACCACTAAAATAATCACAATTTTACTCAAAGTCACTAGCACCACTTGCTCAGATGCAAAAAGGATTTACTATAAAGCCACAAGACTGATTTTAAGTTAGTCTTCTAACAAAAGCCATGGCAATTCACAGAAATATAAGTTTGAAAAGCTATATATGTTGAAAGAAAAAGAAAAAAATGCAAGCATTTGCACTGCTGTCCATTCCTCAGATTAGTTTTTTTTTTTTTTTTAAAAAAAGCAAAAGTGCTACAGAAATGCCCAGGCTCATCTTTGAAGTGAGAATCCAACATCCAAACCAGATCTTAATGTAAAATATTAATTTAAAAAAAATAAGAATTTGTTAGTCAGTGTTTGGATGCACCAGACCTCTATAGCAAGAATACTGTTTGATATTTGCTCAAATATTTGTGCAGCCACAGTAGAATTGTTAAAACTAAACCTCCGAGCTTGAGATCTGTAAAATAACATTGCACAGCCTGGAGCCAGATCTCATTCTCATCGGTTTGGGAGGATTTTTGTCAGATTTGGTCGTACAAAATGGGGAAATTTGAGCTGGAACCAACCCGTTTCCTGATTTAAATAACCTTAGTAAAAGAAGGCAAATTTACTAAACTTCTTATAAAGAAAAAGGATTTGAGAAACAAGATAACGCCGAGTGTGAAAGACTAGGACAACGCTAAAACGAAACTTATCCCAAAATTTACTGCTAAACATTTCTTGCATGTCCTATTTGGCATCGTGAAAGTTCAACACTGCCGAGTCTATCAGTTTCCTCAAATGTGACCTCTATAATCATTTCAATAACCCTAACTCTATAAGGTGCGTCAATAGGAGTCACATTGGAGCTGTAGGTTATGTCCTGTGTTGCATCTCAGACCGAATGAAATCACGAGCTGCTCTTTTCCATTGTGTTTCTTAATGAAATTACGGTTCAAATCAGGCGTCAAAATGCTTAATGTTCCTAAGAGGTGGGACAAAAGCCTTTGCTACATCATCACCGAGGGCAAAACATGCAACAAAAGGAATCACAAAGAGAATCACACGCTACAAAGACAGTTTCAGTTTAGACCAAGAAAAATAGTTTAAAAAAAAATTGGCTACTTGTGGTTAAGTGCAATTTCTCTTGTTCTTGGTTAAGGGCAGAGAAACTGGTAGGCATCTGCGGGTGGCTTTAGTGGATGTGCTGCTGGCAGTGGATCTTCTCCTCTGCCTGTTCCAGCAGCTCCAGCATTCCACGGATGATGGCCTGCAGCGCACGTCCCAGGTCTTCCCGGCTGTAAGGCTTTCCAAGAGGAGGCACGTGAATAAAGGCAGAGCGACCGTGGCTCAGGTACAGGGATGTGTAGTAGGTAAAATCACAGAGATACCTATTAAAGTATAACACAGCAACAACACAGTTTACTGCCCCACCAAACACAGACACCCTCTTCACCGCCCCTCCGTTGTTTCCTAGGTTACTACTTACCTTCCTGCATCTTTGGAGACTGATACAGCCACTCCCAGCCCGGAGGCGGTCACTCTCTTGCAGACTGATTCCATGTCAATGACAGAGTTGATACAGTCTGGGCCTCCAACGATACAGCACTGGGAATCTGGACAGAAGCTGCTGTTGTCCAGGCCTCTGTAGCCATGATTCCTGCCACACTTTTCAAGCGTGACAGTGGTGGCCATTCCTGACACTCCCACATGAACTACTAACTGATAAAAAGGGAAAAAGAGACGACGATGTTATTTAAAATGAAGAAATGAAATTGTAGCTATATAGAGAGCTGGGCTGATACTGCAGTTTCAAATGATTCTTTTTAATGCCTTCAGTGTGTGACTCAACGATAATCCACCCTGAGCTGATGCACCGTGTTTGTACGGCAGCTCTACATATTTCTTCTTACCATGGGATGATACTGCTTCCATAGCGAAGGAACCAAACTCTGCACTGTCTGATACTCAACGGGAACTTCTATTACATGCAGGTCCACTTCACCACCCAGCCCAAGTTTCTTTAGTTCCTGTCGCAGAAAAGCAGATTTACAAAGCCATCATTTACAGCATGGACAGAAAACTCTATATTTCAAAGAACTATCAAAATATTCACTTGCTTGTCTCAAACTATGACAAACCTGATAATCATACATCCCATAACTGAGGGTTTGTCTGATTTAGGTAAGCAAGGGGAAGATTCCATAAAATCTTCTATGAATTATGACTCAATGTGAAGTGAGCCTTGGCAATTTTCCTCACAAATAAAACAAGAAAATCTAGAAATAAAAGACTCAGTCGCACATATTGTGAGGAAGATAAATCAGTGTCAAAGTCAGAGCCAGTGGCCCAACACCTCCCCCCATCTTGCAGGACAAGTAGCCCGGACAGTGACCACAGCTTATATTGAAAAGAGGCTTGTTTGCCCATGTGTGTGACCCCCACCACAAAGCAGCCTTTTGTTTGCCTTTAATATCCTTATCAAGGCTGTCTAGACACCCTGACAACCACCATCATCCCCCACACCGAGGCCCCAGGAAGGCGCAGGCCGCCTCCAGCACACTGCTGTACAGTGTAAAGGCAGCCGGTAATTATCGCTACATCATGTGACAGGCACAAGAAAAGGTTGAGTAACACAAACATAAATGTGATATGCTAGATATTCTGTTATTTATCGATTTATTTACTCTAATTGTACCTCAAATACAGCTTTAATTGTTAGATCTGATTTTCTCATTTCCCAGAGCAACAAAAACAAACAATATGGATACGAAACAGTAACGCACCTGAACGGCAACCCAGCTGGCATTGACTGTGTGCTCTCCAAATGGCCCAAAACCTGAAAAATATGCACATGATTTTGGTTATACTGTGTTTACTAATAATAACACTGTTTTAGCTTTTATAATTTAGTGAAAGTGAGCATGAATGTGCTTTTTGTTTATGCATAAATAGCTCAGAAAAAGAGGAAACAGAAAACCAATTCAAATGTGTTAATTAATACAATTAATAATTATACAGCACAGCAGGCTTTGTTCCTCTGCAATGTTCTATTTGGTTGTAATATCAGTTAAAATGTTTGTATGAGTTACACAGTGATTATATTGGTTAAATTGCTGTCAATAGCCGACCTGTAAAAATTCTTTTCGAGCACGATTCTGAATGACCTACAAAACTGCTGCAGGGTCCTGTTTTGATAGAGATCTATAACCGATCCCCTTCCATGAGCTTTCCAAGGGTCAGTGGGTCCCTGGGGACTGGGTGGAGGGAGATCAGTCTGTCTGACAGGCTGCTGAAAAGGAGCCGAGTGAGGGGCCGGCAGCTGCCAACCAGCCCGCTATTGTGAAGGAGCTGTTCCCAAGCAATCTACACATCTCCTGTCAGCCTCTCTGTCACCTTCTACACTGCTTTGTCTGAAAACACCAAACTATTGCCTCTATAAGCTTCTGTAACTATATTTATGAGGAATATATAGTCAGTCAGATACTCATGTTACTTTAAGAAGTTTCTTTGTGTTTTTTATAATTTGCTTCCTTAGTTATTCAAAATTTTGTTTTATTAAAAGGAGTAACACAAAGCAGCATAAACATTAGGACAACTAAATTTAAGTAAAGAAGCACACACACTTTACATACATTTTATGTATTAATATCAATATATATATATATATTTGTTTACTTTAAAACCTTCTGGTCTTTTAACCACTTTAGTCCTACGTTGAAGACAAAGTGCCACCATATATAACCATTTCTACAAAGTCTTAAGGTGTTTGCATAATTTATTAAACAAATACTGTACTGTATACCAATTCCTAAGTACTTGGAATGAAATTATTAGTGACTATTCACGGTCTCAGGGACGACATAAGAAACCGAGGATATCGTCATTAGTCGTAAATAACTTTATCTCACATATGTTATTAGAATAACCATGAACTGTAAGTCATTTCGTGAAGCTGTAAAGAAGTGAACCGGTAAACAGAGAGCGTTCGCCTGACGCCATTATGGGTCAGGACCGCTGTCATGTCAACAACTTTTCCCTTTACTTCAATCTTTTGTTCAGTTTGCCTAAAAGACGCAATAATAACTGTTTCAAAGAAGACTAACCTGTAACAACCACAGTCCGTTTGTTGTTGTCCATCTCCTGTCCACTTAATAGAAGCCTGCTTTTCTTCGGGTGGTATTTTGAACCAGGACCAGTTCGAGAGAGTCGAAGCCCTCAGCTGATGGCTTCGTCTGCCACACACAAATGTATCCGGCCTGCGGCGTCGCGGACGTGGATGTAGCTGCGTTACGTCAGATATGTTAAACGGCCTTTAAAAAAAAAAAGAAAAGAAAGAAAGATGAACAAAAATGTATAAAATATTGTCTTATAACAAATATAAACGATTAAAGAAGAACACTTGCACACATTTAAAAAATATAAACATCATTATATATGAAAACGTATATGTTTATTTTTAATCACATTCGTTTTGGACGCAGAAATAAGTATTTATCGTGAGTATTTCTTTTTTTAATAATTTGGTTTATTTTTTTTAAACATTGTTTAATTCATTTTCTTTCTACCTTGTACTTTCTTCCAAAGCTTGATAATGGTGGTGGAACCATTTGAAAATGAGTTGATTTTCACGCACGGCCCTAAGTTGTTGGCGGACACCGGAAGTCAATTTGTTCAAGACGAGGTAAAAAAAGATACGAGGTGAAATTGAATAGAACAAGAACTAAAACTCAACAAAAGAGTTCTATCATGGCAAGTATTTAACACTTGTTAAGTCTCTTTGGAATAAATGAAAAGCTAAGATGCCCAACCCACTAGCGTTAAGTTAAAACAATGTTCGTCATGTTAGCTTGCGTGAGCTGCGGTTAAAATGTGTCTTATTTCTAAATATACGTTAATATGCGGAGAAAACTTTCTTTTGTCCAGGGCTGTACGTTAATATCCAGAAACAAGCTAATGTTTGTTGCAAGTAAACAGATCGAATTAACATTAACATTTTGATTAAAGCGTTGTTGTAAAGCTCCCGAATTTTTCGAATGTAGATTTTATTAAATCATGAATCATTATTTCCACAGTGTGGCGTATTTATGTACCGTATTTCAACATTTATTTTGGCTTTTTATTTTAATTGTTCATTACGAATGCTGGTCATAAAAGCTTAAATCTTGAACTTGCATATACTGTATTTTACTTTTTTGTCATTTTGCAGCTTCCACTATCTCTTCTAAAGACAGCCCAAAACCATCCTATGGTGAGAAAACCTTGAGCTCATTACTTCGCACTTTCAGTTATGTTGTAGTTTCTAGTAATTTTAAAACATTTTGTACCATAACCGCCTGGCGGTTCATTTCTTTCTCTCCATAGCTGGTGGAGCTTAAAAATGGAGAAACGTATAACGGCCACTTGGTCAGCTGTGACAACTGGATGAACATAAACCTACGAGAAGTTATCTGCACATCGAGGGTAAAACTATGTTTGTGTTTTTTTTTTTGTTGTTTTTTTTTTTATTCATTTATTTAATTGATTTAAATTTTCAGTGGCACAGCTTGGTAAATCAGGAGGCTTTATGCCAATATGCCACAAGCTATAGCTGCAATGGTTCTGTTAGTCTACTTTACAGGTCAAGTATAAAATAGAACCAGTTACTTAAAGGGTCTTCCAACAATTCATATGAGATCTAGATGATCTCATATGAAGGTTTTGTACCAAAAACTGATGTCAAAATTGATATAATTTGGATGACAGGATGGAGACAAATTCTGGAGAATGCCTGAATGCTACATCAGAGGAAGTACCATCAAGTATCTGCGGATCCCTGATGAGATTATTGACATGGTGAAGGAGGAGGTTCTGTCAAAGGGCAGAGGACGTGGAGGTGCCCAGCAGAACAAGCAGCAGGGCAAAGGAAGAGGAGGAGCTAGCAGAGGTGAGTGGATTACTGCTGATCTGAGACTGTTTCATGAATTTGAACCAACCCAACACTAACCAGAGTTATTGCTCTCCTTCTCTTTACAATTTTGATTTGTAGGTGTCTTCGGCAGCCGTGGTAGAGGAATGACAGGTCCTGGTCGGGGCCAGCAGCAAATGCAGGAAAAGAAATCAGGCAAACCACAAGGGATGAAGAACCAACACTAAAAGCAACTTAATAATTTCAACAGCACAAATTTAGAGCATTTACTTCTTCAGTACATGAAGATAAAATGGTCGTTCTGGTGTTTTCTTCTGCTGCGATGTTTATCGAAAGTAAGCATTGTGGAAAACCACTGGATTTGTTAAAAGTAGCCGTGCTTTTGCACTGAATTTTATTTTACCGTATTAAAGTTGCTTTTTTATTAGGCCTCTATTACAGTGTATTGATCAGTACTGACAGACTCCCTCTTTTAGAATCAGTTGATGATCTTTATTAGTAATGCTGAGTATAACTTAACATTATGATTTGTATTATCCTTAAAAATCCATTCGAATATTGTAATAAGGCAATTTTTAGTTTGATTTTCAGGTTTCTGTGGTAGAAATGTTGCTCTTGTCTAGCTGTTGCTCTGTACAGTTTACCTCGGGTACCTCTGTTTGACTTTTTGATCACTTGGAGGGGGTGCTTTTCTTTAGTCTAAAATGGACTTGTCCAACGTGAAATGGGTTTCATTTTATTTTTGTAACGGAAGACATACAAATGTGATTTATTTAGATGATGAGTACATTAAACAGCATTTGTTTATGAACATCCCGAACTGATTATATTGCTTTGACATTATGACCTGTGCATTTTAGTCTGAATTTGTCTACATTGTTCAACTCATTCAGTATTAAGTTATACTTGTATGCAAATAAAGTTTCAACAGAATGACATACCATTTCAGTGTTTGGATCTCTGTAACTCCCATAAAGTCCCTCAAATCTGCCAATATTTGTAACTATTCTGTAAAATACGGTAAATCTAAAGACCAGTGAATTAAATTAGAATTTTAGGTTTAATTGAGTTTTTAAGGACGCCGAGAACGTTCATTGTCAGTCGTTCCCATATTCTTCCAACAGGTGTCACCAGAGAGCTTTCCTGTGTTTAGCCTCGCCATTATGGTTCACTGCTTTTCCAGCTCATCCCAGTCATCCCAGTCGTCAGCCATCCTTTACCTGGCACATTCCAGTCAAAATGTCCTAACATTCGTTTCTAGCACTGACTTCGGAGGCCTCTTGTGTTATTTGGCTATTTTTAAAGGTCTTTATTTTTCCCATTCCTCCATTTTACTTAAACGGTGACCCAATTTCTCAACAAACCTTTGTACAAACCGCGCGTGTGTGTGTGTGTATATATATATATATATATACACTGTATGTTGAGTTCACGAATGTGCACTTGCGAGGGGGGGGTTGGGCATGTTTTTCTTCAAATATGTATGCATGCATAATGACCCTGATGGCATTTGTGAGGAAAGAAATCCTATTTTTCTCTGCCTCTGAAGTCAGCGTGCAAGGACCGTGAAAAATCCTATCATCTCGTCGCCAGGCTAAATTGTCAGCCATACTAACCAGCTTTGAAAAGGAATGTGTGTGCGTGCGTGCACATTTGTGCTCTCACTGCTGCGCTATGGAGTCCCCCTCCTCCACCTTCTTTTTTTTTTCCACCCACACATCTTCTCTACACAGATTTCCAGCAGTCTCCAGCCAATCACTCCCTTCCTTCCTTC
Source organism: Pao palembangensis (assembly GCA_015343265.1). NCBI lineage: Eukaryota > Metazoa > Chordata > Actinopteri > Tetraodontiformes > Tetraodontidae > Pao > Pao palembangensis. Next base: position 25,105,672 of record CM027082.1, on the reverse strand, counting down.
TTGCAGTTGCCTTTACCTGCGTCACACTGCGTGTTGCCATGGTGATCACTGATGCTCCCTCCCCACACAGTGTCTCCTCCTGTGTTGGGGAGAGGCTGAATTGTGGTTGATGATGCAGACAGACTGCGGACGTCATCACTTCCCTTGGGAATAAGGCCTATTTTTACCGGTGGGCACAAAGTACAGTACATGTTTATGGAGCCCCATCCCCTCTCAGCAGACCAGGATGGCTGCCTGAATGCAACTGCATATTAACATATTAATGTCAAACTCAGACTGTTGCCGGCAGCAACAATTCTGTTCTTTTATATCTGCTTGGTTGTGTCTGTGATTCTGTATCAGTGTGTAAATCCCATCCTGGTTTGACCATTTATGCACCATGCAGGTCTGTTCTGGGGTTAGATGATCTTAACATCCACGTATCCATGTTGGTTGCTGGTCTAAATGATTTTTTTTTTGCTCGCTGGGCTCTCTGGCTATGGCTGGTTTGCACTTTTTCCTAGGCGATGTTGGTCCACCACCTGTGGCCCAAGCGTAAGCATGCGTCACGACAGCCGAAACATCACAAATACACAACTGTGACAATTTCCTTTTCAACGTTGGACCAGAAAAACACCCTCTCAGTTACAATAGAGCGCTTCTGTGCAGAGAGAGGACCTTAAACGACATTCACAATCAAACGAAACCAAACCAGAATCAGGGTTTGGTTTTTTCCACATGATATTATTAGCATTTTTCAGTTTCACAACCTCTGGAAAACAAATGGAAACTACCTCTGAAGTTAAAGATGCTGCTCAAAAATACATGTAGAAATGTGATATTATTTGGGAATATTATGTGCGTGATTATAATAATACTAGGCTAGTAGCGATATTGTTATCATCCATTCATCCATTTTATGTTCACTGCGGTTATCTATAGGTTGAGGGGTCACAAGAGTGGCTGGATCCAATCCTGTAAATCACAGGACACATACACACACACACACACACACACCATTCACTCACACCCTCAAAACTGTGGGGGTAATAGAGGCTTCAATGTGCCTAAGGTGTGTGCTTTTGGTTGCAGGAGTTGTAACACTGATGCATCATTATTAACACTGACAGATATTCAGTCATGCTCAGATATCACTGACAGATAGTCAGTGATCATGCTTCTCTGTTTTTGTCAGTTTCTCCATGACATTTCTGTGTTAAACATGAAAAAATATAATCTTGGTGAGGCTGTGTGGTTAATGGCACACACACACACACACACACACACACAGATCGCGGTTACCCTCTTTTTGAGTGTGGAACGTTGCTTCCAACCTGAAACTACATCATCTATGTGGTTGGCCTAACCCACATGCCTACTACACATGTTTTTTAGTATGACTTTAAAGATCTTAATAATTGGAGGACACGTCTCTCTGCTCACACACAGAATGATCTCCAGAGCCACTTAAAAACACATAAAATATCCAAAACTGGGTGTTTTTAATGACTGAAACAGTCTTTGCTCAGGTCTCAGGTCAGAGAGCTTTGCTACGGAAAAAAGCGCTTTCCTTTGATCACGCTAGGAAGATGTGCTGCCATAAAAAGAAACGAGATAGAGATCAGTTTCACACCTATTATTTTATTTTTAATTATTGTTTCTGAACACATTCCGCTCCACACACACACATGCCCACCATCCAAACTCTATCAGTATTGGTTCACATTAAGAACTGATAACTTTTTTCTATTTTAATCCATCCATCCATTTTCTGCCGCTTATCCGGGGTCGGGTCGCGGGGGCAGTAGCCTAAGCAGGGAAGCCCAGACTTCCCTCTCCCCAGCCACTTCGTCCAGCTCTTCCGGGGGGATCCTGAGGCCTTCCCAGGCCAGCCGAGAGACATAGTCCCTCCAGCGTGTCCTGGGTCTTCCCGGGGACCTCCTACCGGAGGGACGTGTCCTGAACACCTCACCAGGGAGGCGTCTGGGAGGCATCCTGACTAGGTGCCCGAGCCACCTCATCTGGCTCTTCCCAATGTGGAGGAGCAGCGGCTTTACCCTGAGCCCCTCCCGGATGGCAGAGCTTCTCACCCTATCTCTAAGGGAGAGCCCAGCCACCCTACGAAGGAAACTCATTTCGGCCGCTTGTACCCTATTTTAATTAATTTGATAATTCCTGAAGCGATATTTGAACATATCCAGAAGATGCCAGTGACAATATTCTTTCAGCTGAGTGATGGGATGTAAATTCTGAGCTGAGGTGGAATTGTGAGGTAGACTTTACTGAACATGTCTTTATTCTTTTATGAAAACACTCAAAGACCCTCGGGTATGTCACATTTGGGTTGTTGTGAAGATATTTGCATTTCTGATCTGCAGCAACAAACGAGCGAGACAACATCATGTCAACGTGGATCAGAATCATTTCTAGCACTGTCTTAAATGCAAACAAATGTTTTTTAAGCATTATTTTTTATTCTTCATGATCAAAAGTTCTGTTCTCTGACTTACTGATTAATCAGGGTTTCCTTTTAAAAAAATAATCTTGTCTTTATACATGAAAACTTCTTGGTTTCGATTCTTGGTTTATTAATCGAGGACACTTTTATAGAAAACCTGTTGTTTTAAAGGCTTTTCCATCGGCTGCCTACACTTCTATCAGGGCTGCAGGCTCAGCACCCCCACTCTCTCTACACTCAGACAAAAATATCCCTCCTCTGTTGGTTTATCCCCACCACCGCCGCCATCGTCAACCCCACCTCCATTTCCGCCACTGCCTTAACAGATCTGACATCATGTGATCCACCCACAGAAATCTTTGCAGTGGTGGATGGAGCCTACCTGTGACGCACGTTCCTCTGCATGTGTAACCCTTTATCTGCCACGACCTGAACAGATCATTAGCTCATCATATTTGGACTGTGAGCATCCATTTATCATTTAGTCTTTGGCCAAAACAATTGATATGATATTTATTGACTGCTGATTTTATCTGTAAATTTGTGCAGATCATCACATGAAACTACAGTTAGAATAATGAATATTTCTTTCAGTTCTGTTATGAATTGTTTCATTGTGAGTCTTTTTTAAATATAAATATTTATTTTGATATATCATATATCAAGATTATTTTCTTTAGTGAATTATAAATAAAATACACTGAGTTGAAAACACTAAGACAACGGGCAGTTTAATAACCAGAAATATAGGAGAACATTATTTGCACCATTGTAATTACTTGATCAAATATGTGTGCACTGGTTGCTTTTGCACTGGAATTCCTTTATCTTTAGATAGGTATGTGTTGAAAATAGTGAAATCACATTTATTCCGATCCTAACTGCGTGCTGGAATAGAAAAACGTTTTTACAGATTAATTTAAATCAATCCATTGTATTACTGCACTACGCTGTGTCCCAAATGTTATTATTGCATTAAATGTAAAGAAAATGCAGCATATTATGTGCAGCATATATTTGTAAACCCAAAATGTAGTTATTGTTCACCATGACATCAAACTTTGACGTACTGGGTCTCTCCATGGCAACACAGCACACAGCAAAGATGTACATGGAAGAAAATGAGTCACTCCGATTAAGGGAGGTTGAATGATTGACACAAATGTTCGACTCAATGAAGGGGCCACACCATGCCCAGGAAGGAGCCAATTCTCGGTACCCTTGAGTACGCCCAAGCTTTTCTATGCGCGACACTGCGTTCCTTATTATTTACGATTTTTTTCCGGTATTATTCAACCAAACAGACAGAGTGAGATGTCTTACTTATGCCGAGATATGTGAATAATAATAAAAAAAAACAAAACTAAAAATCAAGAAAACGTAATTTCGCACCAACGCGCGTGCTCTGCTATGACATAATGGAACGTGCGAGACTAGAAAAGCTCGAGGCGGAGCCACACCGCTCAGATAACATCCTGAAGAAAGAGAAACCAGTCGCGACCACCGAAGCAGACATTCACGCTGTTCACATCCGCAGGGTTATGGACAGAGCGTCCTTCTGAGCAGTCCCAGTTCAGATTCTGACCACGGAAATAATGATGAAGAAGGATATTAATTTGACTCTGGCGGAGGACGCAGACCTCAAACCACATCTCAGCGACGCCGAAAGCATCCTCAGCTCCCCGGACCTGGGGCTCCTCAAACTGGCTTCGCCGGAGCTGGAGCGACTCATCATCCAGTCCAACGGCATGGTGACCACGACGCCCACCAGCTCCCAGTTCCTCTACCCGAAAACCGTCACGGACGAGCAGGAGTTCGCCGAGGGCTTCGTGAAGGCGTTGGAGGACCTTCACAAGCAGAACCAGCTGAGCGGAGGCGTCCAGGCGAACAGCATGGACCTGGGCGCCAACATCGCCCCGGTGACCGTTCAGCCGGACCTACCGGTCTATACGAACCTCAGCAGTTACGGCAGCGGGTCGTTAGAAACCACTGTCAATTATTCCACGGACACTGTCCCTTTTCCGCCGCCACCAGCGCACCATTTGGCACCGCAGCCGGAGCTTTCACGGGTCCAGCTGAAGGAGGAGCCCCAGACGGTCCCAGACGTCCAGAGCTTCGGGGAGAGTCCGCCGCTGTCTCCGATTGACATAGACACACAGGAGCGCCTAAAGGCCGAGAGGAAGAGGCTGAGGAACCGGATCGCAGCCTCCAAGTGCCGGATGCGCAAACTCGAGCGAATCTCCAGACTGGAGGACAAGGTCAAAACACTGAAAAGCCACAACACCGACCTGGCGTCCACGGCCAGCCTGCTCCGAGAGCAAGTGGCCCAGCTGAAACAGAAGGTCCTGACCCACGTCAACAGCGGCTGTCAGCTGCTTCCACACGAGGTTCAGGTCCATTAACGAGCTTCTGCAGGCGGCTTGCAGACCAGCGTATAAGCTTCATGGACTGGAACTTTATTCCGTCTCTGTAGCGGAGAGAATAACCGTGTATGCCAAACTGTTCGCCAATATCATGGTATCAATTCAATTTTCCACCATCCAAATTGCTTAGAAGAAAGCGCAGCAGCAGCAGATTATTTCTATTTACAATGTGCTTTGATTCATAACCCCAATCCAAGGCAACATTTATTTATTTTTTTGCTTGCCATGAGCCCTCTCAATGAGAGAATGAAGCTCCTTTTTTAAAAAAATCATTTAAGCAGTTTTAAAATATACATACAAAAACCCCACATTTTAATAGAGGATAATGATTCATAAGATGCATAAACCGCATTATAAATGAGTGATTTTCCACATGCTTTGGGCTGCCGTGTAAATAAAAACAGAGTTCAGACATTTGCAAATAACCTGCGTTGACTGACACCAGTTTGGAGACCTTTCTTTTTTCCCAGTTTAACCTGTTTAAGTGTGGAATGTGGTTTAGATTTATTGTGCTTATGTTGATAAAACTGAAAAACAGACACGCAGTTAAGGGGGGACATTGACTGAGTGCAGTGGGAGGAAACAGTCACCCACAGAGGAACTCATTTAAGTTCTGGCTGGACTTTGCTAAAAGGGCACATGCAGGACGTCTACTTCAAGAGAAATTCTTTTTCATTCTCGAAATGTCCTTTGTTCAAGCTATATGAATTAACTGCAAAAATAAACTCAATTTATTAAATTCTTCTTTAATAATCTCTTTTTTTGTAATTTTGAAAACTATTTGTAGAAAAATACGGGCAAGATGAATCGTATTGAATATCAAGGAAATAGGTCTGTATATTTTTCCATCAACATAGGCACACACATACACACACACACACACACACACACTACTGGGAGAAAGTGGAGTTGTAAGATAGATTTTATTATTACACACATGGCCCACATTATTGGCTGATTAAGGCTGAGGCTTTGACAACTTATGGTTTAACCTTAGCATAAAATTTTATCTCTTACCTATGAAATAACCCATAAGAAGTCAGACCGACTAAGGTATTCCATTTAAATATGATCAAAGTTCCATATTCCTGACTGTTGCTGACACTAAGTGTGCTGACTGTTAAGATTACTATATTACTGTTAATATTACTTTAATGTGATGCACAATGATACTTTGTATTATACTGCATTTGCAATTTTTGCTACAACAGTTTTTGTTTTATTTATTTATTTATTTTGGAACAGATCAAATAGCCCTGGACAAATACCAAATCACGCAGACAGCATCGGGGCTCCTCAGGGTATTTAATGTTGATGTGATCGAAATGACAATATTTTCAGAATAAGTAAAGTACTGAAAAGCATGAGAGTGAAAATAAAAACTGAGACATAAAATAGTTTTTTTTTTCAACCAATTTGAATTATACTTAATTTTCTATACCTGCTGAGCCAATGTTCTCTCTTATTTTATTCAGTAGTTTAAATCCTGGCCTGGGGTTCCTTACTGTCTGGACACAGGGATTTATTTTAAATATGTTTAAAATTACAATATTGTCAGTATCAGTAGAGCACTGGAGAGCTCTATCCTGATCCAGTCTTCCAGATGTAAAGAGATGGTTCATAATATTACTTTTTCTTAAAGGGAAAACACAAATTCTGACACAAAATTATTAATCCCTTAGATTTGATATACTGAGAAAATTTCCCTTATTATATTTAGCAGATTCAGACCTGGCAGAGAGCCTGTCTCACAGGAGTTCCTTGAGGTCTTCCAAGAGGTAGCCTAATTGTTTTAATTATGACCAAATGTACAAAGCACTTTTCCTGGATATTCTAATTTTCCCAGTAGTTCTGTACAGCACTGTCTCAATTGAAGATTTGAAAGTGGGTTCAGGTCTCCCCCTTGTGGCCATATAGATGAGAATCACCCTGCTGTACGTCACTCTGACGTCTTCATGAAAACTTTAGCTTAAATTCTGTCCTTAATTAGTTTGACAAAAAAATACAGAATTGAAGCTGTTTTTCATTGTATTACCATCTTGTTTGGATCTTTGGTGTGTTTGATTGCAGCTCAAACAATTTAGACAAATAGATGGCAAAAGTTTGACATGAAAGAAACAGTTTTGGCCGGTTTAGATAGGAATTAACTAATTTATAGACATTTATTCTTCTTTTTTCACAGTCTACAAGAGTAATTATAGCATGGAAAAAATGTTCCGGTTAGTACAACTATTTTAAAATAGCAAAGTGTTCACTGTAAAAATCACTGTTGGATTGTGTGTTCTCATGTTATTGCATTTTGTATCTGCACTGTTTGAACATTACTATGTAACGTTATCTGCCTTTATTGTGAAAGAATGCACCGTCAATCCATCCATCCATCTATCTTCTTCCGCTTATCCGGGGTCGGGTCTCGGGGGCAGCAGCCTAAGCAGGGAAGCCCAGACTTCCCTCTCCCCAGCCACTTCGTCCAGCTCTTCTGGGGGGATCCCGAGGCCTTCCCGGGCCAGCAGAGAGACATAGTCCCTCCAGCGTGAAGAATGCACCTGAAATGTATAACTACCTTGGAGCTGTTCTTTGAGAGTGACACGCTGCACGAAGAGTGGAAATAAAGAAGACATAAAGGCCACGAAGAGTGTATTCATCATTCTTGGGTGAACAAACCTACTATAAATTATTATGGACAACCATAACAATCACTAACAGTGTTTGCGGGTCTGTGTAGGATATTTTCCACAGGGTACAGGTTTATAAGGCACTTTTACTAGTTGAATGAGGTAATTGTCCACGTAAGAGACATGATTTTGTGTCTTATTATCTTTAAATACTTTTAGAATTCTCACATTCACTATTATAAACATTATCCACAATTATAAATGACGCAGAAATGTTCCTTAATTTTATTTTTCCTGCTGATTTCAATTTTATTTTACTTTAAGCTGATTAAAAAAATGACCCAATTCTTGCAGTTTATATTGTCGCCGCTAGAGGGGCGAACGCACCTCTAATTAAAGGGAGCTTTAATTATTGACCTGTTTAATTATCAATATTTTACATTTGAAAAACCATCGTACGGTGTTTTGCACTAAAATGAAATTTCAGCTCAACATGCCTGTTGCTTTTGGAAAACAACACCTTAAACAGGTAGAAATAAGTATTCAGTAGACGGCCTAATGAACATTTGTTTTTCCATTGTTTGTTGGTTTGTTCATCCATATATTATGTACATGCAAGTGCTGACCTCACGCCCTTCTTTATTTCAACCTAACTCTATTTTCTCATTTGTTACTCTGTTATTGCTACTGACTGATTGTGTCATTGCTTTACTTATTGTCTTTTGCACACCAACCATGTTTGCGTTTACTTGGATCTTCAGGAAGGACTGTAAAGTCATTTGATACATGCCTGGCTTAAATGGATATCTTCATACACAAACTGTACTGGACTGGAGTAGAAGAAGCTCAGCTTCCTTGTATTTGTAAGATATAATGTCATTATAGTTATGGAAAAATCTTTGTCCACTGGACCAGGGAATGCCAGGAGCTCCTTGAGGGAAAGCTTGCTCCAGTCTTCAGGATAAAGAGGAAGGCTGAACAATCAAGAGGGATGTTAATACATATAAATGAAGGTACTACACCATTTAATTCAATTTTCAATTCAATTTTATTTATATATTCAGCAAGATGGTTCCTCCTTGTAAGCCTGGTCCTGCTTCCAAGTTTCTTCCTGCTAAAAGGGAGTTTTTCTTTGCCACTGTTCAGGCTCTGGGTTTCTACCGCTGTACTATTTTAATATCTATTGATAGTGTCACTATGTATGTCTGACGCCAAACTATTAGCTGTGTTTTTTGTCAAGCCGAGTCCTGCTTTGCCTTCATGTTAATAAAGGTCTTATTAAAATAAATATCTGTGTGCTATCCATGTCTATTAAAATAAATATGTGTGCTATCCATGTCTATGTCAGATGATTGGACAACAGAAGTGAGGGATTCTGGCAGTGTTTTCCAAGACACAGATCTCTCTGACTTTCTCTGATGATTACACGTTCACCTTTTACTCTTTGGTTTCCAAGCTTACATGATGATCTCATCAATGGAAGCATCTGTTTGAACAGGATGAATCTTTGGCAGAATCCTTCCACCTCACTAAAGCTCAAACCGCATCAAAAGCTAAGGAGACTGAATGTTAGTGACCAGTGGGTAAATGAAATTGCCATCAGTCATTTGTATATGTTGTTCACCGGGATATAACTTTAAAAAGGTGAATTTGTTTATTTTGTACTTTTCTTTTCAATAGATCTTTGAGCTTCTGACTGTAATTGGGGAGGCCACAGTCATAGGAGAAAAAATAGAGGGGATATAAGCTCCTGGATTTTGTTTTTGATGTGATGCTCCCAGAGGTAAGAAGGTCAATATTGCTAGCTTGGGAAATGGAAGGAAATTATTGGGTGGTCAATTTTATTCCTTTGGAAAGCACAAAAACCAAAGAGTGCAGCCTTTAAAGCATCACAGAAGAAGGTGTGATGAGGCTGATGGCAGAGGTAACAATGGCCAGTGGCAGCCTCTTTTAAACCCCCTCACCACCATCCGCTACCCTCCACCCCTAAGAGACCCCATAGCTAGTGGAAGCCTGGCGACCCTCATTCATTGTTTTTTCATTGTTTTATGTTCATTTATTTGTCTGTTCTCTGTTTTTACCTAATTTTTCATTGACAGTTTATGATTATGGATTATACTCACTAAAGACGTTTACAAAAAGGAGAACTACAAGTCAAATTATTGTTGCTGATATGATAGTGTAATATTGTGTTTTATTGAATTATAGAAAAAAAATAAAATTAACTGACAGTTAAGACTGACAATTATAATTATTGAATGCATATACTATAATGGCTAAAACAGATTCTTCCATAACTTTCATCTTTTCTGCATCTATGTACCATTGGAAGCCTATTCCTTTTTTGGTTGTTGTTTGATGGATTCTTTTGTAGAAGCATGATTTTATTTTTAATTTTATTTTAGATCCAGAAAACAAATTTGAATATTTTAAGATTAACACAGAACCTTTACTGTTAAACATACATAACAATTCATCATTAACATTCATCACAATTTTCCGTTTCATGCAAATGCTATAGTCACATTTGGCCAGCAGATGTCGCCATACATAATTGTATCAAATGCTTCGAAACACTGAACGTTTTCAACAGTTTCTTCAGTTGGATTTAATGGTTCAGAAACCTTAGCTTTCGCCATAACTACGAATAAGCAATACATTACACGAAGAAGAATGAACTTCCGGTAAAATCACACCAGACGCACCAGACCAGAGCACGCGCATGTGTTGTCGTTGTCCAAAAAATGGCATCGCTTGGAAAAGAATTAACTGATTTGGAAAATTTAAAATGCAATCTGACGAGCAATCTGGCGAGCAATCTGGATAAAATTAATAAAATTATCCATGATCTAAATGGTAAAAACCTTTCTATGGAGGCTCAAAATTATGAATTTCACATCAAAAGCGGTAAGATTCTTTTTTTTCTCTTTGCGTACTGCGTGTCTGGGAGATTTTTAACAAGAGCAGACAAACGTCGATATAGTTTGTTAATTGGACTACACTTCTGTAAATGAATATGCATGACATTTTAAACAATATTATTAGTGTAGAAATGTGATGTTTTAAACACGACTTGAAGTTAAAGAAAGAAACGGCTAACGTACTCGTTACCTAGCTAACATTTTAACATTAGTTCACCGTTGCAAATCTAACCAACGTTGAAATAGCAACGTCTTTCCATGTTATGTTTCTAAACATAGTGATTTTGCCAACATTAGTCAATGTATGAAGCAACCCATGATTGATTTCAAAGCATTGTTTGGGTGTTGAAACGTTAATTATTCAACATATTTTAACTGAAAATTGGTTTATACGTAATGTAGATTTACATAGTTAAATTCACAGATGTATATCTTTGTTGAACTTTTTATATGTGAAAACCAACTTAGTAATAAAACAATAATAACACCGAAAAAACAAACCAAACATTATTTTCTCAGAAAAAAACAGATTAGATTTTATCAGGTGAAGCAAAAGGCTTTGTAAGAAAACAGATATATTTATTTTATTTAATGCTATTCGTTTACTTTTTAATCTGTATGGATTATGTGGCTGCCTGTGCATAATGACCAGTTTGAGGTTTGTTTCATCTAGTTTTTGAGCTGTCTGATCAAATGTTCCTTTGATCTTGATTTTGGTCTCATTTTGATATGAAATTTGGATTTCGACACAATATTGCATTAAAACTCTTAATTCCTGTTATGTACTTATATTCAATTGTGTAAAAACTGTATTTCCAGATGAGTTTTGTAACTCAGTGAAGAGTTGGTGGAAGTCAGCACCTCTAAATTGGCCCTGCAGGTGAAGGTGGATGAACTTGAATCAGCCATTAAAGTAAGCTCCATTTAAATTAATTAATTTTTCTCTTTTTTTTTAAAGTAGTTTATATTCAAATTGACTTTTAAAAATAAATTACTGTTATCTTAGAGCCGTATTAAAGCTCAGGTGTTTTGGTTTTACAGGCCAAGGAGAAAAGAATGGCAGAAGAGAAAGAGATATTGAATGGCCAAATATCTGAGTTAGAGGCTAAGATCATACAACTGCGGTCCAAACTGAAGAGCACAAAAGATGAGGTATGTCTAACTTTTCACTGAAGATAAATTTCTCCCCTAAATCTGAAGTACATTAAGTCGGTTTCATTGTGTAGCTACCAATTACCCTGTTCCTGTGTGTATTTATAACATATTTTTTGTTTGTGATTTTTCAGTTAAAGGGATTGAAGACTGAAAATCAGCACTCGGTTGACACAGTGAAAAAAGTATGCTTATTTTTTTTGCTTTCATATTTTATATTTCATATTTTATATTTGTACTGTAGCACTGAATGTGAAAGTTCACTGTTTTTTTATTCATTCCACTTTGAGGAAAAGCAAGTCACTATAGAGGAACAATTCAGGAATGAACAAGACTCAGGATCTGTTCCATTCCTGATTCTCTGAAACAAACGACTATCACAACTTCTCAGAATTAGACAGAATTAAACTTCTCAGAAGTTAATGTTTTTAGGCCTCTTTTGAAAGCACTGCACAACAATCCATCAGGGTCTAAAGAACCACCTGGAGATACAGGAATGAAAGATCGAGAGATTTTAAAAATCTATATTTATATTAGTTCACTATTCACCACCACAACTTCTAAATTTTATTTTAGCATTTGGTGAGCCAGATGAGTACTGATCATTAATACCATGCCCTCTATGTCAGTTGGTTTCAGAGGTGAATCAGCTGAGGCACGTAAAAACTTCTGAGACAGAAGCAATACAGCAGATCTTAGAGCTGGAGGAGGAATCTAAAAAACACCTTCTGACTGTCTTTTGGTTGTCCCAGTATCTCACAGGATCCTGGAACCTGGCAATAGTGCTTCCTTATAAACAGTTTGGCGCGTCAGCGTCAGTTCGAAACAGTGCCTGTATCGGTCACGTGACTTTGTTTAGCGATACGCGCACCGACACGGGGTTTCGCTCTACGAGCTCGACGCATGCGCCGACGCATCGGTGTTGCCGGACCCATCACTAGTAAATAGTTTATTGTTCATCTCACTATTGGAGAAAAAAGATTCAAAGTAGGGAATTAATTAAAAATTAAAGAGGTTTAAGTTTCATCAGCTGCCCTGCCGCCCCAACCAATAACTGCTCCCACCCCCCACACACACACACACACACAGCCACTATTGTTTGGGCTGGTTTTTTTTGTTTTGTTTCAAGGTTTTTTTCTATTGGTTCAATTGTTATTTAATAAACCTTTGACCTTCAAATGTTACAATCCTTGCTTTTTCCTGTTGAGTGTTTGTTTTAAAGTTTTGCACCACATTTAATGACAATCTCTACAAACCTGGTGTTAGTCATTTGTTACTACTTAAAAAAAATGATAGTCTAAGTGTGTCGGTTATTCAACACACCTGACTTTGATTCAAGAGAGAGATTCAACGTTAAAATGCCATCTGGGAGGTTGTCTAATTCTAGGAGAAAGCATGTTGTTGCTAACCCTATGTATTCAGCCTCACAGGCCGAAAGAGCTACCGTAGGCTGTTTCTTTGATTTCCAGGATATAGCAGGGCCATCTTTGGTGAGACTAAAACAGTACCCGGTAGTGCTGCATCTGTCTTCCACTGACGATGCCCAGTCTGAGTCACTGAATCCTATGAGGTTCAATTTCTCAGCATTTTTCTTAAAAATCAGCTCATAGTCATTTGTGCCCTTTAGGTACCTCAGAACATGTTTTGCTGCCACTAAGTTCTCCATTTTTGGATTCGCTAGTGTTTGAGACAGTTTACTAACGATCCAGCTTATATCAGGTCTAGTGCACATCATGGCATATATCAGGCTGCCTACAATTTCACGGTACTCCTTTGGATTGGCAATCTCATTGCCATCATTCTCCTCACTGTTGAATCCTTCTACCTTAAGTTCACTTGGTGTATACTTAGGTTTACACTCTGAAATCCCATACCGTTCAAGCATCTTTTGGATGTATCTTTTCTGATTCATTATGATTTCACCTTCCCGTTGTTCAAATTGTATACCTAAAAAACAAGATATTTTCCCCAGATCTTTCATGTTGAATTGTGCCTTCATAGTGTCTTTGAATCTGTACAGAAGGTCATTGTTGCTGGCTGCCACTATTAAGTCATCAACCCAGATAATAACCAAAATGGTCTCATTTCCTGACTGTTTTCTGTATACACAGTGATCGGACTGGTTTTTCTTAAAATTATTTTGCTCCAGATGATCATTCAGTTGTTTGTACCAGTTTCTTCCAGATTGTTTTAAACCATAGAGGGACTTCTTTAACTTACACACTAGTTTTTCTCTGGTCTCTGATGTCTCCTCGAAACCTTCTGGCTGTTCTAAATAAATTTCTTCATCTATTGGTGCATCTAAATATGCAGTTTTGACGTCCATCTGATGGACGATACAGTTATTCTGGACCGCTACTTGCATCAATGCCCTTACAGAAGTAAGGTTTGCTGTAGGAGCAAATGTCTCGTAGTAGTTTATTCCTTCTGATTGGTTGTATCCTTGCGCAACATATCTGGCTTTAAATATTTTTCCCTTTTCATAATTTTCTTTTATGGCTTAAACCCATTTCCCCCCCACTGTATTCCTACCCTGTGGCAGAGTAGTGAGTTCAAAAGTGTCACTTTCCTTAAGTGAGCTGATCTCCTCCTCCATAGCTCGTCTCCACCCTTGTGCTTCGGGGGACAGCATGGCTTCTTTGAAGGTTTGGGGGACTCCACACACCGCTCTGTAACAGTAATCAACACTCGTAGATGTAACTTCACAGTCTGTTACATAATCCTGCAAGTATTTTGGCTCTTTTCTATCTCTTTTTGGATATCGCTGATATTGGTTCTGATTGGACTCTACTCCTGCATCATTTCTGTTTTTGTCTATGACTGCCTGCCCCGTATTTTCTCCATGAGGTGATATTGATGTATCTGTGTCATTTTGATTTGCATCTTGTTCGCTCACTTCCACCGTCTCTACTCATTCACTGTGGTACCTCAGTGCTTTTCCCATTCTCACATGGTCTGTCATAAACCTGGATCTCTGGCTCGTATTCCTCAGTTTGTGTGCTTTGTTCTTGACTGTTTCTTTTTATAAACTTAACGAGTCTATGTTTTGTTACCTTTTCTGTGTCTGGGTTATAGACCAGGTATGCTGGGCTATTCCTACTGTATCCCACAAATATTCCTCTTTCACATCTGCGGTCCAGTTTCTTATGATCGTGCTTGTAAGCATAGCATTCAGACCCAAATATCCACATTTTGGACAGGTCTGGTTTTCTCCCCGTCAGCATGAAAACTGGGGTGTTTTTTTTATTATCAGATCTGATGCTTTTTACGCTGCCATATGGTGCACTATCTGCGAGAAACTTCTCTGTAGCCATTGTTGCATCAGTCTTGCTCTTAAGGAAGTAAACTGAGACAGTCCCCGAAAAATCATCTGTAAATAAGATTGCATATTTGTACCCATCATGGGATGTGGGCTCGATGGGACCCGCTAAATCGGTATGTACCAACTTGAGGGGAGCATTAGCCTTAGCATCAGCTTTTCTATTCCTGTTATTCAGGAATTTTCCTTCTGTACAATCTATCTTGGTATTACCTGTAATTGTCATTCCCTCTACTACTTCAGGTAATTTTAGCACATCATCAATGTTACAATGTCCCATAATCTCATGCCAGGTTTTTACATCACAAGTCAAACATATTTTATCTTTGGACATTATATCAGTAGCAATTTGGACATTATATCAGTAGCAAAATTGTGATTGTGATTGTTTACCGTTCTCAAGTAGTACAGCCTTTCGTGTTCTTCTATGCAAAAGATAGTCCCCTCTTTGCTCACAAGTTCATTTTGTCCCTCTTGGAAAACCACCTTGGCTCCATCCGTTGTGGCAGCTTGGACGAAGATGATGCTCTGTGGATATGATGGTATGAAGAGGGCCTTCTTCAGTGTGATCATAACGCTTTGTCCCTCAGAATCCTGTAGGAAGACCTCTGCGTCGCTTCGTTTTAATGCTACATTGTTTATCCTTGTACCATCTGCTAGTTCCATGTAGTGTGATTTGGGGTTGAAAGTCTCATCAAATGTAATACATTTATT
The DNA here is from genome assembly GCA_015343265.1 of Pao palembangensis. NCBI lineage: Eukaryota > Metazoa > Chordata > Actinopteri > Tetraodontiformes > Tetraodontidae > Pao > Pao palembangensis. The sequence goes on along the minus strand of CM027082.1, from coordinate 25,090,091 downwards.
CATTTCAGTTACGATGTGGGATGTAGCTCCACAATCTACCACCAGTCCGTTTCTTTTCACACTGTCAGGGAGGAACATTTGGCTCACTCTGAATACGAATGTTTGTTCTTCTTGTCTGTCTGCAGTTTGTTTTGCTTCGTCCCGGTTCATGGGTTTTCTTCTGCATGTTTCATTACTGTGGTTTGAACTCCTATGATAGGAATTGGATTAGCTCTGCGTAGCATTCTTCATTCTTGTCTGCATCGGGCTCTTCGTTGTATGGTTTTAGTATTGTGTCCTTTAGTCCTAGCATTCTCAAGAAACTTAACTTGCCAAAGTTCGAAGTTGTTTTCATCTCCATCGAAGACTAGCCTTTGCCATCTTCATCAGCTTGCACCGCGCCTGGGCCCATAACCTGTTACGTTTTCTGCTTGTTGACCACCTGTTCGTTGATTTTCCATAATAATTTATAGTAGGTTTGTTCACCCAAAAATGGTACACCGTTCGTTGTCTTTTATGTCGTCTTTATTTTCCACACTTCATTCTGCGTGTTACTCTCTATGAACATCTCCGACAAGGTAACAAACGTAACAACGAAAAAAACCGTGTATACAACAGGAACAGGAACAGTTATACATTTCCGGTGCCTTCTCACACAATAAAGGCACATAACATCACATAACAACGTTCAAACAGTGCAGATACAAAATGCAATAACATGAGAACACACAATGATTTTATGTGTCTTATTATCTTTAAATACTTTTAAAATTCTCACATTCACTATTATAAACATTATCCACAATTATAAATGATGCAGAAATGTTCCTTAATTTTATTTTTCCTGCTGATTTCAATTTTATTTTACTTTAAGCCGATAAAAAAAATGAAAATGTGTTCTATCGGATACCATGACCCAATTCTTGCAGTTTATATTGTCGCCGCTAGAGGAGCGAACGCCCCTCTAATTAAAGGGACCTTTAATTATTGACCTGTTTAATTATCAATATTTTACATTTGAAAAACCACCGTACGTGTTCTGTGAGCAGTTGAATCCATCTTCTGTCTTGGCAGCGTCACTCTGCCAGTCAACAGGAAATGACACAGAATAGATAGATGCAGAATAGATAGATGCACGGGACCTCATTCAGCAGATAGTTTTAGTCATGAGTGGAAACCAGGCTCAGAAGGTCTTTTCTGCTTTAAACTGGACCTAACATACTTCTGTGGGAAGGCAGAGGAAAACAGTCATGGAATAACCTGAAGAACTTCAAACTTCAATTCTCCTCTTAAATGTTCAGGAATATTGCTCAGAAGATATGTGTAGGTCAAGGGGCAGAGAAAACAGGCAAAGACTTGAAGGTATTTATATTCAACACAGCTCACACTTAATATGTGTGAATGACGATACTATTAACATTTGCTTTTCTTAAATCAGGGCTTCCCCAGACAAGACCTTTGCTCAGACTGTGGCATATTCATGTTAATGGTAGGTCATAACAAGCTGTGGTGTGAATATATTATATGTATTTGAACCCACTTTCAACATGCTCATTTTCACCAAGTCTTGTCTTATTATTTGTTATAGTCTGCCTTATACGTTGCCCTAGATGTACAGTTTGACTACACAATTATAAGTACATTTAGACATGGAAAATGTCATCTTTAGGGTTTTATTTGGTGTTTTGCACTAAAATGAAATTTCAGCTCAACATGCCTGTTTTGCAGAGATGGTGATGCCTGTTGCTTTTGGAAAACAACACCTTAAACAGGTAGAAATAAGTATTCAGTAGACGGCCTAATGAACGTTTGTTTTTCCATTGTTTGTTGGTTTGTTCATCCATATATTATGTACATGCAAGTGCTGACCTCACGCCCTTCTTTATTTCAACCTAACTCTATTTTCTCATTTGTTACTCTGTTATTGCTACTGACTGATTGTGTCATTGCTTTACTTATTGTCTTTTGCACACCAACCATGTTTGCGTTTACTTGGATCTTCAGGAAGGACTGTAAAGTCATTTGATACATGCCTGGCTTAAATGGATATCTTCATACACAAACTGTACTGGACTGGAGTAGAAGAAGCTCAGCTTCCTTGTATTTGTAAGATATAATGTCATTATAGTTATGGAAAAGTCTTTGTCCACTGGACCAAGGAATGCCAGGAGCTCCTTGAGGGAAAGCTTGCTCCACATAAATGTCCCCCTGCTGGTTAATTGTGGAATTACAAACAGGTTGCTAATTAATTTACCTCTGAATTAAATTTTTTTTTTCATACTATTCGCTGATTAACTATAACGTTTTGTGTGTTTTTTTTTTTTTTTGGATAAATTCTGATATAGAATCACTACATTAGCATAACTTGTCTGGAAACACAGTGGAACAATAATATAGGCTGAAAGGAACAAAATCTTCAGAATAAAAATTATCTGTCACATCTTTTTTTAATTTATTGTTTTACCACAAAGTACAGATAAAAACATCCACAGCATTCTCTCATCTTTATGGCCTAAACTGAGGAGGGTTGGAGTCAGCAGTGAGACCAAATGAAGCACGTTTTTGGTTGCTGGATGATCTGAGGTCGGCTGGGCGGCGTTTCTACTGGATGCAGTATCGTGTGCATGGCTTTGTAACAGAGCGACACATCCATTCACAAGCAGTACGAGAAATGAAAGCACATCGAGTACAACATGGCTCTGTAGGGGGTCTATACTTTTTTGTCTTTTGTTTCTTTTATTTTGCAAGCCTGAGTCAATACAGCACAATCCACGAATATGAGTCAGAGGTATTTACAGATCCGGTTCATGTGGAGAGGAAGACATTTTACAAAGGAGGTTAAAAGTTTGGATTTTTCCTGGAAAGAAACAGTCACCACCAGTAAGAAGTGAGATAGACACAGGATCAAGAAGAGGGGTCAGAGGTTGTTGTTCTCTTCTCCCTATCTAATGAAAAATAGAAATAAAACTGACGCTGGATCAGATCTCTAACTGCAAACTGCTCTACTGTGATTTGACAGGTGGATCATAAATGTCAATCTTGGTGGAATCAAACAAAAGAAAACATGGAGCAAAGAATCTTCAGGTTGTTTTCATCAACCTGAAGCTTTGACTTCACTCGTGAAGCTTTTTTTCTGACCAACATCCCGAGAATCAAAGAAACCATCACACACAGACTCATTAACGCTGACGTATCTGTAGCTGTCTTCATACGCTTCCTGTTTCTGGATACAAAAGATCAGCATTGGGAAAGACAGACGGGCTTTTCAAGGCTTTTAAACTCACATATTTACACACACACAGAATTAGGAAATTAGGAATGACTTGTCTCACTTCTACTCCCTATATTGTAAAGATCAGAAGGAAAACCACCTTACAGAACACTGAACACAATGAACCCATTCCACCATGAATTCAGTCAATTTCAGTCTGATATTATCTTTAATCTTTTCAATTATAAAGGATAACATTTGTTCGGTTGTTATCTCAGACATCTGTCTTCTAATGCAAACTCCTGTCATATTATTATCATCATTTTGGATGATAATTACTCAAAATTTGATCTCAAAGGGTCACTTCACTGCAGTTTTTTTCTGTTTTAAAAAACTAACATGGGAATGTGGAATGGAGCTGCCACACATCATCCCAACGAGCCTCACAACACGGATCTGTCATGTTTTAAATGTCTTATAATTGTCATATAGCTTACTTTCATTTCCAGATAAACTTACCTGTATATATCATATATATTAATTCACATGTATTATGTACATTAAATATTAAATTAAATGTTTCTATTTCCCTTTTTTAAACATAGCTTTCCTCCAAATTGTTCATAATTTCCCCACTAAATCTTTTCTATATAAAAAAAATAAATATGGAACCAGAATTTTAAAAAAATAAAGAAATTAAAAGAGTAAATGAAAAGGTGGATGTCTGGAACCATGCATCTTTTTGAGCAGATGCCCGTGTCACCGCCACCGTGTTTTCTTTTCACACGTGACTTACATAAAACCAGGTACTGTAAACATCAGAAGGATTTCAATGGCACTCTGACAAGGACTCCGATAAACCCCTTTTCAAACTGATCAAACACACAGAGACAAAACAGAAGGAAGCTTAGTGGGAAGATTTAAGAACCTGGACTACAAAGAGTGTGGAGCGCTCCAGTTTGCTTAGTTTGCATTGGTTGAATCCAAAAGGTGAGCTAAAAAAAAGATGTTTTAGCTGGTTTATCTGGAGGAAACCAACTAAACCCAACATCCTGGACCATGTCAGACACCCTTCAACATGGTTCTGGTGACCCTCAGTCACTGATCCTCACTAGCTGACAGAAAGAAGCAGGGAAGTGAGTGAAAATGGTGATGGAGGATTGATGCACAGCCCGGGGATCCAGCTGGAGGGAGAGAAAGAGGAGGAACGGGGTCGGGAGAGTCGCCTTTAACATGCACAGTCCTGGTGAGGAGGTGCCGGCTGCTCTGTCAGCTGGGGCCCCTGTTTGGCCCCTGTGATGGTGGGATCTCCGGCGTCCAGGCTCTCTGACATCTTTTCACAGATGATGTCCACCAGCCGCTCGAAGGTCTGCTTCACATTGATGTTATCTTTGGCACTGGCCTCGAAGAACTCGAAACCTGGAGGGATTGGTTACACCATAAAAATAAAGGCAAAGCTAAGTGCCAACGCCCAACAGAGCGCGTTGTTGCTGCGCCTACAAGAACCACACACATGCTGGGTGCTGATGTTGATTCAAACTCAGGTTAACTCAGATCTGAGTCATCTGCATAATCCTTCTAACAAACAGACAAATTGAAGACAACATCTACCGTTCCTCTACCAGTGAGCCCAGGATCCCCCTCTCCCCCGGTGGTTCAGTGCATGGACTCACCAAGGTGATCAGCCAGCTGCCGTCCTCTGTCTCCGCCCACCACCCGCTCATCATCCATGTCGCACTTGTTTCCGACCAGCAGCACCTGAGCGTTGTCCCACGAGTACGTCTTAATCTGAGTCGACCTGGAAACAGACGCTGACATGAGCTGTGAAGTGTCCTTTACCTGCCGGTTCTTGTTTTGTGTCAGATTTATTACACCTTTCTTAAATGTGCAGTTAAACACTACAAAACACCTCTAGTTGGACTGAAGTAACTAATTAAACCATAACAGACGTTAGCGTTAGTTAGCTTAGGTTTGATGATTTCTGCCTCCCTTCCTCAACACTCACCAGTCCTGCACGGCGTTAAAAGACTCCTCATTGGTGATGTCATACATGAGGATGAAGCCCATGGCTCCTCGGTAGTACGCCGTGGTGATGGTGCGGTAACGCTCCTGACCTGCTGTGTCCTGGAATCAGAAATGACAGCAACATTAAGAGGAATTTGTGCAGGAAAAAAAGCACCAGATATAATTTTAACCACAAGTTTTGTTTCTAAACTTGGTTAAATATCACTGAAACAAAATTACCAACTAGTTTTACAAGAATAACAAACAGTACAAAGGTACATGGGAAAGGTAAATTACATTGTTTAAATTTATGTAATTAAATGACAATAAAATTTGAAATCAGCCTTGGTGAAGTCATACGTTCAATAACATCACACCTGGAAATCACCAAAATTTGAAAAAATTACGAAAGGAGACCAGCAAAAGAGAGTTAAACAAGACCTACATGCCCTAACCATCACCTAACCCTGACCCTGACCCTAACCTTAACCCAAACCCAAATATAACGCTGACCCTAAACCAAGTCTTCACCCTCAGTCGTTTCAAATTGTGAGGACCAGCCAGGATGTCCTGACTTCGCTAGAGAAACACGTATTCTGACACTCACTATGTAACATGTACAAGAGCGCACACACACACACACACGCGCACAGATTTTCTCCTGTATCTTGGCTAATTAAATGTGTTCATCCAGCTCAGAGCAGCTCGTTCAGGGGGACATCATCAGATCTACAGAAGGCTGTTTGGTACGACTGGTGGCATAATATTTATTATTATTATTATTATTATTATTATTATTATTATTACTACATTATATTGTTTCACAGTAATGTCAAATTTCAACTGACATGTTGGTACAGTATGTGTATATACATAATACACATGTATATACAGTAGATGCAATTGAAGATGTGTATAATTTTAAGACCATATTTATGCTAGTTTTGGTTGAGTGCACCGCTGCGAGATGGGGGATGGTGTGTGTGCGCGTGTGTGTGTGTGTGTGTGTGCGTGTGTGTGTGGTTGTGCATGTGTGTAAGCGTGGGTGTGCTGGGAGGATCTTGTGGCGTAGATGTGTAGTAATGGGGGAAGGGAAAGCTGTACCCAGTCATCTGTTTCTCCTGTTGTGATTGGTCAGTTGGGTCTTCCTTACCAAAGGCAAGACCTTACAAAAGCTGACAACAGAGTAACACGCACGCACACATACACACACACACACATGCAGTGTTTTTGCTGCAGAGCTTGTATTATTGGCGGAAATAATGTTGTGATCTGCACTTCTCTGCAGCTTTTTCACGCTGCTCGCCTCCTCTGTGCTGTTTGAAAGAATTTGATGTTTGTTTCCAAGGCGAGTTGCTGTGTTTTGTCACATGTCATCACGTCTTACATTCTATAGTAGACTAAGGGTCAGCAGGCTGCAGAGAAGAGGGTGAATTTGCACTTTTGCTGTGATTAGAGCTCATAATGAATCACTGTTTGCAGAGAAGAACAACTGTTAGATGTGAAGTCAATTTTAGCAAAACGGAGGAGAAAAGGGGCTCTGCCTGCTATCCTGGACGCCAGACCACTGGTGTCAAACAGATGATTGTTAAACTCCTTAATATAAAGATCTTTTCTTTTAAACACCATCCAACATACACTATGCTTTGGTGGAGGCAGAATCAGTCTGTATTTGATTCTGAGAAGGTCTCAAGTGCATCTTTGGCTTGGTCATCCCTGAATAGACCGGTGCAGAAAAGCCACACTCACGTGGGACATAGCAGAGACGCTGTAAACACATGGCCTAGAGGTTGTGTAAGTTGTGTGGGAATAAGCAGCTGCTGCTGTCAGGTGATACAGATGGTGGACACAGTTGACATCTTCCTCCAGGCTCACTTCCTCCTCACTACTATGTCACATTTAGGTCTCTCTCACACATCATACTCTGAGACCTGCTGACCTTTAATTTTCTTTCACCAGGGGAGCTCAACACCTCAGACATCTTACCCAGATCTGCAGTTTGATCCTCTTGTCATTCCTGTAGATGGTCTTCACCTTGAAATCGATGCCCACCGTACTGACAAATGCTGGTGTGAAGGAGTCGTCGGCGTAGCGGAACAGGAAGGAGGTTTTGCCCACACTGCTGTTGCCAATGATGAGGATCTTGAACATGTAATCGAAGTTTTGGTCCGAAGACTCCTTCTGCCCGTAGGTCGCCGTTGCTGAGGCCATCTGTGGGCGAAAGAAACGGCTTTAATTACTGTTTGTCATATTACTATCAGCTCTTCCTTTGTTTGACCTGAAAAGTAAAAATGCTAAAAAGGCAACAACACATTTGTGGTTCATCATAATTTAAAGAACATTTTAAAAACATTCGATGAACCCTTGAAATTTGATTACAGTACTGCAGATGTAACCCACGACAACCACCAGGATATCCACTGGTTACTGCCGTAAGTAGTGTATGTATGTAAAAGCAAGCCAAGGAACGTCGACTGGGTTGATTTAAAAACTATATTTATAGGTGGGTGTCTGACTAATCCTGATTAGTGTGCTCATCTGACAGCTTGTGGCCATCTTTCAAGGCAAATATACGCTTTGTTCCAGCTTTCAAAGTGCGAAGGTATACGTTTTTTCGTCCTGTATAAAAGATTTCCAGCTGTATAAATTACAGCTTATCCCCTCTGGACTTTTACTTAATTATGCAGCCTGTATCCCTGAATTGGTGACCTGCACTGATGCTCTGCGAGCCTTATGAGTCACTGCAGTAAGGCAGTGATGATATTACTGATATTGCAGTTTTAATATCAGTTTTATCGTCAGCAGAATATTCTATTATCATTTGAAATAACATGAGACTGCATTTTTTACTGCCACATTAACATCAGCGTGTTTGTAGCTAATGCTAGCTTTTTTAAGGTTCTGTTACACCTGTGCCACATGTGTAAATCTATTATGTAAAATATATAAGGCATCTTTTCCAGTCTGTACAATCCATGACTGCAATGAGATTTGAAAAAAAAAAACGTGTTGAATTTTGAGAGCACAACGAGCTGCTGTCCGAGTGCCTGCGCCCCGCTCTATATTTAGACGTTTATCTCGAATCGACTGCAGTGCAACACGAGAGGCCTCACACAACAAACGGGACCAACGGCGAGCTATTGATTACATCAAAGCACACAAAGCTGCAGCCTAAATAATGAATAAGTGCTGACTCGGAAGAAAGATGGCTGGGCGGAAAACTGGGGATAATGAAATGGACGTGCACCAAATAAATCTGCTCCTCCCAACAACCACAAGCCAAAAAACAAAAACTCTCAAAAAATGAACCAGAACAGACGTCAGATAATGTCATAACCTCTCGTCAGTTGGTAGCCACGCCCTCTGTGGTGATTTGAATTATATTAACCACATCACTGAGTCAGATTAGACTTTTTTAAATTATATTCCACGTGTTAGCATTAACATGCAAAAGTATCCCCATCTGCACCTCTTCCTGCGTCAATTACTCACAATGCTGTCATGGTTGCTCATGAGCTGGACCAGTTATAGATGTTAGTAAAAATATCCTATTACCAAACAGACCTTCAGAGGAAGCTGCTGCAGCAGATGTGACAGTGTTGAAAAGATGGCAGCAGATTATCTGCACCTCAGAGTTCCACTGTGGAGACAAGAGTTAGCTCAGCCATCGCTTTAGTACTTTAGCGTGCTTGAACACAAGGTAACAAATGAGTAATCAATGTGTAAACATGTTCCAGCTGGCAGGACGTTGATGCTATGCTCCCAAATGGAATTATGGAATGGAACGTTTTATCAATACAGCAGCTTTAATACATTAACTCAACTGTTTTCAACAGCTTCTGGCTGCTCTTTGGTTTACTTTTTATTGCTGACTCATCGTCACCCTTACTGGGATGAGTAATAGTATTATCTTTCTTCTTGGACATAACATTTAATGCTAAATTGAAAGTATGACACTGATGTTTTTGTGTGAATGGCGAGGAGCTGCAGAAAATCTGGGATTTTAAATAACTGCCCTCGACAGAAGGATTCGCTGGTGGAGACGGCAGATTACGGACGATTACTCCGGTTAGAGAGCCAAGGTGCTTGGACAGAGAGAGGAAAGAAACCAGTGGGGTTTATGTTGAAGGCAGGAAGCTCAAGGCTGCCTTACAGGAAAGTAAAGAGACCAAAGTCTTAATGTTGGGGTTTGGCGATATTCAAAGTACAGAGTACAACAAAAACAAAGGGATAGTAAAAGAGCTAACATAGTGTAGTAAAGAGCTTGTGATCAAAGCCCCTCAGCTTTGACCTTTTGAAGATCAAGGGTCAAAGGTCCTTTGATGGCCAGGTTGCGAGGCCCGACGGCCCGGTGGTATCATTGGACCTCCACCTGTAGGGCTTTTTTAGACTTTGAATACCGGAAATCTTGGTCTATAAATCCTGTTTTAATCACAACAGAGACCTGCGACCAGTGACCCCTCTAAACGTCGTCTGAGGAATGTTGACACTCCGCAGTGCCAGATTGACCCGGAGCCGAGTGCTGCCACAGCCAGAGAGTCGGGCTCTTTTAATCAGGATGAGGCGTCTTTTGTTTCTGCAGTCTGAATGTTCGATCATAACCTGGTCAAAGACTATCCCATCAGAATACCAAACAGGAAACGCAATAAACTTTGCATTCCAGTGGAAAATAATCCCCCAGATTTATTCAGATTACAAATATCTGATAAAACAGCGAGGAGAATATTGATGAGCTTTAGTATGTGGAAACATAACAAACACTTCAACCATCTCATCCTCCTAGAGTTAAACCTGGCTGAAGTGAACTCATGCCAGTTTATTACTGGAGGGGTGCTGCTGCCGTTTCACAAAGTCAGCAGTCGTTTGACCTCTGACACCTGACTGCTGCCGCCCGCAACCATCCTCGCTGTCTGCCCCCTCCCCTCTCCTACTAAATTCTAAACAGAGTTAATGTATCTGCAGCGATGGCCGTTGTCTTATGCGGCTGATGTCTTACTCTCAGGTTAGGACGACATTTCCCCCCCGCACTTTATCCACCAATCATGTGGCTCCTTTTCGAGGGACACGGGGATGCAGATGAGACAAGAAGGAGAAGCTAAAAATAGCGTCTCTTGATTCTTTTTTTCTCTTCACGTCATGCAGAGGGGGAGGAGGAGATGTTTTTTTCTTTGGTGCTGCAGTCTGCAGGTGAATGGAGGATGTTTTCATTATAAACCGTCTGTTTCCGATTATGAACCAGTGCTCACTCAGACATGTGACATTTTCCGGCGTTCTCTCGCCCAGTGGCTGTGTGACTCTAAAATCTATTTCCCAAAACACGTTGGTAAAAAAACAAGCGCTATTATGAAATGGTTGAATTAAGCAAACAGATGTTGGAATGAAGATAAAAGCTACTGACACGTCATATGGATTTGATCAGGTGAAGCCTGACACGATCGCCACCACCACCACCGATGGGAGGTTTCCCAGGGGAAGAGATGCAGAGGTGTTCAGACTCCAAACGTGAAACTTTTAGGGTAAAACCGACACATGAATGACAGGCGTCGATGCACGCACCCAACCCGCTGAGTAGTTTAACAATCATACTGGTGTATGATTACCTTTAAAAAAAAAAAAAAGATTTGGTGGTAGCAGTCCAAAGGAAATGCAGCAAATCTCATTTTCATTTGATACAAAGAATATTTATTTTCAATGTTTTGGGCTGTACTACTGCTGTAGAGAGACATTTAGCTAATCTATATGAGATTTGTTAAAGGCTGATTTTTTTTCCTTTAACTCCAGCTCTTAATGAATTTAATTCTTAATAAAAACATATACATCGGAATATATCATATTAAGTTTTTCCGTGGTGACAATATTTCAAAATAAAAATGACTGTACGAAATGCAACAAAGATTAAATAGAAGTGCATCTGTCAAAATGGTGGTTGCTATGGCCACTGTGGATTTATAAACATTGTATTTCCTTTTTTCTTTTTCTTTTTTTTTTATTTGAACCACTTAACTGAGTGTACCGCCTTTTTCTATCGGACAGGCCCTGATTTAACCCAGATCCACTGATCCAGGAACCATCCTGCATATCACAGGAATAAAGGTGCATTCTGCAGCCATGACCATTTTGTGGTTTCTGCGATGAAACAGATGTTTTAATACGGTTATCTTTTCTCTTATTTCTATCTACATTTAAAAGGGCTTATTACATCAAACGGAAATAATAATAATATAATAACATCCGCGATAAACGTGATCCAAATGTGATACATGGAATTGATTAATAGAGAAACCCCACCTTTATGGAAAATGCTCCGGCAGCTGTCCACCGCGTCCAGAACCCGCAGAAACGCCACTGGCAAGTGAGAGACACGCGTAGCGAGACTTCCGGCCAAGACCTTCAAAATAAAAGCTTAAAAATGTGTCAAGTTACTTTTATTTATATAGCGCCTTTTACAATCACAATTGTCTCTAGGTGTCGCCTATACGATAATAGCGCTTAATTACTCAAATACGTATTAAAATCGAAACCAAAGTAATGGAAACGTGATAGTTTGCCCAATTTGACCCATGTTTTTGGATGAAACAGATAATGTGATTGTCCCAACCTCAAATTTATATTTTAAAATCAGTGAGGACAACGCCGTATTGCATAGATCAAATAATCAGTTGTAAAATACAGCTACTAGCGTAAATAACGCACATTAATTCCCTGCGCGATTAAAACACTTTATTTTAAAAGACAACTACCAAAATTCTACGCAGTGGGTCGACGGTAGAAGAGTACGTCGAGGACAGGTGGGCGGGGTTTATGTACATTGACAGCCTGGCTGACGAATCAGATGTGGAGTTGTAACCACCGCTCTGAAAGACCCGCCTTAAAAACTAAAACCTGTAGTTTATTATTGATCAGCGCCGCCGGTGTATTGATTAATTGATTAGAGATTAGCAGTAACCACTGCTGCAATACCCAACCATTAACAGGCAGCACACACAGTGGTCATTTTTTGTTTGTCTTGAGAATAGTCGCATAAAAATTCGCCTGTATATTTTTAAATGTGTATTTGATTTCATTTACCATTTAACAAAACTTGGCTGAATTACAAAATAAAAAATATGTTGCAGGTAAACTTACCATTTTGTAAACAATAATGAGTAACTCCAGTCATATATAAAATCCAGATATTTCAGCCTTAATAGGAGAGCAGAAATATATTAAGGGGTCAGCTACATCAGTCAGCATATGACAAAACTTGTCATAAAAATGAACGTAATAGCTGAATAATAAAATAGAAGACCAAAATACAAGCATAAGCCGACAGATTGATACACTATACACACTCAACTAGCAGAATTTATTCGCCAGAACCTGGTGGACTGCTGTGACCTGGAGGAACGAGAACTTTCACAGACTCAACCAGCGGTTTCAGAATGTTAAAGTCCAAATAAGTGATAGATAGATAGATAGATAGATAGATAGATAGATAGATAGATAGATAGATAGATAGATAGATAGATACCTTATTAATCTTCAAGGGAAAATCCACATTAAAGTAATGTATTGCAATGTGGTTTTATATGAGTATTTTGAAAATAGTCTTAAAATGTATGTTATAAAAGAAATTGCTATCGATACAGACCCAAATATGTTCAACAAATGGCGCAGACGGTCTGCAGGAGATAATTCTACAGTCTTGTGCGCTGCACTATTTTTATGTTACACCAGCAGATGGCAACATTACAACAAAAATGTTTCAGTTAAACACCCTTTCTGACGACTTGTGTGTTATGAACTGATTGGAATGGAAAATTCACGAGTTTGTTCTACAATTCTGCAGTTTTATTGAGCAAACGTTTTCTCCAAAGCGACGTAGAACAAAAGCAAGAATTTAGTTTAATTTATACAGCCTTGTCTATCTTAAAGTCTGACAATACCGGATTAATTAAACTAATTTGAGTACAGAACACAAGAGGCAGTTGTGGAACATGTATGAAAGATAAAATTATATCTTTGAATTCAGTTTTTTGCATGTTTCATCTTGTTTATTTTTCAGTAATATAAAGTCGTCTGGAGGGAGAGTTCTCGTTTTCCTCCGACACAGTAGATGGAGGTATGGACATTATGAAACTCGCCTTGAAACCAGAAGAAGAAAAAGAAACAGGAAGCTTATAATTGGTTTGACATGCGAATCTATTTTTTCTGTAATTTAAAAAAAAGAGATGTTTTCATCGGTCGGCTAAGAGTTTAATTACTATCAAATAGTTATTCCCTAAAAATATAATTAATTACAGTTAATGACGGATGTGAACCTATTCGTCACCGGAAGTAAATGTTGGCTCGCGGTTAGTGGAAGATGACCACAGTCTGCTGTTTGCTTCACGTGCAACAGTGGACTTAAAACTTTCCTGATGTAACATTTCAACATATGATGATAACTATGTTGTGAAGTACTGGTAAGTTGTTCTTTAGGTTTATATGTTAGGGAACAAACTCTATTTACTCTTGCTTTGTATAAGATGTTTTGTGGGTGATATCTGTATATCGGTGATTGGTTTTGAGGTGGAAAAGGTGTTGTTTTTGCCTTTGGGGTGGAGTTTAGTTGTTTAATATAATTTGTTGGAGGTGTGGCAATCTGTCTACAATGGTCACAAGATAATTGCTGAAAATTTAGAGTACTGTCGACGCCATTAAATAGAAATACTTTTTCAAATAAACCTTTGTAGCACAGATGACATGCTTCCCCAAGCGAGTAAAGAGTTCTTGGCCCGGATGCGGTTCTTCTGGAAGCCGCTGTTCCAGGGCCGATATCTACTGCTGACAAACACCGTGACGTGTGGAGGCATGCTGGCATTAGGAGACTGTGTTCAGCAAAGCTGGGAGATCTACAAGGATCCAAACAGAGTCCGAAGCTGGAAACGGACAGGTGAGAGAGAAAGGTTTCTCTAATTATTGTTACCAGCTAAGTAACTACTGTCAAATGGATGGGCTGTGGTTTATGTTACTGTCATTTCCATAAATATGCAGAGAAACCTTGTTCTAGATTGGTGTGTGGAGGTGACCAAAGTCTTTCCTATAGAAACATATCTAGTCCATTCAGCGGATAAGAGCTGCAGTTCTACAACACTCCAGCAGGTAGCGCTATTATATTTATATAGGATCGAATTTTTACTACGAGCTCGCCAAGCGATGAATGAATCAAATACTAGAGGACGCGTCAGAACGTTGATAGATCGGTTCAGAGAGAACTTAGTTATGAATACCAAAACTAAATATGTCTTTAATATGGATACATTTGACTGTACCATCGCTAAGATACTGTCCTAATACAACAAAATTGAACAAAATATGGGGTTATAAATTGTGTCATCGGCACTGATGACTGCAGTATACATATGTACATACATGCATGCATACTGTATATACACACGTATATAGAATTTACGTATATTTAATTATGACATTTTTGTAGATTTAAGAAGAAAAATCCCATGTTTGATAACATAATGTATTGTTAATAATGTGATGTTACTGATGTGTACACACTCTACACAGTAATGTACAGTATTTGCACCTGAGTTACTTCTTGTCTTGAGGTGCTTTTACTGGGTGTAACCTCTGTATGTAAACACAAATATTTGGTTTATGTTGTTTTAAGTGCTGGAAAGCACCACAACTTGACTTTCAAATGAAAATGTGCGTTTCAGCGGGTAGAGTCGTTTAAAAAAAAAAAAAAAGTCCTTCAGGTGACAAATGAAAAAAGACTGATACACAAAATAAATCAAATCTGATGTTTATTGTCAAACAGAGCCTTGTGTGAGGACCATTTTCTGGCAGCTTTAGTGTTTTAATGCCATTTAGCATAAATAATTTGCGTAGAAAAGGTGTTTCACAATAATTAAACCCAGAGGAAGCATAAAAAGGGCAAATGGAGCTGCCCGACATTTTTGACGTTATCAAAAAAGAGCAGCTTGTGTTGCTGCTGAAAACATTTAGCTGTGGGTTAAATAAGATTGTTAACACATCCAGCCAAGTGGGGAAAAGGCGTGGATTACACACGCGCGCACATGCGCGCGCGATTAGTTCCTTTATTCCACCTAGACACTTGGCCCAGAGATGTGCAGCTGTCTTGTATGATTTCAAATTGAATAGTGAATTAGCATTAATTCTTATTTCTTTTTTGTCCCTGAAGGTTCCATGTTTGCTGTGGGTATTGCCCTGGGTCCCTGTATGCACTACTGGTACCAGTGGTTGGACAGACTCTACCCTGGCCGAGCCATGAAAACCGTGACCAAGAAGGTTCTGATTGACCAGCTGATCGGTTCACCGATGATCTGGTTGGGGTTTTTTATAGGTGAGGAGAAGTTTCGTCTTCCCTCCTCTCTCTCCCTCTCTGTGTACACACATCTGTGTGTTGGCACAGTGTCACAATCACACACGCTCGCTTTCACACCCATAAAACAGACAGACAAAGGTCACATTTTAAGACACGGCTGAGGTGAGATGGAAGGTCGATGTATAGAGTTCAGAGGTCATCTGAAGCGATCCTGTGCATCCACGTTTGTCTGTTTCCACCTTTTCTGTAGCAGGGTCCTCTGACGTTCATGTTTGTTTCTCACAGGCATGTCTGTCACAGAGGGCCACACTGTATCTGAAGGTTTGGAGGAGTTTAAAGAAAAGTTCTGGGAGTTTTATAAGGCAAGTCGTCAGTATTCCACCTTACACAGGCTGGTGAAGTGAAACCATCCGTGCTTCTGTTGTAAAGCTGATCATAAACATCAGTGCAGACTAGATTTATTCACACTGTCCCTTTGGTGTACGTGCTGATATTTTTATATCACACCCAGAAAAGCGTTAAACCTCCAGCACTGTGTGCTTATAGGTTAATGTTCAGTGAACACACACTTCACATCAATGCAACTGTGGGTTTTTCAGCTTTGTAAACTGTGTGCTTGTCTGCAGGCTGACTGGTGTGTTTGGCCTCCAGCTCAGATGATCAACTTCTACTTCCTCCCTCCCAAATTCCGTGTAATTTACATGAACTTTGTCACTTTGGGCTGGGACGTCTACATATCCTACCTCAAACACAGAGTGAGTTTGTCATTTCAAAGCTGAATTTCTCATCATCATTACTGAGTCTCTCTCTCTGTATGTATGTAAACTGCCCTGCTCGTATTTGTTGATTATGTCAGTTTTCCTCGGATGTGGAAACGTTAAACTGATTGACGGTGGTGTGTTTTACAGGACAAAGACCAGACCAGCAGAGCTCTCCCACCATCCTGAACTCCTGAGGAGAGGCCTGTGACGGTTGTTGGGAGCAAAAAGAACATTTAGTGCTTTTATTTATTTATTTTTATGTTCAAATCTCCACCAGCGCTCAAACTTTTGTGACTTTTTTTTTTTTTTTTTTTTTCAATTCCGAACCGCCTTCCATTTATAAACATTTGTACCACCAGAGGCATTTTGGGCTTTTGCTTTAATTTTTCATCTGATATTTTTGCCGGTGCTCAGGGAGGTGGAACGTCAACATGAAACCTCTGCATCGCAAAAAAGTTACTCCTCAGGTACCCGTTGTGTCCCGGCAGAGCTTTTTAATTTAAGTCCAACTTCCCGCTAAACGTCTGGTTTGAAAGGTGATGCTGCACATCTGCAGAGTCTGAGATTTAACACAGCCAGATGTGAAGTGTCAGAGTTTATCAGCACGAGGCCATCAAAACTGTTCTGCATTTAAAAACTTATAACTAATAAAATTGATATTAGTTTGTGATGATTTTCACACAGAGATCATCTGATGGTGGTCCTCAGAGGTTAATCATTTCTGCCCACTGTTTCTGAATTTTCAGTGCTGATTTTAGCTTTAGCTTCTCAACAAATGTGGGCAACTTTAATGACAGAATTCTTAAGGCATTGCACCCATGTTTTTATTTTTTTTTACCTGAAAAATTCGTTGATAAGAAAACACTTTTCTACAGCTATGATTTAAAAAAAGCCTTAATTCTGGCCTGTCCTACATCCCAAATCATGGTGTTTGAAGATAAAAGCCTGATTGAAGCTATTTAATAAATCATATTTATTATATTTGTACAGTATCTGAGCCATTACTTGAGTGTTGTCAGATTTGGAGCCAGTTTATTTTTAAAACATATTTGTCAACTTTACGGTTGTTGATGTAAATGTAACCTGATGATTTGCAGCTGCTGATTCATACCTACATTTTACAATATATTTGAAACGTATTGGTATCAATATGAAGAGCCATTATCTGAGTACAGTATGTAAATATAACCTAGAAAGATAATATCTGATAGATTTGTTGATGGCAAATTCTAATAAAATATTAGGAATTCTCTGTTTCCTTGTGTTTGCTACTGTCTCTAAAAGCAAAAAAAAAAATAGAATCTTTAATTTAGAAGCTGATAATTAAGCAGCTGATTAAAAACCTGCTCAGGGGTTGAAATATGATGAGCTGTGACCATTACCCATTTGTCCAGTCTCACTTTCATTATTTCCTAGATAGTTTTGTCTCTTCAGGTGGGCTCTTTTTTCATGTTTCGGCTGCTCTTATATTAAGTCTTAAATATCTGGCTGCTCCCTCAAGTCTTTAGTGATGCTGATGGACACCAGTGATTTCTGGATTTAACCGTTTTATCAGTCTTTATTAAAACTGTGATGAGTGTGTATGAGTAAAACTGTCAAATATGTCTAAAATAAAAGCTCAGGCATCAGTGGAAACCAAAAGTCTCTGAATTATACATTCTTGTGCTGATGTCAATCAAATGTCCTTTTAAATTAAAATGCAATTAAAGACTCAAAGGTTTGTGTCTTTTAAAACCCCAGAAATGTGGCATTATTTGATTTATTTTGTCAAATAATCATCTAAAAAAAATTCTAATTTTATCAACAGTCCAACCTGATATTTAGAGGAGTTCTTATGCAAAATAATCTATGATGTTTTGTCTGTATTAAATCCACAAAACACAAAATGTACAATATACAAAGTCTGCAAATGTTGGGAAGACATTTGCATTTTAAGATGAGTGTCAGGAAGTGACTCCAGATTAAAACTCTTCATGCCCATAAACACATCATCATAAACATCATGTGACCAGGAAACTGCCACACTGCATCCTTTTAGACCAATAACATTCAGGAAATTACATTTCAGCTTGAGAGTTATAATTGTGGGCTGGGGAAGAATGAGCATTTTTCACTCCTTTAATATATGTTTGTTTTTGACTGTAGGCGGTGTTGTCTTGTTTACCTGCTTGTGTTTGAGGTGTACCCGTCCATGTCTCTCATTGGATGGCTGACGAAGCGTCGAGCATATGAAGGCCGTGTGTCTGGTAGATCTTTCCAGAGGCCATGTGACACAGGAACTAGGCTGGTTTGTCTCTCCGGCTGAGAGGTAGCAGCTCTTCTTCCTCAGATGGCAGCTCGGGCTGTGCAGGCCAGTAAAGAGCTTCTGGCCCGACTGCCCTCATGGCGCCTGCTGTTCCAGGGCAGGTGCCTGGTGGTCACCAACACCTTGGGCGGAGGTGTTCTGATGGCGGTGGGGGACAGTGTGCAACAGACCCGGGAGATGCACATGGAGGTGGGGAGGGTCCGAGACTGGAGAAGGACAGGTGAGAGGAGAAGTTCAGAAGTTGGTGTCCTCTGCTGGTCCATCCTTTCTAAATGTGAACGTCTGACTAATTTACATGACGACAGTGTCTCTCAGCAAAGGAGCAGCGATGGATCGTTCATTTGGACTTTCAATTTTCTCTCCAAACTATGATATATTTCATTATTTCAGCCATTTGTTGTGTCTTTTTAAAGGTTCCATGTTCATGGTGGGCTGCTCCATGGGTCTGATTGAGCACTACTGGTACTGCTGGCTGGACAGGCTGTATATTCGGAGGACTATGATTACAGTGTTAAAGAAGGTTGTGATAGATCAGCTGATTTGCGCTCCGGGCATCGGGCTGTGGTATTTCATAGGTGAGAAGGAGTCTGGTTACGGCTCAGAGGAGATGTCTTGGAGTCACTGACCCGCATCTGTATTTGCTGCAGGTATGGCTCTCACGGAAGGACGCAGCGTAAAGGACGGCTGTGTGGAGTTTAGGGAAAAATTTGTGGAGTACACCATGGCAAGTATACCTGCCGTTTGTTAATGGGGAAAAGTAATTACGAGCAACTCCCTTTAAGATCTTTGGTGTTTGTTTGCTGTACAGTCAGAGCCGACATCCGTCCTCTGCAAACATCTGGTTTTATGACTCTTAACCAAGCTGCTGTTTAAACTTTGTCCTCACCCGCAGGTGAACTTGTGCGTGTGGCCTCTGGCACAAACAGTCAACTTCTATTACCTCTCCCCGAAGTTCTGCGTCATGTACATCAACGTCGTGAGCCTCGGGTGGAACACCTACCTGTCCTACCTTAAACACCGAGTAAGAGAATGAGCTTGTTTCTACAGCATCAGCGTGTACGTAGGTACACATTAACGTCTTTAACAAGACAAAGTGACCTCCAGAAAAACCCTGAATTACAATGTATGTGTATTTTGAATGTCAGGACGTGATATCAACGCGTGTGATGGTCTCTCTGACAGGATAACAGCGCCCCCCACCACGGCACTGGACAGCAGTCCTAAGGAAGTACACCATAAAGCATCACCTTTCTAACCTCTGATGGAGAAAGCTGTCAGCCATGTTGGAACACCATGTGTCTGCAGTAGCCCTGAACAAACAAACAAACAAACAACAAACAAATATTTGTGTTTTTCTTACTGTTGCCACTGAAAACACAGAGCACTTAAGCTTTCCCACTGCACATGATTTTTCAGTCCATGAAAATGATCAGTTGCTGAAAGTATGAGAAAAAAGTCATTTGTGCTGCTCAAAAAGACTGAAAGTATTATG
Source organism: Pao palembangensis (assembly GCA_015343265.1). NCBI lineage: Eukaryota > Metazoa > Chordata > Actinopteri > Tetraodontiformes > Tetraodontidae > Pao > Pao palembangensis. Next base: position 25,070,015 of record CM027082.1, on the reverse strand, counting down.
TTTTAGCACTTCTGTCACACGAGGATGCAACGGAGAGCTCGAGTTATCCGACTGAGCTGGAATCTGAGTTGTTGTCATCCATAAAGAGTGTGGGGTCAGTGTTGGGTGCTGGATGCACATGTCAAATGTCTCTCCTCCCCAATCAAAGTGACTGCCGCTGGAGCTGCAGGAGTGATTATTTAGCAATATTTTACTTTGTCTCAGGAATACTAGTCAAAGATTGATCATCGCAGATCTGTGATGGAGGAGGGGACCTGTCCAGGGTTATTCTGGGATAGATCCAGCAACCATGTGATCCGGATTAGAAGTACATTTAGGTTAAATCCCAAAGGATTCAAAGGTTTTTGTTGTCACTGTACAGGGCACAGCGAAATTCTTTTTCAGCAGCTCTTAGTTGTATACATTTAAAAATAAATATACAATTCTAGAAAATTAAAAGAAGGAAGTACAACACAATAAGAAAGTGCAGTGCAGTTCTGAATGTCCATGAGGATGATGTGGGTGGGTGGGGTCTGCAGCTATACGACAGGCCCTTGTATGAACCCGGCTGTTGTATATTGAGTCTAGGTGTGGAAGGGGACTCCCCACAGTCCCCTGTGCAGTTTTCACCACCCGTGCCAAGTCCTTCCTGTCTCGTGCAGTGCAGCAAATAGATTCATCCAGTTTCATCAATAAATACATGTAATCAGTGTAAACTCCTAATGGGTTGGGGCCAGAACAGACCCCTGTGGTTCACCTTAATTAAGTGTCCTTTAAAACTCAAGCTTAGCAGCATAATCCATTCTATTGTTCAATGTGATTAAACTGTGATGAAAGCAAAAGTTGACTTATTGAAGGATTCTAAAGGTCAAGTCTATCTTCCTCATGCCTGAACTGTGTTATTGATTCAGAAATGTGACAAATGAAAAGTTATTAAGAAGAAAAAAGGCATTAAAACCATAAAGGTTTAAAGGAAGTAGATACAAAATTTACAATAACTGTGAAGCATTAACATAATCGTTTAATTATCTCCAGAAAATTTAACCAAACCATTGGTGTCAATTTTAAATTAAAATAAGATAAATAAGCAAAAACAAAAGTCCACAATGTGGCGAAACAGAACTACACACGTTTCTCAGCAGTCGCAGGAAGTTTCAGGGAGGTCCTGGCTGAAAAAAAAGACAGATTCTGGACCAGAACCGCACCGACACAGACGACCACTTCCTGCTCTTGCTCTGTTGGTGATTAGAAGTACGTTGGATCTGCATATGAGCTTAAAAACCAGTGAGCTTTGGGGTGATCTGTGAGTTAATTGCTGGTTATCCTGAGTGAAAGTCGGCAGGTTTGTGTAGTGACAAACTGTTGTATTTTCTATGCAGCCTCGTCTCCCTCACTCCTCATGTTTGATGCTCTGTCTGCACCATCTCACTGCTGTCATAGTTGTTACAACTGAACTTTAGTGTAAATTGTGATGCCATACAAGCAGAAACACAGAAATATGAGTGAGTCTGTCAGCTACGAACAAATCCAGTCTTTTGAGCAAACAGTGCGTCAGCTCTCTGAAGGGTTTACGTGCCCCAGCCCTTCGCATGGAGCACTCCTCTTCGAGCGTCCCATACATCCTGCTGATAAGGATGTAGTCTGTGCGTGTGTTTGAAAGTCATTTTCAGTGCCTCCCGCTTCCCTCTCTCTCAACATGCCTGCAGCAGCGATGCAGCTCGCTGTCCTGGTGTTTGCAGTAGCACTTTGCACAGGTTAGTCAATATTTTAGTCACATTTTACTGAAACTGACGCTTAAGTTGTTGCCAAACCTGCTTGGAAATATGTCTAAAAGCTACGCAGTTACATGCAAATGCAAATATGTGCAGCTATTAAACCTGCCTTAGGGCTTTATTTATTCATGCTTTTATGTGATAATGAGCATCACAGTAGAATTATCCAGTGGGCTAGTTTTCATCCCTGAGCCTCAGAATCTAACATTGTTCTTCTGTCTTAACAAACAGAAGAATTATAGTTTGTAACACTTTTAAAACATTTATAACAAACTGTAGATAAGAAATAATTACAACTAACGATCCTCATAATGCAACTGCAATAATTACCACTCATTGATTGCAAAAGCAGTACCTATACTTTACGCTTTATATTATTAATTAATAAATTAGTAATGATAGAGTTTGTTGGAACTTAATGCTAACAACCTGCCTTTAATACCCTAACGTTTATTTATAAGCTAGTAATAAACATGTTGTAACTCTTTGTAAAGACCTGAACATAGTATTGACTAAAACTAACATTTATTAATTTGAATATAATTACAATTATAAGAGTCTTTGAAATCATCACTGTGTTTGTATTATTTTGATTTTTCTACTTACGCATGAACGCTCACTCACGACTCTGGAAAAGAAAGCTAATAAAAATCGTAGAGTCCTGTCAGGATGTAAACTGGAGCAAATATTTAGTCAGTGAAAGCGATCCAGAGTTATACCTGCAGTGTGCACCTTGCACAAACATGTCTGTGCACACAGACGTGCACGCTGCCAAATGTTTTGTCACACACTCCTGACAATTATTAATGCTTCTCTTCCTCAACATTAAACAGGCTACACTTTTAATGAGCTTTATTAGTCACTGTTTAGTTGGATGTTGCTATGGAGATGTTTTTTTTTTTAAACTTATCACACTATGTTTGTCAGCACATGCATTAGTAAAAGATTCCGGGACTTTAGTGGCAGATACATGTATTCAGAAAATAAAGATTGAAAGACTTGTCTGTCATTGTTGGAGTTGAAGAATTCCTGACCATCTGCTTCTGGGTGCAGATTATTTAACTTGGTGTGGCTGCAGGTGCCTGAGGCTTCTAAAGAGCGCTGTTTAATTTAGAGCACTAAGGTTTAACTGTAGCAACAAGAGCAACAAGTAACAAGTAATACTTGTTATTCCAAAATGCTTCAGGAGAGAACAAATATTTAAAGATCCCTCCAGATGTGTTTAATATGTCTTTAATACTGTTATAACCTTTAACTAGGTTTGCTCCTTTCTCATTAGGACAACTGATTATTCAAATTTGACTGTTTGGACTAAATTTATGGAGAGCACTACTCTTGACATGAGAGGCCTCTAATTCTGACATAATCTTTTCTTATTTTGATCCATTTGTTTGTTATTCTCTTCTTTTCCTTTGCGGTCCTTTCCTTTGAAGCTGATCTCTCAAGTGTTGCAGAGTCAGTTAGTGTGCCTGTGACATCCACTAATCATGCCAGTTCATCCACCGAGGCATCCACCAATCATGCCAGTTCATCCACCGAGGCATCCACTAATCATGCCAGTTCATCCACCGAGGCATCCACCAATCATGCCAGTTCATCCACCGAGGCATCCACCAATCATGCCAGTTCATCCACTGGGGCATCCACCAATCATGCCAGTTCATCCACCGAGGCATCCACCAATCATGCCAGTTCATCCACTGGGGCATCCATCCATGCATCAACATCGACGCACCAGAATACCTCTGCAGTGGCCCCTGACAGTGTAACATTGACCTCCCAAACTCCACCAAGCCCTTCCATTCCTGCACAAAGTGACAACCGGACAGAGGAGACATCCTCCAGCCCTCTTGCTCAGAACACGACAGCCATCTTCACATCCAATCAAACAGTTTCATCTAGACCTTCAGTCCAGGCAACGACAAATGTCACCGAAAACACCACCGTTAAAGCAACAAGCGCAGGTCAGACTCCCACAGTCACATGATTATATCAAAAAGAGTATACAGCACAGAATTTCTCATAGATTTTCACCTCACTTAAGAGCCACTTGCTGCTTCATTTAGAAGTAAAAGAACAGAAAATATATATATTTTAAAATTGTCACTATTTGACCACAAGGGGGCAGAACTTTTTCAAAACCAGTCAAGACCAAACAGCAGAAGTAGGTCAGGAAAGTAATATATTCAGTCCTCATTCTTTCTGGACATATGCAGCAAACATACATGCAAAGTGCTCGAGGAGAGGCAATGGTCAGAAGAAAAATCCTGAATTCAATTACAATACAATTTCTCAGCATTTTAATTATTATTTTATTTTAAATAAATAAACTGGCAGTTTGGCCAGTTTATTTAGCTCTAATTTTATGTTATTTTCTGACTTGCAGGTCTTTCAGATGACCTAGGAAACGGTGACCTGGCAGTAAACCCAGGCTTTGTGGCAGTCATTTGTATTTTCTGTATCACCTTTGCGCTCGTGCTGGTGGTTGCTCTTTTCAAATGCACCAAATCACCAAGATCCAGCTTTGAGAGGCTTGAAGATGTGCCTATGGTGAGTCAGAAGGCATAATTTTGTTATGAGAACATGTGCCATTATGCTGATGTTGTTAGTTCTTAAAATATTTTGGCAACAATTAATTGATTTGTCATGACGTTGCATACATTTTGGCATAAAATTTTCATTTCAAAACATTTAATCCAGTGGCAACACGTGTTATACTACTACAAAAGTACATATGACGCAACAGAAATGCCATTACGAGTGTTCATGGGTTCATCATCTAGAAAACACAGCTTTTATCGCTGCTGTGTATCAGTCCATCCCTTTTTTCACACAATGCTTGATCAGAGAAAATCTAAAGCAGTGCAGAGTTCTTGGGGAAAAAAAACGATCAGGTTCACCGGTTGTCCTGACGCCGTTGTTGAAGGTAGTCAGAGAAAGCAGAGGAAGACACCAAATGCAAACAAAGCAACACGGGTTTAGAGGTTTGTCTCAGAAAAATGCAAAGCTAAGCAAGATTTCAGAGAAATTTGGTTCAGGCTTCAAGATAAATGTGTGTGGTTCCCACGGAAAAAAAGGAAGAAAAATGACTTTTTCTGTTTTTGTTCATCGTTGCAGGGAAACGTGAATGAGAATTCTCCATTCGCCCAATACTCAAAATGACCCAGAGGATGGATCTTCCAGGATGGCTCCAGTTTTATGTTCTTATCTAACAAATGCTCTTATTTCTTGAGTACTATTGACTCTGTTCTGCTTTGGTCAGACTCTGAAGCTTAGTCAAATTGCAAAAGGCTAAAGTTATAATATTGCTTTAACTAATGATGTATATATGCAAATAAGTACTTATAATTTGCCCATTACTGCACTTTTACATCTAAAAAGGACAAATTTTATGTTTCCACAGTATTTCGAGCATTTGTGTCCTGCAATATTAGACAGAAAGATGTATGTTATCTCCACACCATTGTCTGCTGGCTTGTGTCAACTGTCACACACACACACACATACATACACACACACACATATATATATATATGTCTATATATAGACATATATATACATATAGAGTCATTTATAGTCAAAGATTATTTGATTTTTGCATCATTTCATGGTACTGAAGTATGAGGAGATGTCTGACGTTTGAATTGGGTGTTCTTTCTATATTAGGTTGCACACATTAAAAAGGTAATAGAAGCTGTGCTTTTCTGTGTCAGGCGATATCTTGAGTAATGAATCTAGTGTTGATGAGGGTGATAAATAGCGTCTGGGACTGCACAGTTGTTATGTTTTTGCGGACATCCTGACCAGTCAGAGTGCTTTAGACTTTAGTCTGTGTTCACCACTGGTATTGGTATAGGATCAAGATGTTCAGTACAAAAGCACACCACTGAAAAGGCAACGTGCAATAATCAGGAGCAACTTGCTCCTTTATATACCAGAGTCTCAGCATCAACTCAACTATATACAAAACACACAAAATAAGAATGCAAATGACATGTCTGTTTAGTTTATACAGATTTTGCTGCGAACTGTCTGACAATTTAAAACTTTAGTCCAGTAAAAAGCTGGTAAACATGGTGAGAAATTTATCAGATTTAACTTGTGTCAAGATTGTAGTTACAATAAAATAAATCTATCAGTATTCCATCATTGTTTATTTTATTTATTTTATGATTTTGATAGGTAATTTATAATGATCTGTTGCATCCAAAGTCCTGTGCGACACGTGGCGACGACAGGCGCCATGGTTACCGCAGCATAGTAAAACCGTTTACGTCCGAGAGTTGCACTTCCTGTCATGTGGGTCGCGGTGACGGCGCCAGCAGCGCCGCAGCGCAGCGTGCACAACAGTTTGAAGTCTAACAAGCCCGCGGTAATAAACATGCACAGCAATGATGACTGCGGCAACTTTTCCTGACGGAGCCCTTCAGCAGGTTCTGCCGCTGCTCACAGCGGGGAGGAGAAGAACCCAAGACCGGAAGAAGGTAGGAGCGAGGAGGTGAGTGAAAACTTCGAGACAGCTCTGAGCAAGTTTGGTGCCTGACGACAGCTGATGTCTTCAGAATGTCCAACATCATAATGGGAAACCGATTATTCAGTTTTGCAGCTAATCCAATATTAACCCAATTAATATATTTTAACCACACTAATCTTGTTATTCGCGTGTTTCTTTTTTGATGCATTATCTTTATCTTTATTTGATTTTTACAACTGTACAAATTCAACATTTATCAGACTGCTATTCACACACAGACGTCAATCACCCGATTAAATACACTCAACTCAACTTTTTCTCGGTAATATCGTGTTTAACCTACTTTCAGACGGCCGGAACTATTATTGTTGTAGGTAAGAGACAACTGTGTTTTTGCAGGGATGCAGTCATCTCCATTACTGATGTGTTTCCCTCAACATGTGTGTGGTTCATTAATCTCCTTCCTTCCTCCATATGTTTCCTTCATCTTGACACTATAACCCTTTTCACGCGCGCGCGCGCGCGCACACACGCACTCACTTTCCTTTCTCTCTATTGTTATATTGTTATGAAACCTGGAAATCTGTTATTTTTTTTAAAATCTGAAACCATTTTTCATCTCATTGTTTTATTCATTCTTATTTTGAACCGCAGCTGAGGATAATTCTGTGTTGTTATTATTGAACTTGTTTCACCTCTTTTACATAATAAGCGTCATAATGACACAAATGATACGTGACATGTTTGACTAAAGTTGCTTATGTCAGCCATTCATGTTTCCCTATATAGAATGTGGCGCCCCCCCCCCCCCCCCCCAACAAACTGATCAATTTAATATCTTGCCCCTCTGTTTTACTCCTCCACAGAACAGTTTGATCATCCTGGACGTTTCTGTCAGGTAGTTTTAGTCACGTGGGAACCTTCTCAGAGTTCTCCAGCCTTGCCACTGTGTTACCTTGGGTTCGGGCTCTGGGATTCTGCCTCTGTAAAACACCTAGAGACAATTTTTATTGTAAAAGGCGCTATATGAATAAAACTGAACCGAACCGAGGACTCTGCTGCTGTCCCCACACTGACCGTTAGATGGCGCACGGCCGCAGGGCTGAGCCACCTCCTCCAGCCTGCTCTTATCGTCTGTCACCATCTGAAGCTGTTTGTTCCGCAAACATTTGCAGTGCTTAAATCTGCTTTTGTGTGTCCTACATGAGTCATTTTTTTTCTTTTCCTGCAAAGTGTTTGTGTGCACTTTGACAGGAGGACCCGGCGAGAAGGTGCAGCTGTCAAAAGACGTACAACAAAACATTGTGATGGACATAGCTTCACATTTCCTCTGTAGGTTAGGAACTAAAAGCTTCCTCTCAGGGAAAACTATTTAAAACATTTTTTCTGCTCCTTAAATCTTTACCTATACAAATTGTTTTGGATATTTAAAAGCCTTTGAATGACACATCGCTTTAGCAGAAAGTAAGTAAATGTTTAATAACTTGTTTTGTTTTACACACACGTTATTGTGAGAGTTCATCAAAACTTTCAAGGATAAACCTTGAGAAATGCAGCTTCTTCTAAGAGGGTTTTTGAAAAATGTATCAGTGTTTTGACATTTAAGAGCTCTTAACTCAGAAGAAAGTACTTCAATGTGATGCGTTAGAATGTGACGTAAAAACATAAACCTATACATTAAGGTATGCTATCTCCACACGTTTTCGCATTCTCCGCTGTGGACGCTAGTTTTGTGGGCTGACTCACATTTTCCCTTCAGGAGAGTCTTGTTTCCCAGTGCCGCTCTGAAACATGGTTCAGTCTCTAAACTTATCAGCTTAAATTTTAACAAGCGCATCTGTGTCGTGCGTCATTGCCACGACAAGGATCACAAGACATCTCAGGAGTTCACATTAGTATGGTTAATTATTATGAACTCTGCCGTGCCACTTGCCCTGCACCCTCTAGCCTCGCTCCCTCAGCAGACACGGTGGGTTGCGCACCGTGCGGGTGTTAGAAGTAAAACTATTCCAGCTTTTAAACGGATGTGAATGCAGTCTGCTTAAAAACATCCCAGCTGTCTTTCATTTGCATGTCTTACAGCATCATCAAGCGATTGACCTTCCTAATACACCCGTAATGAAGCAGTAATGAGGGGAGTCATTAGCGCTCGAGAGCCGTACAGTTTAAATAGACCATTCAGGGAGTATGACTGTTCCAGAATAACCATTTGTTACTATGGTTCCCAGGTGGATCAAAAATCTGTCCATCTCAGCGCATCTTTACTTTGTGCGGTGACAGAAAAAAAAACTCCTTTCAAACGACCAGAACAAGACTTGCAGACTTTAGGTGCCAGAAAAAGCAACTTGAAACTGGGAAGTGTCGCAATCAAATGTGGAGTCTTTTCGGGCTCAGCACAAAAGCTAGAAGCTGATTTTATTTTTGTTATAGGCAGAAATAAAGAAATGAATGAAAATAAGAGCAATCCATCAACTAGCCTCAGGTATGAGTCACACGGCCCAGTTATAAATAGTGGCTATTTTTTGTCTTTTAAGGCTGCATGTTCCTTTAAAGCTCATTTTAGTTTTTAGGAGACGTGTGAGGCTCCTTCGGCTGTCTAGAGCTTTTTCTTTTTACAGTTGGAACATTTCTGCATCCCAGAAAACTGATTCCATCATCCTGACATCTAAGATTAATGGAAACAGAAACAGAAGCTGAACTTAAACTTATAACTCTGTTTTTTTTATTTTGTTAATAGTTTTAAACGTATTAAATCTGTGCTGGTGATGTTGCATGTGCTGCAGATTCTGGGGGAAAAAGGTTTTTGTAAACCACCCACACACCCACCTGCTCACTCCTGAGCTGTAATTTGCTGTTTTTTTTTTTTTTTTTACACTGACTCCCCTGAGATCTCCCCCTTCCCCTGCCTGAAGGTGTTAGGGTTAGGGTCATTGCTTCCACATCGCCAGTGGGGACTTTCACCTTGTGATGATTTATTTATTCAGGCAACAACTGATTAGTTTAGGGGCTCAAATTAACACGAAGGTCAATAGCATTCTGTAAACAGCAGTTAAAGGGAGAAAAGCCTCAGTCAGAGGAAGAAAGACAGCTTCTGTGTTGATTCGTACAGCCAATCGTGATTTTTCTCTTTTCCAATCTTGTGTTGCCGACAGGTATATTATGGGTGGGTTCCTGCTCAGAGCTGCCTGTAATAGCTGCTCGATTCTAAGAGACACTCATTGCATCCCCGATATGTGGAATGGCCCACTTGGGAAAGACAAAACGCCTTGAATATGCAGAAGGTGGCTGCGTCCAGCCTGAACAGCAGGGCCTGTTTACTGTTGGCTGCATCATCAGCACAGGCTGCCTTTCAGATATGATTGGAAGGAGCAGGAAGGTGCCGAGGAGCGATAGACGGCGCAATGTTGACAAAATGTCAACCAATTTCACATAAATGATACAAAAATACGTTTTTAATGCTGTAATCCTTTCTGAACAATGTGTGCACCAGTGTTAATGATGCAGAGATCAAATCGATATTGTGAGTGTGGAGGCGGTGATCACTGACGATGCAGTACCAAATGTGTCCAGTAGGCGGAACCTGTAAAACAGCGTAGTTGCAAACCTGATATATATTTTTGTGCCTTAAAGACTGAGCTATTGGGCTCAGACTTTATATTTCACAGTCATTTTGCATTCTGATATGTAGTGTTGTGAGTTTGCCGAGCCCTGATAAGACAGGTTGGCAGCTTGGCGCGTTAAACAAAAGCACAACAGTTAAAGATAAATGGCAGCGAAGGATAAACAGCACATGGGCAGTTAACTGCATCAGTGGAGTAGAGCTGCAGTAATGGAATTACGTGAACAGTAATTGGTTCCAATTTACAAACCATTAATCACATTTTTGAGCGAGTACACGTTAGGCTGTTTTTCTCTTTGCTATAATTAACCAACAAAATACGTTCTGAACCATGAAGAATAATAACCAAGGCTTAGACAAAATACTATTATGATTGACAGAATTTAAAGTAGCCCAGAACTTTTTAAATAAACCTCTAACACTGTAATAGTGTGAGATGCTAACACTTTGTGACGCCCAGCATGAACCAGCCTTTTATTGTGAAGAAACAGAAAGAAACCAGTAGCGTAAATGATTGGTCTGTTTTCCCCTGACTGAAGGCATAAATCAGACATTCCACACGGTCGTGTCGCATCCCCTCGGGCCACCCTGGGGTTTAAATTGACAGAAACAAAGACAAATCCAGGGGACAGAGTTATAATGATGATGGCTGTGACACTGCACAAACATCCAGTGTGTTGTTGATCTTTCAGATGTGACTGGTGTGAACACGCACACAGCGACACTTATTTGAAATACGGACGTCTCAGCGGTTATCAGTTCTGTTGCACAACGCTGCACGCTGGCAGGCGGGTAACTCTTATTGTGTGGCTGGTGATAACATCGTCAGTCATGCTTTGTTCAGCTGTTCTTCGGTCATCACATCACAAGGCGTGACGGCGTGACGACGCCTGCCACGTATTTTGATGCAGCTGTTAAGTAATAAACTCTGCTTTTTATCATAGACTTTTCTTTGGTCCGGGTTCTTCTGCCAATGACGTGATTTCCTTTATCAAAAGTATGTCTGAGTGCTTTATGAGGAACTTTACTGCCTTTGTAACTACTGGAGGATGGCCTTTTAGCTCAGTAAGATTAGACGTCATAATGAGTCAGTGTTTAGATGAGACTCCTCACTAAAGTTTTATTTAGCAGGCCTTTACGCTCACTGCCTATTTCTTTTTATCTCTTCTTCATGTGCGTCTGGTTTTTAATTAATCTCCAGAATATTATCTGTCCTCCTTATTCATCGATTAAAACCAAACATTTGCCCTAATTTAGGATTCTTTGAAAGGAACAAGCTGGTATTTTAAAAACCACTTCTGTTTCCTCTTTATTTTAGAGCTGCTGTCTGACTGCTTCAACTGCTTCAATGTCTTGGCTTGAGGTAAACACACACACACGCACACACACACACACACACACACATACACATGCGCATTCCGCAGCTCCTTACTTTAACCCTAACCATCCCTAATCCTAACCTTTACCCCAGCTCTCACCTAAACCCAACTCTAACCTCAACCTTTAAACCAAATCTTAACCCTCAAGCAGTCCTTTGAAGTTGAATGGTCTGTAGCTGTAGAGCAGGACGGAGAGGTTAGGTTTAGATAATGATCTGACATTCTGCCCAGATTCCATCACATATGCAAGTGATTTGTCAGCCTCGCCTTAAACTCAGTGAAATACTCAAACATACATCAGCCGGAGGACATGAACAGCCTGTGCATGCAGATGAGTGTGTACATGTTATACATGGCAGACAAAAGCCCAGTGGACTGTGGGATGCCTTCACCAGATGTGGGAGTAGGAAAAAGTTGCAACTGTTATTCTGAATCAGATCAGTAGTTTATATAATTTAGCCAGGACGTCTGATTCTAACATTAAAATGCTTAAATGTGGGTGATACAAACACACCAGATTACAAACAGGTCTTAATCTGTTGCAGTTGACACTAAACAGAATTATTCCAATCATCTATGTTCATCAAGAAAAATAATTACTAGAACATTTTGAGGATCTGTTAGCGACAAAAAAAAGTGTTGATTAGCTGCAGTTCTCATGCAATCTCCGCATTCACAACAGGCTGATCAAGTCATTTACCAGAGCGGGACCCTTCACATGGAACCTTAACGAACAGCTGTGGTTTTACGTTGCGCTCTACCAGCCTGGAACTGGAACACATGAGACGAACACTTAAATTCTAACATCTTACGTGTGTGTTATGTTGTAGCCAATGATGACACAAACACAGCGTTTTGTTTAAAAAATTTGATGCAAGGATCAAATTTTTACTGCTTCATTTTCCATTCACATTATCACCCTCGCAGAAATTGTAGTAAACACTATTAAGGGTCTGATTAGATGTTATTAGGGAAGTATATCTTGTATTTGATTGCTCTAATCAGGGTACCATCCCTGGAGGTCGGCAGGTCCAGTATGCTTTCCAATCTTACCTATTTGAGGCTGAGCATGATTATTGATTTTTAGAGAATTGTTATGCCCCTGCCGTGACCCCGGGTGTGACCACACGATATCAAGTAACTCCATTTAAAAGCAACTACATGTTGTGCATCATTTTGGTTGCCTGCATCTGGGATGGAGAGGTGAAGCTGCCCACTCCTGCTGACTGGATACAAAGATCGGTACACCATGCGCAGCCGCAGTCCTCTCTTTTTACTGTTCTAAATTTGCTTTTCCACAAAAAAAAAAAATAAGACGGATTCGTGGCTGAACAAGAGCATGTTAAAATGAATGTTAGAATTATCCCCATTTAAATCTGACTCATTCCAACAGATAAAAAGTGTCTGTCAGAAAAGTGCTTCAATGACTGAGATCATTTTCTACTTCTGTCTACAATTATTATTCCAGTATGAATTTTTTATGGTTTTATTCATCTGTTCACACTGATCTGTTCTCATAACAAAACTTTTATGTAATAAATGAATAAAACATTCTTATTCACTTCAGAAACGTGCCTTTGGACATAATGTGCTGTAATACTAATTACCTTCATGTTTCTAGTCTGCAGGTTCTTAGTAACAAGTGATAATAACATTTGAAAATAACTAGAAAATGTATAGAAAATCTGACCTTTTACTGATTTACTAGGAACCCACGGAGTCAGGTTTCATGCGTTTCACCTGAATATTAAACAGAAGTAAAATAGCCCTTGTTGTGGCCCACCTTTGATCTAAAAGGAGATGTAATGAGGCCTTAATCCCTCACTTGAAGTTTGTAGTTTGACTCCCACTGTGCCCAGTCTCACTGAGTGAGTCATAGGCATTGATGCGGTTGATTAATGGGTAAACGCGGTGAGGGCGAGTCCCATCATGGAGGCAGAGCACCTGCTGACCCATCTGATGGCACATAGAGAGGCCGCGCTGCCTCAGTCTCATTCTCGCTCCCCGTGTGCAGCGCAGGCAGGGGATCAGGCAGGTGATAACACCGCCAGCCTGTTTCAGCACCGCTGCTGATTGGCTGAGCCAGTGGGCCGGGGCTGTAAATGAAGTTATATTAAGCTGTTGTCAGGTGACAGCAAAATGTCACACCAAACACCAAAGAAAATATAATATCGAAGTGAGAACTTGGGAAACTAGACAAGTTCATTTTTTTTGTGTTAAAGGGTTTTAAGTGTTATTTTCACTCACACTATCTGAAAAGCGTTTCAGTGGCACTCAAAATGAAGTCAGTTTTGAATTGATGGCGTGTAAACAACATTACTGTTTGGGAGGTGTTGCGTTACGACTTATGTTGACTGCGCTGGGAGAGCAGTCATTTGTTATTTGATTATCTAAGCGCTGTTGTGAAATACGATGTATAAAATGAAATCGCTCTCATATATTGCAGCACTGAGGCTGCACAAATTAAACCAGGTTACATTACTGTTGAACTGGGAAAATAACAGATGAAATGGGATCCGCAACAGTTTGGGTGGACGTGAAACACCTTTTCTGATTTGATGTTCGTCACTCCTGCTTCTATATTGTCTCATGCAGGCCAGAATACAGATAAAGTGATTCAAAATAAACTGAAATCAGCAGTCGTGAGGTTAATTCTCCATCCTTTCTACATGCTGATGGTGCTTCCCTTCTGCCTGTGTGGGTCTCCTCCATATCCTCCAGTTTCCTTTTACAGTCTAAAAACATGCTCATTAGGGTGACTGCTAACTCTTAACTGCCTCTAGGTGTGAGCACTGTGTGCCTTACACACGGTGTGATTCGCACACGTATCCAATGCAATCAGTGATTGTGATCAAGCAATACATGGGACATTTACAGTGAAGAATTCATTTTTGAACATCTATTCTTGTCAAGAAAAGTGAATGTATGCTTTTTTTTGCAAAGTTATCTTTCTTACATGCTCACATTTAAGTACCTTTATCTCTGATTCAAAACAGTTCTAACACACAATAATAGCTGATGAGGCTATGGTCATTGTGCTGCTTTTTGTGTGGAAAAACTGTGATCTCACTATACAGTCCGTCTTGTCTCTAGTCTTCACGCTCTACACACAAACTCACAACTAATTAATGCTTGCAGGCTAACGTTGAGGCGCCACACCAATCTGATAATTGCATTAATTTTGTAAACTTGTAAGCATGGCTGTTTTCACCAAGGAAGCTGGTTCCTGAAGTGTGTGCCAGAAGTGTGATTCTGTTGGGGCTAAAATCAGAAAATACCACTTCCAGAATTGGAAAATTTGTGAGAATAGCAGACTGAAAGTGGCGTAAGAAACAACATGACCTGGTGGTACTGGAAAAGATTTGTCTTGACTCCCTTTTTGCCACTCATATTTTCACAAGTTTGATCAGTTGTTATATTTCCAGGAAGGCTGATTAAATGATTTATCTAATATCGTACATGCTCAGATCTTTTTGCCTGAGGATAAATAACAAACTCTGGGAGGCTGTTGTAGCTGAACGTGCTGGCGGGCCCATTGGTGGCGTTAACAGGTGAATTAGCAGGCAGAGGAGTTGCCGTCTTCTCCTGAGAGGCGAGAGGCAGATCTTTCCTGGTTCCTCATTGTTTTTCTAGGTGATGTGGTAGTGATGCTTGACTGCAGAAATGTGTTTAAACTTAAGGCAGGGCACTGTTTAGAGAGTACACTGCTTGTGTTGGATGGATGGAGGCATCCTGTTAATTAATCATGGGTGTAACCAGGCAGCGCGCATGATAAACATGAAAGTCTGCACCATTCTGTTTGATAAGCAGTCGGACCACATTATGCCAAATTGCCCCTTAATGCAGTTAAATTATTATTGCAACAGGCACTAAAGGTGGAGACAAGGATAAGTGGTATTTAATACCAGCAACCTCATTAAACTGAATGATTAATTTCCTACTTTTAGGCTGTATAAAAATGCTGTCCACATTTTGGTCAGGATTCTTCTGCACTCCCCCCCTCCTTCAGGGTCGTGGAGAGTTCTTGCCTGCAGTGCGGCGCCGTTTTTCTGGGCCAGTTGTGCTACCTCCTCTATGTAGGAGATACTCATCGGATCATCTACGTGAGGCCTGGCGGGCATCGTCACTTCACGGGCTTCCACTGGAACGGCTGGAAGTGCTCTACAGCCGAGCGGTGGCCATTCATGATAAACACAGGTCAGTCACACACACAAACACTAGATTCTGTCTTTCGGAAGCACAATAATCGTCCTCACTTTGGACAGCCTGTTCCACCCTGTGCCCAAAATTTGGTATTTGCAGTAACAGGGAGAAACCTGTCACTAAAAGGTCAGAAGTGTGAGTGTGTCCATTTATAGTTTTTAGTCTTGAAATGATGCTGTCTAGATAAGAATGGTACCGCTATTGCTCAGGTTATGCTCACAAATCTGTTTTTAATGATTAAAATAATGACATATTCTACAATTATCTTCATTATCATAGCTAGCGGTTGCATAACACCAGCTGAGTGTTGAGAGCTGGGACCCAGCTGCCTTCAGTCCACAACCATGCTTAAAATAGCTTTAGTATGGGTTCGTTTCCTGTGGTTAATTCAATATACTAAACAGAGCAATAACACAGAGAATATTTTATTTGTATTTGTATATTGAGGTTTTCACATTTTACTCTGTGGGAATAACCATTAATGGTGGGACATAAATGTAACTTTTGCATAAAAACTTTTTTTTGTGGTCCAAAATTGGTCCAAAATACCAATATTATATCCAGCAGGGATACACACAAATCTTGATTGCCTTCCCCAATGTATTGCATTTAGGATTACACAAAAAAGACAAAGGCATAAATTTGCATTGCAGTTTTTAAAGAATGCGCTCCCAGCGTGTTGTTCTGAAACTATATTATCTTTATCTTTGGCTGCTAGTGCCTTTTGGGCTTAGCTTTTGACTGTTTTTTCTTGTTTTTGTAATGAGATAGTTTAAAACCATGTATCTGGTACTGTTTTAGGACCTTTCCCATTACAGTCCAAGAGAGTTAAGGTTTAAGGGGGCATACTGAGCATCAACACTGAAGCAATGTTTTTTAGTGGTTTGTCAAGCCCCCAGCCTCCGACTGAATGAGTTTTTCCACAAAGAACTTGGTCGTTTCCGTTGTTGTATTTGCCTGTCGTCACCTGTTGATACACCTACTGTGGTGATTGTCTAATTTTGCTGAAAGGAAATTTTATCACAGCTGATGCCGATTGGGGAAGCAAGAGGTGTGGAAAAGCTGCATAAATGTGTAGATGCCCATTATCCATATGAGTTTAAGTCTGTTTTAGCCAAGATATCAGGTCTGTTCTATAGCTGTCTGGAGATTACCTATCAGGGGCCAAAATTCATTTCTGCAGGATCACAGCCATAATTGGAGGCCAGGCCAGAAGTTGGCTGAAGTACCACAGTGTATGTAAAATAACATGAGTGGGACAAGATAGACCTTAAATTATGGTGTTGGCAAATGTTCTACTAGCATATATTTTTGCGTATGTTAGACCTTATTAGAAGAAAAAAGGACAAAGAAGACCTTATTAGAGAAACATGAAGAAATGGGTGATTAGAGAGTGTGGGCAAGGAAGAGAGCGCGAGACAGACAGATAGACAGAGAGAGAGAGAAACAAACAGAGAGACAGACAGACAGACGGGAGGGGCGTTCCGGTTTCAGCACTCAGGCTCGTGGACAGCACAGCAGCACGATGTCGCGCGTGCCTCACTGACGGGGTTTCCTCCTCAGACTCACAGACGCTCTCTGTCGTCCTCCGCTTTAATTTAAACAACAACCTCCAACAGCCGTGAAATAAAGTCAAAAGATGGAGTGCGGCGCGCTGAGCAGAGAGGGAGCGGGACTCGCCAAGCCGCCCAAACACCTGTGGCGGCAGCCCAGGACGCACATACGGATCAAGCAGCGCTTCAACTCGGACAACGAACGCTACCTGTGCCGCAACCGGACGCTGGAGAAACTCCGACCCGGGCTGAAAAAGCCCCGCATGTCTTGGCCCTCCTCAGTGAAACGGTAACTTTTGTCCCCTCTCAGGTGCTTCAACGCGGGTTAAGGCGGATTAAATGATAAATGCTTTTTAATTAATGTAAACGTCTTAAAATGGGATAAGTTGAACCGAGCTCCGGTGAAACGACTCAGTTATTAAGCAAATTAATTTCGGTACTTATTCATAGATAAGTTTGGTTACTTTAACCTCTGTCACTTTTGCTTCTTTATGTGGGTTTTTACTGACATTGTCCAAGATGCACATTTCTTGTGAAACATTTGTGCACCTACACATTCATGCTGCATCTGATCTGATGAATCAGTACTTAAAGATAACGTAACCATATAAACTGGGAATCTGGGACTCTGGGAATGACTGGGGTGTCTACAGTGCACTGGGATTTGTCTTCCAAACATACATTGGTCTAAGATAGCACAATAAATGAATTTTGCCTTATGGCTTATAAATGCGCTTACGACAATAATGAGACATTATAACCTCCATTAGTGTTTCAATCAGTGGCCTTTATCGGTTGGCTGGTGAAGATATTTCACCATAATGACCAAACATTGGAAGAATAAAACCACATTTGCAAAATAAGAAATGGCACTTAAGTAGGTTAGGACTAAATATTAGTGTGGCGTTCACCTCTGGCAACTGTTCTGGGAGTTCGGCTGATAAGATCAAGCAGTGTTTTTGATTTGTTGTCAACATCTACAGTGTTGATCAAATAGGCACGATGTGAGCGGTGATGCTAGAGGGGAGAGGAAACATGCTTTGTGGTAATGGAAAGGCAAACTGACAGTTAAGATGCTTTTGCCGTACAATTATTGTTAGCAAAATGTCTTTAGCTGGCTTTGAATAAGCATTGAGGTGTTAGAATAATACTTTTCTAAAGCTCCAGAAATCTTTGTGTAATAACTTTGTATCTTTGGGAACAATATCATTAATCACTGCTTAGGTGGGAGATTGGATTCGTGTGGCTTAATTTTCATTCTGTTGGGGACGTGCTACACAGGTGAGTGAATTAGGTGCAACCATTAATGGAGGGCTCTATATTGCATTCTGGGAACAGTGAAGCTTTTACGCAATTAACTATTATTGCATGTTCAGAAACAGACAATTATAAAATAATTTTAGATTTGTAAATTTTAAAAATTATTTATTTTGGAGGGAACACTATGAAATAATATACCAGTGTGCCTCCTGCTGGCTGTCCGATTGTTCTTTACGTGTTTTTTGTTATTTATCTTGGATTTTTAGTAATTATTTTCCAAGTTAATTGCTATTTAATCTTGCTGATTCATTACTGAGTCCCTACTCCACACTTTCATCAGTTATCAGAGTGTATCTTCTTAAATTCCTCTGCCAGATGAGAGACTTATAGATGGCAGGTGGCCATAATTAAGCAGACCAGACCCATTTTCATTGAAGCAAACAAAAAGATTGGATACAAAGAGCGACATGATCCACATTCTTAGGGACCTGTGACAGTCAGACTAACCCCAAAACATCTGCATTTACATTTGGAGGTGGATTAATCCATCCATTTGGGTTCTTGGGAATTCAGTGCATGCGTCTAAGCCATGGCAAAGCCAGCGAAGCAGGTGGTAATGAAGAAATCAGCTGTTTGAGGTAATAGCTTTTAATCCAAATGCTGCTTTGTGTTGAAACACAACAAATCCTAATTAAAATGAAAGTCAGGATGGGACTCCTTGCACGGCTGCCTGTTGTGAGAAAAACAACTGTCATCTTGACCACTTGTCAACTTGATACAAGAATGACCTGCTTTTAAAGCACTTTCATGAAGATGGTGAAAATGCATTGGTTGCTATGGAACCCATCTGTTTTCCTCCAGGTAATATTATAAAGGGCCCGATAGGTATGTGAAGAAGAGAGCATAATAGAGCATTCATATTAACAAACAACACAAAGCCATGAGCTGGGGTTGTTGCTGAACATCAGAAAAGTGACGTGGTCATATTTGTGTGCACTGACCTGCATGTGGATGATGTATGAGCAGTTATGTAATAGAAACCTGGTGCAGAGGAGAAATTAAATCTGAAATCAAACGGGGCTGATGGATTCTGCTGCTTTTGTATTTCTAGAACTTTTAAATTATTGTGTTTACTGAAGTTTCTTGCTGTATAGTAGTAATAATTTCCCTTGTGTAGGAGGCGATATACTGTCCATCTCATAAAAATATACTGGAGCATATTACAATCAGGTTTCTATAATAACTTCATTAGAGCTGTATTAGAGTCTTTTTTCAAAGATTTCAGACATTGTGGGGCTATGCAGCTGTGTTCACCATTCTTTCCTGCTCTGTTCCACTTAAACAATTGATGTCAAAGTTGCTGTGTCTCATTGTTTTTAATCCCAGTAATCTGTTATTTTGATGAGCCCGTATTAATTTGCTTGAAATGGCACAAGTGCATTGAAATGACTTTAAAAGTCGAGGT
The DNA here is from genome assembly GCA_015343265.1 of Pao palembangensis. Classification (NCBI taxonomy): domain Eukaryota; kingdom Metazoa; phylum Chordata; class Actinopteri; order Tetraodontiformes; family Tetraodontidae; genus Pao; species Pao palembangensis. The sequence goes on along the minus strand of CM027082.1, from coordinate 25,050,311 downwards.
GTGTCTCTTATTGTATTTTGTTGCCGAAATGCAATTAAGGAGAAGCAGCTTCTTCAGAGAGTTAATGAAAGTGGTGTTTTCATTTATTGGCTCTAGACTGAGTCTTCTGCTCATGTTCTCCATTGTTTTTAGCTGTGGACTAGATATGTTTACTGTTTCAACATTTGTCTGTGGCTTTTCTAGAAAGACTGAGACTTGTTTGTTCACTTATTTTCCAGACAAACTGGGCCATGTTTTTTTAAATCCCATGTTGTGTCCTTACTTGTCTTGCCTTGCACCCGTTGGGGTGTAGCATCATTGAAAACCTCTGAAAACTACATTAAACGACATGAAAACATACAAAACCTCTATGATTGCCATAGATTCATGCAGTGTTAGCCAGGTTGTCTTCCATGTTTAATTTAATTACTTTACTGTTAAAACAACAATGCAACCAAATCCTAGCTAAGAGCTAATTTGCATTTTGAGTCACATCTGTTGTTTTATCCAAAAAAAAAAGACTCTGAGGAAATCTGGCAGTGTTGTAGATTTCTTCATATAATGTTAGATTTGGAATGGTTTTCATTATAATTTCCATATTGCATCTATACACCAGCTGCAGTCTGTGTCAGAGGAATATGTAGACATGTTTAGTTGTAATGAGCATGTTATTTTGTCAGGCACACTCAAATTAGAATACAACAATGGCATTTGGTCAGTTTACATTTTTCTTCATGTCAGGCTCATCTATATCAGGTCTAAAACTGTTTCAGTCTGCCCCAGGACATGCAGGGCATTTGAAACTGATGCTGTCCTGCTTGTGAGGGGGAAACATGGAGGCTCTTTAAGCTATGTAAATGTGAGGGGACAGGCCCAATATTGGCTGGCCAGCAGTGAATACCAGCATGAACAGATGTGTGATGGAAGAGTTTTGATCTTTTCTGGACCACCAGCCTAGAGTCTGTGATGTACGATAGTCTTTATCATTTAATCCTGTTGTGCATTTACCAGTCACACACTGGTTGCACTGATTACCTCGCTACATGCTCATCACACAGTATCATTCACACTTAAAGAAGTGTCATTAAGTCTGTTTACTTGTTTACCTGAAATACAAAAGAAAAGAACTTTCTTTTGGGGGGGGGGGGGTCATCAATTGCATGCTAAAAAGTAACAAATTAATAACGTGACTGACCCAGGTCACTCCTCCGCCCTGTTAAAATGGGAGAGAGCCATCCAGGCACATGAAGGTCACTAAGCAGAGGTGGAGCCTCACTTGACATCCTAGATGACTAATAAAATGATGCTGTCATCAATGTGCACCCAGTTGCCTTGGCGATGCCGTCTCTAACAGATAGCTCTACTTTTGGAGCTCTTTGCAAATATTTTGCATTCTAAAAGTGCGCTTTACCTAAAAAGATATCAGTATCGGAAAAAACTAGACGCATGGCCCTATTACCGTTGAAGTGTATAATAATATTAGCACTATAAATTATTAGAATGAAACATCCACACTGGTTAAATCAAAGAGGCGGATGACATTTGTGGTCATTTGTTGAGCAGGATTGTGTAGAAACCATCGTGAGTTCCAACGACATGGGATTCTGGCTCCTATCCAGAGTGAGCCTCTTCATGTTCCTGGCTCCTCTTCCTCAGGGGCTGGCTGGAATGCAAAGATTCCATCTGGAGTGGCTTATTACACCATTCTGTGCCTGTCTTCACATTGTAACCTCCTCCTCCTTATTGTCATTTACTTTTACCTTTCTCAATATGCCATAATTTAAAATTCTCAATGAATTTTAAGTTATGGCATCTCTAGGCTAACCAACAAAATCTGTAGGTTAAACTGTAGGCACAGTTTTCTGTTTGCCTTCCTCCAGCAGGTTTATGTATAATGCAACTTTGCTTCTTTGTTGGGGAATATTATTGAATGTTAGGAAGACAAGAGAGAGAGAGAAAAATATATCCTTCTTCTTTGAACATTTGCCTGACTTATCAGGGCTTGTCGGAGGTTGCAGGAAGAAGGTTATGCATGAGTCAGTCGAATAAATAGTTCCACGGTTCTCAACGTTAGTCACTTTCAGAAAAGACCCAAGGATCATCTCCAGTTTTTCCTTCCCATTGACTCATAATGGCAAACATTTGATTGATGAACCCACGCCATCCACAGTCTGTACGTTTCATTATTTTCTCTCACTCAGTTGAGGCCTCAATAACAGTTCAAGCTGCAAAATGGGGCTGTGGTGGTGGTGTGTGTGTGTGTGTGTGTGTTGGCTGTTTACACTTACCTTGAATATACAATTAACCAAATTCCGTGTGGACATTTTTGGGGGGGTGACATTTTGTCTGGTCCTCACAATTTGACGTTGTGCGCGTGTGTGCACCATCTGCTGGTCACATTTAGTAACATGTCATAGAACAGCTGTGTTTTTGTTATTGGACCCTCCCAGCCTCCATGTTTTATAGCATTAGACTGTATTAAATGAAGTGATCTGATGTAAAGGTTGGTCTCAGGATGCTGTTATCATGCAGACGTGCCTCTGTCAGATACACTAGGTAACACTACTAATCCATTTATTATTCCCTTTCTCCTCCAGCAAATTAAGTCTGTTTAGTTGTGGAAAAATTGAACTTTGCAGGGCAATAAATCTCAATCAACCTTTCGCAGACACTCTTTTTAGCATGAAAAGAAAGATGTGTGCCTGTGCACACTTGAATGCGGGCAGATATAATGGATCATAATTTGCATTTTTCACTCTTTAACTTGCAAATGTGAAGATGGAGGCAGTCATGAAGTTTTTGTTACTCAACTTTTCCTTTATCTTTTGACCTTTTCTGAAACATGAATTGCCAGTCATTGGTGCCGGTTGTGTGCTGTCCAGAATAAGTCACGTATCTCTGTTAATGTTGCTTAGCCGGGCATGGAGCGTGACTATTAATAACAGAGATTTGACAGTTTCAGCATTAGCTCTTATTAACTCAGGGTGTGCACAGATCATGTTGCTGTGATTCAATAGACAAAGGAAAGAGAACAGAGGAGCAAGTCAGATTTTAGCACTCCTTTTATCCATTTTAACACTTTTTGATTGATATGGAATCTGTGATAATTACACATGCAGCGTCGATGGGAGATTTTCACAAAAGAGACTAAAAAGAAGCAGTTCAGCTGTTTGAATCATGCGTTATTTTAATCTTTTTAAAAGTGTTTATTTGTTTATTAGCTGATGTTTGACTTGTAGAACTGAGACTCAGACTTTGCTGTTACAACACCATATACAGGCTCACTTAGCTTTTAGCTGCTCTCGGCATCCTTGGAAATAAACACAGTGGGAACTTGTTGATGTGGCTTCTGACTTGATAAACAACATGTAAAGAAAAGTAATCATGTATCGCTAACTGAAGCATTCTTTGGTGCCTGTTTTTCAGTCAGCCCCAGTGAGAATGCAGCAGTCTGTGGAGATACAACATCCATTTAAGTGACAATTCCACAGTTGCTGTTATCTTGACAAGGCTCCACTGCACCAGCATAACAAAATCTCCTCTGTCTGCACTTCTGAGAGCAAGCTCGGCTTGTGCCTCCCCTGGCATAAGTGTAACTGGATAACGTACGGTAAAGGAATGAAAGAGATGTAAACTTGTGTGCTTGAGAGCTCCAGCTTTACTCCCGCATTAACATAGTGATAGTTCACCAGTGGTGTGAACTAACAGCACTATAATTCAAGCCTGGCCATATTTAGCCAGGGCTCAGTGCTGTGTAAACAAAGCCTGCTGCAGAGGGAGGGTCATTTACCAGCTGAACCGCAGCCTGTGTCCAGATACATTTGTGTCTGTCCTCTGAGAATTAAAAAGAAGAACATTCCTGTAAATGAGATGAATGGATACAAGGCAGAGTCAGGATTTGCTTGTGGATTTCCTCTGAGGGAAGGCTGCTGTGTGGAGATGGCAAAACAGGACTTTGTCTCTGAACCCAGAAGGCTGCAGGAAAGAGCACCATGAGCGAGCCTCCCCAACAAACCACTGGGGAGGCTGGTTCCTTCCCAGTTTGCAACCCCCCAGCCTTCCAGCTGAAACCTCAGACATCTTGCTCTCCCTGTGGGTCACCAAGGATGTCACCTTGCGGCTCTCCTCGAAGCTCTCCACGCCATTCTCCTTTGCTCTTCCGCAAGCTGCTGATGAACCGTAGTATTGCGCTGCAGCGACGCTTCACCTTGGCACACACGCCCAGGTACTGCTACTGACTTGATGCCAAGTGTATTGTTTAAAACATCCTTTCTCATAAAAATGACACGACCTCCGGCTGTGGCTGCAAGACGTGCGGTTGGAATTTAAACCTTTTCTAAGTTTCCAATACAAAGATCACGGTTTAAAAATAACCATAATCTATATGTATAATATTTGATCAGGTAAATATCAGTTGAGGTTGTAGAGTATTTGTCCCACAAATTAGGTATTTACAGTCACAAAAGAAGGAAAACAGGCATTTTCAGCTTTATATTCTTTTGATTTAGAATATATTAGACACATGCATGAAAGTGTGAGATTAATTAGATCTAAACAGCTGTCATGCTCATATTTGTGCTATCTCTCCTGCACAATGAAATGTTAATAGAGGCAACAGTTGAAGCCAATGCCATGTTCCAGATCTTATGTGTGAAAAGTTAATGAGTGTTAAGACGTTGTGAAATCTATCTTCACTCTCTTCAGTTACTCGTCTGTGGTCATGTTTCTCCCCATGATTCCTGTTTTTATTAAAATTAAACAGTGAAAGCACATATAGGGTAATTTCAAAGTTGAATTATTTTTAGTCTAAATCTAAAGAATTATTTTATTCTTTTGAAGACTGTATATATTATATGTTGTAAATTGTCATAAAATTGGTATGATGCATGAATTTTTGCCAAAATAATGAATCTACACAAAGATTTAAGTGATAAACTTTAAGTTGTGAGTACAGTTTTGACAATAGACAACAGAAAACATGAGTTTATTCCTTCAGTACCTCATTGTCGCCACAAGGTGGCGATATGACACAAGCAGCAAGCACGTCATCAATTCAATTCAGTTTTATTTATATAGCCACTTTTACAATAAAATTCTCTCTAGGTGCTGAAACCCAGAGCCTGAACCCCCAGGTAAGCACAGTGGCAAGGGAAAAACTCCCTTTTAACAGGAAGAAACCCTTTCTTGTTTATCGCACAGGCGATGTCACATTTATGTTCTGGGTCATAGCTAAGACAAAATTTGAAAAGGTGTGAGAGTGGTGTGTATCTATTGTTCAGTAGAGGCGGTGCATACATTAACTGGATATACCATAGGAACCCCTGGTGTGACTGCTGATTTACCTGCTCGCTTTGTTCTGTAGCTATGGTTTCTGTCTTTGTGCATGGAATGCTAGACACTGACCACTGGATGGTTCCAGCAGTTCAACATTTTAATATCTGATTATTGAGAGCAATCATTTTACCAATTGTTCATAGTTACAGATTACATTATTTGATTCTGTTGTGCATTGTTATTGTCATGCAAACAGTGTTACGCCCCTTGTTGCCACCCTGTCTAGCACCAAGTCTAACAATACACCCTCTCTAGTAATGTAGCTGCAGGGCAACTTCAGGATGGTATCTGGTCAGATGGTTTGTCAAGCTCACGTGTCAGTAAAGGCTATGTTAAGCCATCAGAAACAAAAACACTTGTCAGCCGTTCACTGGAGTCACATGGTTCTTTGACATGTTGGGTTACAACAAGCAGTCTGTTACTGTTTCGACTGTGAGAGTTTAGAAGGAAGTCTGCTCTTGCCTTAAGAGAAAATTTTTTTCTTTGAAGAAGATTTGTGACCAAAGATGAGAAAGAAGATGATATACTATGCGAAGACTTGTTTAGAGCTCATGAATTTGCCTACATTGTAATTCTGCAACTTCACATAGAGGAAGGAAGAGATTCAAATATTTTGAAAGCACCGTGCAGCTTTACTCTTTCCCCTTTTGTGCACAACTGAGTGAGTGACTGACAGAGAAGTACAGCGAGGTGGATACCAGGTGGTTTTTGTCCTATGGATATGTGCAACAAAGAGCCATTTAGGAATGGAATCATGTTTGTTGTGTTAGCAACAAATTATTGCAAGAAGAGAATCGACTATGGAAATTCCTCTGCGGCAGAATCCTGTTACAACAACTCTCTTTATGCCTCTTCCCTTGTAGAGAACTATATAAATATCACACTCTAGATAGCCTTGTTGGGGCTTGCCTCGGACCCCAGTGAAAGAACTCTGAAGACTCTATTATGATCTGTCTTCTTTCGGCTGTATCAGGATCGTCTTTAACTCAGCAGCACACTGCTAGTCATGGGACAAACAACAGAACTACAGGATTCTAAATGATAACCTTAGCTTTTATGTTTTTCTTTTGAACTCTGTATATTTGTGTGAGTCAAGACCTCGGGACGATGAACAAAGACCTCAGGTCAGCGAGAAAGGGAGCACCAAGTAGTTTTGGACATGGTCGGAGACACTCTTGTTCGGGGTATGTGACTATACTGTGAAATATGTTTGTTTCTAGAGAAAAACAACATAACTGTGTCCATAATGTGCTAACCAGATCTTTTCAGCTAATGGCTCTAGCAGGGCGCATTAATCACACTTTAGATAGTCTCACCACCAATCAGTGCATGATAGTTAACAAACAGAACATGTCGACTTGAGGATAATGCCCTTTAGATTTATCACTTTGCTGCAGGGTTACTTAATCAAACTTGAAAACACCCTCAGTGTGGCCGTGGATGGTAGCGTATGGTTTTGAGCTGTTGTTTTATTTTGGTAATATGTGACTCAGCATGCTTTTAGAGGAAGCACCAGTAAATTTGTTTGTGGCAAAATTCATCCTACATACTTCCTGTTTCTGCTGAAAGCATTTTCTAATGCCTTTTCTGTGTCGAGCTGGCAGATGTTGGGGGAGGGATGGAATTTACGTTCATTTTAGTGCCCTTGGGTGGAGAATGTATTCCACGTGTATGTTTTCATTTTTCTTCTGCTCTAATTCTTGGGAAGTCTGCTGTGATTGGTGGACTTAACCCAGCTTTTCAAATTCGTTCTGCATAATTCATCAGATTATGACAGACACAGTCAACAAGTGCTACGCCTTTGTTTACTTATTCTATTAAAAAAAAAAAAAAAAAACACAGCTGAAGCCTCTCAAGTATCAGTGTATTATTGTTGGTGAAACAGAAGTGATTAATAAAATCCTGGGTAACAAAAAGAGCTTTCCAGACACTTAAAGTAAGGATAGGGCATGTGTCTTACTATTAACTTTTAAAATAATGTTTGCGCTAAGCACACCATCCTTGATAAGAATGTGTGTAATTTGGACTCAGTTTTACACATCAAATGCACCTTAACAATGCGGAAGCGGGAAAATGTCATTGTCATTGAAACAAATATCTTAGTTTACAATGAGCACACACAGTTTGTGGCTGTGGCTGCCATATTTGCTTGGTGGAGGATTTCAAGGTGTTGTATTGTAAATGTGAAAATAAGTCGTGGATGCTCAGAGACTGGTTTAGCCTCCTTTACTCAGCCTTACTGTGTTGAATGTGTTTTGGTTTGTGTTGGTTTACTGAAAAAACATTACCTCCTTATGTTGCTAAAATATTTTATATGCCATTCAACATTCATAAAGGTCAAATAAATCACATATATAAATTCTCATAATAAAGCCTGTGAGCTTGGAATAGCCCAGCCATCACAGAGTGCACATGACACGTGACTACGACATGTGTTTCTAATTTCTCATGACAAACATACACCCTGCACCCACCCACAGCCACCATCCTCAAACCCATATTGATTATTCCAGTACCAAATGTGACTTTGCTGCGTTGAGGTCATATTTTTAAATTACACTACATCTGTTTTCAGATTAACAATATCGGGGGGGAATTTCACTCCATTCAGATATTTCAGCCCCATCTTGTCCCGGTTGTAAATTAAATTCTCACAAGACAATTTGAAACACTATTGTATTCTTACAATTGTGTTCAAAATAAATAAAAGTGCCTTGTTCTGTTGCCTTCCATTGTGTTTCAGTCTTTTAATGGTTGCCAGAACCTTACCATGGCTTGTGTTGGATGAATGTTAGTTTTTGGGCACAGAGCGACCTCTGCTGGAAAACAGAAACATTTGATATTTGGTGAATTAAAAGTGTCTGATGGAGCTGTGTGAACTTAGTGATGGTTAGGTTTATAGGCTGTTATGTAGGTATAAAGGTAAAAATAAAGGTAAAAATGAAACTCTTTAAAATAGTTGTAGTCAACAGCAGCTGATTTCTTGCTTGGGCTCAGGAAAGACTGTGTTTTAGTCCGGTGGGTTATGACACTTTATTTTTCTTGGTGCCGCCACAGAAATAATTTTTGATTTTTTTTCTGCTAAATATTGTCACAATTCTGGGCATATTTGAGTTAAAATGTGTTCTTCAACAACTAGCTGAAAAAGTCTGTACTTTTGATGCGTCACTTCATGGATTCACCACTAGATGGCAGGAGTGTACATTCCTGTTCACTTGTAGCAGGGATGTGTGTGTCTGCACACACGCACACACACACACACACACGCACACACACACACACACACACACACACTCAGAGCCTGGTCTCTGGAATGATCTGTCCTCATCCTATCTGTTTTCTCAGACTGGAATTGACTTGTTACATCATAATTTCATAGAAATAATTTCAAGTTCCATTGACAGTCAGTATAATGAAGTACTCACATTTGATAACAATTTCAGAGCAAGACTCTAATAGACATCACAGCTGTGAGCACTGAAATTAAGACTGGGTTGAAATATTTGATCCCTTTTCTTAAATTAAATAGAATAATGAATGAAAATCTGCTGTTTCTTATACCAGCAAATCCAGGCAAATACAAGTTGGGGTAATTCTGTAACTACTAAGCGTCTCGATGCATATTCCCAAACACACTGTTGTAAACAAAAATATGACACTGGACGCGCACCACTCATTCTCATTACGCTCTTCAGTTGTCTTACTGCCAGCAGCCAGCTGGACTGCAGAAGTCATTTTTCTGCAGGATTTGGTTACACATGACCTCACAAGCACCTCAGCCTCTGCGAACCTCTCCCCTGCATATGGTTCCAGCTCTACAGTGTTTCACAAACATGAAGCATAGGAGGAAAGGGCTTCAATATGAGGCAAAACAAGGAAGAGATCAGCATGAAAATAAAGACTGGTATCATGTAGGGGAACACCCAGGACCCCGCCACTGTCAGGAGGGTGTTTGTTTAGAAAAAGACAAATTTTACATGACTGAGAAGGAGATTCTGTAAGATCTGATAGATAGATAGATATGATTCTCTCCTCAATGTGGAGTTTGGAGAGCTTTTTGCTTGACAGCCTTTCATGGGTATTGGGTCTTAGAGTGTGCAGGTCTGTTCAATAAATACACTAGTGTTCAATTTGCAATCACAGTTATCTGCCCAGGGATGACAATTCCAACCATCATTAAAAAAGTGTTTTTTTTTCTCCGAGTTGGCTATCGCTCCAGATTGAATTGTTCAGTCGGTTCATCGGACCTTTCCGACGTGCTTTGTGACGTGTCTGGCAAACACGTGTGCTGTGTCTCAACAAACAAATATTTGCTATGATGTCAATAGCATTTAGTTGCTCAAGTGGTAAAATTGCCAGTTGGCAAAACTTTTATGCTGTGTTGAAACTTACCTTGGGCTTCAGGTCAGAGTCCTGGAAAGTAATTATACTCCTAGAAGACATTGTTAAAAAGACAGATTAAACAGTGGTCACACTAGCAAGCCGTGGTGTTTATGTTGCTGAGTTTTCTTCTGGAATGAAAAATAACTTTGATTGTGTTAAATGTGTGTTTGCTAAACTCCTATACGGTTAAGTAGCCGCAAGGGCACTGCACAGTGCACATACCCTTTTATGACAGACAGCACTGACATATCCACACATGTGATGCAACTGCAGACCTTCCTGTAGCTCACTATCTGACTCACACATGCTGGACGTACACCCACACAGTTCAGTTCATGTATTTTTTTTCCATGTGCAAGAGAGACCATGTGCATAAAGAGTCGGAGGGAGGGAGGAAGGGAGAGGTGTGTCTCCAGAGAAAGGAGGGAGCTCAGCCCTGTACTCCACAATGTGTGTTTGGAACCATCAGCTCTACTTCTCCATGTTTAGCTTTCCAACCAGGCTGGAACCGGAGTGTCGCTGAGGAAATGGCTTTAAAAACACACATCTCTGATCTTCTCTTTCTTCGGTCGCTGCTTGTTTTGTACTGGAGTGACGATGCCGAAACACACCGAGGACTGCTTCAGACCGCCTGTCTGTGTGTGTTCAGAACCATGGTGTGGTGTTAAGGTGCAGGACAGAGATCACAAGATTAAAAGATCAGCGGCATGTTTGGATGAAGTAGAAGGAGAAGAGGAGTAGGAACCAAAAAGGGAGACTGAAGCAAAATGAGTTTACCAAATAACTGCATGTATCTGTCCCCTTCGGCCCAAGATCGCCACTTTAAAGTGAGGAATGGAAACATCTGCGGGTCACCATGTGCTGTCAACCGGCCCATCGACATCGTGCAGAAACGCAGGCGGTAGGCCACCAGATGTGCTTACACAGATGCTCCAAATACAAACATTTAAATACACACAGCTGTGTAAAGTTTTGTCAGAGATTAACAATAACTTTGCTGAGACTGATTTAGACTCTGTTTCCAAATATCGATTTTAGTATTAAATTGCAAGTTGACTTTGAGGAATCTCCCTCTGAATGTCTGTAACTCAGAGTTTGTCCTAATTAACTAGCAACTACGCGGTTAAAACCAGATATTTTCATCACAACTATTTGTAATTTTGGTCTCGGTATTAATGTTAAAAATATTTACATCAGCTATTTGAACTGGTGACAGCAGTAACCCACACACGCAGCGCAGTAACTAGTACTAGTGTGTGTCTGTGTGTGTGTGTGTCTGTGAGAGCGAGAGATTGCAGGTACAGTTGAGTTTTCTAGAAAACGGTTCTAGTGGTTATATCTAGGTGGTTATTTAAGGTTTGGGCCACATAAATGTCACACACATGATTTCTGTAGCTGAAAGTGTCACTTGGCTTAGGAGTCACAAAAGAAAATCTGACTAAATTTGCAGCTGGTCATTCACAAAGTTATGATGACATCAGCCTTGGCAGGCAGAGAGGGTGTGCATGACGCCTTTGAAATGTCAGCCATTTAAAACATAGGAAGAAAAATCCTTCAAAGGGAGGTAGCTAATGAACACAGATGTATTTGTACTCCTGATGAACCAACCATGTGTGAAATAACTGTTAAAAGAAGCAGAAAATGTAGTTGCCAGCCATAGTTTAAAAAAAAAAAAAACCTGGACTGACTATGCTGCGTTTTCCACATAAAGCTGAACTTCTTTTACCGCCATAAGTTTGAAGCTTTTACAGGCATTACTGCAAGCTATCGTTCATAAAAATGTCTCTTATAATAAAAGTATATAGATATAAGTCCTCTCAACACTACAGCACACATTTTTTTAAATGATTTGTTTATCTTTAAATACTACAGATGTTCAACAGGGTTTCCGCGCTAGCAGTGAACAGCTCACATTAGCAGTGCACGGTTTACCGTATAATAAAAGTTTGCTGTTCATTAGCTGTCACATGGTGAAGAGATTTTGTCTGCTGTTGTCCCTTTCAGTCCAGTGTTGTTATTATTATTCAGCCTTCTGCGGCTGAACTGCTCCACAGACATGATCAAACGTCCCATCAACTTTATTAACTGATTTGGCACTTGGTCTGGGTGTCTCTATAGTTTAGAAGTGAAACATGACCTTTGGCAGCATCACAGCTGATTGGCCAACCTTCTGGGCCTCACTCCGTATCAACTCACAGTTACATTACACACAGCTCCCTCTCTTCATATGTTAGGTCAAGGGTTACTTTAACTTTCACAGAATGTAAAGAGTAATGTCAGATTGAACTGTATTAGTCCTTTATCTTTACTCCTCTGGCAGGCTGTTTTTACCTGTTTGATTAACTTATATCTACTTACTAACATATTTGTAATTGTGATAAATAAATAGGGCTGCTCTTTCAGCACTTTAAAGGTACGGGTACAAAATTTAAACTCATAGTTAACAAACGTACCTCATGCACATGAATGCTGCAGTGTAAATGTTCTTGCATTTCCATTATATTTGTATTTTTTCAGCCAGTTTGTTGTTATGTGGAAAAACATAGCTACAGGAAGAGCGTTGGGCCCGGGAGCTGGATGGGTCACTGTTGCAATGAAAAGTCATGGAACCACAACAAGCAGACGTGTGACTGTGTGTATACTCACTAGAATGGTGGATTGAGTGTTATCCTGAGAAGAGTGTGGTTCCTGGTAGGACCAGGACAGATGGAAACCTCTCAAGGAGGCTGTCTTTAGCCTGCCACTGTTACTGAAACTGTTGCTTCAGCCACTTCAGGGTTTTTCTCACACACACACACACACACACACACACACACATAAGAGAGATTGTGAGTGGGAGGATGTTCAACAACAATGTTGATGGGGAATCGCCTCTGCATTTAATTAATTTCAGGCCTTTAAAGTGAACCTGTCATGTTGTTTAGAGGAAAAGCTTGGAATGTAAATTTGCCAAAAAATATATTGGGTAATGTTTTATAACTAGGTACTGAGGTGGTTCTGGTTGAAGACATTTCTGTGGGGAGGTGTATCAGACATGTCTGGTAAACCCAATAAGCCACTATCCCAGCCTAGCTCTGGAACACCAGGGTGGCCTCCCAGGGAGGCTGGAGGCTCATCATGGACTCTTCCCACAAATATGCTTGACTGGATTCAATTTAAATACACTGAAATTTATAAAAGAACTACATAAGATACAAGGATTTTTAAAGTACTAAGGTTGACAAAGGTAGGAAAAAAAAGTATTATAATATTTAGTAAGCGGACAACTCAAAGTAGGCATAGATAAACAGTCTACCCTGTTTTTCCATTATGCAACAGTACGACTGGCTGGGTGCCTTAAAGTTAATTAAAGCAGGAAGTTGCACACAACTCTCTCACGACTGTTCTCACTTTATACAAAAAGGCACCAATTAGTTCCATACGAGCCTGATTAGAGGAACACTCGGCACATTCTGTGTGTGTGTGTGTGTGTGTGTGCGTGCGCGCTCTTCTTTCCCTGAAACAACCTGTCCAGTGCACCAGTGTGATGTAAGGTGGTTCAGGTTCGATTTTTTTCTGGTCGATTCTGTAGCCAAATCTAGATCTGTGTGTGTGTGTGTGTGTGTGTGTGTGTGTGTGTGTGTGTGCGCGCCGAGTGTTATCCTCCCAGCCAGTTTCTAATGATATTAATGCTGATCAGCCTCTGTATGGATTTTCCCCGGCTGGATGGACAGAGCTAATCACCTCCCATAGACTCCATGATCAATACCTGTTTGCAAGAGCAAATCAAATTTTCAGGTAGCCTGCACATTGGACTCCTTCAGCACTGCACAGGTATTATTCATATTTATTACAAGCATTCCTGCTGGACTTTGTAGTAGTCTTAAATGTGCCCACCAAATTGTTTCTCTCTATTTCTGCTTCTCTTTTTTTCTCCTTTCTGACACAATTCAAAACAGAGGTCTGCTGTTGTCAAAGGCAACAGTCCTCAGTCTGCCTGTAGGTCAAAGGCCACACAGAAAAATAATAAACACAGCAGCTGTCTTGACTCTGTGTAACCTTCCCTCTTAGCTATATTTAGAATGACATAAGTTGCTCAGAGATGAAACACTGCCTTGAGATCAGATATTGATGTTGGACAGTGATCCACAGTGGCCATTCAGGTGGTTTTAGGGGTGACAAGAGCTTCTTATCTCTGTGGCGTGAGGCTTAGTCTGAGTCTACGATATTCAGGATTCAGTACTTCAAAAAAGTATATTAAATGAATAACGAGGGTAGATATAGAATGACTTCAATGAGTGGAGTCAAAAAACTCTTTGATGATGAATCTTATCAAATAGCTGGAGAACACGGTGAAACAGAGGACAGTTTGTGGTTGTTTGCTCCTTAAATGTTCCAGTGACCTTAGAGTTATGACTAGTAATTAAGAGATCCAGTATTGAAATCTGATCCAGGTCCAGGACTCACAAGGCCGACAGATACAAAACATGTTTTCTTGTGTCCTTCACACACAGAAAAATCCAGATTATTAATTAAACACTGGTATAAATTGATAGTTTTACAGTTCCGTTAGCCTCTGTTGCAAATTGCTGAGATGTAACTGGAGACAAGGAAAGGATCTGATCCAGTGTGGCTAGTTAAAGTGATTTAAGTGACTAACTGAAATCTAAATCAGGATTTGGATCTTGGATGTTTTATTTCTTGCTGTGATTTGCACAGACCTTCCTGCTTGTTAAACTCTGGTCATGTCTCAGTGAGCAGTCCTGGGCCATGAACATCTAATCTCGCACACACACCTACATACACACATGCACAACATGATCGTACAGGCCCCACACAGCGACAGTGTAAGGAAAGGGGTATTTGGCAGACAGTTGGAGGGGGAAGTAGGTTGTTTTCCTGCTGCTTTTAGATCAAATGTACGCTCAGCCTGAGGTGTGAGGCAAATAAACCCGCTTTACCCCATGAACTCCTTCTTCCTCAAACAGGCAGGCTCATCTGAGGTTTGCTCTTCATCAAGTATTATGTCATTTTCCCTCCTCAAATAATAAACCAGGTTGTAATTGATTTTTGTTACTATCTAGATTCCTGTTGCTGTTTTAATTTGCTCCTCCTTTCTCCCCTTTTGCATCCTCCCAGGCCCCTTGAACAATTCCCACATAACAAGTAAAGAAAACAGTAATGACTGTTTCTGTATGTGTGTGCTGGTTGACCTACGACCCAGGATGTGTCACATTTTTTCATGCAACTTTAGTAGGTAAGACAGATGCAACACATCCTCTGTCATGAACAAACGGAAAACTTTTGGTCTCGCTATTTATTTTTCTCTCTTCTGGGAGGGCAAAAGTAGGGTGTCGAGGGATGTGTGTGTGTGTGTGTGTGTGTGTGCGTGCGCGTGTGTGTTAGAGAAAAAAATAGTAAAACAGAGTTAAAGACAGAAAAGGGAGCTGCTGTTTGCGTAAGAGAAATTGAGAACAATGCTAGAAGCAGGAGACAGCTCAAGGTCAACCTGTTATGTATGACTGAGCTGAGGCAGACGCCAGCCTGCTGGTCTGTTTGTCTGCTTGTTTAAAGAGAGTGTTTCCTAGTTTTGGTAACAGTGACAATGTTACTACGTTGAATTTTCTGTGTATTTTCTATATTCTTGCTATTTATGAAGCCAGACAAACAAATATTAAAACACTGAGCTAAATCTCCAAAGGGTAATCTAGTCTGGAGACGCAAAAAGATTCTGCCTGAAAATGTATTTATATATTTATTTAGTCTGAGTTTAGATGCATTATTTTATGTTGTATTAGAATATAAAACGTGTTAAAGTAATTGTACGTATTCTTGTCTATAGATGGCGCTGTTTCTCCGTGGTTAAAGCAGTTGCTTCAGATGATTCTGAATGAAAATTAATGCCATTGAGCACTGCTGAACTTGCTGGAGACTTTACCTGGCTTCTGTTATGTTTATATCAAGTCCAACAATAACAAAGGTAATAATACAATATGGTTTTACTGGGCTGATGTGCACAACAAGGATACGTTTGATGGTAGAAAGAAAACATTATCCTTGCTTCAAAATTCAATTGAGAGTTTGAAAATCAAAATGCACTCTACTCATAAATGGTAGAGGATGGCAGAAATCAGCCTGTGTGACCATGTGGCGTTTACGTCAGACCCCTCACAAGTCTCATCATTCCCTTATTCCTGGCAGGCAGAGCTATTCTTAGCTTCTGACGTCACCGGTCTCTCGTGATAGAGCCTCGTCACGGTCGACTGCTCTGAGCCGGGGGAGGGTGGGCGGTAAACGTTGGGTCAGGTTAATTGCTGGAGGGCGGGGGGTTGGTGTTATCGTTGAGGTAAGTCCCGCTGCCCCTCTGTGGCGCGTCACACCAATCAGGCTCGGGATGCTGAGCCACCTCACTCTGCTGGATACAGCCTCACTCTGTTTACCCCCAACATTTCATCCCCCCCCCGCCCCCCTTTCTCGCTCCCTCTGCTCTTGTGAATTGATTGGATATTTCATTCAACATCGATTGCATAATAGCCACCTTCATTTGTCGGGCAGTGTTATTGCTAGAGCACTGGAGGCAAACTGAGCTAAAAATAAACTCAAGCGATACTCAGGTCCTCAACTGGTGCTCTGCTTTTGAGAAAAGAGG
This sequence comes from Pao palembangensis, assembly GCA_015343265.1. Taxonomy (NCBI): domain Eukaryota; kingdom Metazoa; phylum Chordata; class Actinopteri; order Tetraodontiformes; family Tetraodontidae; genus Pao; species Pao palembangensis. The sequence goes on along the minus strand of CM027082.1, from coordinate 25,033,987 downwards.
TGTGTATGTATACATCATAATGTATACATTACAGTAATTTAAAGTCTCTTTTAGGGTAAATATTCCAGCATTAATTTCTCATAGGGTAGAGATACTGGTTATCATTTGTGCTCCAGTTTAGGTCAGAGGGGAAATTAATTTGAATTGGTTTCACTTGTCTGTGCCACTGGGGGAGTGAAGACCATTATCAGATGAGTCTAAGTCAGGACACACTCCCACTGAATGAATATAGATTGTACTGGAGCTAAAAAATGCGTGATCTGATAAGAGGAATCATTCTCATTGTGATTAATCTGGGCAAGAAAAAAATCTCAAGGATTTCTTTGTTCTGTTGTGGTCATGCATCAAATATGTTTTATTCAGTGTTAAGTGTTTTGATTGGTTATCATCTACATGGACCCATGAAACTTTGACATGACAGACTGATCTCATCTTTATAGATTTCAAAAAGGTTTAAATGAGAAACAGGTTTAGCTCTTACTGGGCTGAACCCAGCTGGGAAAAGGAATATTAGAGAAAATGCATCTGTGACCATAAGTAAAGAAGAAAGCACGATTATAAAATGATCTTCGTAGATATGGAGCTCAGTTACAGAGGTGTCCTTCAGTGTGGTAGCTCTGGTAGAGAACATCTGAGAGACAGAGAGGTAAGTAGTTCTACTGACGTACCGAGCATCACGTTGATGTCACAGGGAGGAGAAAGATGTGTGTCTGTGTGCATTTAATTGCAAAAAAGGCAGTGAAAAGCAAGGTCATTGTTCAAACAGGTAATATATTTGATTGTAGCATTTTCATGCGGCTAATTTCTCCAAAATAACAGTATGTTTGTTGTTGTTATACTGATGTAACATAATTATATGACTACAGATTCAGATGTGACAAGTAAGGAGATTTAATGGAGTTTGTATTAATCTAATAAAGAGAAGATTAAACAGTTCTGTTTGTGATTTTCTGTCTTTGTAGCTTTGATGTGGAAAATGGCCTGTCAGTGGGGCGCAGTCCTCTGGACTCTCAGACCAGTCCAGGTTCTGGTCTGGTTCTTCAAGCTAACTTTCCCCACAGCCAGCGACGTGAGTCTTTCCTCTACCGTTCAGACTCGGACTTTGACCTATCCCCCAAAACTATGTCCCGCAACTCATCCACTGCCAGCGACCTGTAAGTATTTTGAAGATTATTTCATTATTGTTCAGTTTTGGTGGTACAGATGGTACAAAAATGTGGTCCCCGCCACCAATAGCTGTTGCTGGTTTGCTTTGAAGGGAAGATGGCCTGAAGCACTGGGAGGTCAATTGGCCACCTCGGTGAGACAAAGTGTGAAGACTTCTGTGATATTAGCTGCATGTTGTGCCCTTGATCTTCCTCAAAGCTCTGCTTCTGCAGCAATAATGCATGAACACTGCTTCTCACCTGCACTCATTCATAAACACATTTAAACTGTTAAGAGCTCTGCCTTTACTGAGACTAAAACTACAAGAAATGAAGAGGAAAAGTCATGTCATTTTTTTTTTTCTTAGACAGTATGGTAAGCGTCCCAGAAGATTTGTGCTTATCTTATTTTCTACAAGCATCTTTTTAATGTGTAACCTTTTACCAAACATTTGGATTTAATAATAAAGCACTGTTTTTCTCCTTCAGATGTTTTTTACAAAATGTCTGTTTGTGTTTTTGCAGACATGGAGAAGACATGATCGTGACTCCATTTGCACAGGTGAGTATTTTTATGTATATCTGATGCAAAAGAATTTCCACAGAAAGCCAAATTCAGAACATTTAGTCACATTTTAACAGTCTTTTTTAGTCTTCATCTGCATACAATCAACCAGAAAATTCAAACGTTATCACAGGTTAGGGTTAGGGTAAAATAAACTTCACAAAGATGTTATTTTGAGAATATATTAAAGCAAATTACACACTAAATGATAATGAGCATAGGCATTTGTGCCGCTTCTCCCTTTTTGTCGCAGGTTCTTGCCAGTCTGCGAACAGTGAGGGGCAACTTTGTTGCTCTGACGCATCTGCAAGATCGTGTAGGAAACAAGTAGGAACAAGAGGATAAATCGGATTTTTAACACTTTGTGTTCTTATTATTAAAGTCATACTTTATGTTTCTTGTTTCAGGAGGCCACCAGGCAGTAACCAGCCACCAATGTGTAAGCCTTGTGTCACAGGTCAGTACTATTGTCACTGTTTAACAAAGCATTTTCATGGATGTCAACCTTATAACTGCCTTTTATTTCCTCTGTCACCTGATTTAATGACAAACTACACTTGTGTCATTTTACAGAAGAACCGTCCCCGAAGCTGGCACTAGAAACCCTGGAGGAGCTGGACTGGTGTCTGGATCAGCTGGAAACGCTGCAGACTAGACATTCTGTCAGTGAGATGGCATCCAACAAGGTTAGATGGCCTCTGACCCTGTCAAAGTGCTTTCTGGTTACTTGAGTCTTAGTTTTTCATTCCTGGAGACCAGTTCATGTTAGTCTCATGTGGTCTGTGACTTGTCAGGGTCATTTTATGGTCAACGGTTTGAAACAAAAATAATTGTTATCTGATCGTAATGGAAAAGGACAAGTGAGAATGAGAAGGACAGTTTTCCTACAATGTCACTACACTGCACTTTACTATGAGTGTCTGCTATGTGGCTTTAAGAAGCTGTCATCCAATGTTTTGACACATGGAGCTTCAGTGAGGCTTCCCAAAACCCCTCACGAAAAGGAAGTGTCCTCTTCCACTGAAAGAGTTAAGCAGAAATTCTCATGCATCCCTGTTTCCTGCCCTCGCTGCTGTGTAGCAGTTACTCTTACACCTCCTCTGGCTCCCGTCCTGCCAATCAGAGCTCTTCTGTCCATCCAGCCCCTTAAGCCGGTGTGTCTGATTGGACAGGGAAGGTGGTGGTGGGGGGTCCTCTCAGCCTTTTTCTCTCCCTCTCTTCCTGAATGTTTCTCACTGACAGTATGTGACAGTTGCACGGGCAACTGCAGTCACACCCTTTCTCCCCCAGAGGTAGATCACGTTCCCTTTCTCCTCAACTCTACCTCACCCCACTGTTCCCCTCAGATCGGTCTGCTCCCCCTGTCCAGGAAGCATACGAGACACTGGGGACTTTCATTTTTAAACAGACTCCCTGTTCTATTCAAATCCTCTCTGCTGCACTACCCTGTCTGCAGCGTGGCACAGAATGTTTGGGATTTTACTGACCTCTAACTTCAACATGCATCCGTCGCTATGCCTGCGTCAGCTCCATGCGTTTGTCTGTTCTTACAGGTGAGGGACAGACTCCTGATTTCTTTGCACCTGCTTGTGTTGTGCAGCAGTGGAAGCGTTTGTAGCTAAAAGTTGAGTGAGTCATGCTGTCAGATCTGTTGATGGACTGAATGCTCAGGATGGGTGTCCATCTATGCATTTACATTTCTGTGTGTGATTACTTATGTGTAACAGAAATAGAGGGGAGAGAAGAAGCAGACTGCTGGCAGGATTTTTGTTGTTTTCAAGAGCAGCAACATGTTGCATGTCATGTGTAAATGTGTGTTTCTTTCAGAACAGTAAAGCATAGCAAGCCCAGAATAAAGAAAGATATTTCAGCAATAGGCATCACTCTGCATGCATCTGTTTGTGTCTGTATCTGGTAGTAAGTGTGTAGCCACTGCAGCATCACTCTTTCACACACATCCCCTCCCAGCTCCCTCAGCCACCACATGGTAGACCTGTTACATAACCAGTGTGAAAGCTGTCGCTGTCATAACGCTCAAAGGGCGCGCTCAACACTTTTTTAACTTCTGGCATGAATGTACCAGGAAATGTGTGTTTAATACCAATGTTGCAGATGTATGAGCCTTTTTTATTAAGAAAGATGGGGAAACAGAATATTATTAGCTTTTTTAGCATATCAGGGTAATAATCTTGTCTATTAGCACTAAAGACATCTTTGTTTTGTTGTGCGTGTGTGTGTGTGTGTGTGTGTGTGTGTGTGTGTTTCTCTTCACAGTTTAAGAGAATGCTAAATCGTGAGCTGACACAGCTATCAGAGACAAGCCGGTCAGGGAATCAGGTGTCGGAGTTCATTGCAAACACCTTTCTAGGTGAGTTTCTTTTAAATTCTGACAAACACACAGTGGCAGCTGTAGCATTTTTGTTGATGTGTAATGGAACATGGAAATAAAGAGGGTAAACATGGTTTCAGACAAAAAGTTTAAAAGAATAAATACATTTTATAGCGTATTTATCTCACTGATGTGTTTCTCCATGGAATAATTCTATCATCAGGATACTTTTTTTAAAAAGGCGATTGATGGGATCAAACGAGGTGACGGCTTATAGTGATATTGGAGTATATTTTAAACATGAAAAAATGCATTTAAATGATTCCAGACTAGACAACCCTCAGAGATAAATATTTTCCTCAACAGAGGCACGGCATCTGTCAGCATTCCCAGATACATTGTGTGGTGTTGTCGTAGCAACAGGGTGCAATATCTAATATATTATTAGACAGGGTCTTGCGTCAGTTGGAGGCTCAGTCTCAGCCTTGACGGCAGGATAGAGGTCCAGCCAAACGAGGATGGAACAGCCAGTCGGACGCTGTTTGGATACTGTCTTGGCTTCAAGCCTGACAGCATTTGGGAATGAACACTATTATTCAGGGAGTGAGGAAGAGGAGACTTTGTCTGAGAGGTGAGGGGTGCGACGGCGCCTCATGTGCCTCATGTGCCTCACTGAGGTCGTTCTGCGTCCATCAGCTGACACCTGCATGTGTGACATCTCAGGGCTTGATAATGTGACTGAAGTCATTTAACAGAAAAAGGCAGCTGTGAACTACTGAGGATGGATGACCCACGGACATGAAGTAAAACCGCTGAAACGGGACGATTCCTTCTACAAATAGGAATGAGTCATTTTAAACACCGTTGTGGCTGCAGGGGCATCAAGATGACATTGTAACTGTTGATGGACGCTGGTGTTTTGTCTTTTGGATTTCTGTGGTGTGCGTAAAGGATTAAAATCTTCACTTTGGACTTAAACTGAAATCTCCAGCCTGTAAATGTGACGGACACTGTTCTCACCTCTTGGATAAACCAAGAAGCACTTTGTCATCAAGCTCATGGTCAGACCGAGCTCCCGAGAAGGTTGTACCCATCATCCTTAGCTTCTTGCCACTGACATATTAAATCATTGTTGCTGGTAATAAAGATGGTAATGATGCATATATTTTCAATTTCATATTTTAAAATGATGTAAATATGAAGTTTTTTATCAAATGAAAAGCAGTGTTGTATTAGCAGAAAAGCATGAATGGACAGTTCTTTGATGGTATACCTCTGTGTGATTTTGTACATTGCAGAAAAGCAACATGATGTGGAGATCCTGTCTCCACCTCCAAAAGAGAGGGAGAAGAAGAAGAGGCTGATGTCACAGATCAGTGGTGTGAAGAAGGTCATTCAGAGTCCCAGTTTAGCATCTGTCTCCATCCCTCGCTTTGGAGTCAGCACTCCACAAGAAAGTCAACTGGCCAAGGTGGACACACACACACACACACACACACACACACACACACACACACACACACACACACACACACACCATGCGGTATATATCAAATCCTCTTCCTCTCCAGGAGCTCGAGGAGATAAATCGTTGGGGTCTGGATATATTCAAGATATCTGAGTTTTCTGGACACCGTCCTCTAACAGTGATCATGTACTCAGTCTTCCAGGTAGGAAGACAATTATCAAATTGAAGTAATTGAAGTATTATAACGGTTGTAGGCAAACCTTGCACAGCATCTTAGTTATCCTTTAAGATGTGAAATAAGTGGAATCTATTTGTTGTGTCTGGTTTTTGCACACAGGAGCGAGACCTTTTGAAAACCTTTAAGATCCCAGTTGGCACGTTTGTCACCTTCGTGATGACTTTGGAGGACCACTATCATGCAGACGTAGCTTATCATAACAACATTCATGCAGCTGACGTGGTGCAGTCCACCCATGTCCTGCTGTCCACCCCTGCCTTAGAGGTGAGCTGAGACTCAGCAACTATAACGTCTGCTCTCTTTGGACTCCACAAATTTCTTTGGATGTTATAATGCAGCTAATAATTGCAGCAATCAGAGCATGTTTTAGAGTTATGTTGGTGATGTTTTGAAAAAAATTGTTTCTGTTTTTATTTATCCAGGCAGTCTTCACAGATCTTGAGATCATGGCTGCTCTGTTTGCTAGTGCCATACATGATGTCGACCACCCAGGAGTTACCAACCAGTTTTTAATAAACACCAGTTGGTGTCACCTCGTAACAAATCAAATCAATCATAATTTGATTTGACAAAAACAAAGATTATCTTACGATTTATCTCAAATTCATCTTGTATTTGGCAGGTTCAGAGCTTGCATTAATGTACAATGATGCCTCTGTCCTGGAGAATCACCACCTGGCTGTGGGCTTCAAACTGCTGCAAGAAGAAAACTGCGACATCTTGCAAAACCTGAGCAAGAAACAGAAAGAATCTCTCCGTAAAATGGTGATCGACATGGTGAGATTATGGCGTCCATGAGCAGAAAGTTTTGAGACATGCAGAACGTATAGAACTGTTCATGTTGAGCTGTGGTGGTCTCCATCAGGTGCTGGCCACAGATATGTCCAAACACATGAACTACCTGGCAGATATGAAGACGATGGTAGAGACCAAGAAGGTGACCAGTCTGGGAGTGCTTCTGCTGGACAACTACTCTGACCGTATTCAGGTGGGAAGGCCTCCTATATAGAAATAGTATCTAAATCCCAGTTCAGATTTATCAATATTACAATATCCTCTATCCACGGTGTAATGGCTGGTCATATGCTGCCCTCTGGTGGCCTGATGTTGTTACTCCATTTCAAAAGCGCTTGTTAAATCATTGTTTTACCTTTTTTATTAGGTTCTACAGAACATTGTCCACTGTGCTGACCTGAGCAACCCAACAAAACCGCTGGAGCTTTACAGGCGGTGGACGGACCGTATCATGAGGGAGTTTTTTACACAGGGAGATCGAGAGCGGGACAAGGGCATGGAGATCAGTCCCATGTGTGACAAACACAACGCTTCCATAGAGAAGAGCCAGGTAAGAACTTCTGACATACAGAGATGTAAGGGGAAAAGATAATGAGTTAAAGGGGAAAAAAATCAGGATTTATCCTCAAAAGGTAATGTTTAATTTGCTTATTTGAAACTTGTTTCTTTTTCTAAATTTGTTTTTAGGTGGGCTTCATCGATTACATTGTCCACCCTCTGTGGGAAACGTGGGCAGATCTGGTGCATCCGGATGCTCAGGACATCTTGGACACACTGGAAGACAACAGGGAGTGGTATCAGAGCATGATCCCCCGTAGCCCATCACCTTCCAGCCCTGATGATCAAGACACAAAAGTGGGGTCAGGAGGAGAGGCTGTAGCAGCGGGAGAGGCTGGTCCTTTAGGAGGGGGAGGGGACAAGTTTCAGTTTGAACTCACTTTGGAGGAGGAGGAGGAAGACGAGGTGGAATCTGGGCTAGAGAGCCCAAAGGAGTCAGTTGAGGAGTGGCACCAGGATTCCCCTCCAGCTTCATCGCCTGACCCCTGCATCAGCAGGTACTGTCCGCCATCGCCTCACCCAGTGCGGACCATGAACCTGACTGCCATGTCGGTGGAGAGCCCACACAGGCTGCGTGCTTCTGTGGGACAGGAGAGCACCGACAGTGATGGAGAACTGAACCAGGAGAGAGAGGGGGTGGACTGCCTGCGTATGGGCACATAACAACCAGCACAATCTGCCCAGCCCCGGAAAGTGCTGGTCGTACTGGGATGGAGGCAGGGCACGCCTTAATAGAGAACGTCTGTAAAATGATCACAGTCCCTTTACACTGGAGACACCCTCTCTGCAGAACAGGAGGGGGCACTCCCCTCTTTTAACTTATATTTTATAATCGAGTTTAGTCACTCTGCGTGTGCCTGATCGGCCCTTTTGTCTCGTCCTGCTTCGTTGTAGCTTCTGGTCCCAGTTTGCTGAATAACTGGGAAGAAGAATAGATCCAAAGCGTGATGTTCTTCAGAGGAACCGAAGAACACGTCTTCCTCCCTGAACTGTCTGGACATGAGCAGCAGATGAGGAGTTCTCTGCTTTAACAGGGTCTTGGAAATTCTTTTGCACCACATTTTTCATTTAGGATTTGAAAGAAGAGTTGTCTTTTTCCCTCCAGGACACACGTAAGAAGTTATTTTTCTGTGATGTGCAGCAAATAAACCTATGGACATAAGCCTCAGGGTATGAAGAGAAACACAAGTCTGATGTAGCATGGATGGGAGGGTACCCCTGATCTGACCCTGGACCAGTCTGATTTACCTCTGAGTCAGACACAGCTGAAACTTGACTCATATTTCATTCAAACCCTTTAAGAGAGAAGGAAGCAGTCAAATGATATTTATTTAAACCAGCTTGCCCAAGTGCAGAGAATGGACACTGTCACTTTCTGAAAACACAAACACCATCTGTATGACTACTTTTTTACCTGAGAAGATTTAAAAATGTAGTTTTAGGTTTTAGAGCTGTTCCGTCGCCGTACATTTCTGGTTTCATCCGTATTTATGAGCTTGAGAAGCATTTTTCTTTTGAAATCAGGGTGCCTCCAGTCCGCAGTAGCACTTTACCCTGTCTGCCCTGCAGCTCTTCTGTTCAGACACACAAAGGGCTTCACCCGCTGTATGCCTACTACGCTCTCAACAAATCACATCTGCCTGGGCCGCACTTTACTCTGTAATACTACTAAGTTCCCCAAACCCTTTTCCTCAACATACCACCATAAATTTGTTTTCTTTAACCTGGATTAGAGACGAAATGATTCACTTCTGAACCGTCACCACAGAGTTTGCTTTGATGTAGTCTGGGTGCGACAGGGACATGAAAAGATTCAGATTAAAGTGTCCGATACTTGTGCTCGACTGAGACGACTGTGAAGCAAACACACCTACAGCTGCCAGCCCAGATGCTGTATGTTTTTTTAAACCATATTGACCTCACAAATGTGTCTAAGTGGGAGACTTTATAGCTACTTTTTATGATTCTTGTCAACAGTATTCATAATTCATATTAGATAGGATTTTGTGCGCCGTGACCAGCCCTGTCAGCTGCAGACAAGCACTACACAAAGAAAACGCCACGACTTCATTAAAGTAACCCGCAGAGTTTTATGGATCAGCCTTACACATGAATATCCACATTCGTTTAGAAAACCTGACATCACCTATGTGTAAAATATTACACCCTGTTTTTTTAATTGCAAATGCAATATAAACCTGAGTAGTTCCGTTTTTTTGGGGGATCTTTTACCCAACTTTTCACCTCAGAGCGTCAGTAGACCAAACTCTGGTCAGGTGACCCTCAGCTTGATAAAACACTTTCATGAATTTTCCTGAGATTCGGAGCAAATGCTCCTTCAGTTTGTCATTTTCACCCTGTGGGATGTCTGTAAACAGATGATTGTACCGTGGACGCGATGGAGCGTCCCGTCCAGAGGACAGTGACGCCGTCCTCCATCAGCCTTTGCTGTCGATAACCGCCGTCATTCATGTTTTAAGCTGTCTTTTCTCAGTCTGTGTTGTGCAAACGTCTGTGTTTATTCTTACCTGTTGAGATAAAGTACTGTAATACTGGACATGTTTTGGAGCCTAAGAATCAAGTATACTTTACACGCATCTGCCACTCCAAGATTTTCATTTGAACAAAATTGCTTTCGTTTCTTATTTTAAACAAATAGATTCTGGGGAGCACAGGGTGTTTAAAGCAGAAGGTGCCAATAAATTATATGAAAATCGGATTTGTTATTTCTTTTGTTATTGTTTGTTATTGTTTTGTTATTTTTTTTTTAATACATCAGATATATAAACAGGTTTTTAATAGAAACATCAGAACTATCAAACATGTTAGTGTGCTTTTATGGATCTAAGTTTCCATTAGTGTATATATGAAGCTAAGGGGGTAGTGTTGTTTTTGTGGCGTTCAGCAGAAGCTTCTGTTCAGTCTGACCGGAGCACTGGTGCAGGCCGCTGGCTTCACCCCCTGGAAACAAGGTCAGAACAGCAGCATAATCCTCAGATTCTGATGAAAGCCTAGGGTTCAACTGTTCACTTTCAGTTACAGTAACAACCATCACCTTGTAAAGTTGGCAGACCAGCAGGAGGAGGGAGGACATGGCCTTGTTCTCATGCTCTTCTGTGTACTCCTGAAACCACAGTTAATACAGGCGATGTGAAGATTCCTGCAGCAGAATTAGGAGGGAATGCCGTCGCAGTTTTACCCCATTGAAAGTGACCCAGGGGATATGCATGTGGGCGGGGCTCAGCGCTCTGGTCATGGCAGCATTGGCGTGCATCAGCCGGTGTCCCAGGCCTCCCTTCACGCACGAGTCAACGGCGGACCAGGAGATGGAGGGAGCGTACAGCTGGAGACACTGAGACAGCAGGACAGGGACGTCAGTGGCAGCTATGGACAGAGCTGGCGGGTTCCTGTTTGCTGTGTGTCCACACTCACAGGACGGGCGGCTGTGAGGGGGTCAGCAGCTGACTCCATGCAGTAGATGATCTGCAGGGCCGTGGGGCCACTCAAATGGATGATGCAGGCCTGCAGGACAGGATAAATCAGTCCACTTGCATCGAGTTTTTTGCATTGTTTTGAAATTACAAATGGCGATAACCTCAATCAAGTTTCCCACGCACTCAGGCTTTCCGTCCTGACAGACGAAGGGAGAGTCTGCTGATGGAACCTCCTGCTAGATGATGATATTTACACATTTACCAGGATTCCAAGTTAAAGCTTCCTCTGAAATGATTTCCATACCTTGGTGTTTCCGTACGGCACCAGGGTCACAGTCATGATGTCCTGCAGCATGCTCCAGGTGGGGAAGAGCTGCTGGCTGATGAAGACTCTGCTGCCTGGACACAAACTCTGGTAATACAGAGTGACAGCAACAGGAGAGACGGACCGGTCCGGTCTGGTAGCAGCCAGCTCCATACACTGCTTCTGAACCTGAAGACAAGCAGTTCTATTTAGAAAACAGGTATCATTTATGAAGGTAACATGTCATCAATAAAACAGAATGAGAGGACTGGTTTTTGAAACACAACATCTTTGTTTTTATGTCCCGCCTTCACTCACATTTAAACTAATTATGTGGTCACATGAAGAACCACTGGTACTCAATTTCAAGAGCATGCCTCTCATTAAAGTCTAGGAACTTTGAAAATTACAATCTGCATTGATCCTTTAACAATACACAATCAATGTCCCAACTTATTTTTTTCATCTATTACTACTACGAACAACAACAATCATAAGTTTCAGAAAACTTATTATTGACTTCACTGTACTCACCCTACATTCTATGGCTATCTCCAGGGACCGGCACCACTGAGATGGAGGATACCGGCAGGCCGGTTTGGGATGAGACGCTCTGCTCCGCTTGCTGCACCGGAGCAAAGACAGAACAAGTAGAAACCACAGCTTCATGTCTGAAAACAAAACTGTTCGCACTCACTGATGTCAGACGGCCGGAGGGGCTCCTCCCAAGAACCGCCTGTCATCATCAGCATCATCATCATCACCGTTGTCGTCAGCGTCAGCGGCGGACGATCAAAGCCGGACCTGTGCCATTGACTAGTGCTGCCTTCACGACCATCCGATTTTTTAAAAATTACTCTCAGTAATCAAAAGGAAATCAAGAACTTCTTCTTAAAAAGGTGATTTTCTCAAGGACCTATTCGGATAACTATTATTATTAGAATAATGCAGTGGTATATATGTATATTAAAAAAATACGCCGATACGCAAAGAAGAGGAAAAGATGAGTTTCCCATGGATCTTAGTAGCTGCGTCTATATAATAACTTGTCTCCCCCTAGCGGCGACGGTGCACATACATATTCCTCATTTATAAAAAATATTGTAAACCCAAAACTTTACACAGTCGAGCAAATCGTCTTGGTGCTTTATGTGCCGAATGGTATGAAATGATTTAGATCATTAAATTATGTCACGGGAAGTTGGATTCACTCAAAAAAGAAAATTCGAAACCCGATGAAGACGTCCTGAAGTCAATTAAGCACCTGGTTAGCAGATATTTGCCGGTATAGCTAGCTAGCTAGCTAGCTGACCACGGAATTATTTCAACATTTTTAAAAACACGTATTTTAGAAGTGGCTGCTGCTTTGGACTATAACTTTGACGAGGAGTTCGGGTCAAACTGGAGGACGTCGTACAGGTAGGACTGATTTTATTGGATGTTTTATTTATTACTACATGCATGCGGATGGAAGAAGCTACACTTTTTAATGTCGCTTATTTTATGAGTTTTGTCCAGGAGTTATGCTACTTTTCCCTTGAAGGCATTTTGTGTCTATTTTTTGCTTTACTCACCTTGAAGTTGTCCGTTGAATCCAAACTAAAATACAAAAACAAGAACAATTCATCATCTCCACTTTATTCCATAATCTGAAAGTGCATACATGAACAATTCTGTTCTGATTTTTTTTTTTACATCAAATCAATGTTTTTTTTTTTCTCTGATAAGACTGCTAAAGAAAACACAAGCTAATTCAGAACACTGTAATCTTGTTGCATAATCCATACAGTAAATAAATTACATTAACAGTATTTTCTCTAATCATGACAAGCTAATAACAAAGGGCATTTGATGCATTCACATTTAAGGAGAAACACAAGTCCCCAGCGTCACAATGTAAAACTTAAAAGTCAGAGTTACAGAAACAACATTTGAACTCTTACTAATTATGATTCAGACAGATAGAGGTATTTGATCATGTGCACGGCTTAGGTATAAATCAAACCAGTCTATCTATATTGTGCATTAGACTAAAACAAAATAATTGCATGAATGATTTTCACAATTTCTGTTTGTTTCGTGCTTATTTGTTTTGTGTCTAGCAGTAAGGAAATCGTCTTTATTGCTTCTGTTGAAAAAAGGCAGTTGTCTTTAGTATCATGTCTGACTTTTTACCTCTCCACAAACTTTTACATCCACGTCCTTCTTTTCAGACTCAGAACCATCTGACTTAAACTTAACCATTCTCTGTTAATTCACCAGAACCTTCACACTCATTACAGCAGCCTTCTCAAAACTAAAGAACGGTTCAGAGCCGTGTTGACTCTGTGATAAGATCATTTTACACAAACAAATAAAAATAAAATACCAATTTTTTTACAGTCATTTATGTTAAACATATTGACTCGATTTAGAACCTGTTATGTTGTTGTCTGCACAATAAACGTTTAGACGGCTGCAAACAAAAATGTTGAACGGTGCACAGACGTTAAAGATGTGACTCTACATACTCGGTATAGCTAAACGTTCACGAGAGACGACTTGTTTTTTTCATATTTTCATCTCCTCACATTTTTATTTCTCGTGTGCAAATAGAAACTCCACAGTGCAGCAGTTGACTCTGATTGTTCACACTTCAGGAACCTCTTCAGTCCCTGAAATGAAACATATCATCTGGTATATTTATATTTCAAGTTCTAGCTGTACTTTAATAATGAGGATATTCAGTGTGCAATAAATAATATCACAGGATGGATGTTTAGGTTCACGTGCTGTACAGACAGACATATCCGTCCAGGTTAAAACGTGACCATTCAAAGTGCTCCATTGTTTTATTTAATTGTAATTTCTGTCACTGCAGATCAGAGGAATATTTGGTAAAATTTGGTGTTAGGTCAGCCTGTCTCCAGCCTGTGCAGGCTGCACTTTGTGCCGTGATTGACGGGTGATCCCGGTGATGTGCATTTTGAGCGTTTAGCACCAAAGATGGTCGCAAAGGAAAGAAAACAAAAAAAAAAAAAAAACATCTTAATAGCTGGTGGTTAAATATAACTACCAGAAGTGGTATGAGAACAGTACCTCGCCGTAACGTCCTTCAGATGATTCGTCGTGTGTTTGTATACGTAAACGGGAAACCCAATCTATGTTCATATTTAACGCGTGACTTATATTCTACTATAAAAATAGTTAGATTTACTGTAACCCACAGCTTCTTTCACAAAGTGCACCATAAGAAGAGTCCCTGCTGCCTCTCCAGGGGTCGCGGACCCAGACAGGTCTGAAATGTAAACACTTTCAGTTCAAACATACCCAGCTATCAAAATAAGGTAGTCAAATATAATCGTTTTAACCCAATTTCCTGAAAGAGTTTCATTTGGTCCACGTTAGCTGGGATGAGTTAGCTACATGCCTGCATAGTTCAGTCATTCTCAGTACAGGCCAGTATTTTTTCTGTACCTTAAAACATTCAGTGCAAAATCAAACAAGGCAGGAACTTATTTATGTGTTTGTTTTCTATTTGTTTGTTTCATCTTTTAAATGTGACAGGGGTGAAGGGAAGCCTCATGGGTCAACTGTGGGACCTTTTTTTTTTTTTTTTTTTTTTTTTTTTTTTTTTTTAAATCAACAGGATTTTTGTGCTGTTGTTGATGTGCATCCATCAAGATACAACTGTGATTTCACAACCTTGTTGCTTGGACACAACTTTACCGCAATGCAAAGGATGAAAATAGGGGAACTTTCTGTCGCTCCACATTGTTTTTGTGCAAAAACAGCTCAGCCGACGCGTCAGAGTTAAAACGGTTGTACTGTGTTCTAGATAAAGTGCTTGTGTGTCTCTGCAGGTTTTGATTCACACACCGCTCGCTCCGTGCGCGAAGTGTGTGTTTGCTGGCAGCTGCAGAGTTCCATCCTGAGCTCAGTTTCCCAAAACCGCATCAGACACTGCGATGGCGCATTTACGGCGCGGTTGCCATTTACTCAAAACTGAAAACATAGTTGTTTTAGTGTCCTTAGGCAAAAAAAAAATCCCACAAGAGCCTTCAAATATGGTGCATTATGAAAAGTTGACATTAGTTCATGTATTTACGGGTACTCGCTGTAAATTCCTGATTAGATTTTTTTTCCTCATCCAAAGCGGTTTTAGCATCATGCTTTTTATTTTATCATACTGTCACTGCAAAGTTCAGAATTGTATCAGCTGATATTGAGTTCATGATATTTTGATATAATATCTGATCAATTCTGCGGACGATGATGCTTTTATTTCGTGTTTGTGCCTTAGCTTATCTTTAAAACTTGATTTTGTGTCGGTGTTTGTGTTTCCTGTAATGTCTCACCAGTGTTGGGTTTTAGAACCTCTGAAGAATGTTTGGTGTCACCGGGGTCGGTAGCAGTGCCCACACTGATGCGCTAAGGCTTTGGGAAAAGCGCCATCAGGGTGGCGTGCTGGTGTTTCTCAGCTGGGCTGCTGGCTGAGAGCAGGCCAGGCCAGGGTTACATTCAGCTGCTGGTTGTGTTGGATCAGGGATGTGTGGCGATAGTGGAGGACCAGCTCTCTCAGCGAGGAGTACAGGTTGTAGGGCTCAGCAAAGCCGTACCCCGTGGACGTCCTGTAGATCATGCAGTGCTTCACATCCCCGTTCACACTGCGTTACAGGAGAAAAGCCGTGTTTGATGCCGCGTCAGCAAAAATAACTAAAACCCGCAAATAACCACTCACACAACAGAGCAGGCAAAGGAGCCCCTTTGAGTCTGGCTGTCCCTGATCAAGAAGGTCCCATCCCTCCGTCCCTTCAGCAGCTCCTCCGCCTCCTTCCGTTTCATACTGCCACCGTACCAGCTCCTCTCCTCCTGGTGGCTATCGTCTGCCAGGGTGTATGGGCTGGGGGATTTTACATTATCATATATCATCATCATCATACATTTTTTTTGCAGCACATAAAAGCAAATATGTCGATAAAAAAATACATGTTTACATAAATGTTTTACATAAATGTGTAAACAGGACAGTAAAGAGGAAAATATTCAGTGAAAGGTGTGAATGAGGAACGCTCACTCCTCTTCTTCGTTCCTGATGCCCAGCCAGTCATTAATCTGGCTCTGCCTAATGCCCTGCTGGGCGAGCCACCTTTGAAACGCAGAGAAATCACATTTATGCTTAGAATACTGCACGAGTGCCATTTGTTAAGGCAGTCTCCATCACAAAACGGGCCACACGAGCAGCCAGATCTTACAGCAGGTACTGATCCCGGAGCTTCCTCAGCTGCATCAGGTCGGGCCTCAGGCTGTTGATCTTCTTGTCCATCTCCATGTGAGCCAGAGCTTTACTCCTCAGCTCCTCCTCCAGCTTTTTCTTGCTGCTGTGGATCTCCTCCACCCTCGACTGCAGCTCATCTGAACTGCTCTGGATCCTAGGAGGAGGGCAAG
This sequence comes from Pao palembangensis, assembly GCA_015343265.1. Classification (NCBI taxonomy): domain Eukaryota; kingdom Metazoa; phylum Chordata; class Actinopteri; order Tetraodontiformes; family Tetraodontidae; genus Pao; species Pao palembangensis. The sequence continues at coordinate 25,017,724 of CM027082.1, read as the reverse complement.
AAGACGACAGGTCAGACTAGTTTGAAGTAAATGCAGGCTGCTTAGAACTGGTGGTTTGGTGAATCGTACTTGTCGCTCTCTGCACTGTTGTCTAATGTGAGGAACATGTCGATATATTCCTTGCTGTAGCGTTCCTGAGTTTCACACTCCTCCTCAAAGATGCGAATTATTTCACTGAAAGCCTCTATGGCTGTCCGTTTGCTCTGCAAGTCCTAGAGAGGATGGAAAGAAGACCGTCACCCTGGTCTCTGCTAAGGTCACCTAGGAAACCGCAGATGTACGAGGGGGAAATGCCAAACCTGTGATGTCTGGTTGAACTTCTCATACAGGAGGTCATACTCTTTGCTCTTCTCTTTGTATTGATCCTGTAACATCCTCAGCTGCTGTCCCACAGCATCAATGTCGATCTCCATGACAACCTGTTGTGATGAGAGCACACATTTATGTTGCAACGGGCGGACACAGAGGTGTCGCTTTGACGCCGAGCCCTCCCCACAGGGTTTTGTGGAGGTGAAGTTGTGTTTTTATAGTAACTCAAAAGATTTCTCGTTTGACACTTGTCACTGTGAGCTCACCTGTTGGTGTCTGGATACGGGGTACAACAGCCGTGTGTCCAGTTTGGCATTGTACTGGGCCAGAGACCTGTTCTGGTAATACTGGATGAGGTGCACCACAGAGGTGAAGGCCAGCGGCTCCGTGAAGCCAACCCTCCCTTCTTTGTTGAAGATCTTTATCAGTCTGTTGGAACCATCTTTCCTGCCAGTGTGGAAACAGAACCGACACAAAGCTGCAAATGAACTCCAGAACCACATTCCTGATGTTAGATCGGCTCTTGTGCGGCGTCTCAGGGCAGCTGCGGAGGAGCTATGTGGCTCCTGCAGCCATTGCTGAAGTATTCCTAAGTGGTATCCCAGCACCGTGTCCTACTGGGTGTGGCCTGGCTGTGGCGTGGGACTGTCGGGAAGAACCCCTGAATGCCAAGACAGGTTCTGGCAGCAGACAAAGTTCTAGAATATTATATTTTAGCACAGATACTGTGTAGTGGTAATGACTATCTTTGCACATAATCTTAAAGCAGTTACCTTAACGTAAGAGTGTATTCTCCTTTAACTTTACTGGAAGCATCCCGGACCAGGAATGTGCCATCAGGAGCGTTTCTCATCATGTTGTTTACCTCTTCTCTGCACGGACAAAGGAGTTAAGTACTACGATTGTACAAGAACTACTTCACATTATCGCGGTATTGAAGTATTTGGTACCTTGATATACTCCCCCAGTACCACTCTGCGTCAGACAGAGCGTCGTCCTCGGAGCTGGAGTCACACGCTCCCGTGACTTTAGCTGTGTTTTGTTTAAGTTGTAAAAACAAAAGCAAATAGACCCAAAAATTTGTCATTAAGAACATAATCACAGATTTTTGGCGGCGACAGATGCTGGTGCGTACCGTGCTCATTGGCGGTGGCTGTTCTCTGATCAAAAAAGACGTCCTCGTGTTCAGCAGGGAGGGCAAGGTCCTGCAGGACCGCCGTCAGGGTGCAGGACTGGCCCTCGCTCTTGTTCTGGTTCATCTTTGGCTCTGCAGACTCTGCAACATCAACTGTACAGAAGCCCGGTGTTAAGTCCTGGTGTCAGAGGAGACCAGGCTGCCGACCGTCTGCATCCAGTGGATCTCTGCCGGCCCTCTGAGAGCGATCGTTTGGCTGTCTTGTCTTACACCAGGCGGGAGAATTTGTACAGACTCGTCTACTGACAGATGACACTGTCGACCCGCCTAGAATACCAGAACAGGCACTCCTCCACACTCAGGAATACTGACCCACGCTCGGTGCGCCCGGCGAGCCTCGCCTTGCCTCGCCTCACAAACGACAGCTGTCAGCAGTGGGATGCAATGTCAGCGCGACGGCCTGGAGCTGAGGTACCACTGTGTCTGTTTGTGTTTGCTGCCACATACGTGTTCATTTCACACAGTAAACAAAGAACGGCTCAGTGTTTCATTCAGTCAATGATTCGTGGACCAGCGTGTGACTTTAGACGCGCGTGTTGAAGCGTTGGGCACGTTGATACGTACGTGTCATTGGAGGGCTCGCTGGAAGCGCTTCATGGCTCCAGCACTTGTGACGGCATGCTTGGAGATGCATTGAATTGCTTTGGCAGGCAGTGCTGCGAATTTGAGGAATGGTGCACATCTTGTTATAAAATTAGAAACGGCGTAAACACGTAAAAGTGTTCTCCACGCCCGGCTCTGGAAATCTGCTAACAAAACCTGATATTTCTCTCTGGGAGAGAATATTAATTAGCAAGTTTTACCAAGGTCCTGCTAGCGCTCCCACCCACTATTGGAGGCTGATAGTATGAGAATAATTCCTGGTTCGTATTTGTTTCCTGTTCCCCAGAATATCAGTATTAATGGCTCGTTGAACCTTACCTTGAACTGCTGGGCAAGGCTCAACCTTGGTGGCCTCTTTCTGCTGTTTTGATTGGGTGCTCAGTGACGACAACATCCCAGGAAATCCAGAACGGGGCTCGGGATTATCCACCATATGGTCGGCGCTCCGGCTGATGACTGCAGCTTCCTCCATCAGACACAAGGATGCTAACGATGACGTTGGGTAATCAGCTGGCTGGAGCTCCTCTTGCGCTCCCAGCTGGAAACCATCTTCCTCCATTTTCATAACAAAGACTCGGCAGGTCTCGTGGTTTTGTTCAGGTGCTGATGCGTCAGGGTTTGGGACACATGATATCAGCTCATAGACGTGCTCATGGCTGACAGGAGAAAGAGGGATGATGCAAAGACTCAAGACTGCCCCGTGTTGTGGTCTTGTGTGTTATGGTCTTCATCCCAAAACGCCGCTGTAACCTCGCTGAAGAGCAGTGCGATGACATTGCCAGTAACGTCCTTCTCTTCCTCGTTTAGAAGCTCGTTTCTTTATTGTTGGGCGGGGAAGGCTCTTCCATCTTAGTCTCTCTATTAAAGGGATTCATGTCTAGGAATAACCCAGAGTTCATTACTGGAGGATTCCTGCTTCAGTCATGTTTTTGGCACCTTTTTGAGCTTAAAAATGCAAAGATTTCCTCATTAGTTCCTTTTTTTGTTCGATGTCAGAAATCCTACAGCAAGAAAAGAGCGGTCAGAGCTCAGCACCAGAATCTCATTTATGCTTAAATATCTGCTGTGTGGTTATTGATTCTAGCTTTCTGTATTATTACTTGGATACGCATTGCTTTTGATGTTGTAGGCATTACTTTAAAGCGTTACATTAACCGCCTCCCTCGCCATTTGGTTGATTTAGTTGTTGTTGTTTTAAAACCTGCACACACCAATGCAGCTACCTCGGTGCATCTTTGGATTTGGACTTCATTACATCGCTGATCGTTGATTTCATGCTGCAGATTACGGCATTTTTTTGTATCAGTATCAAAATTGGGAACTTAAAGAATAAATGACTTTATGATTACATAAAGGTTAATATTTATATATATATTACAACCTTGGTTGTAATATATATATAAGCAGAAACATCAACTCAGATTATTTATTCCATCGGAAATCATCAAATCAACCTGATCCACAACCATGATGATTAAAATCATTCTCTCACAGGACAGTCCAGCACAGGAAATGCTCATGAAGACTTTTGTTATATAATGACAACATCGTGCCGTGTTATGGATCACGTTACATCGTAAAGAATTCTGATCTTAATCCACATCCTGCCGTTAACATTTGGGATTAGCCAGCAGTTTATTACTCTTGTAATTCCATATATCTTGTTGACGTCACAAGTCTAATCATATTTCCCAAAAACAAATATACACTAAAACTGGTAACTGAATATAGATTGCGTTAATTGGTCGGTGGTAATAAAACGCACGGCGAGACACAACCTTGTTACAAAAAGTCGTGACGTGGAAAATGGCACCGCAACGAATATACTTTGACTTTAAGCAGCACTTAAATCTTAATGCTGAAATCACATTAAACTGTCTAGAATTTTGTCTTTATAACGCAGATCCAACAGTCATAATGCTGGATGATCATAATCGTGTTAAAATTATTTTGTTTTATTAAATATTTTGTTAAGAGAGTTTTTGTTTTGTTTTTAAATCTCGATAAATATTTGTCAATTTGAAATATTCCTTTTTCCGCAACGGTCGTCTAAAAATTATTAAAACGTTTGCGTGGCTCAATAATTTCTGGATTTGACGACGATCGATGTCGAGTTCGTAGCTCGCTTAAACACCTCTCCTAAATAAAATACTGGGTAATTTTAGCTGAAGCCATCATTGCAACTTGGCAATGATGGTGACGATGATGGCTTCTGGTTGCACGTTATCGAACGATGTCGAATTTCAGAAAACTGGACTGTCGATATACGCCGTAATTCCCCAACGCCTTTAAGCTTTCGCCGTCCTGCACCGATGCTTGAAATGCCAAACTAGGAAAGTGAAACGCACACGGAAGTTCAAAAGTGGTGACTTCTGATGCAGATAACAGCCTGAAAAACGCAATTGTCGTTAAGGAATGTCGGCAGGATGTGACGGGACGTACCTACCTGGGCCACGACAGAAAGGACCGGGCGACGGGGATGCCGACGTTTCATCGGCATCATGATGCGACGAATAGACACGGCCAGACGCACACGTGGCTTGGATCAAACCAACCACAGGCCTCTGTCCTCACGCCATCTGATGTCCCTCCACCCCTCCATTTCTCCTATCCCGCGCTGTCTCTTTTCCTCTGTCCTCCATGTTCGAACGATCCTCTCCATTTGGTAGTTGTCCATCTCCTCGGAGTGTTACAGATCCCCACAGTGCCATTCCTCAGGGTATTCTCTCTCTTCCTCTCTGAAACCACTCATGACTTCATTAAAAAAAACAAAAAAAAAACTAGATTTTCCTGGACATTTCCCACTTTGTCTTTACTTTTATTTTGAGGAAAACTGCAGAAAATCAGTATGAATGGAAAAATATATATACATGAAAAGAGTGCAAGAGAAAAGGAAAATCCCTGGTTTGGAGAGCTGATGTCGGTAATTGAAGGGTAAAAGAGCAGCGCTACTCTTCGCAGTATAACTCTTTATCACAGTTTGGGAGCACAGTGGGGGGACCGAAGCATGAGAATGAGTCAGTGGGATAAAAAAACTCCCATATAAATAAATAAAGGAAGGATGCCACTGTTGCTATACAGAGAAGGGGGCTTAATGCTTTTCTGAAATCCGATTGGCCGCCCTGTTGCCATGTGCTCAAGAGTCAGCAGAGATGCTGCTAACAAATCAAGGAAATGTTCTAATATTAGACTGTATGTATCCAGGCAGCGGGAGCCCCTGACCTCTCAACTCTCAAATGTTACGTTCCACTTCACACATCAGCATAATGAAAGAAGCGGCGTGGAAGTAAATGGTTAAAAAAAAATGTTACAGCAGTGTGGACAAAACAGCAGACAGCCTCTCATCCCAAGTTTGTGATGTTCCGTGAACACCGCCAGCACGTTTATAATTCGGTTTTCATAGGTTTGTGGACTGGTAATAGAATATGCTTTTTTTTATATTGTTTATTTATGTGCTGTAAAATTGTAGGAATGTTTAACATGAAGGATAAAATGGGTCTCCACATTAAATATGAATAAAGTGTGCATGGATTGCTCTGACTGTTGTCTGCTGACTTAAGCTAGTTAGCTCCTATTAGGCGGAATCAAATAACAAATATCCAACATCCAACAAAGCCTTTGGAATTCTTCAATATCTGACCATGTGATTTATATTTTATCACCGTGTCGTTTTTATCGTGGTTATTATTAAAGATCCGTGTTTATATAGCAACCAATTCAGATAATGTAAAACTCAACAAATGACAACGTAACCTTGTGTATAATTTCATGGCCATTCTTACTTTATTTGTGTTCTCAGCAAACAAAGTCAGTAAACTGTAGATGAAAACCAGAATCTAATACCCTTCATCACTGATATATAAATTTCAGCTGAAGTCTTTTTTTTTTATCATTCTTTGTCAAGTTCACCAGAAAAAATCACCAGAAAAGTAGTGTTTATTCCCCGAGACTACACCTCCAGCTGCTATTTTTCATACGATGTAATGTAATATTATTCTTTTTGTCCAGATACATGGAAAAAAAAGAGAAATGCTCATTTCAACATTTAAAATCATGTTTGATTTGCACCAGTTGATGAGTTACTGTCAAGAAAACTCCATCTGTTGAGCTGCCGGCTAACCCTGAAACCCTTTTTAATTCTTCTTTAAGAGGGATAGGAATTCCTTCCTGAGGTCTTGGTCTTCATTGAAACTTCCGAGCATGACGCTTGTGACTGTGCTGGCGTTCATTTTCTGCACACCTCGCATCACCATGCACATGTGGCTGCAACAGGCAGAGGAAGAAGGAAAAAAATCACTTTAATTTAGAAAGAGACAGAGATGCTTTAAAATCAACTCGTGTGTGCGTGCGTGCGTGTGAGACTGGTGTAACCCACTGATTGCTGGCAGAACTGGGCATGGATGGATGGATGATACTCACGCAGCCTCAATCACCACCGCCACCCCAGCAGGCTCCAGTGCCTCAGAGATGGCCGAGGCGATCTGTTTGGTTAAACGCTCCTGAACTAGAGCACAAAATAACACAAATGTTACACACGAGTAACAAACAAAACATTCCAGGGAAACAGGCAGCCTCACCTTGAAACCTCCTGCTGTAAACTTCAACAATTCTGGAAAAATGAAAGGAGAAGAATCAAAACTAAGTCTTTTGTGTGTGTTTTTGTGGGGGGTGGGGGCGGCTTTACCTACCTGGCCAGTTTACTGAGACCAACTACTTTCTTGTTTGGTAGATAAGCTATGTGAGCCTGAAACATTTACAGAAAAATACATTGAATAACTAAGATAACTTTACAGAAGATGTGATTGAAAACTTAAGAGCTTATAGGTGGAAGGTTCTGAGAATCTGTTTTGCCTTAACCCATCCTGAGCAGTTACCTTGCCAAAGAAGGGTACCAGGTGATGTTCACAGAGAGAAAACATCTCGATATCCTTCACGATCACGACTTCTTCGTGGTTTTCATCAAAAATGGCATCGTTTAAGATTTCTGTGGATTCGAAATTGACTTTAGCATCATTTATGTGTGACCTCTCTAATTTTTAAAGCTGTGAGATTATCTTTAATGACGTGTTGGCATAGGAAGGCTCACCTTTGACGGATTCGTTGTAGCCTTTTGTGAGGAACTGCATGGCTTTGGCGGCACGCAGCGGTGTGCGCAGGAGTCCCTCCCGGTTGACGTCTTCCCCGAGCTCAGTCAGAATGTCCTTATAAGACTTCTCCATTTGAGACAACCTGTCTGCATCTGCAAATTCGTTGCAGGCTTGTTCTCCTTTGCACAGACTGTTGTGCTGACCATCGATGTAGATGTTTGAGTACTCGTCAATGACTCCGCTCATCATTCTGGCTGTGTGTCACCTCGGTAGAAGACGCTTCGGGATAGGCAGCTCCAGTGGACAGCTGTTGTATCAGGGCTCCCTTTTTAAAAGCTTGATCATGGTACCCCTCGGCTACTGTGTCACAGCAGTTTACAGCGTGCAGGAGATAATAAAATGTGAATAATTAGAGTTTCTGTACCACACTGACTAAGTCATCAGTTAAATCAATTTTAAGCCACGTTGCAGCAGGAGCCACAGAGCAGCACTGGATGATCCTGTGATTTGAGTTTGAATACCTAAAAGTCATATGCTCTAATGGCGGTTAGATGGTCTGGGGTTCCTGGAGTAAGGAGTAACTGAGTTCATGAGTATATCTGTTGTCAGTGTGTGAATGACGCCCACTGATGGCTCACGGATGGAACGTGGCCCCGTCTCTTCTTCACTATGTGCCTCAGAAAATACCTAATTTGTTAGGGTCTGGCTTGCGGGCCCTTTATTGTGTGTGCGGCTTGTCCTGTGTTCTCTCTGCAGAGGGCGCAGGTTCCCGGGATCCAGCCATGACTACACACCTGTCGCTCTTCAGCTCATCAGCGGCTGATTTAGGGAGGCTGCCGGCTGGTCTCCGGTGCTGGATTGTTTGTTGTTTCTTCTCCTGCAGAGTGGTCGCACATCCATTGAGAAGAGTCTGAGTTCGAGTCTTTGGATACCCTGCAGTGGAGCCTCCTCGTGAAGAGTTTTGACTTTGACTTTTACATGGACATTTGTTTTTCCTCCACTGGATCACTGTCTCTTTCCCCGTGTACACCCAATAAAGGGTTGTTTTTCTGTTGAGAGCCTGCCTCATACCGGCATTTGGGTCCTTTTACACAACACTCGTAACATAATTATGAATTCAGAGTGAATATAAAGGATAATTTTTTGTCAAGAAGCTCTTGGTAATGATGTGAAAAAGATGCTTCTGGTGGCAGCAGCTGTCCGTGAACCGTGTGACGAGCACGTACTCACACGTGGAATCATGTGGAAATAATATCCTATTTCAATAATGGAGAGACTGTGTCCTGACGTGATTCTGTTATCCCTGGTTTATACTGTCTACACTCGTGGAAAACAAGGTCCTGAAACCTGACCTTCAGCACTTTTTTTTTTTCCAAGAATGTTTGTCATGTAACTTAAAATCGATTAGAAAACACCAATACAGCTGAGATCTGAGCATTTGACCTGAGGGTCATGTGACTGTAATGGCTGATGTGCTTTTGGTGAGTAGCATTAAGCTGTGGTCGAAGCTCAGGTCTGGTAAAGGTCAGCAAAGGTCATGAAAAAGTCATGTATAATATACGGTTCACGATGTGAAGAACTGAAAATATAGTCTCACATGCATTCTAATGTTTGTTTCCTGTAATTTAACCCTTCACTGTCTTAAGTCTTGTAATAGCATGACGTGGAAGTAAATGCACCAACATTCGTCTGCCTGCGTGTCCTCAGGCACTCCTGTTTAGAGTGAGAAGAAACGATTTTGCATCCATGTTTTTCCAGATTCACGTGGTTTATGTTGGTTTCTTTCCCAGAGTTTGAGTTAATGTCTATCTTAGTAGGATCATTACCTCTGTGATGTGTCAGCTGGAGTTTATCGTTTTCCTTGAGAACAACATTACTCTAAAGGTTAATTATTGGGTTTTAATGGCACTTTAAGGAAATTCTGATAATGGGCTGAGGTTGGTTGCAAAATGGTTACATTTTGTTGATGTTCTGGATTCTGGAGGGACAAAGCCAGGGGGATTTGATCATCAAGCAACCTAATATGTAACCTTGTATTGTTAGTACCTATAATATCTATACTATCTGGATCCAGGAATGTTTTGAAGAATTCTTTTTCTTTGCTTGTTCTGCGTTCTCCGAGTGCTTTTCTAGTTGGTCTACATGTTGTTTAAATTGAAAGCTTTTACTGGCTCCAGTGAAAGTTCAAGGGGAGAGGACGTTATCCATGTCGTTTACAGCTAGATTGTGATGCATTTTAGTTAAAAACTTTCCAATAACTTTAGGAAACCTGATCAGATGGAAATATTTTGCTGACGCTCCATCAAATGTTGGTTGTTGAATCAAAGTTCCAGATTCTGGCATTTTAAATTTAGAGATTGTAAAAAGCAAGTGAGGATGAGAGTAGAAAAAAAATGGCTGCTGGCCCTTGGGGTCCTTATCTTATTTAAAGATGTTTTGGGCACAACACCTCCACCCTGCTGACTGTCTTGTGTTGTAGGCGCATGCTGATATCTAATGTGTAGACTAGAGGCACTCAGGAGCATGACCACATAACCACCACTGCCGCTTTGCGCTACACCGTAAAAATTGTTTTATAAATTTAAATTCTTTTAATTGTTTGAAAAGCATTCAAGGAAATTAATTTCAGTTCTCCGAAAATGATGAAACAATAGCAACCAAGATTTTCTGTAATTTATTTTACTACACAATACTGGACTGACCTGTTTTATAAACCGTTGCATCTGAATTAATACATTTGCTTGATTAACAATAAATTATGTAAGAATATTTTAGCTTTAATAGCTTTTTTCTGTCAGCATGTAGAAGCTGCCCCAGTTCCTAAAACCAGTAACACTTGGGCAAGCTACTTTAGATTTATATGCACTTAATGATTAAATATTTCAAATCGTTTCAGACATGAATAAAGCATTTTTTGACATTCATTTTCTTATCTAAAATGTTTGTGGAGGAAGAACTTGCCATCACCTTAAACATAAATGTTTATTTAATTCTTGAGCTGATATGTTTACATATAAGTCACAGATAGCAGGCGGAAAATGATCTGATAATCGAGACAGGTCAAAAAGTGGGAAAAACAGCTACACAGAATTATTTCATGTACATAGAAGACACCTGTGTGTGCCTGTGTTGCAGTAAAACATGAATATATATCAAATTTACTTAAAAGTATGGTTTCAGCTTTTGTCACTGAATACATTAATGTTAATAGAACATAATCATCTCAGATTTATGGAAAAATAATATTAGCAGAACTTATAAATGTAAGACATATGACAATATATAAATATACATTTATTTATTTATATTCCAGTGGAGCTTTTTTTACAGCTTCAATCCAGTTATGTGTTCTGAACGACCTTGAACTGGTCAGTCCGAGGACCAGGTCTTGTGGGGGCTGCTGGGACTTCTGGGCTGTGCCTTCGGACTTCCCTGAGGCAAAAAACATTTATATGTAAGTGTTTCTAGCATTGCCACTTATACTATTTAAAGGTAAACATCTTTATTGGTGTTAATATTAGAATGTAATGGATTAATAGAAAATGTAATTTTAACATTACACAGACAGATCTCGGTAAGACCTATAGGGGGCAGCAGTGGGCCGTTGTTGGAGGGCTACCCGCACCCAAACTGCAGTTTAGAAACCGCTCCAACGCTGTCAAATACACACAGCATAACCCTGGGTTTCCACCGGATGCGGTGCGTCTCCGTCCGTCCTGATTTCTGCCGTCCGGGCGGAGACCAACGCAACAATCTAGCACAATCCACCGCGGGCGAGGAGAAAATAAAACATCCGGGAAATTATCAAAATAAAAGGTCCCATATTTAGAGCAATCTTTTTCAACAGGGCACTGAAAACGAAATCACGTACAAACGCGCGATATTACGACTTTGTAGTTTTTAAAACGAGACACGGAAGAAGACGTTCTTTGTTCCTAGAGGAATAAAATTTCCCCTTTCTTCAGATCTTGGTGACTGTACCATGGGTAATTCTATTAATTTTTCCTAAAATATGTAATAGATTGATTATTTCTTGTAAATTATGGTTATTTACATTATTTAATATATTCATAGATATGCTGCAAACAATAAGTTAACTTGTGATGTTGTTTCACACACCCAAATACAAGAGATAAAACGGCACGAAAAAGACGTTTCATACATGTAATAACGTAAAACAACAATCGCTCTAAATACGGGACTTTTTATTTTAACAAATTTCCGGATTTTTTATTTTTTTTCTTTGCACCCAACTTCCTGCGCCTCACGCGATGCCTTGTGCTAGATTGTTGCGGCATGCTCCGTCCGTCCAAAATACAAGCGATGTATATTTTTCCAGAGAGCAACGGAAGCCCCCAGCCCTGCCGTGGACGGAGCCTCAGCCAGTGGAAACTGACGCATTGACTTGAATGGAATCTAATCAGGACGGATGGACGGACGGAGACGCACCGCATCCGGTGGAAACGGGGTCTGTGTTAATCAGGATCTGCATCCATGTCAGTGTTTGACAGGAAAATTATCCAAAATTCTACCAATTTAAATGTACTTATAAGCTGAAAAGACAATAACCACAGTACAACTGGGATTGTTCAGTGGTGGTCCCAGTATTTTGACAAGAAGATACATTTCCAAAAATAACGTAATATAAATACTTGGACTTATTTTTTCCTTTACAGGCTGTTTATGTAAGGACTCTGCTGTAATTTAAGGTTTCATTACTTCATTATTGCCTTTTTAATATATCTCCCATGTCCCCAGGCTGGCATGGACGTGAGGATGGACTCACCACAGCAGACTGGTTTTTGGCATAGTTCATGTGGGCGTAGAGCAGCACAGCGGTGTCATTGTGAGACGCCTCGAGCGCGATGGACAGAGCGTTGCTGCCATCCTACAGACACAAATGAGGGACATGTGAGTTAACGCACATTAAAACTAAACTCAAACTCAGTCCAGGAACTGAAAGGCCAACTCATTCTGGCACAGATGTGTGGAAAAAAAAAAATCTGTCTGGCCTCTCTCATCAACATTCAGTCATAATCCAGATGCAAAGTGAATTTAACTGCAGATTTAAAGAAAAATCGCAGCCAGAATTGTCAGACTTATTCATGTAGAAAATGTTTAAAAAGAGGAGCATAACAATTGACAAGGAAACTTCGTAGACCAATTTCCCACGAGGAGCCATTTCCTGAGAGCAGATTAAGCTAAATCCCAGACAAGACATTGCACGGATATTTTCAGGAGTCGGAGCTGCAGCTGCTGGTGTAGCGTGAGAGTTCTTCCCTTAAAGGCATGCTGTCGGCTCGGCACTGAAATTAAAAAGCCTTACATTGTCAACAATGGATATATCACAGCCAGACTGCTCCAGGAGCAGTTTGACGATCTCCGCACGGCCGTGTTCGCAGGCGCACATCAGAGCCGTAGATCCCTCATCGTCCTGCACATTGACGTCAGCGCCGCATTCTAGGAGTGCCCGCACCATCTCCTGCCGCCCGTGGCTAACGGCGAGCATCAATGCTGTCTGGCCTGCCTGCAAATGACAGAAATTAAGCTTAGACTGGACAGACTTTATGGTTCTTAGCAAAGGTTTTTATGTTACTTGTTGGAAGGTCCCATTAGTGGAAAACAAGTAACCTTGCAGTCTTTCAAGTAGCTGTAGTACGTGCATAAATTTGTTCCAAATTAGGTTTTTCATCACTGATATGTCTGCTTATCATCTCAAAACAGTTTGTGTAGTCACGTTCAAATATCTCACTAGCAGGACTGTTCTCTAATTACCACATTTCTCCAGAACAGCTAACGTGAATGTCAACTTTACTGTGAAAAACAAGAGTCAGAACTGGTCAATATGTATCCCTACCGCTTATTGATACTAACGGCAGTAAACCTGAATGCACGTATCAACGTACACAAACTGCAAACTGTTCAGACTTACCTGGCTAGCTTTTGCATTGACATTGCCCTGACAGAAGAGTTTCTTGACCACAGCCATGTCCTGCTCCTCCTCCTTTACAGTAGACAGAGCTGCTAGCATGATAGCTGTGTAGCCAGCCTTGTTTGGCTTGTCCACGCTACATACACCTGTGGAAGAGAGTGTGAGGTTTGTAAACATCATGATGGTGATGTGCTGGTGATGTTGGTACATTCATTACACAGCAGTTAGCGATGCATATAAAATCACCCTAGATCACGATGCTGCTGTGGTTCTTGTCATGCGCCTCTGTGGAGGAGGAGGAGGTACGATGGTGTGGTAAAAGCTTTGTCTAGAGGTTTAAACTGTGCTATCTGTGTGAAAGGGCTCATTCAATATCACCCCTGGCTGACGTGGCTCTGAACATGCCTGGAGTCGGTGTAGGGATTGTTTGGACTGACCTGTGTCAAGCAGCAATTCCACCACCCCAAAGTTGGAGTGGGACACGCTGTAGTGGAGAGCCGTGTTGCCGTTCCCATCGGTCATGTTGACTACATGCTCCAGCAGCACCGACGACACCTCGGAGAACGCCATCAGGTAGTCTGACACCCGTGAAGGCTGAGCCGTCTTGGCACTAGAGATGCGGAACCACTCCAGCTGGACTGTGTGGGTGCTGGAGAGCTGCAAATCAGTTTGTAAAGTGTATTTTATTGGTTTACAATGACTGTGTATTCTGGCGGGTTAAACTGCTAACAGTAGCTTTTCTTTGCACTGAATATTTAAGGAAGTCCTGGCTTCTGTTGTTAAAGCCAACAGTAATCCATTTTTTTAGGCAAGAGTTCTGTTATTGTTGCATGCAGCTGCTATTGTCTGAGCTGACTGCAGTGCCAAAATATCCCTAAACTAGAAGCAGAGACCACAATCCTCCACCCAACAGCCTCCAGAAAACAAAAAATCTGTATCCTCCCCCTTTTTCCAGATCGGCCTCAAAATTAAATCAGTTATTAAACCCAATCAGACTATAACTTCATTGGCGGTATCAGTAAGAGGTCCCCCGTGGTTTTCATCAACATTAAGAAATTGTGACTCTAATGACGGTAAATATGCGACTGTGCGGTGAAGTCGTAAGAAGCATGCAGGCACGCACCACTTCCTTACTCTTCAGTGCTTTGGTGTCGTCGTTCAGGTGGTTCCTCAGGATCAGACAAGCTTCACGCATTTTTGAGCCGAACTCAAACCTGAAACAAACGACACATTTTCATCACTTTAGCTCCTCCAGACTGTTGGGTGACGTGTGACTGTGTGTGAACCGACAGGACGCACTTTTCTTTCACCGCGTCAGATGAAGAACTCGTGTCTCTCATCGTTTCCTCGTCGGTGTCACTTTCATCAAGGTTGACGTTTCTCTCCTCCTCAGATGTTTCTTCGTCCAGAGCGGCCTCGTCCTCTGTGCTATCCAAACACTCGCCGTCTCCACTTTCGTCTGAAGAACTTCCATCCTCCTCCTCCTCTTCCTCCTCTTCGCTAGATGTAGATTCATACCTGGGAGACACAATGTTGAAGTCACATTTTAGCACCGGTTGTTAGATAAAGCCTTGTTTGTTTCTTTGTTCTGCTCAGATCACAGTGTTAGCCTCCAGGCAATTTTAGCTTTCAGGTGAAATGCAGCTTCACCCACCCTCCGTTCAGGATGCCAACAAACTGCAGGCTCTTCTTGCTGGTGGTGCGATTCTCGTCCGAGCTACTCCCATCCTTCCTTTTCATAATGGACTTCAGTATGCCTGTAGCCGTAAAGGAAGCAGATGGGTCAAACAATAGTTTACGTAAAGTGCAGGGAAATAATGCATACCATACACATGATGTAAACCAGGTCATCTAAAAAGTGTTTAATAAAATGATGACCCTTTGTGTGGTCTCCCCACTACGTTCCACTTGTTCTCACCTGTTGTGGTGTTGCTCAGCGTGGTCTTTGCTCCCAGCTCTTCCTCCTTCTTCTCAGCCATACTGATCATTTCCTCTGGTGAGACCTTATATTCAGCTGCGGTCAGCTGTCTCTTCTTCAGCACTTTCTCCTCCTCTGTATTTTCTTCAAACAGGTTCTCCCATTGGCTGCCGGTGCTGACCAATGCACCAGCAGCACATTCAGCCATTGTAACCAAAGCATCAGTCTGGGTGCTTTGTTGCGTCCGGTTTTCTGTTAAACTGTCTCCCACGCAGGCGTCGGCGACCTCGGAACCACTCTGAACTGAGGCGTGCTTTAACTGTGGAGTTGGTGTCTCCACCAGAGCATCTACCAGGTCCGGCTTTGCTAAGACTCCTTTCTCAAAGGTGTCTTTGGAGTTCCTCTCCTCCATCTGGGCTTTGAGGGTCAGGAGGTCTTTGTCAGCTGCACTCAACCGTTTCTCTAGCGCTGCGATGGACTCCTGCTGGAATTTAATGGTGTCCTGTAAGGTGTCCATCTCTCGCTGAGCCTCAGTTGTCACCCCGAGCAGAGACTCCCAAACCCAAACCTCGGCCTCAGCTGTGTCCACACTGGTCTGCGCTCCTTCGTCATGAACAAAAGGGACTTCTGTTCTGGTGCCTTTCTCACAGACCTTTACTGTGGTGCCCTCACAGGCATCTTTCCGACCCTGGCTGTAGCAGAGCACGACAGACTCCAGGGGGACATCGTCCCCAACTGCCACTGATTTCAGCTCTCGCATCTTTTCTGGAGCTTTCACCAAAAGCTTGGAAGAAGCTTTCACGTCCCTGCTCTCAAATTTCTCAGTTAGCCTTTCGAGCTGGGCCTTTCCTGGGCCTTTGACGGGTGAGGGTGGGCTGGTCAGCCGACTCTGGATGCCCTGGTTCACCTTAATGGTCTCTGTGGTTTGGGTGAAAGAGTCGGTGTTCGGCTGCCTTTGCTGAGCTTTCTCCATGGCCACTTTCCTTTCCTGCAGTGCTAACAAGAGCACATCCTTCTCTGCCCGGAGACTAGCTAACTCCTTCTCCAGTGCAGGAACACCCTTCACCCTCTCTTCCATCTCCTTCAGCTGCTTTAGAGCTGTGGCCATCTGCTCTCGGACTGTCTGCAGTTGGCTGGGTGGGATCGGTGTCATTGTGGCGCCGGCCGCTGGCGTGCTGAGCCCAGATGTCTGAGGACTGGGTTTCGCCTGCAGAGGCTGAGGGGACGGAGAGTGCAGGAGCTGTTTGGGAGGGTCTGCGAGCTGAAAGCGTCCACCATTGTGGTGCTGGTGAGTTTGTTCCTGTTGGAGCCGCCGGCTGGTTTCCAGAAGAGTCCTCTCCACGCGAGGGTTGCGCTGTGGAGGAGGGGGTGGCACCTTGGCTCCCGCAGACAGAGGAGGAACATTCAGGAGGGTCACGGGAGAGAGAGCAAGCCCTTCACAGGGTGCTGACCCTAGGCGATTCCGCGGTGGTGGTGGTGGTGGAGCTCTGCCATCCTCGCTCGCTGGTGAGGACAGCGACTCAGTAGACGTCCACCCACTGGTGCGGCCCCCCACGCTCGGACTCCTCTGGGAAAGCTTGGCCCCGCGGCTAGAGCGACGCGAGCTGACAGGAGCCCGACGCACACTGTGTCCACTCTCTATCTCTTCCACATATTTGAGGAAGTCTAGGTCCAACTGGAAACCATACGGAGTCTGGACAGAGTAGGAACCAGGCTGGTCGCTTTCCCCCTGACTCGAGTACATGAACGGAGAACCCAGATCTATAACAGAATGATGAATACTAATTTATACATTGTAAATTAACAGTTACATTGGATTTTTTTTTTTTTTATCAAAGCAATGTGCACTCTCATCCTTGGGCCTTCACATTAGCACAACTATTGGTAATACTTGCAATTTAACACGTTATCAAAATAGAAACACTAGAAAAACACAAAAGATCTCAGTTATATGCATTTCATATGTAAAGTTTCCATCATGACCAACACTGCAATGTCATGTGAACCGCGTTAATTAGGGTAACAGGAGGAGGTATTAAAAAAAGTTTGGAAAGAAAGCCAGCAGAGGCGAGAGCCTGCACCAGGAGATTCTCAAAGTCTGAGATGGAATCCAGCTTCTTACCAGGCAGTTTGGGGTTCCTTTGCACTGACTGGGTCATTGTTCAGGATGTGGACGTTGAAGCAAGCACAGCCTCGAGTCAATACCTGGCTAAAGTAAACAGGGGGGAGGGGGTGCGGTAGACACAGTGGACTGGTTCAGTCAGTTTAAAGGTAACCACCAAAGCATCAAAACAGTCACATCACCTGGTCAGACTGATGCACCTAATTTAACGGATGGATGAATTTAAGTTTATAGCAATAGCAAGGTGCATAAACACCCGTGAAGTTTGTTTTTTTATGGTTCAGTGGGACGTGTAAAAGCTTGTCCCTGAATGGACCAGGTGGTGAATTCTTTACATTCACTGGGCGCTTTGTTTTCTTTTCCTGTTTAGAGGTGTTAACAATATCTGACATCATCTGAAGCTCAGCGACTCGCGAGAGCCTTGGCAAACACTGAAATGTAGCTGTGGGTATATGCACGCACGCTTGTGGTGCTCAGTTCAGGTGAATCAACGGAGAACAAAGAGCTGCACGATGATCAGAAACCACAAGACAGCTGCAGCTCTGTCAACAATAGCATCGCACCCGCTCATTCTTCAGGCCACAATGCCCTCAAAACCTGCCCTGGAAACCGCACAACTGGATTCTCTTCCTTTGATTGTGAGGTGGATTTATTTACGTTGTCATCATTGAATTTCATTCTTTTCAAAATAAATCAGCGTGGAAAATAATAAAAATCAAGGCAAACAGTGGAAAGTAGGGGTACTGGTCTTGCATCATGTGCAGCAGACGTGATGTCTGGACAGGATGAGCTTTTAGCTTATTAAACTGGTGGTTTTGCTGCTTTGGTAACAGCCTGAGACTCTGTTTAGCCCCAGAAAAGAAGGAAATGTAAAACACTTCCTTTGCTTTAGAGCTGACAAAAGTTTCAACAGCAAACTGACATGAGCGGCTACATAGTAATGTGTCATCATTTAATATGGATGTAATAGGACAGAATCAAACTTACATTAGGAGAGACGTCCCACTCTCAGACGCTGATTCATGCAGCTGAAGTTCAGGCTGGTTCCCGGTTCCACCCAGCCCTGGAAAAGAGGAGCAAGCAGTTCAGATCTGATGTGAAATCAGTCAGAAACGCATCAGTGTGCAACCCTTCACTTCAGCCACGGAATCTTGGTGTATGTGAGGCCGTCCGGAAACTCCTGGGGCCCCAGTGCATTTTAAAGAGGATCTACATGACAGTTTGTCACATGCTAACGTTCCTGACGTTGCTTTCTTTAGTCAGAAAGATCGTCTAGATTCGGTCACGCTGGTGATCCACCTGCGCTGCTATGGTCCGCAGTATTACAGGTGTGAATGTTTACAGAGCAAATTACAGGGGCCGCTGTCTGAGAGCCACATAAAGACGCTTCACACTGGTCTTGGCGTGAATCTGTATTTATATTCTTCCATCAAAGAGCCAGAAAAGTGTGTAGAGGGCAATGGCTACAGTTGCTGGAACAGTAGAAAAATACAGTCGACCCTAGAGGAAAATTGTCAGATACCGCGTCTGCAGCTATTCGTTTAATCTGAAACCCACACTCTTGTAGCAGCACACACACACAGAGGTGTTTTCCAGCAGCCCCAGGCACATTCTTGATGCCTGTTGTTGCAACATGCAGGTCGTCATTCAAGCTGACTACTGATAACCTATAAAAGCACACACACACACACACACACACACAGCCATCTGTCAGCTCCACAGACCACAGCACGCAGGCTGACCTCATAAATTGTGCTGTAGGTGATTGTGGACGACGGTTTGGATAAACCACGGTGTGGAAATAAGTAGCAAACGGGTCGTCCACGATAAGAGCTTCTGCTCAGTGTCATCTTGTCAGCGTGGTTCTGTTCCTCTTCAGACTCCTGTCAGGTCCTGTTTGCAGGTCAAACCTCCAGCAAACACACACAGTAAAAGCTGAAGGCTCAGAGGCAAGTCAAGGAAATGTCTTGTCAGTTCAGTGTTTAGCAGAACACTCCTTTACTTATCTCTTTCCATTAAGTTTTCCTACAGATTTTTTTCCTGGGATTGAACAGTATGTAAATCGAGACCGTCTCCAGATGCTTTATAGAAACCCAGAACCTGCTCAACTACACATTTCCACCCACCGCAGCTTCTTACCAAGGCTGAAAACCATGACTTCAAACTGTATCACAATTTAGAGACTGAAGACGAATATTTGTAGAATTTTTTTCTTCGAGCCAGATTCTGTAAATGCACCTTTTCACTATATTATACTTACTGTAATTATTAAAAAAAAGAAACACCAAAAACAGATTTTCAGTTTCATACTTTCACTTTTCAACTAATTTCCCTCCATATCCTGTCTTATCTTCCTCTTTGTCCTTCTCACATGATTCAGCCTCTCTCTCTCTCACACACACACACACACACACCAGTTCTTCTCAAGTGTTGCTGTTTTTCTCTGTGATTTGATGACAGACAGCAAATTACAGAGAGGCTGCATTCCTGCTCTCTTTTCTCTGAATTCTGACCAGCTGAAAGCCAGGCTGGCCTGAGACACAAACTCGCATAATTATACACACCAACACACACAATCACACGCAAACACTGTCATTCCGCTATGAAATGGACTTAAAACTCTACCAGTCAACACACACACACACAAATCCTGCTGTGAAACTGCGGTCACAGCAGCTTCATTTAGTGAAGAATCCGAACAGACGGCTTTGGTTGCTCCTCAGGCTGACTCAAATAGTCTGTCTGCATTTTCACTGCTGCAACTGACAGAATTCTATTTTAACAGACTCTATAAACATACGTGGCTGCTGCAGCATATAAACCTGAAAATGACCAAGAAAAACTGTACGCGTCTCATCCTAAATGTCCTAACATGTAATATATGACTAAGGATTCAAGTTAAAGGACATGGACATAGAACAAGCAATGGTTTTCTTTTTAAATTGCCGGTTGAGGTCATTTGTAATTTAATGAAAAATACCAGGTTTATGAATCTGCAAACTTGACAGGTAACTAACGATAACTACTTCTTATTAATGGTGTTTTCCCTCCGGTTCTGGCGGAACATTTGACAACTGGAGGTGCTGGCTAAAGTGCCGGCTGACCTGGGGTCAGTTCACATGGGGGAAGAGGAAATGTGCTGGTTCGAGGGGTCACGGTCATGTCTGAAAACAGTGACTTCATCTCAACTACACCCTCTTCCCAAGGTTGGTGGGGGGCTGTGAAAGTCAACATCCTCTGACTGACGACAACTGGACTGTTTACCAGAGAAAACGTGATTAATCTGCCTGCAGACTGAGTCAAACTGCAACCAGGAGGTAAAGATAACACACAAATACCACAAATACTCAGACTAACGCCATGTTTCCAATAAGCAGTGCAGTCCAGAGCAGCGTGACCCGGCTTGGAATCGGGCAATTTAAACATTTCCACTGCTGGAAGGCCAGACTGGGATCAGGTCTGTGAGCAGATGACATCATCAGGATGGATGCAGATGTAGAGTAGAAGTAGCATTAGGAACACTGATGATCTCTCCCTTCCCCAATCCTCTCACCTCCCCACCAATCAGCGAAGACTGTTCCTTTTCCTGGAGACCCTACGTCCAGCTTTGGCTCTATTCTCTCACTTTGGGGACAATCCCAGCATGCACTGGGGGAAGCTAGCAAACATCCTGAGGGCCGTTAGCTGGTCACAGGGGTACCAGAGGATTGCTTTGTTAACTTCTGCGTCCAAGGTCGAGACTGAACTTCTAAAAGACGAATCTGTATCTCCACGTAAAGACTATCCAACTAACCTTCACCCCAGTTAATCTCAAATCTAAACCCCAGTTAATCTCAAATCTAAACCCAAGCACTAATCCTGATCCAAATCTGTCGTATTTACAAGGGAGCTTTCTTTGATCTGTTCATTAATGTAAGAAGACTTAAGCTTGATGGAACACAAGAGGGCCTCTCCACTGCTGGGAGAAATCTGTCGTTTCCTAAAGGAAGCCCTCTATACGCCCCCAATAAATCCCCCGTCATCATCTCACACGCACACACACACACACACACTCACAGCCTCTTCTGCCCCTTTGGGAGACCTCCCATTGTCTCCCTGTAGAACTGTGGTGTGTGTGTGTGTGTGTGCAGTTGGGGGATCCTGTCAGGAAACCCGTTTGCCATCCTGAAAGCTGCTTCCTGAAAGTAACAGGAAAACGCCATGTGGGGACAAGCGCAAATTGCGAGCTGACCAAACAGACGCACGCAGGCATGCAGCAGCGCGTCACATGATACATCACACTGAAGTTAAATAACACACTATCAGTTTTAGCTCAAGGCTCATTAAAACACTTCAAAGCTTCACACACAGCGGCACATTCAGACGCAGGAAGAACACCTCCTTAAGGACACCACCGCTGCCACTTGTGTCCTGCTGGATCCACAACAGACGATTTTTTTATATCATTTATCACAAGCATGTTTACCTCAGACATCACATGCTTCCCCTCCCTCTTCCTTCCACGCTCTCCTGCTAACACAATCAAGCACATTCAGCCTCCACAATGAGCCATTATGCTTCTCTGGTGGCGACGCTGTTTTCAGAACGTTCTGTGAGGCCTCCTTGTCACCCCACACACACACACACACCCTCCACCCAAATGTCACCCCGTTAATATAAGAAAGTTGGAGGGGAAGTCCGGCTCTGGGTGACGTTGAACGTGAAGGGTCTGGTGTGCAGACCGCAGCCTGACTAAAAGGCGTCATTCATTTGTCAGGATTTAGGTGTTTGAACGGTGTTTCTTGATGACATCCATCTCCCGCCCAGCTTTGCTTTCTTCTTTGGTCACGTGATGTTATTTTTAGTGTCATTATTTTTAATTTACATCTGCTTCGGTCTGACATTTGCAAACATAAGCCAACTTTATATCTGTTGGATGGATGTCAGCCACGTTGAGGTCATTTTATCCAGCACGTTGGAACGGCTCCTACAGTGGGTGTTGCTAAACCCGATGACCAGTTCACGTGCAGAGTTTAAAAAAAGATTTACAAATCATGGCTTAAAATGTGTCTTCAAGAGGTCTCTACGCAGCCACATGTTTTATTTTGGAAGGATTGTAGTTAGAATTCAACAGCAGCCCCATCAGGTTAGCTGAGACGCCGGCGGTCTTGTGCGTGACGGCTGACTCCAGCACCTCCAAATCAGATTTTCCTTACCCAGTTCCCACCTCTGATGCATTTGGGAGCAAAGGCACCTTGTTTTCCCTCTGCAGCGACGCTCCAGACAAACCCGGCCTTTATGCTCGGCGCTCATTTCCTCCCTTATAAATTCTTCATCTCCACAACGTCTCCCAGTTTTGCTGCTCTTCTCTTCGTGATCCAGAGATTCTGCAATTAAAGACTGACGCATTTGTCTTTCCGACAGTAGCTTTGAGGCTCCACATGTTTGATTCTCATAGCTACAGGCAGCTTTTACAGCTGTCATCTGCTGCAGATTCCAGTCTGTTCCAGATTCCAGAAACAACTGAAATAAGGGTGTGATTGTGTTATTGGAAATTACACAGGCCCAGCATCTCTTTCATGGAGAGGCTCTGAGTAATAACAGCTTTGAGGATGTATGGAGGTCTTTGAAACGCTTCTGAACACACACCTCCATCACCAGCTGTGGAAAACACGTTCAGTCTCTGCACCGTGCAACCGGTACCTTATGATCAGTCTTATAACAGTATCACTTTAATACAAAAGCAGGAGGATTCTTAGCATTTTAACTTCCTGGAAGCAAATATAAATCTAATACTTAGACAGACTGATCTGGTGGTGGAGTGATTCATTATTGGCTCCATAAAAGCTTTGAAAAGATCAACTTAGGCACACAAAATTGGAAAGATGAGGTGAGAATGTAACAGAATGAAAACCTTAACAACAAAAGAGACGATAGATGGATGTGAAAAGGGAATAAATCAGGATTGTTCAGATCTTGTGTGGTCAGACCTGAGCAAAGGAACGCTCTACCTCAGAGCTACACACAAACGAACGCACCGACCGACGGCCACTTCACCTCCAGATCCTCCTTAGATCCAAAAACTTCCTTGGATTGTTCCAGGGATAAAAAACTGGGCTCCAACTTCGATGGAGCTTCCGCCTCCAAAAGAAGCCGTGGTTTGGTTGCACCAGAGAGAAGCGGCCAGTTTCAGCGCGGCCCCAGCTGGACCTCCTTTTAAAACCAGACAGTTGCCACATCAGCTGAAAAACATTTTTCAAGTCAAGAATTATGACTCGTTTTTCTCTGCTAGGAAGAAAATCCAAATGTTTCCAGAGTAGTGTTGGAAATCTTTCCCAAGATCTGCAGTCGGTGGTTTTATTGAATGTTCAAGGTGATCCAGTTTGAAAGTACAGCAGCTAGTCAGAAACACGGGATTAAATTATGTTTAAATTAGATTTCAGTGGTTACGTAATAATCTGCAGAGAGTATGTAATCCTGACATCTTTCCAAACATTACTGGACACAAAGAAAATGTGATCTTTGGTAAATAGATGAGAGTTAACGAGGTGATAAAAGGACAAACAGGCTGCTCGTGAGTACTTTTTTCTGATTTTAATTTCTCACTGAAGAAAAGAATCTGAATCTCACATTATACCCAAAGTAGCGGTTTCCATTTCCCAAGCCTGGCTGACTGCTAATTCAGATGAAAGCCCCTTGCTGTCAGGGTCCCCTCTGCTACTTCACAAAAGCCGCAGCCATCAACTCATAAACAGACCACAGTGACTCTCACAGGGGCCACAGTACAAGTGTTTAAGACCCACTGTTGTAGCTGAACAAATCACTGCTAAACTGCATCAACAGTCCAGTACTGAAGGTCCAGCAGCCACTACTGGCAGAAGCAGATGTATTTTTGCCCAGATATCACCTAAAAATAGAGTGTTTTTCCATCAGTAATGGCCGTGCACAGAGGGTTCAGGCACAAACACACATTCCTGTTGCTTTATAAACACAAACCTCTGATATTTACTTTGTGATTGTGTTGAGAAAAGAGCTGTGCAGATAAGTTTTTCAATTGTTGAGAAACATCCTTCTGTGTCTACTTTTATTGTCTCCATAACAAAGCCTCCAATTTCCAGCCAATGGTCCTCCAGAGCTGACGCGCTCACGTTTACCCCACTGGTGAGTCACATGACCCCTGGGAAAAAAAACGTCTCCCACACTAAAGTCCAGAGGAATCTGAGGTAACGTCGGTAAACAGCATGTTTACCGGCCCGTCCTCTTTGTTCAGATCAAAAAACAAAACAAAAAAAAAAAAAGTCCCCACAGTGGGTGCCGAGGCTACGCGTCCACATCTGGAGGAGGAGAAACACCCGAGCCCATCCGGACAGGAGACGTTAAGTCAAAAGAAAAGCAAAGTGGATCGTTGATTGTATCAGGTGGTCTCACAATCTTGTGATGCCAAAATTAAACAGCTTGTAATGGAGTTAAAAATAAGACAGCCTTTAAATCACCAGACGGCGGCGTTGTGAGGACAAGCGGAGGCTGAAATCCAATTCGGGTCTAACTTAATGTTCCAATGTTGCCAAGAATTGAACACAAGTCAATAATCAAGGGAAGCAAAGGGGCAAGTGACAGCGCTGACCTCTGACCCCTGACACCTTTAAATCAACGTGCAGATGACTATTTTTAGCGCGAGCCGTAAGTGGAACCTCAGCGTCCTGTTGCAGCCAGACGGTCCCTGTCCCCCAAGATGCTGCCACAGTCGTTAATCTAAAGACCAGTTCCAGCCTCAGATTATCAACTCGTACTCGTCCACCGTGGTCCTCCTCTAATTCACAACTCCCGTCCTCATTTACATCGCACATACTGCCAGACGGCCGCAAATAGGCACGAGATTAAGACGTATTTAGACATTTAACGTCCAGCTCAACCGTTAGCTGTGACCTGCACCTCCTGGTTGGCTGTGAACTCGTTAGCAAAGCAGCGCCGACTTCTTTCTTTGCTCTTCATTGACTTTTCAGAGCAATGTTTGTTCTTGACAGCTACCCTCCGTCTGTCCATCTCTCTGTGCTGCAGAGAGGTTTTTGAGCCATTTCACCAAAACCAGCTGCTGGAAATGAGGCTGATCTCAGGACAAATCTGTAAAAATCGAGCAGATTGCACCCTTAATGCTGTGCAGATTCATCCCAGCCTGTGATGGCGGACTCACTTTTACACCAAAAACAGTGTTTGAGCAACCAACCATCTTAGAAAACACTAGAAAAAGATAAAAACCTACACGGTCATATCCTCTCACTTAGACTTTTGACCCATTATTGGCCAGTGTGAACAGATCCAACAGGAAAACCCTCTGAATTCAGACCACCAGGATCTGCCACCTTCTACAGCTGAGGAAAATAAAGATACTTCCTGCTCTGGTACTGGACACAATCATGAAGTCTGGACAGAGTTCATTCAAAGACTTGATGCTTGCTTGATGTTTCAGCAGCACAAATATCAAACCAGAATCCTCTAAACATGTTCCATCAGCTTCCACGTTCCTTTATTAGACCCCACTAATGTTCCAGATGTTTGCTGAGACCTTTTCTGCTGGTCACG
This sequence comes from Pao palembangensis, assembly GCA_015343265.1. Classification (NCBI taxonomy): domain Eukaryota; kingdom Metazoa; phylum Chordata; class Actinopteri; order Tetraodontiformes; family Tetraodontidae; genus Pao; species Pao palembangensis. The sequence continues at coordinate 24,991,999 of CM027082.1, read as the reverse complement.
AGTGAGTCATCATCTGATCATCACGCAAGATTACAGCTATGAGGATGCATTGTGTGTTCTCAAGAGACAGGAGAGGAGCCAAGGGAGGGGTTCCATGTTTCTGACAATAGAAAGGGGTGCGTGAGTATATGTGTGTGTGTGTGCGTGTGTGTAGGTGGGGAGGGGGGGGTGTCCATCCTCTCTATCAGCCTAAATTAGTCTACATGCCAAACAACTTTGTTATTTACAGTTTAGATTTAGATTTAAAATAACCCGAAAAGTACAAAACAGAAAGCACCAAAGAGCTCTTTTTAGGAAACCATTACTGCAGTCCCACTGAAAAATCCTCAAACATAAAATGATATATTTTTTATGTTAATAAAAAAAAATGATGAGGTTGCGTTTCTGGATAATGGATAAAAGAAACGCGGTTAAAACAGTTCAGTCAGCCTTAAGAATTTTATTCAAGTCCATAAAATAAAGTTTCTAAATGTAACCGACGACGTTGGACAAAAAAGTTTTAATGAATAATTCAGTGCGAAACTAAAAGCATTATAGCTACTTTATTTAAAAAAAAAAAAAAAAAAAAATCTGTGCTGCTTTTATAAGTAAAGACGACAGTTTCATCCAGGCAAGACAAAAAAGTCAGTTATGGTCACTTCAGCACAACAGTAAACCGCTAATGAAATCATGCCCCGGGGTTAAGTCAGCCAAGCTAATCAATATATAGCAGCGTGATGAGCCGCAGCCCCGGGCTGTTTCTTACCTCCTGCCTTCTCCCCGTGAACTCGCTCTGCGACTTGTCATGACTTTCCGGGAAGGTGAGGAAAAGTTTGGGAAGAAAAAAAAAAAAAAAGTCTCTTTGTTGACTGAATCAAAATAACGGAAACGTAAAGGACCATTTCCGAATAAAGATGTCAAAATAAAGCCCTGATGACGAGGGAGAGGATAATATATTTTTTTATTTAAGTTATTATCGCTAAAAGCAGTACTATTACTAAGATTGGTAAAAGTTTTTTTTTTTAATATTTTTCATTTCTACTTTCATTGCTTACTTGCAAATTTTTTTTGCTTCCTCATGGTTAGACATTGTTATGCGCTTTAATTTTGGAAAGCCAAACAGGCTCTACATGTTAAACTGTTGCTCTTGACACCGTTTAAAGAGGTCGATGACGTACAGCGCAGCCTTCCAATGAGAAGTGAGATATCAAGGTTTGGGACTGTGACGACATCTAGGCGTGGTTTAGTTGTCATTTTGGTCACGTGGCTCCAAAGGGACGCGATATCCTTTTGGAACAATTATAGACAATTTGAAGTAATTTCGTTTCAATGTGATGTTTTATTGAGTTAATAAACGTAATAAAAACATCACGTACTTATATACTAAACTTTTCAAAAGTGTATAAATAAGATAGTCGCGCTAAAATGCAAAATTGTATCTTTAGCTGTAAAAAAAAAAGTGTACCGCATGCTTTTCCGCAGCAGAGGGCGATGTCGCTTTTCTGACTTTTGACTGGAAAGGTGCGGGTGATGGATGTGTAAGTGAAGCTGTCAATACGCAAAATACCCATGCAAACATGGCCTATTTTGTATAAAAATATACTGTTTAAATAAACCGATTGGCTCGCCTCTAATAAACTGTCAATTTTACTGTAGAATTAGAAATACTGTCATCAAGTTGGCCAACTTGTTTGTGTCTATTTCAGGAAACATCACAAACCGTAGAACTGAAAAATATGGTCAGTTTTTATATTACTTTTAAAAACTACAGCAAACTGAGTTACTGTACCCAAAATGTACAAAAATAATAACGGTTAGCTTTATATTTTACAATTATTTCATTAATTTTGATTAATAATTAGTGGCTCCAGGGAATATTTATTTATCGATATGAAATCGGGAGTTCTTTATTTTCAAATCACATTTGTCCACTAGATGGCGACATGTTGGTGTTTTATATTTAGATCGGCCGCTTCAGTTGCACTTCTTTCCTGTTTACGTCATCAGTTCTAAGGCAGTGTCACTTTTAATTAGAGATGATTAAATATAACTAATAATCAACAGCGCGTGAATTTATGACAACAGAGGGAAAATGGGGTGAGTAAAAGGAACATGGTCTCATGTCTCTAATAACAATCTAATAATCTATAGTCAGAATAATCTGTAGTGATGCCTCAGAAGACAGGATTTTCATTTGGAAATAATACATATTTGCAGAAGTGATTTAAAAGTTCGCTGAAATTACCATCAGAACAATGCTGGGAGGCTGGCTTATTCCTCTATTGTACCCAACAGCTGGGGATATTAGATATCATTCTATAATATACTATAGCAATGTAAGGAACAATGATGTAATGACACCTCTAATGACATCATTACTATTCTGAGGAACACTTGGAAAAATGGCATAACAAAACAAATCCCACCCAAAGCTATTATAGAAATCGGCTTGTTTCTTAGACATTTTCCTCTTGTTTCTGGGTGAAAGGTGAAGCGGAGCGGAGAACGCCGTGACCTTTGTGGGAGGTCACAGCCGAGCAGAGTGTTAAGTAATACGATGGAGAGTCGGTGAACCCGATGGTGACACGTAAGTGGACATCTGCACTCAAAACCAGGTTAATATCTGTTAATAACCCAGTGCAGAGGGAATGGTGGGAAGTTGTACTTTAATTTGGATTTGAAATGCTCCACCTCCACCGGTGTTTACAGGCAGTGTTCGAGGAGTGTCACCCTCAGGGAAAACAACCCGTTTGACTGGGTTAGAGTGCAAGAATCTGATTGTAAAAGAGAAAAACGAGCAGGAACACAAGGATACAGATGCGATGGAGAATCTGGGTAAAAGGTCAGCGTGGTGCCTGAACGGGAAGAGAGGCCATGATTGTAAATAGCAGCTGCTTTCAATGAAAAGCTCCATCTGACCTCAGTTAGCGCCATGCTACCTCTCACACACTTTCCCCTGATGAGACCTGAAATGATAAAAACAGAACCAAGAGAAGAGCAGGATGATTTAAGTCTTTGACACTTTCAGGGGAACATGACAAGTTCTCCTGAGACCCCCAACATCGGGGGTCAAAAACGGTGCCAAATAACACAAATGTAAAATAAATATATTTCTCTTTATTGTGGATTTTATCTTTTTAATTTTATGGCAGCATTTTAGTCCAATTAAGACTTGAGAGGAATTTTCTGTCTAATGCAACGTTCAGACACGTGACAACACCATCACCTTTCACACACTAACCCAGTGCTGCCTGAAAACAGCGTCTCCTCCATCCAACCCCGCCTCCACGCTCCTCTGGGGGCTCGTGCACTGTACATGTGCAGATGCGATGGTCTGTTTCTTCTTTTTCTCTGACGTGCTCTTGCCTTGTCTTGTACTCATGTCAGAATAAAATGTACTGAAATGTATCAAGTACAGATAACAACACCTACTCCTGATGGATGTGTCTGTCATTTACACTCTTCTCCTGTTTAAAACTACCGTCATTCATGTTGTTTTTGTGGCCAAATAGAATCAGACTGTTCATCAAACCCAAAAAACTCACAGCTGACTGAGGTAGCTGCAGATGCTTAATTGGGAAACATTCTGAGTCTGGATGTCACATGATAAAATGTTTAAAGCTAATATTTGGACAGATTAGCTGTGTCATTAACAACTAAAATGTCCTTCCTTTGAGGTTTAAAGTTGCTATGGAGCCTCTGTGAAGGTGCTTTTATAACACTGGTTATCTTTTATAACAGTCTGACTAAAGATTACAATTAATGAGAATCAGAACCATTTACTTCAGTATTTTTTAAGTATTGAATGTTTGTCCCAACTTACAGGAAAACAGCTGTTTTTGTAGTTAAACTCCTCCAAGACGTGATCACATCCAAACACGCCCTGGCGGAAGAGTCAGGAGGAAAGTCACCTCTGGCTGTTTATAGAGGGAGCTGAAAGAGTCAGAATGCAAGAGTCTCTCTCTCTCTCTCACACACACACACACACACACACACAAACAGATGAGCTGCATGTCGACAGTGTCACGGTGCGTTCAGGGTACTGTCACATTAGCCACATTAGCAATCAAAACAAGCCACAGTTCAGACTGTAGATGGGTGAAAACTCTTAAACTCTTTAAAACTTTTGTTCTGCAGATTTTTCAACAAAAACCTCATTATTTTAGATAGAAGAAACTCATGTAAATGCAGCTGTAAATTCTAAAATATTCAAAGTATCCATTAATTCTTCCAGGGACGCAAATGTCTTGTAGCCTCCTGAAGAAACATGCAAAAAGTTGTATGGCTAGATGTTCTCATTGGAAAATCAGGTTTGTGTGTGTGTGTGTGTGTGTGTGTGTGTGTGTGTGTGTGTGTGTGTGTAATTGTTGGATGTGACTGTCAGGAATGAGGGTGTAAACCAGCCTGAGGGAACTTGAACTTTCCCCTACTTCTCACACTGGTTCCTTCATCTTAGAGTAGTTTCCAGTCTCTCCACTGAACAGAGGAAACTGGAAGCATCAGCATGAATCATGAAGCATCAGCATGAATCAGTAATGATGAGATAAGGATTTTAACACTTATCTCATTTATGATGTTCCTACTGTTTTTCTGATCATCTGCAGCTTTGATTGCTAACTAAAATGTAAAACAGCTGAGTTTAAATAACAAACAGCAGAATGTTGACATTAAACATCTTATTCATCATCTTAACATCAATTATTAATCTGAAAACAGAAAAACAATCATTTCAGTCTAAAATAACTGCAGAAACAGAATCTGTTTAATCAGTAATTCAGAGCGCTGATTGCATCATGATCCGAGGGGGTGACCACACCCCCAAGCACAAGCAGCCAATCAGAGCACCCCTCAGCTGCAGGACCAGCCTATAAAAACCCTCAGAATTCCATTCAACAAACCCAGACAGAATCATCCCAAGCAGCTCAGACCTGCAGACGCTGAGATGAAGACGCCACAGCTCCTCGTCCTCCTCTCCTCCACCTTGGTGGGGGTCTCTACAGCGTTTCCATCCGACAGGAGCACTCTGAAGGGTCAGGACAAGTACGCCTCCTGGGACGACGTGAACGTGGTGGCTCATGGCCTCCTGCAGCTGGGCCAGGGCCTGAAGGAACACGTAGACAAGACCAGAGCTCAGACAAGAGACATCAACACCAAACTGAAGTTTCTGGACGCCACACTGGTGGAGGTGGAGAGGAGGCAGAAGGAGCAGGAGGAAGCTCTGAGGGCCAGGAGCAGAGAGGTGGAGGAGAGAGAGAAGCTGCTGGCTGAGATGGCTGAGGAGATGAGGGTGAAGGTGGAGGAGGTGAAGAAGCAGAGCAAGAACATTAACTTCAACATGGACAAGCTGGAGGAGAAGGTGGAAGACAGAGGTCATGTGGGAGCCTCGCTGCTTCAGGTGAGAGAAACACCTTCACGTCCAGGGTGGTGTTGAGAAGGGCTGCGTCCTGCATCTAAAACCACGCTGATGGTGTTTGCAGAAGATGCTGGTGGCTCAGAACAGACGCATCGACCAGCTGGTGGAGAAGATCGAGCAGCAACAAGACAAGCTGGACAAGCAGAGCCTCCACCTGCAAACGCTACAGAGCAAGGTGAGTTCCAGCCCCAGGAAAGCTCCTCTCGCTCCAGAACGCCCCTGACCACAGGGCTCACCCTTCATCCTGGTCCAGCAGGTTTCACACAAGAGGCTGAAACCACACAGACAAAGGGACGAAGAAACGGCGGCGAGCAAGAAGGAGGGGCAGCAGTCGTCAGGTGAGGAAACAAAACAACCCCCCCACTTGTTTACCGCCTTTGCACCTGGATTCATACGCTGTGACTTGTTGGCAGAGCAGCTCAGACAGGGTCCAAAGACCAGGAGAAACTTCAGTAGCTGATTTCTGCGCTTTGCTTCGCTTTCAGGCGGAGCCAGAGACTGTCACCATCTCTACGTAGCTGGTCAGCGGGCCAGCGGCGTCTACACGATCCAACCGGACGGCTCCGAGCCGTTCGCCGTCTTCTGTGACATGACCTCAGGTGGGTCACATGCACCTCGCCTCCCACAGTAACCAGTAATGAGCCACATTTCAAACATTCAAACATTGTCTCTCTCGCTGCAGAAGGTGGATGGACGGTGATCCAGAAACGCCAGGATGGATCCCAGAACTTCAACCAGCCGTGGGAAAGCTACAAGAGAGGCTTCGGCTCCCTGAACGGTGAGAAGAGCCCACAAAACTGAGAAACATTATTGGAGATCTGCGTCAAGAGGCAATAATTAATGTTGAGACTTTCATTCTTCAGGTGAGTTCTGGTTGGGCCTGGAGAAGATCCGGTCAATCTCCAAACAAGGTCCGTACGAGCTGCAGGTGGAGCTGAGTGACGGAGCAGGACAGCAGCTCCCAGTGGCCCGATATGGATTCCAACTGGACGGAGAGGAGAAGAAGTTCGCTCTCCACCTGGAGGACGAGACCGCGACAACAGGCAGCTCCGGAATTCCGTTTTCCACGGCGGACAGAGACAACGACCTTGCCGTGGACGTCAACTGCGCGGAGCTGCTTTCAGGTATGACTCCTCCCTCTACACCTGAGCAGCGCCTGAATGGACGGTGGGACACAAACGTCTGATTTTTGTTCATTGCATTTTTGTTGCAGGTGGTTGGTGGTTCAGCAGCTGCGGCGACTGGAACCTTAACGGCAGATATCCCAGAAGGCCGAGCGCACCAAGCCGGAAGCAGCCGAGAAAACCCGAGACGTTTTGGACGTCACAGGGACGAAGAGGCTCTGTGAAGACCACCCTGCTGAAGATCGCACCCACCAGAACAGACGTCTAATCAAAGACCAGCTGACGTGATCAGTGCAGATCAATGGCCGATCATTGACGTCCGTGACAATATTTCTATGCTGTGTATAGTTGACTCCCGTCTCAGTGATACTCCGGTCATATTGACGTCACTTTATTCCCTTTACAAGGGCGGGTATTTTTTCTTAATATTTACAGAGTATTTGTGTACAAAATGTTCTGAACACGACTTTAATACTTGATTTTATAAAGTCTTTATGGGTTTAATAAATCATGGCTCTTGTTTATTCATTATGAGTCCGACTCCCATTTCTTTCCACTAATTTAAAACTTTGTTTTATCACAGCAGCTGGGCTGGGTCCGAAATAAACATGTAAAATAAACATTCGTTAGCTTCCATCAGTCCTGCTGTACCCACGACAACGCAATATAGTTTGCGTTGTCGTTGCGTTTATTATAACCCACGTTATTCCAAAAATTTCATATATAAAGTCAGTCACATGACCTCCGTCAATCACGTGACAGCGAAACCTTCCTTAATAGAATTAGTTATCCCGCAATGGGGAAATTTCAGTGTTCCAGCAGCATACATTAAATAAATAAATTCTATAGAAGACTCGAGAAAAATAAAAATCCTATATCTATATATAAGTACCGTGCTGTACATGAATTATGACCATATTGCACATAGGCAGATATTGCACACGAGGTACAGTACAGTAGATTATGAAGGTTCTGGTTTTGTTTTTTTTTTATTTAATTTTATTTCATATTTGTCATTTTACATGTCATCGCATCGTGGGACGAATAAAGTATATCTTCCGGTTTTTTATTTGACACCACTGCCCCCTGCTGGAGACAACCAGAAACAGGATCATTTCGTCTTTCACAACGTTTAATTTGTTTGAATGTACTTTAATTCTGCCTTAATAACCCTCCTTTAACCGATGCTTTTCCCTTTGTTTATCGGAGCTTCTTCTGTGCAGAATGGCTCATCTTTAAATACACAACTCCTCAGCTGAATATAAAGAAGGCTCAGAAATGAAACAACGTATTTACACTGTTTATTTTACAAGTGCTCATTAAAATACATGTCAGGCAGTAACACGCAGAACTTTGTCACAGGGATGAGCTGGTTCTGCTCAGAGGGACACAATGACATCATGACAGGTCAACAGGTTATCAGAGTGCTGTTCGGGACATGAAAAGAATAACATTACATAAAACTGAATGAAGAACCCACAACCTTCATGACATGACTGAGTTAACCACTGCACCACCTGCTGACTGATAAAATGTTTGAATCAGAAGGTGAAAATCTTCCTCACCTGGATGTGGTCCAGCAGCGGTTTCCAGTACCAAGCCAACAGAGCATCTTTGCAAACCTTCCTGGGAATATGTGAATAGAATAATGCATTTCCCCTGCTGCCATATGTCAATCCTGTCAGAAGAGAGAGTATAAATTAAATTTTCCTGACAGTTATGATTAATCAAGACAGGAATGCGATGCGATCCTCTGTCTTTGCTATCGTGATCAATGAGCCGCTGATGACAAAAAAAAAAAAAAAAAAAAAAAAAAAACAAGCATCACAAAGCTGGTGTATAATGGGATATAGTCTATTACACAGGAAACGCTGCTTCAGACATGGCAGCAAACACAAATGCTCTGCGTTTTAAGCGTTTGAAGTTACAGCCGAGTTTCCCATTTTCCACTGAAGGCAGATCTACTGTTGCTCTCTGGATGTCAAATGAGCATGAAAACAGGCAGCCTGGCAGCCTGACTCACCAGCTGTATCCACAGATTACTCACACAAGCACGCTGCCATTCAAAAGAAGCCACCGAGTCTGCAAGCCAACAAATCAGCCCCTGTTCAAAGAGTCTCATCCTTTGCACTTATTGCAGAAAATAGCATTTCTGTTTTCTTTTTTTTTCTTCCCAAGTGCTGTTAGAACCTGAATCATCGCTACATTTCCGGTCCTCCAGCTCTCCCAGGTAGTGGATGAGGACTGGCCTAATTCCGAATAAACTGGAAGGGTCACAACGACGTTATTGTCGTGAAGGATCCAAGAGGTGTTTCGGGGCCACTGTGACTCATATCAGTTAATCAAGTTTTTTCTTTTTTTGGTCTACAGATATCATATATTAATAAAAGGTTAGTTAAAACGAAATGTATAACATCCAGTGTTGTCAAATTGTACACGTTGTACGATTATCGTGTTTATTAACGTAAAAATGTTTATGTGACAAATTAATTGATAAAGAAGTTCTAACACAGGTATTTTGCTGCAGCAAAAAAAAAAAAAAAGCTTAAAAATAAGCATAAACATCCAGGACAAGCATTGTATCCATAAACATTTATTTTATCATTAATTTGTCCTTTATCTTTTTGCGCAAGTGCAAAAAATGCACGCAAAAGAGCCACCTGAGGGATGTCTACATCATTAAATAATAAAAAAAACAAAAACAAAAACAAAAAACAAGCAGTGTACATTTATAGTACAAAATTCTTTTTTTAAAAAATTGCACAGTTTGTGTATAATATATATTCATAATCTCCATATTTAAACAAAGTTTAAAGGCTCAGAAAGTAAACAAAAATTCACCAAATGAAAAATAAAAACATTTTCCCTAGAATTTAAAGCTGAGGAAAATTGAGACCCTGTTTTATTTGTGACCACCATAAATATACATATTAATACACAAGTCTCTTTACATATAGTCTCTGTGCTAGTGTTTGACCAGACAATCAAAATTATTGCAAAGAAGTTTTGTTCTACTACAAAACATGGGGTTGGGGGGGTGGAAGATAAAAGCTTCTTTTTGCTGAATGTTCTTTTAAGTTATGCATAAAAAATGGGTTTGTTTTCTCCCCAATTTAATATCATCCCTGCCTTTGTGACATTTTCTGTTTCACAAAATGTGCATTTAACATTCCCTTGGAACAATCCAGAATTCTGGGTTTGCTTTTTTAAGCAAGAACACACATTTCCCTGACGTCTTTTTTTTTTTTTTTGTAACTTTTGTTTTTGAACTTTACATATTGGCCAACAAGCAGCGGGTCAGCGTCGATACGGGTGGAATCCTTGTACGTTGTGGTTCTGCCCTCGGCCGAATGCGCTGGCGACGGGCTGGGGGGCTGCGGCTGGCTGTGCTGTCGGGGTGGCATAAGAGGCCGTCTGCTGGCTGGGGTCTGCGTAGCTGTGGCCGAAGGGTGTCAGGTCCTGCCCATACCCTGAGGAGAGACCAAAGAGATCTTAAATATCACAGTCAACATACAGAAAGAATGGAACCTGCTGTAGTGGGAGGATGATGATTACCCTGTTGACGATTAGCCTTTCTGTTCATGTTCTAAACTAGAATTATTTCTTCAGATGCAGTAAAAAGATGGAAAAAAATGCTCAGTTAGCATAGCCACCTAATACTACATGTTGTGGGTTGGATTCCGGCTCAGGCCTTTTATATGTGGAGTTTGCATCATCTCTCCGTGCCTCTGTGGGTTTTCTCAGGATACATTAGGATCACTGGAAACTCTAAACTGCTCCTGTGTATGTGTGTGTGTTTCCTGTTACTAAAGTTAAAATATTTCAACTGTGCAGTTTCTTATAGCCTGTTTAATTTGTTGATTTGTTTTAATTTGTTTGACGCTGGACAGCACACATGCCGAGTAAAATCCTAAATATGTCTAACAACAACAAAAATCAAAGTCAGAGAATAGAATGCATGTTTGGTGCTCAGAAACAGTAAATCTGAACAACAGAACCACCTGATGGAGGACTCTGGGAGCAAAAATGTAGTCCTGTTGTGTTCTCCTTTAAATATTTTCTCTTTCTCACCACTTAGGCTACAATATAGAGACAGAAGACGGGGAAAAACAGCGGGGCGAGTGGACTGCTGATGCATAGAGACAACTGAACCATGAACGAATCCTCTGACAATTAGATCATCCTTTTAGAACCAGCAAAGCAAACGCAGACAGAGAAGAGTGGATGGCAGCCTGCTACTGCACGATAACACAGGCGGTAGTTTGTGTGTACATGCAAAATGTACACACAAACTACAAAACATGGAGCAAAAGAAAAGAAGCGGGCCGCACCTCTTCACACAGTACTGAACAAATACTGCTTTTGTTGTGGTTGGAGAAGACGGTGCTGGCACCTACCTGCGCTATATCCTCCCTGCTCATCCTGACCATAACTGTGAGAAGGACGCGTTGGTCCGTAGGCAGAAGGCTCCTGAGGGTAGTTACCCAGGCCTATCAGGGAGATGAGGAGACCAGATTGACTGAACCCAGATACTACTGGCCATCTAACCCCCTTATTGACTTTAAAAGAGGTGCACATTTATAACGCTTTACTTCAACTGCACTTCGCTCTTAGGGGCGTTACGGCTCTGCTTGCTCTGGATCTACAAACAAAATGGCGTGTGAACCATCTTGCTAGCATGTCTGTTTAAAAAAAATCAAGCTAGACCAGTTTCATGAAATCATGTAAAATGTGCATGATCTGCTTCAGCAATGTTTTCCACAGGAACACAAATGTAGATTTCTATACAACTAAATGCAGGGTAATCGATCAAAAGCTATATCCTGTGCTTACACAGGTGAAAATATTGCTTGTCTACAACTGTCCCTGTGTCTCTCACAGTTCATGGTGTCAGCGTGAAGGTTTTTGATTTTTCCTTAAGGGGCAGATGACATTAAACGCAGAAGCTGGATGGAGGATGCGCACAAGCAGAAAAGACTGAAGAAGATGAGCGCTGGTCATGACTGACGGCAGTCATGTGACTGACTTCAGATGCAAATCCAGCAGCATGAAACAAAAAAACCACAGCCTGCAGCCTGTGAATGTAGCTTCTGAATGAACACTGAAAGAAAACCAAACCGGATGCTGAGCTACGAGGGCTGGCTTACTTTTTAAAAGATGCCTAAGCATTCGTGCCACTGAAGGCCCACCAAACATCTCACGTGGATCTCTGAGATGTTCCCACAAGAACTTTCACAGGTTGGAAGTGTTCAATTAAGAGTTGTTTGGGGTGCTCTGCTAATGCTTTTACACAGTTACAAAAAGAAAAGAAGTCAGAGCAGCTTCAACAGAGAGGAGGAGGAGGGAACCAAGTCAAATGTCTGAGACAAGAGAGAGAAGAACGCACTCCTTCCAAGCTCAAAATCTAGCAAAAATGTAGATTAAAAGACATTACAAGGCAGGATGATCTAATTCAAACACACCATCTGCACCAACATTGATAATCCATACTCCAGCTGGGTGAGTCAAAAGAGAAAACTCCAATAAAGGTGAATTTCAGCTCCACGTTCATGGCAGTGTCACAGGGCTTCACATATGCGAGAAGCATGTATGCATGTACAGCTGGACAAGCTAAATGGTATGTACATATGCGCCTGAATAAATGACTGTTGCATCCACTAAACGCCAAAGGAGCTGAGCGGGGCCAACAATAAACTCAAAAGAAAATGTCAAAGGGAGAAAGAAAACAGCGACAAACTGCAGAAGGTCTCTTACCATACTGGCTATAAGGAAAGTCAGGCTGCCCCGTGGGAGCTTTGCTCAAGTCCTGAGTTGGAGTGGTGGCAGGGGCAAAGCCGAGAGGTGCGCTTCCTGGAGTGGTGGGTGGAGGAGGGACCTGTGGAGCATACTGGTCTGCTTGCGGTGTACCAAAACTGTAGCCTGTCAGAGAGTAATATGGTATCGACCTATTACAAGATGAATTTTGAATGAAAAACAGGTCAGTATTTGTGTGTGCAGAGGCTTCTACCAGACTATCACACACCTGAAGCTGCAGAATTAAAAACAAATAAAGTGTCAGCTGCTGCTATTTGATCTGGACTTTTTACCCTGCTCTTTTTATTTTTATCCGTCAGCAGGTTTAAAGGGTAGCAACTATCAATCTCCAGTTGAGTTTTTCAGGAGCATATGATGAAACAGTGTGTGTCTGAGTCATGCTGACATCTGTGATAAGGTGGGGGTTCCTCCCCAACCACAGCGACGGAAAAGCTGCCTGGATAATCAGATTCACAGGAAAACTGTCTAATGGGGAATTTACTGAGGTGTTTGCAGAAACCGCTGCGCTTCTCATTCATATCTGTACAGGACACAGTGGGAAGAGCGAAGGCTGAAGTTTATCAGGGTAACTGACCGAACTGAGGCGCTGTGCTGTAGCCCTGAGGGTAGCCCTGAGGTGCAGTGAAACCGCCTGCTGGGGTTGTGACCAGGAATGCACTGAAAGGTGATGGAGGCTGTGTGGGGGTCCCGCGACCTGCTGACAACGGAGGCCCGTACCCACCTGCTCCAACACAGAACAGACCTATTCAAATGAAACGTTTTTATAAGGACACTGACGACACAAGAAAGGAAAAAAAGAAAGACAGATGAGCCGAGTTTTATCTGACGGAACCTGAAACGGTCCGAGGAGCGAGGGCCGAGCCGAGCGCTCTGTGATGCTCGTAAAAAGCCGCGAGTGCAGGGCTGACGCTGCACTCAGCGTTTCAGGTCGACCCAGAGATGGAGATATGAGACTGAGCGGGACCAACAGCAGAAGGAGGCTGGAATCTATTCAAGGCTACCATCTGTCTCGAGCAAATTATCAGCAGCCTCAGCCATTATGAAACACTGAGATCATGTGCTTGTTCCATCAGTTATTGGTCAGACAGAGTGGAATACCCAAGCATGTCACAGCAACACAAAGCTGATACAAACACAAGCGATACGATGAACCATCAGACAACAGAGACTATAAAGGGTCGTTTCAGAGGAGGCGGAACACCCACCTATAGGCTGGCCAGTAGTTGACACCCACACTCCTTTAGAAAGGGAGAAAAGAGAATAAATGGAGGACAAACAGCCTGAAAAGTGGACTGACCACAGAATCACAGTTAAACACTCACCCTGTGGTCCGTAAGGCTGTTGCCAGCCCTGCGCAGGCTGCGTTGTCCAACCGTTAGCTGCCGTCAGGATCCCCCTGGGTGCCCACTGACCAGGGCCAAGCTGGCCAGGAGCTTTGCTGTCACGAGGTTCCGCCTTCTTCACTTCCACCTGGACAAACGGACAAGTGGGGCACATTTGGCAAGACCAGTAAAAGATCCCTGAAATTGCTCACCTACACAGCCCTGTGCTAACACTGGGTGTTTAATCTTAGATTACTGGGCCACTTTCAAATATTTTACTTTAATATTAATACCTTAGTATATGAGTATTACTGTGTATCAAAGGAGAGAGATGTGTCTCAGGTACCCAGCTAGAATTTCTGTTACAAATGTATGAAATATTACATTTAAAATACTTAAATTATAAATTATGAAAAATTAAATTTTGGATGTACCTGAGAAACATTCATTATTTTTGTTTAAATACATTGGCCTATATATATATATAATAAAGACATCTATTGGAAGGTCTTGACTTACCTTTCTCCAGCTAACGCTTATAAAGAATTTCATTTTTATTGTGTTTGTGTAACTTTGAAGGGTAAATGAGTGTAAAAACAAGTCTTTATCTCAGTTCTAACAGAAAATATAAAGTTAAACATGCAGGTACAATAAAATAGGAATTTTCTTTCAGAATATATAACTTGAATCTTCATACTGTGTCAAAGGGGAAAAACATTTGGTTTATCTTGACAACATAATGTCAATTAATGCTGGAGGATACGTCTTCATACATCATAAACCCTACGAGTGAAATGGTAACTGAATTTATTTGGAATAATTACACATTAATACTTAAGAAAACACCGTCTGCAGTAATACTGTCAATCTGCACACTCAACCGTCTCAAAGTTCTTTCATCCGTCTGTCACAGCGGTGAGATTTTAGATTTCAAAGTTCATCAGTTGCTGTTACAAAATAAAGTTCTTGTCCCAGTAAAACTGCCCTTCCTGTAACTAGGAAAAGGTACCAGGCGTTAACCAGAGCAAAGAATCAGGCTGAGACTAAGGAGGAGCCAACCAGAAATAGACTGAAAGGTTGAGTTATTGGGGTCACCTTGCAGGAGGAAAGCGAATCAGAAATTCCTCCTTGCTTTAAGGTGTTGCCACCTTCCACAGCCTCCCCTCTTCCTTCTCTGTCGACCTAATTACATGCACATGTTTCCGGCGGTGGGCTCGCCGCCGCCGCCAGCTACCTGAGCACTTTTTCCCCTGGGCATCACACCTGCGAGTGATAGATACCGTGACTTATGTACAGTCCCCAGCAGCAGAATGGGGATTTGCTCCACAGTTTGATGTGCTCCAATTTCTAATTTGGTAACTCACATCTCCCAACCTCCCACAAGGCCCAGCGTAAGGTAATGTCAGATCAAGAACAATGGATTAGGTCCACATTTGATTCCTGGTGGAAACCAGGGCAAAGTCGACATCGCTGACGATCGTACAGGTCGGACTGGATCACGTACACAGATAATTGGCTTTGTAATGCAATCAGTGACATTTTAAGAATGTGTTTATTGATTATTACTGAGTAGAGTGAAGATCACGGAAAAAAAAAATGTGACAATATGACAAGGTTAATACTAACAAATCCTGAAACATAGACATTCCTTTCTTCAGGTTTCTCTGTAGAGTTGATTAAAAGCAGCTAATTAAACGATCTCTACTGGGAAAAGGGAGGTTATTAATGGAAAAAAAGAGCTCCAAAAGTTCATTTAAAGTGAGTGAAGTGACAGGGAAAATCCTTCAGATAAGCACTTTACTACATTTCTGCTATTTCGTAATGGCTTGTTCCTTCGTTGGGAGGTAGGCAGCGTCCTCCACACTGACTCTGAATTCTGCATTCTCTGTGCAATAAAATCTCACCCATCTGGCACCCGCTGAGATAAAATAAACACTAGTGAGTGTCATGCAAATATTACTGCAAGGCTCGCGTCTCATCCTCAGCAGTATTTTAGAGAGAGGCGGCATTTGTGGTGTACACAGAGACACAGTATGGAGATTCTTCAAATGAGGTCACTGAGTTTAGCTTTTTCTTAAATTTTAAAAAGAAGAACATAACATGTTGACATGTAAGTGACCTGCTAACAGAATATCAGAAAAAAAAAGAACAAAAGAACAGAATCGATTGGACCAGTCCTTCAGGTGCTTTCTAGTCATTTTTTATCTTTGTGTTGGGTTTTTGTAGGAACAAAATGGTAATTTAGGCAAATTAAGATGTCAGACATCCTGAAGGAGCGGTTAATGGAAACGAAGCCTTGGGCGACGATAAAAACTGCAATATAACAGCGTTTGACGAAATTAGTGTGATTCTGAAGGCCAAAATCAACAAGAATGATAGTGTTTAGAAAAACTGTGAGACAGTATAAAGAATTTTCATTTAGTTGTCCAATTATTTTATGATGTAAGCATATTTATTATGATGCTGCAGTGAAAAATGATCAGAAACTGGTAAAGCAGCATCATAACATCACTGTCACTGCGTCACCCAAGCCTCCGTTTGATCTTATGGGTAAAATAAAACTACAACTACACACTTTTTTGCCCATGATGTCGTGAAAATGCATGTTGACAGCCTGGTCCACTGATTGTTCGGCCTCGAAAGTAATAAATCCAAAACCTAGCCAACGACCAAGAGTGAATCAAGGTAGCGGGGGGGGGAGGGGTTGTGACAACACAAGATGAAGAACAGTATTGGGCTTCAGCAGAGTGAGGATCTGTCAAGACCGAGCAAGAGGCTCCTGGGGTTCGGATGATGTCGCACACTTACACAGCAACACAAACCAAGACTGAATTTAAAAAGATCACAGGAGACCGTGTGCATGGTGCTGAATACAGTCACTGATTTGTTTTTCATGTTAAGCAAAGATTTTATTTTATAACGCTTAATTGCAAGCGGAAACAAGATTAGCTTGGTGCTTCGTGCCCTTTCATCCAAACCCCACCTTGATATGTCCTCTCGGTATATTGCTGTGGAGCAGCAGCCATAGTAAATGCATCACAAAAATATGAGGAAACACAAATTGTAGAATGGCTTCTGCTTCCTCCAAGCTTTCCCAAATTCAACATTTTACTTTTGAGTCAGCTGGATAAGCCTTAAATGCAACAATTAAAATCTTGCTCACAGTGGTAGCACAAAGATATGGGCTATAAATGATCCGTAAAGCGGCGAACGGGCGATTCCTTTCAGGAGTTTTCAAATGGGGGATAGACAAAGTTCACATGTTTTACAGTCGCGCAAAGTCTAACAAGCACTAACAGTCAAACAGCTGTTCAGCCAACTTTTCCGCTCAGTTGCGAAAGAACTTTTCAGAGTGTTAGCAGCCTAGCCGCGCCACAGTGATCTATTTTCAATTTGATTAACTTTTCGTCGCAGCAGAATTAGGTTGTGTGCACAACTGCACTTAGGGACCTAACCTCAATCCAGTTTAACATCCTGCAGACAACTGAGATTTTTTGAGCCCCCTCGTAGCATGCCAGCCCATGCAGCGCCTAACGATATACGTCTATTTATACCGTCAGTCAATGACCCATCTTTCATCTAAATTTATGTTGACACAGTTGCTTAAACTCAATCTGGGCCACCAAACTTGTTTAGTGGCCACAGGACTGTTTAATTTAACAGAAAATAAATAGGTAAGCGGTAAGAAGCAGTAGCAACTACTTTAAGTTGACTTTATGGACTAAACATTTAAGCAATAACAGGATAAGTTGGGTTACATAAACATTTGTATTGATTGTAGGTCTCATGATCTAGTTTCTGAATAGTTAGGTATCAGGGAGTACATAAGTCCTGTATGTATAGGATATGGAGACATAAGTTCCACTAAACTTGCTTTCCTATGTAACAACTTCACAGCTTTGTCCAAACCCCATTTTGTATAAAAATAATTCAGAGTGTTTGTATTTGGCCTGTATCTTTGTGCTACTAATCAATGCACAGTAACCTAAAGGAGAAAAGACAAATCTTAAGAGACACTGTTAATCACATTCAAACCATTGACAAGGAGAAGGAGACAGAAGAAAGAAAAATAGAAAGGGCTTACTTACAAAGTACTTAAACTTCTACATATGGGAAAACACATACTAGGCCATTTGAGATACATTTATCAGTTGTGTTTAAATCAAGGTAAATAAAACTTATTGTTTCAAGTCAAATGAATTTAGTAAAAGAAATAATTTGGTACTATTAAAGACTATGGTTGGTGCTAGAACAATACATCACGATAAATCCAATGACAAACTATTTTGGTTTCTCCCAACAGAAGATGAAAGTGGGGGTCTGGAGGGAATGTTAAAAATGTCATGTATGACAGAAAAACTGGCTGCAAATGTAAAACAGAGGACAGTCTGACATTGATAGCGTTAGCAGCAGCAGCAACCAGACCGTCCATGCTATAAATGTCACCTCTGTCACGCTCATGGTAAATTCATGATTGGCTGGATAATTGTCTGTGGGATCTAAAGATCTGCCACTTCCGCTGGGAAACGTGTTCAAGAGACCACAGAGATGGGAAATTACGCATGAAAATCATGTTCTAGATGAGTCTATTGTTCAAGTGATAACAGTGTCACACTCACCTCCAGCCTTTAGGCTGAAAACAGCCACTCAGAAGGAAAACGTTTCCCATCTGTGCTCAAACCGCGCTCATTCTGTCCTATATGTCCTGATAAAGTAGCATCCTTTCACTAAACTGCTTTCTCTCCTTCACTTCAAGTTTTACCTTTTCCACTAGCAGGTTTTGTTTGGTTTTTTTTTCTTTTTTTACAGTGGAGATACAGTTAAAGCATCATATGACCTTCAAATATAGGTCTGTCTGTCTGTCTGTCTACCCATCTATTTATCATCTGTCTCTCTTTGGGTCAGGTTAAATATGCAAAGATTATTTCATTTATTTTCAGGGACTTTTATTAAGTCTTTTTGTCTTTCTCTTCCCAGAAGGAAATATTATCTTATTACTGTTCAGAGTAGTGCAGGCATGTCCCAATGAGACACTAAATTCAAGACTTGCACAGCTGCATGCTACATTACATACATTTACACTTATTCCACCAACAAGACTGAATTTACTCATTTAAAGGATTTAGAAAGAAAAGGGTCCCCCTGCATTCAGATGGGCTAAATACGCTGACTTTAGATTCTATTTTGTGTGTGTTTTTAACATGTTGGTATGTCAGAATCTGTGACTGTACTTATTTTCCTCTTTGGGCCAGAATAGTTTGTCATGAGATTTTTAAATGGTAAGGTATGGAGAAGGGAGAGGGAAAAAACAAGATCAGCTTTTACCTCGGGGCCTCTGCTTCTCCGCATCATAGATCATTACCACCTCTGTGACCTTGAATGGGACAAAGGGAAACGGTGGCTCCATTTAGAAAATTAAACAGGGTCTGTTCATTAATTAATTCAATATATTGTAGGAAAAAGAACAGATAAAGGTATCTGATTCACTAAAGATAAACTTTATCAAATGATACACTAATTAAAATCAGTTTTAATGACAACTGGATTTAATGACACACACAACAATACTCACCACTCCGAATCGATTGAAATAGTCCCTGAGTTCAGGCTCGCCGCAGTTATGGGGGATTCCACCTACAAATATCTTCTTAGATTTATTACTATCAGCTTTGCTGCCCTTCTGAAAGAAAACAGGGAGTGTATGGATTTCAATGTCTATTTAAGGATCGCCCTGGGAAGGGGCAGTTAGCCATCATCTACTCAGTCAGTGCAGAAGAAATTAGGTTCTCCACTTGCCCTGGGGTATATTTCTTAACATGTCATGTCAGTGCAAACACTAGTCCCCACAGATCAGAGAGCATGGGTTTCTCCGACTCTCAAGCACCGAGCATTTCTCCCTCACTCTGCCTCACGCTCAAACTGCAATTGCTAGAGATTCCTAATGACAATGATGGTTTTAATAATGAATTTTTCTGATTTGTTAGTCAAATATGCACCAGCAGATACATGACAGCCTGGTAAAAAGCTCTCAGTGGGAGGCCTAAAATCTTGCTTGCTTGCTTGCTTGCTCACCAAATGTTCTCACACATTTGTGTTTGCTGCCCATTATGTTGATGTTATAAATGCAAAAAAGATATAAAATAACACACTTAAAATCTGGGTTTACTCATGGCTGAACAATCCTCCTTCTCCAGCAGAAACACCAAATCTAGGTTGGGAAGTGAAGAATTCAGGTTCTCTTACCCAGCCCTCCTTCGTTCGAGACTTTTCGGGTTGCATTCCTCTGGGAGTACATGGCTTCGGGTCAATCTGACATCACATACAGAGAACAACGTTCAACAAAAGGCACCTTGAGCGGTCCTTCCCTATATCATCCGGTACAGTATACTGGCCTGCCTCATACATCCAGTTGCAGTCATCATCACATTAACTCTATTTCATGTTTATCCATCCATCCATTTTCTGTACCTATAAATGTATATTTAACTGCCACTTTTGCTCATTTAACTTTGAGCAGGTAAATCTTGTTAGGCAAGCAGATGTGAGTCTTGCTCATGGAAACCTGCTTGTGTTTGCTGTGAAAGAACGGCTCAGTAAAAAAAAAAAAAAAAAACAAAAAACTAACAGCTCCTTGAATAACTTTGAATACTCAGACCTGCAAAATAAAGAATAGGGTTTTTCCACATGGCTCAAACAAAAAGAAGTCAATTACTCGGTCGATTTTTCTACTTCATCTTCTCCTTTGATTTAAAATACTCACATTTCTTCCATCAAGATTGTGTGGCTTTGTCTCCAGCACCGTCCGCACACAATTGGGGTCTTTGAATTTGACAAAGCCAAAGCCTCTTGACTGATTTGTAGTTTTGTCCTTCATGATGACACAATCTACCACTTCCCCATACTGTGAGAAATAGTTCCTCAGCGTCTCTGAGAGTGAAAGAACGAAATAATTGACAAAATAATTTAATAAAGAGCATAAAACCACTCAGAAAAATGTAAACATGAAACAACTACAAACATATTTTTACATGTAATAAAAGAAACATGTCAACATGCAGACTGCAATAGACAACAGAATATGGCCTCTTGTCACTCTGTGTTGGGTTTATAGTTATTTATTTAAAAAAGATTAAGCAGTGGCTGTAATTCCAGCACACACCCACAGAAGAATAATGTGCAGGTTTGGACATATGAGGAGTCACTATGGTATGTAGTATATTTCTATTTAACATAGTCATAATATAAAATACATGATATAAAAATGGAGCCACATGCAAATAAAAATTCACTGCTGTCAAATATGTGATGAAGAAAAACTCACCTTGGGTAGTACTCCAGTCCAATCCACCCACAAAAAGTTTCCTGGAAGATTGCCACCAGGTCAGAAATGCTGTTTTTTTCAGTAAATGATAAACTATTGCAAATTTAAAACAAATTCATTTGCACACGACATGGCGATATCCGCAGAGAAACACTTCCGTCCTCTCTAAGAAACAGCTGTTTGGGGAGATTAAACAAAGCTTCAGCGGATTTAACACCAAAATGCACGTTTATTACACAAGGTGCAGCAGTGCCGTCACCAAAGTCGGCTAAAATGTCCATTTTACCGACTGTTGTCAAACTTTTGCCATGATCGACGTCGACGTATCACTTCGGTCCTGTAATCCTTCATTCGCTGTCGATATAATGGTCTTTTTATGAACCTCTTGCCACGTAAATTGACCCGGGACAGAGCAGTGGTGTTTAGCAAAGCTAATACCACGCTCATCTGACGAAAGTGACTCCAAAGGCTGCAGCAGCCCGTCCACCACCGGCTTCAACAAGGAGTGTGTCCAGGGAAGCGCAGGAGAAGCTGCAACCGTAGACTCGGATGCTCGTTTCAGAAGGAAGTTAAAGCGGCAGTAATCTCAAACTACAAACTGTTCATTGCTGTGAGATTAAGCGTGTGTTGGGGACAGCTGTGACAGAAGTTAACGGTGGGTCATTGCAGAGGATGCTCCAATCCTCGGCAGTGTCCGCTAAATGTCCTCGCACTGATGAAGTCAAGAGACTCTTTCGCTTCGCTGGCAAGCGCTAGCTAGGCTAGCCTGGCTGTTCCGAGCTAACAGAAAACAGTGGTGAAATAAGTACTTATACTTTTACATGTTCGCTCTACAAGCCATGTGGCGGTACTCTACACAACAAATCCACTAAGATCTAATCAATTAAGGCAACAACCGTGTGACTTTTATGAATACTTTCACTTTTTCCATCTTTCCCCAAGCTAGCGATCTCGCCAAGTTACTATAGCTACGATAGCATGCTAGCTAAGGCTAACTGTCAAATAACAGCTTGACAAGACGACGCGTTCTCGATAAGTTCCGAGTCGGGTGTATATGTCATGCGGCCGCAGTGGACGGGTTTGCTGGTTGAATCTTACCCGACTTCATCTCCGACTAAGTTGTTATTCATTTCCGAGGCTAAGGCGGGGGACCGTAGGAGCTGTGACCGGCTTATTGCTTCGGCGTTGCCCCTCTCAGACTGAGAGAAGAGGAAGGTCACTCCGCTTTTTGGTTCAAACTGTTCTGCGCAATGACGACGCTGCAGGGGGCAGCGGCTTTAAAGGAACATTACACACAACCAGCAATTACTCAAAGTCTTATTTTCAACACTCTAAATACCACACGTTTGTTAGGAATGTTCATAACATATGATGCCAATATGCATCCAACCGGTTGTGTGAATCTACCACTCAAAACATGTTTAAAAATGAAATATGTATCGAAAATCTTGTAAAAACTGCCCTCCGTTTTTACACACACACACACACACACACGCACACACACACACACACACACACACACACACACACACACACACACACATTATTTCAGGTTGTATCCCGGGATATCATTCAGTTTCATGGAATGTTTGTGTCTATATGATATTTCTTTTCTTGTAGAATAAGACTGTAGAATAAAAGTTTATAAACACAAACGATAATAAACTCCCATTGGACTATCACCTCAGCAATAAATGAATTCTGTATCCTGCCTGACCCACCATGAAGCACTAGAACTTTTGTGTGTACAGTACATGCAAGTGTCAGACACTCTGAAACACACAAAAGTGTGTTTGTTCACACCTGTTGACATATTGCTGAGCTAATATTTGCTTATACAATACTGCCTTCTGGAAACATCTTTGAACAATCCCATATGTGATGTATCTACCGTATGTAGTATATTACAAGAATTCAATTTATAACTGCAAAACTGTTCATTATTTATCTCAACCATGATTATATACTGTTTTGATCAAGAAACATCTTAATATTGGAGAAACTGAGAGGTCTTCTTGCACACATCTGCAGATTTTAGAATCAGTTAAAACAAGGTCAAATCTCATTTAATTAATTAAAAAAAACCACAAATGATCGTTGGACTGACTAATAAAGACAAGAAAGAATGATTATCTGTCTGACCTGAAAGACATAATCTGCACTTTGACTTTGTTTACTGGGTTTTTACCATCTGTATGAGCAGCAGCATGGAAAGAACATGACAGGACAACAGTTTGATCAAAAAGAATAAAGGTTTGACTTTGAATGTGTCCAGGAAACTGCACTGAATTAGCCATCATACAGCTAAAATACACACTAAAAATGTGGCCCTTTTGGTTCCCGTTCAGACCTTTGGCCTTTCTCTCTTAGGAGGTGGATTGTCTGAACAGTTACTAAATAAGCATTATAAGATTTATACAAGGTTTATATAAGAGTTTACCCTAACCAGTAGAATGCTAAGAATTACATTCATAACGACTGCAAATGGTTTCAGATAAGTCTCACTACCATCAGCCTGAGGAGCTCTGAAATTCAAAATTAACGCATAACAGTGCAGAACATTTCATACGTTTTAATCTCACTGAGAGGTCTCAAGTGGGCTTTTTGGCGTCTGTGCTGTTAGACAACATTTGAAGACTGCAGATAAAAGATTAGAGCCCGTTTCTTGCTTCCAATGTGCTGTTTTTGCTGCACAAATACGAGCTTCTGTGGCAGTTAAGTATTATTCAAAGGCAAGCATGAGAGTGAAGAGCCTCATGTAAGAGTGGTAGGTGGATGAAAACCTACAAATTGATGAGGACCCTCACACGGGAGCCTGTCCCACTCACCTAATGGGACTGAAGTGGATGATGGGTAACTAGGGCAGAAGGGCTGTGAAGATGATCAGATGATACATTTTTTATGTTTTTCTGTCGCATTGTGCAGTCATACTGTACAAAAGGCTAAATGACACTGAAAAACAGGACAATTGTTTTAGTCAGATCAGACCAAAAATTAAATACATTTAGCATAATTTATTATTTACCAGGAATTTAATAGCATCTACTTATGATTATATATTATTTTAATCACAGATGCACATACATGCACAATTGTTGTATAATATATATATTACAATTATATTAAATTACTCATTTTTGATATCAGCAGGAGTATCAGTCTAATCAGCCTTGGATCAGATAAAGGTGCAAAATGCATTTGAGGGAGTATGGAAAGATCTACTGTTCAAACCATTTGTTCTAATGATGTTGTGCAATAGAAGAATATGTCTTTAATCAGTGGAGAGCAATGGTTAACCTCAGCTGTCCTACCAAGACTCAGATAACAGAAAATAACAAGAGCATTCACTCTGCCTCTTATTCTGAATACCATTAAAGGCCCATTGATGGGGCATTACTGTATTTACGCTGTGTTTAGTACACACATATTAGTATACATGACATACATACAAAATGTTGAGAGAAAGGTGTCATAATTCTTTTTCCAATATCCTGCAGTGTTGACAAATGGCATCTCTGCCTCCTGCATGCACTAAGTTGAAGGACTGTCATTGGACATACTGCAATGCCTGTAGTATGTTCTGTTGCATGCAGCCTGAACGCAACAACCCATAACCTAGTGTGTCATAATTGCCATAATTTATTTTATTATTATTATTAGTTTTTGGCAGGGGGTTGTGGGTAAGACATGGTTAGTATGCCGCACAATCCAATCAGATGCAATATGACATCTTTGTATGTATCTTTGCGTACTGTATTTTGGATTTCCCTTTGACCAATGTGATTCTACAAAATATACAAAATATATATATGTACAATATATGATCTCATTTACTGTTATGTATAAAATATCTGAGATCTGTGGAGGAAAAAAAAAAATCCATTCAATATCCCCCTGTGTTGTAGCTTAGTGAACCATCTTCTTTCATCAGGATCTTGGGCATCAAATTTCCTTGTCAGGGAACGTTCACTAACCACTTATAGGGCTTGTGCTCTGTCAGCATTCCGGTCCAAATATAAACCTCCGCCTGACATATTTCACCCTCTTCTGAGGAGACTCAAACTGCTCACCGTAACCAGACCACGACTACAACAGAACACAAAAATGGAGTCCGCTGCTAAGCCCATCTTCTCAAAGGGAGAGAACTGCAAGACCTCTTGGCATGACGCTAAAGCCGGGTACAATGAAACCGACACTCACCTCGAGATCATGGGGAAACCTGTGATGGAGCGTTGGGAGACC
The DNA here is from genome assembly GCA_015343265.1 of Pao palembangensis. Taxonomy (NCBI): domain Eukaryota; kingdom Metazoa; phylum Chordata; class Actinopteri; order Tetraodontiformes; family Tetraodontidae; genus Pao; species Pao palembangensis. The sequence continues at coordinate 24,966,784 of CM027082.1, read as the reverse complement.
CCGTATATGCACTCGCTGTCGACAGTTGCGGCTTCAAAAGGTAAAAGTAGCAACACTAGAAGGGTATTATCGGACGCTCTGTTCATTTGAGTGTTGCGTCGGAAATTGCAGTTAGTCCCAAACTAAATATTTCATTATTTATTTGATGAATGATTCCGTACACAGGCAGAAAGATATATTCATTATATTAAATCGGTTGCTTGAATGCAAACAGATGAAGGTTTTACTGACTGCATAAAGTTAAGATTTTTTTTTATTTTTAAAAAGTACCATAACATACAAATAAAATGCAAACTGTTATAATGCCAGATGTTTGTTCTACAAAACTTAGAAAAATGAGTTACTTTCTGCTGGAAACTGGTCTGTGTTTTGACCTAGTTTCCGAGAAGAGAACACCATATTGCCAGGATTTTAGAACATTTTGACTGATGTTCCAAGGCCCACAGAATATTGTGTGCTATGACTATAAAAACACTGAAACTACCAAAAGAAAGACTGGACTCTCTTCTTTCACCAGAAAAAAAAGTTTGTTACTACCTTTTTCCATTCTTTAGTTATGAGCAGTAGAACATGGGTAAGTTTCAGCAAAAACACCTGTTTCTGACCAAAAATTGGAGAAAACGAGCTTTTTGTAAAAAGAAACCTGTCGTGCAGAACAATGACTTTGATGCAAATATTGTTTGTTTTAGTGACACTGCAAGTTAGTTTCCTTATATAAAACAGGAAAAAACACTGAAAAAGGGGTTTTGATGGCAAAATAATCATTTATTTACAAATATAGAACTGTACAATTTTGACATTTGAAAACAAAGTATCCAAACCACTTCAATCGAGGTATGCATAGTGTGTGTGTGTGTGTACCCCACAAAACAGCAAATTTCTTTTTTGTGGTAAATTGTGTAGCACGCTCCTAAGTGCAAGGGGACACGACAGGACTGGCGCCACATCTTTGTCTCGCTGTGCTGGCCCCTGCATGCACAGACCCTGCATCTCCATAGCTGGCCTCACCTTCCTGCTGGTGGGCATCAGGGGCACTAACTTGTGTATGCCGATGTCCCCATCAAGCCTGCTCTCTGGGCCTCTGTTATATGGTGCCCTCTCAGTGCTTCGGCCTTCCTCCACATCACTGTCAACCCCCACACCTGCTGTGGGGGTACCCTTTACTGTTACTTAGTGTAAAGTACAGTAAAAGGTTTTTTTTTTATTACACAGGAAATGAATAAAATAACAGTGGCAATAAACCCTTTCTGATTCTGAATTCGTGAGAGGAAATGACGTTCATGCAACATGGACAAGTTAGTCAGAAGTTCTTACATCTCTTACGTCGTTCTGGAGACGAGGCTGTGCTGCTTTCGCTCGATCCAGATGGCAGCCACTCGTCCGATGAATCGGGATCGAGCTCATCCGAGCTCTCTCCGGAGTTGGGCTGAGGCAAACTCCGGGCACAACGTACCGCTATCTTGGCGAACAACGTCCGATCGGCCCGAGTTCGTCGTCCGCGGCTTGTGATCGTCTCCTGAGCTCCACCTCTCCGTGATCGCCGTCTTCTCCGTGATCGCCACTCACCACCGCCACCGAAAAATTGTTCGATTTTGAGTTGCTTCAACTTCCGGGATTTCAAACGCCGCGCCATGCTCTCACTCGTCGTCTAGATCTCGTAGATTAGCGACTTTTTCCTAGCAACCCGCGGCAAAAAACGAAAATGACGTAATTGACGTCTATAGACGTCAATGGCAGGCGGTGAGTTTTAATTTAGCTGAATTAGAATTAGACTGTTATTTATTCTATATCTGTATATTTCTTTCTCTAGAAGACTAGCATGTGTGAGAGTGAGTGGGCAACATGCTGCTCAGTTTACTGACTGCTACAGCTGTTTATCTACTCCCCATTAAAGCCACAAGGTCTGTTCAGGCAGCTCATATTATCACAATCAGAAAGGATCAGACAAGCAAGTGCAGTCAAACTGTAACACCTTTGGCTTATAAATGTGTTTTGTTATGCATTTGTGTGAACTGTGTGTATTATTTTTTAAAAAATATACTGGATTATTTTGCTACCATGTTTTTGAAGTCGATGCCGGCTCTGGATTTGTGCTGAAACTGGTTAAAACATGACAGTACAGTGTATAGTAATCACTGAACCAGTCAGTATAGATTGTGGGGTATAATATTTTGATGGTTAATGGTCTTCTCCTTGCTGCGAATGTTGCAAAACAACTTGGCTATGTGGTTGAAAGTTGTTTTTTCGTCTCTTGTAGGTGGTCGGGTTCTAGAGATCGGTTTCGGCATGGCCATCGCCGCCACCAAACTTGAGTCACTGCCCATCGAAGAGCACTGGATCATTGAGTGCAATGATGGCGTCTTTGCCAGACTGGAGAACTGGGCCAAGTCTCAGCCACATAAGGTCAGTAAATGGATGAAAGCCTGGGTTTTCCCTCTAGACTGGTTTATCAGACATGTAGTTGCTGTGGTGCTGCATGCACATTTGCAGGCCTTGGTGTCAGTAGATCAGTGAAGTTGTGCTTGTCTCGCTGCAGATTGTACCTCTGAAGGGTCTGTGGGAAAATGTGGTTCCCACCCTGCCAGACAACCACTTTGATGGTAAAGAAAATGAAAGCTTACTTAGAGTTTTTCAGTTTATCATTTCAGGTGACCTCTGCTCTCATCACTCTTCTCCAACAGGTATTCTCTATGACACGTACCCTCTGTCAGAGGAAAAATGGCACACTCACCAGTTTGACTTTATTAAGGTAGGTAGCCAAAATCAGGGCAGGAATTTTCCAGGAAATTTCTGAATTTATTTGACTCATCCATCATGTATCATTTGTTGTAAAGTAGATGTTGTGTCTTTTTTTTTTGGCCATATTTTGACAAGAATGAAGGCCAGATTGATGTTGTGTTGGGTCTGATTTGCTTTTCAGGGTCACGCCTACAGGTTGTTGAAACCCCGGGGGGTCCTGACCTACTGCAACCTGACTTCTTGGGGCGAACTGCTCAAGACGAAATATGACAACATTGAGAAGATGTTTGAGGTAGAGCTTTAACATCTGTACTCCACATTTTCAGTATACAGTGTGTATAACACATGTACACATATAGCACATTCCACAAAGAAAGATCAATCAGTCAAGAGCTCTGTTCATTCCATGCGTATTTTTCTGCAGGAAAAGCAGTGATGCAGCCCACATTGTTAAATATATAATTTACGGGAAAGGGAAACACTCTTCTGCCTGTAGGGAGTGCTGCAATCAACAAATTAATTTTGGCATATTACTATATGTACACATAACGTTATAAAAACTTTATACAAAATACTTTTTTCTATTTTTTGGGTTTTTTTCAGCCTTTTGTCCACATGAAACTTTGCACAGACAATGTCAAAAAGTGCACAAAATTATTACCTAAATATTTTGCTAGTTAAACCAATTTTAAATATAATCTGGGTAGAGCTACTCTGTCAAGGTTCTCTGAGTGTAGCCCGAATGACATGCGGTGATAATTTCAAGGTAAATGATAAACAGGCCGAACGGACTTGATAAAGGTGTGCGCCGCCTCACACACTGCCTGTTAATGATTTTACAGGAGACGCAGGTTCCTCATCTGCTCCAGGCCGGCTTCAAGAAGGATAATATCAGCACTACCACAATGGACATTGCACCACCCAGTGAATGCAAATACTACTCCTTCAATAAGATGATCACCCCATCCATTATTAAGGAGTAAAGTCGAAGGACACCGTTTTGTCTTTTTTTTTTACCATAATGTGCCTTCTCACACAATGTTTCTGCTGTTCCTATTCTTCCATCTGCCAGAGTTCAAAACATTAAAGATACTCAAAACAGTTTAAAAGTTTGGTGTTATTTCAGTTACACCAGTTTCACAGAGGAACTTCTGTGAGTTCCTGTTTTGGAGAGCTGCAATCCTAACATACTGAACAATAAATAAATCAGCAAATTTAAACGAAAACAAATGATGTCAGATCCAGCTTAGTAAAGTAACACTGAAAAAATATTATTTTCACCAACCAGTATCATTTTAAGGTTTTGGACTCTCCTAGCTAAAAAGAATGCAAAACCTTAAGGTGCTCTAAGGGGTTTTCTGCAATATCCACAGAGATGAAACCCTCAGAAATGCCTTTAAGGATTTCCTCTTTTCAAAATTAGTTCAAGTTTTTACTAGGACGCAAGGATGAACTGATTTAGAGGTCAGGTTATTGAAGTCTTGCGTCATGTGAGCATGATATATGAGGAATGCCTTAAGGGATTTCTGCACAAACCTGTACAGTAGGAGTGGAGGATTAATGACAGGACTTTAGTACTTAGAGTTAAATGCTGCTTTGCATTTAACTGCAGGGAAGTCCTGTCAAATTCGGCAAATACCCATGCAGACTCCAGGATGAACTGATTGGACCTTTTTCAGTATTTTCTTCAGCTCTGATTACAGTATAATCCACTTGGGGTCAGGGCTGAACTGATGGTGTTTTAGAGGTCAAAGGTCACAAAGAAATGGCACAAAGCTAAGCTTGGAGTTCGATTTTTGAGGTCTCAGACAATATAGACACGCTCGCATAAGTTATCTTTACACATGGGGCAAAGTCGCTGCCTTATTAATCATTAGAAGAATGGCTGATGTAACATCGGCCTGTAGTCAGGTGGGGAACTACAGCAGATGGCAGACCCCAGATCAGAATCAGGAGCACATGATCTTACACAGTGAAAAGAAGAAATACATCAACAAGCAAATACTAATTTATAACCCAGTTCACAAGCTGAATCAAAATCTAGATTTCCAATTTACAGTTGAAACATCATGAAATTACTAAAATTCCACAGGAGGAAAAAAAAGAGAAAGTATCATGTGTGAAGGAAAGCTTTAAAAAAGTCACTTAATTAACTTTGCTTGTGACTCTCACGCCCCCTGGTGGTTCAAACACAGCTTTCATAATCACAGTGGAAGAAAATGACATGCTCAATGTTTTTGAGCCCACTTTAATCAGCATAACATAGGTTAAAATATTGTACAGTCAGATCTGAATGACTGATGCTGTAAAATATATGAACTACTTGAACAAAGATGAATTCTTATTTAAACTGAAGTTTAAACTTTAACATTGACGACAAACCTGTGCAACACTCACACGGTGAATAATAAATATTAATCTGCAGAATAAAGTAGCAGTGAAGTTTAAAGTTTAACATTGAATTTATTGGATTATTGCAGCTCTGCATGAAACAGGAGCAGTGCTCGTAATGAACCAGAAACACAACATTTACATACCAGTTGGACACACTGACACAAATCACTTCCGATACCAAAGTCTTAATTTCTTCTCACGCTTGATCTTTCTCTGCAGCTGTAAAACCCCGTAGAGCAGAGCCTCGGCTGTAGGCGGACAACCTGCAACAGGGGAATAAGCGAGCTATGAAATTGGCAGTCAACACAGGAAAATACTAAATCCTAAAAATTCCTCATTAATAAATGACAACATAAAATTAACATAAAATTACCTGGAACATAAATGTCCACTGGTACAATTCGGTCGCAACCTCTGACAACGGCATAGGAGTAGTGGTAGTAACCCCCACCATTAGCACAACTGAAACAGGAAGTTTAAAGGGTTTACTTTACAATGCTAACAATGCTAAAATCACAATTTTTCAACCCTTTCATTTAAAGTTCTCAACTTCATGCTGTAGCCATAGACGGGGGAGATGGCTTATCAAATAAATGTATTTGCAGTAAAAAAAAGTGGTAACACCATTTTCAAACAACAGCTTACCTTCCCATTGAAATGACGTATCTGGGCTCAGGCATCTGGTCATACACCTGTGAGAAAAGGAGTGTTGAGTCACTCTTATATAACATTTGACTAAGGCTTAATCTGTTTTTCCTCTGGAGAGAACTTCATGCCAAACTGCAAATCCACTGAAAGGATGACTATAATCCAGCCGGCATGCAGACAGCCAGAGACTGCAGACAATTCTCCAACCAGCAGATTGAACTGATACAATTTACAAGTAGTTAAGTCATTTTCCCTCACTTATCCAAACCTTAACCCCACTAAACACAAGAATAAGGTATGATGGACTTTAATGCAGGAAAACGTAAAAGGTCAACTCTGCCTTCGCTCCCATCACGACCAGTCTTGCTCGTCCCTCACCTTCCGCAAAGCTGGAGCCATCTTATTGGTCAGTGTACCAGCCACGATCATGACATCAGCCTGTCGAGGACTTGCTCGGAACACCACACCAAAGCGGTCCATGTCGTAACGAGGTGCCGCCATGTGCATCATCTCCACGGCACAGCAGGCCAGGCCAAAGGTCATAGGCCACAGAGAGCTCTGAGGGGCAACATAACAGTAATCACAACAAAACAACGCACAAAGTGAACAAGGTGTACTGTTGTTAGAACACAGCACGCGAGGCACAGGTAGAGATTTTTAAAAAGATTTCTTGCTACTCCAGCTATATAAAATCATCTTGTTTTAATAACATTATAGCTTGAAATAATTCTCCAACTGCTGGTTAACAAAACATAACTTTTCAAGTTATTTTTATTTTACTAATCATAAGTACTTTAATTAACATTAAACCCACTCTGCACACAAACATTCCCGTGTGTTTTTTACTTACCCTGCGAGCCCAGTTGACCAAGTCATCCAGCTTGGTGATGACATACTCCCCCTTGCTGCTGGCTACAGATGCTGGTTTGGCTGCTGCCACTGCGGTACTCTTCTCTCTGACTGGAACCAAACTGCAACAAGAAATGAGGAACGCTTGCTATGTGCATCTTGTTTTTGGATCATGTGTTTTATTTACGCTCATGTTCAGAAAAACTCACGTTGTGACAGCGTTCTCACTTTTTGTACTGTTATGAAGACTCTTCTTTTGGGCAGCAAGTACAGAAATGGGTCTGTTGGACAAAGAAGGATAGATTTAAAACACTAAAATCCGAGAGAATGCCATCATGGTCAAATTACACACAGATTTTACTGTCGGTATTATGAGTTAGTAATACTGTGCTGCATAGATAATCAAATGGCAAAACAAAATGTCTGCATACCTATAAAAAGCTTATAATGTAGTTTAATTCTGAAAAAACTGAAAAACTAGCTGGACAGATTACATTAATCAAATATTGAAATTCTGATTACTACAGTATGCTCTTACCTTGTTGAAAAACAGCCAAAAATGGCCAGGCGGGGTGCTGCAAAATACAAGCATTTAAAAGTAAAAAATAGTACCAGCCATATACAGTATATGTAGGCTGCGAATTATTTTAGTTTGGTTATCCTGTCACGTATATTGCTAGATTATTTTTGTCCCCCATAAATAATTTAACGTACAGTTCTCTAGTGAGCATCAGCACAGACAAGGGAAAGTATATATAAACATTCATCGCGTAAGATAATGTTTTCAGTGTCATTAAAATATTTTTAACTGAATTTTGGAATGCATGGTCCATATTTTAGATGACTTTTAATGGATGGACTGATGGATGCATCAGTCGATTTGTCCTTAATTTGATTTAATAATTTGATTTGCTCACGTATAATTTGAACATCTTAGTGAAAATTAAAAAAAAAAATAAAGAGACAGACGATTAATGGCTGTTTACGCACAACTATCACAAATACAGTTCAGAAACCTAAAATTTAGAGGATAATTTGGCAAGATTTTTGTCGAAAAACTATTCCACAGCGAAGTTAGTATTGAGGCTAACGTTATACCTATATACACTTCCACTTAACATTACAAAAACAACATGGTTTCTTTTTTTAATTATTATTATTGATTAAAAAAAATAGAGCATTAGAGTCAGCGGTTATATCATACATTATGTGTTTGCGTTCCTTCACCCAGCGGCAGCGGTAGTTCACGTAAGCTAACCTAGTTGTCATGCATGCTAACGCAGACAGAGCAAGGTCAGTGCGTGTACATATTAAAAGTAACAATTACGACAACCAGCATAATTGAAGCACTGACAGCTGGTCTGTATGTACTTCTAATTTTAATATGACTTATTTATCAAAGCTTTGTAGACACTGTAATGTAATATAAAGGTGTATAATTTAAGTCAAAACATTACTTACCCACTAACGCCGCCATCTTTGAAAACCTGATGACGTCAACTGCTTCCGATGCACTTCAGATCCCGTGCTGCAGAGGGCGCTATTTCAACGCCATGGAGGGATAAAATTATAGTTTTATAATACAAACTTTTAATGGTAAAATCTTATAGCATGAGTTTATATTTGCCATTTTATCACTCCGTTGACATTCTGTCCAAATATCAGTGGAAGAAAGTTAATAAAAATATGCTTTACTTTTCATATTTGCCATTTGTGCAAAATACATTTTCTAAACGCCTGAGATTTTTTAGAAATTGATTGGAAAAAACGGACTTTTCGACCCAAATCGTTTCAGGTTTTGGAGTTTGATGAAATCAACTTTTACTTCAGAGTTTAGTATTTTGTCTGACACCCCTAACAGTGGAAAATAAGTCTGGCTTTACCAGTTGACTTGCATTCATGAGGTGTGTTGTCATAACAGGCACACACTTGATTCTACCTCTATCAAACACTATCAAACACCTTTCACTACATACTGCTATGATAAGTAGTACTGAACAAAATCTGGAATTTTCAACTACTAAATAAGATTAATTGCCTGATTGTTTTTGATGAAGAGTTTAATCAGTCTAGAATTCAAAATGACATGTAAACCCGCCAGGTTGCCAGGTTGAGTTATGGCTCCCTTGAAGGATTAAATGCTCCATAACAATTCAATTTTTGTCAATATTCCAGTCTCATTTCCTTATTTTAACTGTGTAATACACTAAAATTTAAGCCACCTAATTTCCTCTTTTGTCAAACAGCTCAGCTTCTATTTTGACAGAAAAAAGGCCGATGTTTTCCAAGGTGACTTTAGTTGAGGATAAATTGAGTTGAGGATATTATATTATTCTATTTTATAATTAGAGGAAACTTGCCACTTCAAAAATGCTTGATAAAAGCTGTTAATTATGAAGCTGTAAGGCATGTTTTCTAAATCATGTGGTCAGATCCTTAATCTGGTGTTGACTCAGTGGTCGAGAGGCCATCTTTAGTTCTCTGGACCACAAACCCAGCGAGAAGAATCATCAGCCGACAGGATGCCAGCTGGGTGGAGATGGAGAGCAAAAAATACGAAGAGTGTGTTATCACATAATGACAGCCCCAGTGCTAGACACACACACACACACACACACACACACACACACGCGCGGACAGAAGCTTCTCCAGGAATAACTGCTCAGTCACAGCAAAAGCAAAACCAGCAGTGGAACAAAAACTTGGAAAAGATTTAATTACATTTTCCCCTGGTTTCTTTCTTTCTTTCTTATTTTAAACAAATGGCTTTTATTCCATCTTCATGTACACATTTTGGACAGTTGAAATAAAAGTTAACTCTGTCAGCAGAAGTTGTTTTTCTTGTGGTTTTAAACATCAATCCAAATCCAAACTTAAAGCAGAGCCTTTTACTGCTCACAGGTCAAAACATTAAATATAGGCAATGAAAGAGTTAAAAAAAACCCCAAAAAAACAAATGTTTTAAGACTACAGCATTGTTCAAAGGCTTCCTCTGCCAATAGCAGAGCGCTCATATTTTAGATAATTAGCATGAATCCACGTTTTAAAAATGTCCTGCATACGAGGCGAACACATACAAGTTAGGCCGTCGCTGACTTGAGGTTTATAGTTGCAGCATGTGTTGCTGGGCTTAACTGCAGACCACAGGAATGGCCTATATTTGGAAAGATCTCCTCCTCTGAAAGAAGAAAGCGCAGCTCGCCTCCTCACTGAGCATCCAGGACGTCTGTGGGTAGGATGTCTGCTGTTCCACTCGGGCTCTGTGAAGTTTCCCCTGACCAGGAAGAGGGGGTGACCTGATTATAGAGGACGTCCTGAGAGCCGAACAGCGGCTCTTTGAGATTCAGGTTGTACATGAGGAACAGATTGAGAGCCACAATGGCCAGGAGCGGGAAAACAGTCAGACCGGAGCCGAAGCCTCGCCAAGAGCTGCACACGTTCAGGCTGAGCCAGTAAACGAGCCTGCAGAGGGTTGAAAATACCCACAAAAACAGGAAAATATATCAGATTCAAGCCTCGCTGACGGGATCAAGAAAGTACCAATGTGAACATTCACGATGTTAAAAAAAAACATTTAAACAATCTGAAACCGTGGCTGCAGTTTTCAAGGCATTAAAAGTCACTGGAGACTCTCACTAGCTAAGTACAAGAAGTCTGCTGAACACTTGAAAATGTTAATTATCTTCTTCCTGTGAGATAAATGACTTGGCTGCAGTTTTCATGCATCAGAGGCATTAACTTGCATTTTCTTCTCATCTTGTACATCGATTTTTGCTAAATAAAAACGAAACCACAGCCGGCAGAGTCCTCAGAGACGTTCTTCTGAACTGCCTGTTTGAAGTCCAGCAGCATCCTGCCAAACACTCTCTTTGGCTTTGTTAATAACAGCCGTCGTATTTGTTTTTAGCTGCGCTGGTGGCTGGAGGGGGCACCGAAATATCTCCAAAACCTTTGGATGAGACATAAAAAACTTTGTCCGGACATTTATAGTCCATAAACCTAGAAGACGGTGAGGCGCCAGATCAAAACGTCCGGTATTCTTTGATGGAATCATCTACAAAGTGAGTGGCTGGACTCACGGATCAATCCTTTGAATTGGTATTTCTTTCACCATTTTTGAAGTTTGAATCAACTCACAAGCTGTCACTACTAAACACACTTTATACGTGTGCAATATTTTATTTGAGCCTCACCTTCCAAAGATGAACATGGTGACCAGTATGGGCACCAGTTTCAGCTGGTCTTGAGGCAGCAGGGCAGCCATAACCACCAGGTTGAGGACATAGAGAACTAACTGCTGCAAAGTTGCTGTGACGAATAGCTGCTGAAGCGTCCGGTCCGCGGGGGACGCCTGGTGCGGGCTGAAGGAGGCCGTGCAGAACTGGCACGCGGCGCCCATGAGCATCGCTGTGAAGGACAAAGGAGCAGAAAGTCAGCGGGGGTGGCGACTTGTGGCGGCTTTCGGTTGACAGACTAATTAGGTTTTCTAAAATTTCAGTTTGCATGGACTGTCGGGCTGAACGCGTGCACATATGCCTCGCTGTCATGTGGCTGACTTTAACGGGTGGACTCAGGGTCAGGATGGATCTGCGTTGGCTGCTTATGTCACCTGTCTCCCGGCTCAAGTCGCCCAGAATGGGAACTTATTAAAGTATTCTGAAATAATGAGAACACGGCCTGGGAGAGTGAAGACAGTCAACCTCTTATTGTTGTTACTATTTAAATCTCTGCGCAGGGGAGGGAAATTATGCTTCTCCCTAGTGGCCTGAGGCGATGTCTTGGATGAAAGCACATTAAATTAAAGGGGACAGGAGACGGTGAAACATTCCAAGACGAGGCAGCCAGACAAACCAAATCCTCTCCTTAATCTTTATCTGTGATTCGTGGCGATTGGTGAACATGAGCAAGCGGCAGCGTACCGAGCAGCACGGGGACCGACGCTACCACACAGCAGCAGAGGGTGAAGGTGATGCGACCGGCTGCGTCGGGACAGTCGGGAGGTTTGATGGGGACGCAGAAATAGAGTGCGTAGAAGATCCCAGCAGCAATCATAAGAGAAGCCAGGACCGACAAGAAAGCAGGAACGCGGCCAGAGTGGCAGCATTTACACTGGCAGCAGCACTGTCCACAATCGGAGGATTCCTGTGCAGCCTCGCGGAGCTCCACCTGGCCCTCTGAGCTCCACACCGTCAGCTCCACGCTCTCCGGGGGTGGGCTTATCAGAGGTCGACCCTCGTCCACGGTGCAGTAAACACTGGGGGATTCTGGGCTGCATCGTGTCACGTTTAGGCCATTGGGAAGGTTTCCCTGAGAGGCCGGGGTGGCGCAGCTGATGCAGTTTTCTGTGGTGGCGTCCACACTCTGCTCTGTGATGATGTTGGGGCTGCAGACATTTTGATCCTGCTCCTTCTCTTTGGTGACATCTGCTCTTGACTCCTCCGGGAGGTCGTCTGTGGGCTGCTGATGGCGGAGAGCAAAGCCTGTTCAAACCAGATCAGAGTTCAACATCAGACCAATCCAGATCAGCCAGCCATTCCATGCTTAACACAAACAACAACCAACAATTTCAACAACTGGGTTGAAATCCCTCTTGAAGGATTTCTTCCAAAAAAATGGCATCAAGTCTTGAATCCGTCTATCCTTTCTAATGAACACGGGTGCTTATCTACTTTGAAGCATCCAGTGGGCAGAGAGAGGCCAAGTGAGCCTGCTGCAGTGATCGGTTCTGACTGGAAGTTAATGCACAAAAAGAGCTTCAACAAAATACCCACAATCATCTGACAACAAAATGGTTCTTGGTTTGATTCCAGATCCTGTCTTTTGTGATAACACCATAAACAATAGACTTTCTGACCTGATATCATCTTAACGCTCTCTGGGCATGCTTTTTATTTTGAATATTTTCTCCATCAGACAGTAAAAAACAATAATAACTCACCCCTTGTCTGACTGGTTGCTGGTGGCTGTTCAAGAGAACGCTGGGAGCCAGAGAGGGAGTTGGAGGACGAGTGCAGCTCCTCCACCGAGGACTCTGGGCTGTCAGACACTGGGGCCAAGGAGATCTGCGTGTCCAGGTCCAGGAACGGCGAGAAGGACAGTCTGGTTGGATCGATGTCCTGGAGCTGGTTGATGATGTCACTGATAGACTCCTTCATGCTGTCGAGCTCCTTCGCGTTCTGCTTGTTAGCAGCCTGAAGACCAGCGGTGCTCATAGTCACGTGACCGGAGAAGAATCTGGTGGAGGAGCATCAAAATTTCATCTCATATTCTTTCGTACCACAAATGAACTTTTTAATTATTCTGTTCCTTTAGAACGAGCTCAAGCACGACACACGGACCTGCTGAGCAAGGCTTGTAAAGTTAACATTTTCAAAACTGCAAATGAAACATTTTGTGCCTACACTTGTGTGTATTTACCCTGGATTAAAAGTAAAAACGTGTTTATTGATAAAAGTGCTAAAAATACTGAAGGTAATCAATTAAAATGTGGCTGTTCAGAAATAACTTACAGGAAGTTGGAGTTTATCTTGGTAACAGTGCCAGGGCTGGTTTGATTGATTTGCTTCATTGTTTGTAATGAGAACTTTTTTCATTAATGAGCGAAGAGAATTAAACTCAGATAACAGTCTGAAGCCCTTCCAGATAGATTTATCAATAACAGACTCATATAAGGTGATGATAATACCAGTGACATAAGTACTGAAGAACTCTGTATCATTATCATTCAAGAAAACATTGAGGAACGACCTTTTTTTGACTTTTATTATTACTTTATTTCGCTGACTTTGTAGCTGGGGTTTTATGAAAAGACCTCTGGGATGTCTCTCCATAAACTTTAAAATGAGCACAGATCTGGCTCGCTTCAGAAAACTGGAAACGGGTGAAGCAGTTGTCGTTCTGAAGGTCGGAATTTAAAGCATCGATTCGTCTTAAACAGTAAAATATAGAGACATTTTTCAAAAACAGAACTGACAGCAAGTGAGAGATGATGGAGCGACCGAGGCTGGAACAGTGTTAGAGAGAATGATGAGCTACTATGGCAGATTTTCATCAGTTCAGCAGATTTAACAGGAGAAAATACCTCCACCCTCAAAGAAAATAAATATGACATAAGACAATTAAAAACCATCAGTTCATTACCATTAATGATGTTGTATAACCAGGGCGTGTTACCAATATAGAGTAAATAATTGCCACTAATGTTAACTTTTAATGTTTTATTGTGGCACGATTGCGATACAGAAACTTTAAGATTTTATTTTCGTTATTTTCATGATTGGGCCATTTTTTTTTTCTTTTCGAAAATGAATAATGTAATCTAACACACATCTTCGTTATCGGATCTTCGTCAACATCTACAGCTGAATTTGGAGCCCTTTCCCCGGCATTTATCTGCTTTAGCGCACGTCCAACGAGGTCGCGAAACTTTGCAAGCCAAACGTGCGGCGAGGCGCTTTCTCCAAACAAATGAGGACATTACCATGTATAGAGGGCAATTATGTCCGCTCTGCCTCCGAAGATGGAGGGAAACCAACCTCGGACGCGCAAAGTCTGCGATGTGCACGCTTCTGCCTCTGCGGGGTAAAATCCCGCACAACAGCTCTCCCGCAAAGTTTGCGCCGCAGGAAGTGGCTCGTTTGGTGATAAATAAAGCAAACGAGGCCGGCGCGCGATTAAATCTGTGCGCGCAAAAGAACCAAAGCAAAAAGCTCTGAAACCTAATATCCCATGTCCACTCAGCGGTTAATAGTGGCGCAGCGTTCACGCACCACGGTGATTTCATTTGGCTCCATTGTGCAGCCGCCTCTCTCAATCAGAAAGTGACAAATGGACTTACTTCCGTCGGAGGTTGTAGATTATTTAGTGAGTTTGCACTCACAGAAAAGTCCGTCCGTCTGTTGTCTGCCTGCCTGCCCTCCCCCTCCGTTTGCTTTTTGTCTTCCAGGATCCAGAACTTCTGAATCAAATTTCAGGACGGACAAAATACACGGCTTTTCCTCCGCCCACACCAGTGGGCTTTTTTTTCCCTGGCTGGGTACTGTGTCAAACACCATATGGAGCAAATAAAACCAGAGGAGCATGAGGAGGAGGAGGCATGCAGCACTTTCTCTCAGTTTACCTCCAAATTCAACATTAACAATCACATCCATCACAAACACCTTTTCTAAACATTTACACTAAAACTAAACCTCACAAACTCAACACAAACAGGATTTACTGTGTTTGTATTTTTAATGAAAAAAGGAGAATAACTTGATCATGCTGCTAATATTCATTAAGCGCAGCAGCAGCTTCTATAACCATCCTATTATATGAAATCTATTTGAGTCTCTCTGTGGACAACTGATAATGTTTAAACGATAAAAACAAAAATTAACCTATCGCTATGGCCCCTGAGTCATTAAACAAAGATCAGCTATTTCATTCTTCTGCACCACTGATGAAATCCACAGCTGCGGCTTCTCGCAGCTTTTCAAGCATTCAGAAAAACTGTGGAGAAAATCTGTTTGTTTTCCCATTAAATGTCCAGGTCACTTTATTCCATATAAAAGCTTTCTGGACGGGTGTGGATTTAACAGTATAGTTGATAAATAAAATTCCACATCAGCCTAAACAACATATTTCAAGTATTGTTTGGAATATACACACATATTAAGAGGGTGGCAGTTTACTGCCCCACTGTGGAACGAGCAGGAGGGATCTGGTGAGGAATGACCTGGAGAATGTTTGAAATACCGATTCGCTCTTCTTCACCAGAGAACAGAGCAGGTCCACCGCAAAACATCAGAATTCACATCAGGTGACTCCACAGGAATCCAGCTTTGAGCAAAGGCAGGAAAGGAGCAAACATTAGCTGTCAAAGTCCTGGAAAGTTGGGGGGCGGGGGTCCGGTTAGTCCTCTGACAGCAGTCGGTGGAAGTGATCCTTCCTCTTCTTCAGCACCTCCCGAAAATCCTCCTGAAAAAACACAGCGGGAGATATTCAAACAGGGATGAGGAAAGAGCTCAGGCAGATGGCGCTGCAGATAGACAGAAAGTGTCTGGCTGCTTTAAACAAAACCAGTCAACAAGCTGCCAAAGACAATGGACCAATTCTGGGGCGAGTGATGAAGGAAGACACTTTTAAACAGCTTGTTAGATGCAGATGTTGTATGGACTCTGAGACAATGTCAAGTTTTGTTCTTCTTGTAACACATTTAACACAGCTGGTCAATGTGTTTTTCATACGTCCCTAAAGGAGAGAGGACTACTGAATAAAATACTGATTTACCACTGCAGTCAGTCTCTCCAGGGTGGGGATCAGCTTCTGGAGCTCTCTGTCTTCTGCCTCACCCGTCCAGCTCTTGATGGGAATTGTGTTTGACAGCTGCGCGCACGCACACACACACACACACACACACACACACACAGAGTTGGGAGATGATAACATGAAATGATGCTACACTGACACCAAAGAATAAAGTTTTAGTGAAAACTACATTAAAAACTGCAACAGTGAACACTGCTTAACAGCACTGTTGGTGTTCCATTAATGATATAACAGCTGTGGTTCAAAGATCATGTGGACAGAAGAAGACAGAATGAACCAACAGGCTGACTGAGATGCTGAACCAGCCTTGCTTCCGGTGGACTGCTCATGATGCTGGTTGGCTTAATCAATGTCTCATTTCATTATTTTCCTGCTTATAAACAAGCTCGACAATTTCAGCTGAGATTTATCCCCTAGCAAAATACTAGCAACACGTCATCCCAGGTTGAGCTGATGTGCAGAACGCATTGATGCAAACGTCACTTTGCCTGTTCGAGTTAATGATTTTTAACCTTTCCCTTTTGTTTGATTGTACAAAGACATCACGTGGCTTTTGCCGGAGGCACTCTTTGTCGACAGTTAACGTGATTTGCCGACAAGTGTAGCGGTGTACCAAACAAACAGAACTCTGTATAAGAGTAGAGTCTACTACAGTCTAAAAACTACAGCTTCACAGTACTTACATGGTACGGGTACGTATAAGGCATGTTGTCCAGAACAACTGTCTTGGTTAGATCCCTGCCGAGGATGCTGAGATCCTTGATGTAGTGACCACGTACACAAATGCAGTCTTCCTGATACAGACGATGTCTACAAAGAAAACCAGTTGTTACTAGCGAAGCTTTCGCTTTCTTATGACAATACAGCTGTTTCTGCAGTGAGGAAGAGGTAACCTAATCAAACACACCGAAAGACTTTTCTCTGTGGGTCCAGGATGTTCAGGATCTTCTCGGCGTACTCCCTCTTTGCACACGTATAAACAAATAGCTGTGAAGGACAGAGAGATCAAAAATGTAAATAAAAGGGAACATGTGGTGGACACACTGCATCTGCAGGACAGTGACAACACCAGAGAAGAACTCATTGGCTAAAGCCGGGGACACACTACACGGCTTTCCGAGTTGGTGAGGCACTTGGGCCGTTCATACTACAAGAATCTCTAGTCGCGTAGTGTGAACGCCAGGAGCATTGGGTGTTCACACTACAAGACTCGTCTGAGGCGGGAGTGTTCACACTACGCGATTCGCTCCATCAGGAGGCGTGAGCGACTGCGCTGACATGAGAAGTACATGGCTACACACACACACACACACACACACACACACACACACACACACACACACACACACACAGCGCGCAAGCCTGTTATTGTTGTAACTTGCCCTTACAAATGTTGTTGGTCCCGGATTTTATAATAACTTTCCCACACAAAATGCCACTTATAGTCCAGTGCAATGTATTTTTCTTATTCATGACGCATTTTTTGACTGATTCGACTCCGGGGGGACTCATAGTCCGAAAAACACGGACTAGCATACTTTTATTAAAACTACAAAACAACCATGTACAGTTCAAACTGTACAGTTTACAAAAAAAAAAAACAAAAAACAGATGACTTCAAATGGTTTCAACGTCAGGGTCACAACTACGCAGTCTGCTGAAAACTTTTGTTCTGTTTGCATTGCGGCGGTAGTGGCGTGGAGATTGGTGCAAAAGGTCGGTGTGGAGTGGGGTTGGTGCGGACAGTGGCTGAGTCTCCTGTGTCCGCTCACCTCACAAAACCATTTTTCTATCTCCTGTCGTTTCTTGTTGCTCTGCTCTGCTGCAGCCGCTGTACTGATCTTTTTCACTTCCTTCTTTTACGGCAACGTCCACGTCTGCTCTCATTGGCTGGAGCTCTTTCTACGTCACCGCGAGCAGACTGGATATCTGGCAGGTTTGATACCCAGTTTTGCACCTGCGACTCCGTGTGGGGCGTCGCCAGGGTCATTAATCGAGTCTTCAAGGTACTTAAGCTCAGTCGCCAAGCTGATTAGTGCCACACCCCGATTTGGGTGAGGGCGAGTCGTGGCGTCTAAGATGCCGAAACTCGTGCAGTATGACCTCAGCTTAAGCTAACAGCACTTGTTAGTTCACTTTTGATTAAAAAAGTCACTAACCATTCTAGAAAATAGACATTTTCAATTAGAACTGGTCAGTAAATGAGCACATACCTCGTAATTTTTTGCCATTGAGCGCAGAAACTCTGTGACGTGTGGTCGTAGCTTCATGTATACCTGTGGGTGACAGAGAAGATGATTCAGTAAATGTACATGTTGGAGTACATGTTGGAGCACATAGCACATTTATGCACATATCATCTTTGCAGAGATCCAAAAAACGTCCTGATGTAATTTTAGGGACCTAAAAATAGCTGCTGGGGAACTGATTACCTTGTACTGGTTGTCCTGGAAAGTGGTGTAATATGTGTACTCAGCTTCCTCGATCACATTAAGCGAGCTGAACATCAGGGTCTCCTCCTGGAAAGACACAGGTGCCGTGTGAGGAGGTATGTTAACCCAAGCTGAATACAGCCCAGAGGGTAAAACTCACCAGGTCGACCACCAGTGTCGCCTCTGGGGTGCTCCTGGTCTTTGGGGGAATATCTCTGGGTTGAGGCTGTGCACACTGAGACTTAGCTGGCATGTTCTTAATGAACCTGCAACTGAAATAATACGAATGGGATTCTTAGTATGCAATAGTCACTGTCCCCACAGAGCCACGGTTCACTTGTGTCTGCCGTTTTCAGAAACTGGAAACCGGTACTGTCCTGCTCTTGATCACAAATGTTGTCACTCTCATCATGAACTACAGACTACAGGGAGAGTGAAACAGAAAACACAGATGAAAGACTCAACATTGGTGTTGTTATCAGTGATGATTAACCTCCAAGTCATCCTTTGATGCAAATCTGGCTCAGAAACATTTACATATACCAGCATGTGCCACACAAGGCTGGTGTCCTGATACTAAGACATACTGGTGGAGCACATCTGCAAAAGGTTTTACACTCACGGATTGAAGATGTCGTCCTCCTCGTCTTCAGCCAAAGGATCAATGGACCCAAAACTAAATACACACTGTTCTGGACTCAGCAACACATTTCCTCTGTCTGAAAACTTCACGTCTGGACAGAAAAAACAAACACAGACACGCATGTAGTATAAGAAACACAGGTGTGATGTGAGAACCTTTATACCTGGATGGGATTTCCCTATTTCCATTAATGCAACGCCAACATTCATTACCGAACAATCAGCCGTTAGAAAGATCATAAACAGGCCATTTAGGACAGGAATAGCAAGCTCATCTAATGAGGGGCTAAAGGAGCGCCCATGGATCAAGTACACTAAGCACATTTTTTCCCATAAAGAATTAAGTATTTTAAATCCTCCCCACAGTATAAAACAGTCCTCCAGTGACCGCAGCTGCACTTACTCTCTTTGCTGGGCGTGAGAAAACGCACGATGGGAGAATAAACGTTTGCGGCTGTAGTGTTACGGGTGGCAACTGGGTCAATCTCTGACAAAATGTGCTCACGACGCGGCACGGGCCTGACTGGAGTCTTGAAAGCCACATCTTGACCAGAAGATAACACACAGTCATAAGGCAACAAGTGAATGGAGGAAAACAACTGAATAGTGAAATAAATTATTAACTTAAAAGGTACAAAAACATTCAAACGACCAAGCTAGCAGCTACTGAACCTACCTGTTTCCCTGCTCTCAACAGCAATGGCTCGCCTCCGTTGTTGGCCACCAGGCAGCGGACGCCTCCTCATTGTAGGGATGCTATTATCCGTGTGAGGGAGGTCATTATTTGTGGTCACTTCATTCTACATGATGAAAATAAATACAACACCGTAAGGTGTGATTCAATGCATACATGAAACGAATCAAGCCTTATGTGCCATTGATCTATTTCCATAAATGACAATATAAGCATCAATTACCATTTTAAATTAACTGTAAAGACAAAAATGTCCCACCCTGCCTTTAAACTGTTTGTCTTCAATTAAACATGTCTAATTGCCTTCACAAGTTCGTCTCTTGTGTTTAGAAATTGCTACCAAAGATAAACCAGACCAGTCCAAAGTTTTTTATGGTCTCAGGTCTTGGCTGATTATTTTTATTTGATTAGTTGCACATTAAAAGAATAATTTCGACCACTCAGTGTAATCATTGCAGCTGAAAGGTAAATAGAAGGCATGGTTGTGACACAATGACCTACTTCTGCTGGGAGCCCCCCACCTCTCAGATGCAGCTGGCCTGTTTAACCTGCTGCCTCAAAGCGTAAATCTCATCACTCGACCTTTCCACGTCATTGCATCTCACGGCAAAACGGCAATATGGTCCGGTAAGGTTTGTGTTACTGGAACGGGTTTACAACTAGGTGATGGGGGGAAACCTGCCCGGTCGCGTTAGATCCACAAATTTAATATTTCCTGATGAAACAACCCAGATCTGAAGGATCACATATGACCTGGGTAACACGGAGAATGGAGATGACCCCTGTGAACCCTGGCTAAACCTGTCTTATTCCTCATGAAAACTAAAATTCACGAAAGACGACTAGTACGTCATTGATTTGCTGTATCAACTAAAAAGACCTGGTGTTTGTAGTATTTCAAGCACGTTACTGTCCGGTTGCCATTACTGCTTTTTATTTACAAGGTAACAACGCCCCCTATTGTGACATCTATGAACAGAAACCAAGGCAATTAAATGAAGAAAAGGTTACTAGAACTACCGAGTATGGCAATAGACACTGCGGCTTGAAAGTAGTAACATCCATACTTTATTTTTGACGTATTAATGTTGCAGTAACCAGTAAGTTTACCTTAGCTTGAATCGGGCTTTCAGTCGCTGATAAGGTTAACCGCGTTGGCCTCGGCGTCGCTTTGTTGGACGGCCGGCGGCTATTCCTCGGCGTCTCTGGGCGAGGCGTGAGTGTTTTTTGAGACCTGAGTCTCATATTTTCTTTCTCAGACTTGACTTTTCGATATCCAGAAACGATTGTCCGTCGTGTTATTTAGGGTCAAATTTACTATTTTGTGCTTCTCTTCCCCCTTCCTCAGTAGGTTAGTTTCCGCTTTGGATGTAAGCCCGCCCCTTCTCTGATTGGTTAACCCCAAACCCGACCCTAAACTCACCAACCGAACGTCAAGAAACATTTATGATAGCCAATCAGATGTAGGATAGGGTGGACCTTAACGATTACAACGACCGAGAGCGATGGTGTTCTGTTTCGAGCGTCTTCCCGAATGGGCTTGTTTTTTAAATCTGCCGGGGTTTGATAGGTTCACCATTGCCGGGGCTGCAAGTGGGCCGCCCTGCCGAAGAGTCCAGCGTCAACGTGCGGCGCTGGTCACGTTGCAGGGCAGGAACCCGGAGCGAGCGGTAACGTCAGTGTAGAGTCTAGATCAGGGGTGTCAAACTGATTCCACAAAGGGCCATGTGGCTGCAGGTTTTTTTTCCAACCAAGCTACAGCACACCAGACTGAAGTTGTTTAATCAACTGATCTGAGTCTTCAGACAACTGATTGGTCAAACTCTGTGTGCTTGATTGGTTGGAACAAAAATCTGCAGCCACACGGCCCTTTGTGGAATCAGTTTGACACCCCTGGTCTAGATATTCATTTACAACGGTCTTGATCTTGGCAAATATTGCACATTTATTTATGTAAACACATTTGATCACAGACATTTTTAGTCCCACCAATTTAACTGCCACGATACGGTTAACTGATACTTAATTATGTATTTGCAACAGGCAAAAGTGAGATATTTTGCATTAATTAAATAATTATGGTCTCGATTTATCACTGCGCTTTTATATAGGTCGACATTAAAGAGTAAAGCTTTATTTGTATTTCTGTTTGTATTGGAGCAGAATATTTAATTGCACATTTAAATTAATTATCTTCTATTTGAATGAGTAATTTCTGGTCATCGGTCATTAAGGTGACATTCATTCTGTTTCTGCATTGAGGCATACATTTGATTGTTAGAATATTTTGAATCGTAGAATTACAATGTCTCAATAAACCAAGTCCAGGAAAATACCAGGTTGTTCTAACGCACCCTATTCCGTTTTGGCACCATTGAACATGTTTTTCTAATTATCCTTACCCACAGTCATCTGCACCAAGCGTGGAGAATGTGTTCCCCTGAGTGTCCAATTTCAGGAGGCAATTATGATGGTGGAGCAGCCTGGAAAGCGAAAAATTTCGACTCCTGATTTCAAATGGAATGGTTCAAGATGTATCAGTAGAGGACGCTGGCATGCAGCAGTTGGCAAGACCAAATGCAGCACTTTAAGTTATAAACAAATGAATAAATTATTGTAATATAACCACTAGCACAACACAGTATCCGCACCTCAATCCCTAATTGCATGCTATTTTCTGAACCAGGACAGTAATTAGTACAGATTCCTGGCTATAGCTACAGATTAGATTTTACATATACAAACCAGCAGCAACTCACCTTTCCACAGCATGGAAAGTGAGACTGTGACAGCATGGTATAATAGTATTTACTACATACTAGAATACAGAAATTACAAAAGTTTGAAACACTGGACGCAGGCTTTGACCATTAATTCTTTGGAGCATATTTTTGTTTTCTCGTAGACAAACTGAGCTTTGGCCCTGCGAGGTACTTCCGCATACGTCATCAGAATCAGAAGGTAAAGGCGTGGTCTCTCTCGGATCTGATCGTCTGTCGCGAGGACTAGACTTCTCCCTCTCTTCTCTGCAGAGTCGTGAACTGTGAGTTTATGTAACTTATTGCAGCTCCTTGGTAATCCAGCATTCATATCATCGTGTATTCTCAGATTTGTCTTTCCTCGTGCTGGATTAGTAAAGTTATTTGTTGACAAAGTTATTTCCAGGAGGCCTGCAAATATGTTTTCGATGTGTACATGCTATTAATCCTGCGGTGACCAATTGTTTTAAAAATTCCACCCTCCAAAATGGCCTCATCCATCCTCGACAGCATGCCTGGAACCTCCACAGGGTCGAGTCCCGGATTATCTGAATTTCTGGGAGGAAGCGAATGAGCCAAGGCAGGATACTAATGCAGAGCCTGTGTTTGAGCCATACAGCTGAAGTAAATGCCAACCTGCTGGGTCCTCTGATGTGTTTAAAGTGCGTTTTCGTGCCAGAAAAGGGCATGAAAAACTTGGGCGTTCGATTTATTTATGTACTTTTGGACAAAATATCTATTTTATTTTTTTAATCAGCGTGACTGAAGTACTGGAGTCGGTTGGGCAATAAATCAAGCCAAGTAAAATAAATTCACAATGACGCCACAAAGTTTTGTTTTACACTGTTTACGAATAGATAAATCAACATCGTTAATTGGGAATTTAAAGATGCAACAATATGTATTTGAGAAAACTTTGTAGCATTATAAAACAGGCCTTGGCAGGCATTTAAAGTGTAATGCTTTATGAAATGCACTATTTTAAGTAAGAACTTTTACAGTTTGATACATTGGCGATTTGATTAAACCAAATAAAAGGCTTTAGTTTCAAGTTCACGGAAGTACAAGTTTCCGTTAAATAACGTGATGTGTAATTTACGGTGTTATATGCATACCTACTGGTGAAGACGCAAAACATATTTTCGTTCACCATTTATTTCACTACATTGGCTTTGATGTGCAAACAGCATGCAAGTATAATGAATATTATATCTGCGCTGGGGATTTTATTGAATGCAGATCTTGTTCCTGCAGGCCGTGTCTTGTAATCAGATGATTCCCTGTGGCTCCGAGGAGGTGGATGAGGCCAGTAAAAGCGCCCGCGGAGCTTATCTGAAGTGGAGAGAGCTGTCAGGCATGGAGAGAGCCCGCGTTATGCTGGAGGCCGCTCGCATTATCAGGGTAATCGTTTAACATGACTGGGAAAATGATCACATGACAGTTTGGCAATAGAAAAGAAGTGGATCAGGCAGTAAAACACACATTATTTAATAAACATGATCTGCAGAAGGCCTCTTGTTTGCACACTGTAAACCATTAACGAGGTTACTGAGTTCTTTTCCTATTATTTTCTGGGTCTTTATTTGGTGTACAGGAATGACTAAAGGAAGGTTTCTGTTTGAACAAATGGATTGGTATAATAAAAAAGACCATAAAACACAAAAATTTGGTAGTAAAATCTGGTGGTAGCTCAGTCTGTGAGGACGTGCTGGAAGCCTGAGTTTTCCTGGATAAATATGTCTGAGTGATTTGTGGTCCAGAAAGTGTTTTAGCATGTTTGTAATGGACCAGACCTTTGTGCATGTCTTGAATCCAGAGTAGAATTAAAATATTCATGAATCATTCCAACTCAAAACAGGAAGAAAGGACAACCTGCCTGCTTAAAGCTGGAAGTGATCAACTGTGGCAAATCAATCCACGAAAGCGCTGGTGGATATTGATGTTAACGTGGCAGTGTATTGAGTACTATGCTGGTCTGGCTGGTGCACTTGTAAATTGAGTACATCATTTTCTTTTGTTTTTAAGTTGTGTTTGGTTTTTCTTAACTTTGTGTTTCGCCCTTCGAAGGCGAGCACATCCAGCTCCCCGGTGGAACATTTGCCTACACCCGGAAGGCATGGTGTGTGTGTGGAATGGGGCCTGGAATTATCCTTGAATTACAGCAGAAGTCTGCTCCTGCTCTGGCATGCGGTGGTTCACGGTTGCCAGGTGAAGACATTTCTTTTGCAGTTGGTGTGAAGAGGGTGTGTTGTCAGGTAATGCGTGGTGTTTAAGCCTTCTCCCCTAGCGCCTGCTGACGCTGTTGACCTGGCTGAGATCTACAAGGCGAGGTCCCAGCGGAGCTCTTCTGCGTGGTGCAAGGGGCAGGGCAGTGCAGCTGCTCTGCCATCATCCAGCGGTGGCCAGTCTCTCTTTTACCGGGGTACCAGCGGGTAAAAGTCTGACGAGCGCAAGATGAGTCTTGAACTGTTCTTCCAAGACAATGGGCAGAAAGCTTGATCCACCGCTGTTTGTTTTGGGGTGATGATGTCTATGAGGGGTGGCGCAGGTGACCCTGGAGCTGGAAATCCCCCTCCTCATCTTTAAAGACTGCGAACTGGAAAATGCAGTGAAGGGCGCGCTCATGGCGAACTTCCTAACGCAGGGACAGGTGAGGCCTTACCTGTTGCTGTTGGTCGGTCCCGACCCGGCTCATTGCATGTGTCTCCCGACGACCGTTCCACACGCTCTTGGAGTTTGCTGCGCGGGACCAGGTGCTCGTCCAGAGAGATTATGCCCCAGTTCCTGGAAAAGTGGTGAAGAGGACCAAGGCCATCCCAGTGGGGAATCCTTTGTTGGGCCGGCACTGCCACGCATGGAGGCGTTACGATCAGCAAACCACACCTGGACAAAGTGTTGGGATTAGTCAGTCAGGCCAAGAAACAGGTAAGGTTACAGAAAAAATATTTAAGACTATTGAATAGTGGCTGCTACAACAGGCCCAGTAATAAATAAAGCAACCTGAGGAGGGGCCCATTAGTGACCTGGGCACATGTTTACCTTTTTTTAAATCCAGCATCAGTCAATCGCTTTTATTTCCAGGGAGCCACTGTGCTTTGTGGAGGAGAGCCTTTGATTTGGTGACTGACTGAAGGAGGTTACTTCATGTCCCCGTATGTTCTTGGTAAAAGCAGCGTTGTCGTCAGTCTGTTTTTTTTTTTTTTTGTACTGAAGTGTGAGACCGGCTCCTCTCTACTGTCACAGATAACTGCAAGGATGATATGACCTCGTGGAGAAATCTTGGCCCGTCATGTCTGTTATGGCTTTTGACTGGGGAGGAGGTGATCAGAGACAACACCACCTTTGGACTGGCCTCTGGAGTCTTCACCAGGTTAATGGCGCACTCTCGAGTCTGACACTTGTGCTGTGCTTTGAAGATAACCGTTATCAGCTGAGCTGGATTGGGATTTGGTACTTGCAAATCTTGCACATACCACACAGCTTTGCTGTGGTATGTGCTGGTGTACACTGGCCAGAGAGAAAATAACCCGGGGTTTCTGCTGCAGGGATATTATTTCTCGAGCCACCAGCGTGGCTGAACCTGGAGGCTGGGACCTGCTACATCATGCTACAACATCAGCCTGTTGGGGAGTCACTTCGGAGGATATAAGCACTCAGGTGAGTGTGGCAGCTTTACGCTACAGGTTTCCTGAAGAACAGGTCATGTGACTGTACACTAACAAAGTTTGTCCCCCCATTTTGTCAGGCTTTGGAAGAGAGAACGGTCAGGTGACAATGGAGTGTCTCCCAGCTGAAGACTGTGGTGGTGGAAATGGGGCGATGTGGACAGTCTCTTTACGAGGCTCCCTCTCCCACGTTCTCACAGCTGAGAGCTATAAATGAGACTAATATTAGCTTGTGGAATTACAAAAAGAGTCTTTCATTTCTGTTCCTACTTCCAGTTCTGAAATCTGAACACGACACACTTCATTTGTTGAAATAAAGTTTAATTGAAAGACTCTTGGTTGTAAATGCGGAGTGTACTCTTGTTAAAATTTCGCGGTCTGAAAATACACAAAGATCTGTATCATATGCAACAGGGTCGTTGGCGCGCCTGGTGTGGGCCCAGCCCTTGCCATGGGGCCTGGCCAGGCATAGCATGAAGAGATAACATGGGACCCTCTTCCCGTGGGCTCACCACCTGCAGGAGGGGCCACAGGGGTTGGGTGCAGTGTGATTTGGGTGGCAGCCGAAGGCGGGGACTTGTGATCCGATCCCTGGCTGCCAGAAGCGGCTCTAGGGATGTGTGGCGTCACCACTCTGATGGGGAAGGAGCCTGAGCTGGTGCGAGGTTGAAGTTCGATTAGATATAGTCGGCCTCACCTCGACCTGCAGAACTCCAGAACCAACCTTCTGCGGAAGGAGTTGAGACTCTCTTCCACTCTGGAGTTATCAATGGGGAGAGGTGCCGGGCAGGGTTGGCAATTCTTGTGCCCCAGCTTGGTGCCTGTGTTACCCGGTGAAGAGCGAGAGGAGTAGCCTCCCTCCATGTGTGGGTGAGGCGGATCCTGACTGTTGTTTGTGCCTATGGCCCGAACAGCAGTTCAGCATATCCACCCTTTCTGGAGTCCTTAGAGGAAGTACTACAGAGTGCTCCTTCTAGGGGGGGTCCCTTGTCCTCTGGGTGACTTCAATGCTCGCATTGTGGCGACAGTGAGACCTGAGAAGCGTGATTAGGAAGTATAGCCACCTGATCTGAACCAGAGCGGTGTTCTGTTGTTGGACTTCGCGCTCGTCTGAATTGTTCATGAACACCATGTTCAGGTATAAAGGTGCCCATATGTGCACTTGGCACCAGGACACCGTGAAGCGCAGTTGATGATCGGTTGCGGCGCATGGTCCCGAACCTCCCAGGTGAAGAGAGGGGCAGAACTGTCAACCGCTCACCACCTGGTGGTGGGGGAGGATGCCGGACAGACCCGGCAGACCCAAACGTATTGTGAGGATATGGGAATGCCTGCTTCAGTCTCCTGTCAGAAGGAGCTTCAACTCCCACCTCTGGGAGAGCTTCAACCATGTCCCGGAAGAGGTTGAGTCCAAGTTGACCATGTGGACCATGTTCCACGCCTCCATTGTTGAGTCAGCCAACCGGTGCTCCGGCCGCAAGGTGTTGTGGCGGCAATACCCGAACCCGCTGGTGGACACCGCCAGTGAGGGATGCCGTGAAGCTGAAAGAAGAGAGTCGTATCAGGCCTTGCAGGCCTGTGGGACTCTGGGGCGGCAGATGGGTACCGGCCCGGGCCAAGCAGAGAGTGCAGCTGCGGTCGCGAGGCAAAGATCAGGGCATGGGAAGAGTTTGGTGAGGCCATGGAGAACGACTTCCGGACGGCTTTGAAAACTTTCTGGACCACCATCCGGCGTCTGAGGAGGGGAAGCAGTGCACTGTCAGCACTATGTACAGTGGAGATGGCGCCTGCTGACCCTCGGAAAACTCAGGATGTTGTCAGATCAGTGGAAGAGAATATTTTGCAGGAACCTCCTCAATCCCACGACCGCCTTCCAGTGAGGAAGCGGGGCCTAGGGAGTCAGAGGCGAATTTACCGTATCTCCGGGTCTGAGTTGCCGAGGTTGTTAAGAAACTTCTCGGTGGCGGATTGCCGGTAGTAAGTTGAACTCGTTTCCGGTGAGGGTTGGACTCCGCCAGAACTGCCCCTTTGTCACCACGAATGGCGGCTGGGATGAGAATCTTCTCAAGTCTGAGATCATGGTTCTTGGCCGGAAAAGGTGGAGTGCCTTCTCTGGGTTAGGAGAATCCTGCCCCAAGTGGAGTTCAGTACCTTAGGGTCTTGTTCACAGTGGGGAGAGAATGGGCGGGGAGATGGGCAGGCGAATCGGTGCGGCGTCTGCAATGTCACGGACTCTGCCAATTAGGACCAAGATTTTACATATACAAACCAGCAGCAACTCACCTTTCCCACAGCATGGAAAGTGAGACTGTGACAACATGGTATAATAGTATTTACCACATACTAGAATACAGGAAATTACAAAAGTTTGCAACACTGGGTATGGCTTGCTGACCATTAATTCTTTAGACATATTTGTTTTCTCGTAGACAAACTGAGCTTTGGCTCACGAGAGCCAGTACTTCCACTTATCGTCATCAGAATTAGGAGGTGAAGGCGTGGTCTCTCTCGGATCTAGTCGTCTGTCGCGAGGACTAGACTTCTCCCTCTCCTCTCTGCAGAGTCGTGAACTGTGAGTTTATGTAACTTATTGCAGCTCTTGGTAATCTAAAGCATTCATGTATCATCGTGTCCTCAGTTTGTCTTTCCCTCGTGCTGGATTAGTAAAGTTGTGGTTGACGCATGACAAAGTTGTTTCAGGAGGCCTGCACATATCTGTTTTCATATACATGCAATTAATCCTGCAGTGACTTCAATTGTTTTAAAGGGGCTACACCCTCCAAATGGCCTCGTCCATCCCTCGGCAGCATGCCTAGACCTCCACAGGGTCCGTGGTGGTCCCCGGATTATCTGAATTTCTGGGGAGGGAAGCGAATGAAACCCAGGCAGGATACTAATGCAGAGCCTGTGTTTGAGCCTGCAACTGGTAAATGCAACCCTGCTGGGTCCTCTGATGATGTGTTTAAAAGTGCGTTCGTGCCAGAAAGGGCGCATGTGAAAAACAGTGGATCGGTTATTTATGTACTTTTGGACAAATATCTATTTTATTTTATTTTTATCAACATATGAAGTACTGGAGGGATTGGGCAATAAGTCAAGTAAAATAAATTCTGACACGCCACAATGTTTTGTTTTACACTGTTCTGAATAGATAAATCAACATCGTTAATTGGGAATTTAAAGATGCAACAATATGTATTTGAGAAAACTTTGTGGCATTATAAAACAGGCAGGCATTTAAAAGTGTAATGCTTTATGAAATACTATTTTAAGTAAGAACTTTTACATTTTGATACATTGGCGATTTGATTAAACCAAATAAAAGGCTTTAGTTTCAAGTTCACGGAAGTACAAGTTTCCGTTAAATAACGTGATGTGTAATTTACGGTGTTATAACCACCTACTGGTGAAGACATAAACATGTTTCGTTCACATTTATTTCCTACATTGGCTTTGATATTACAAACAGCATAAATATAATGAATATTATATCTGCGCTGGGGATTTTCTATTAAGATGCAGATCTTGTTCACCAGGCCGTGTCTTGTATCAGATGATTCCTGGCTCCGAGGAGGTGGATGAGGCCATTAAAAGCGCCCGAGGAGCTTATCTGAAGTGGAGAGAGCTGTCAGGCATGGAGAGAGCCCGCGTTATGCTGGAGGCCGCTCGCATTATCAGGGTAATCGTTTAACACATGACCGGGAAATGATCACGCAACAGTTTCTAATGAAAGAAGTGGATCAGGCAGTAAAACACACATTATTTAATAAACACTTGATCTGCTGAAGGCCTCTTGTTTGCACACTGTAAACCATTAATTTACCCTAGTTCTTTTCCTATTTTATTTTTCTGGGTCTGTTGGTGTATGAAGGAATGACTAAAGGAAGGTTTCTATTTGAACACGTGGATAGTATAATAAAAAGACAAAAAACACAAAAATTTGGTAGTAAAATCTGTTGGTAGCTCAGTCTGGAGACCCGTGCTGACCTGGAGTTTTCCTGGATAAATATGTCTGAGTGATTTGTGGTCCAGAAAGTGTTTTGCCCTGTTTATGACGGTTCATTTTCCAACTCAAAACAGGAAAGAAGGGACAACATAGCAAAGCTGGAAGTGATCAACAACGGCAAATCAGTACGAGCGTAGGTGGATATTGATGTGCGTGGCAGTGTATTGAAATTATGCTGGTCTGGCTGGTGCACTTGTGGGTGAGTACACTCATTTCTTTTGTTTTTAAGTTGTGTTTGGTTTTTCTTAACTTTGTGTTTCGCCCTTCGAAGGCGAGCACATCCAGCTCCCCGGTGGAACATTTGCCTACACCCGGAGAGAGCCCCTTGGTGTGTGTGTAGGAATCAGGGCCTGAATTTCCTCCCTTCAGATTGCAAAAGAAGTCTGCTCCTGCTCTGGCATGCGGTAGGTTGGTTTCCAGTTTGAACATTCTTTGCAGTTGGTGTGAAAGGGTATGCGGTGTCAGAGTAATGCCGTGGTGTTTCAAGCCTTCTCCCCTAGCGCTGTGACGCTGTTATTCTGGCTGAGATCTACAAGGAAGCGGGGGTCCCTGACGGGCTCTTCTGCGTGGTGCAAGGGGGGGCAGAGACCGGTACGCTGCTCTGCCATCACTTAGCGGTGTTTAAGTCTCTTTTTACGAGGTGTACCAGCGGTAAAATACGGCGCGGGTATACGAGTCTTGAACGCTTTATTTCTTCCAGGCAATGGGTAAGCGATCTGCTTCTGTTTGTTTTTGATGATGGAAATGTCTGAAGAAATTGAAGCGGTGGCCTGCGGGCTGAAATCCCCCCTCCTCATCTTTAAAGACTGCGAACTGGAAAATGCAGTGAAGGGCGCGCTCATGGCGAACTTCCTAACGCAGGGACAGGTGAGGCCTTACCTGTTGCTGTTGGTCGGTCCCGACCCGGCTCATTGCATGTGTCTCCCGACGACCGTTCCACCGCTCAGGTTTGCTGCAACGGGACCAGAGTGTGCGTCAAAGAGATTGTACTGATTCCTGGAAGAAATTAATTGCTTGAAGAGGACCAAGAGCCATCCCAGTGAGTTCCTTTGATGGACTTTACCACATGGAAGTAGTTGATCAGCAATACACCTGGACAAAGTGTTGGGATTCCAGTCGATGGAAGCGAAACAGGTAAGGTTGGAAAAATATTCAAGGCTGTGGACTAGTGGCTGCTACAACAGGCCAGTAATAAAAATAAGCAACCTGGGGAGGGTACATTGGTAGGCCTGGGCACATGTTTACCTTTTTAAAATCCGCAATAGAGTGTTAGCTTTATTTCCAGGGAGCCACTGTGCTTTGTGGAGGAGAGCCTTTGGTCCCCAGTGACCCCAAACTGAAAGGAGGTTACTTCATGTCCCCGTGTTCTTGGTAAGCAATTGTCATCAGTCTGTTTTGTTGTACTGAAGTGTGGGCCAGCTCCTCTCTACTGTCTGAATAACTGCAAGAATGATAGCTATTGAAGGAGGAAATCTTCGGACCCGTCATGTCTGTATGGCTTTGACACAAGAGGAGAGTGATCCAGAGGCCAAATAACACCTGCTGGACTGGCCTCTGGAGTCTTCACCAGGTTAATGGCGCACTCCTGGAGTCAGCACTTGTACTGGCGCTGGAGCCAAGCGATTTATCAGCTAGGCTAGATTGAAGTTTGGTACTTGCAAATCTTGCACATACCACACAGCTTTGGTGTGGTATGTTGTGTTGTCCCCCACTGGCCAGAGAAAATAACCAGGTTTCAGCCTGCAGGATATTTCTCGAAGCCACGGCGTGGCTCTGGGAGCCTGGGGCTGGGACCTGCCTCAACAACTACAACATCAGCCTGTTGAAGTCTCCCTTTCGGAGGATATAAGCACTCAGGTGTGATGTATGGCTTTTACCTTACAGGTTTCCCTGAAAGAACAGGTCATGACTGTACACCAACAAAAGTTTGTCCCCATTTTTGCCAAATAAGGCTTTGGAGAGAGAGCGGTCCAGGTGGCAATGGAGTATTACTCCCAGCTGAAGACTGTGGTGGTGGGAAATGAGGCGTTATGGACAAGTCTCTTCTGAGCTCTCTCACGTTCTACTTGGCTTCTGTGGCAGAGCTATAAAATGGAACTAATATTTAGTGTGGAATTACAAAGGTCTTTCATTTCTGTTCCTACTTCCAGTTCACAAATCTGAACACGACCTTACACACTTCATTGTGAAATAAAGTTTAAGTGAAGGCTCTTGGTTGTAAATGCGGGTGTACTCTTGGCCAAAAATTTACAACAGTCTCGAAATACACAAGATCTGTGTCATATGCAGGAGTGCGTTGGGCGGCGCGCTGTGGCGGGCCTTTGCCCATGAAATTTTCGTGAGCATAACTGCAGAGATAACATGGGACCCTCTTCCCGTGGGCTCACCACCTGCAGGAGGGGCCACAGGGGTTGGGTGCAGTGTGATTTGGGTGGCGGCCGAAGGCGGGGACCTTGGCAGTCCGATCCCTGGCTGCAGAAGCTAGCTCTAGGGATGTGTAGCGATCACCACTCCTGATGAGGAAGGCCTGGGCTAGTGCGAGAGGTTGAGAAGTTCCGATTAGATATGAGTGACGGCCTCACCTCGACGCACTTAAGAACTCCAGAACCAACTTCGAGAGGTGGACTCTTCACTCTGAGTTATCAATGGGAAGCTTAGGCTAGAGTGGCATTGTTGCCCAGCTTTGGTGCCTGTGAATTTACCCGGTGGCGAGAGGGTGCCTCCCTCCATGTGCCCGGGTGGGGCGAGGATCCTGACTGTTGTTTTGTGCTATGGCCCGAACAGCAGTTCAAGCATATCCACCTTTTCTGGAGTCCTTGGGAAGTACTGCAGAAGTGCTCCTTCTGGGGTCCTTGTCCTCCTGGTGACTTCAATACTCACATTGGCGACAGTGAGACCTAGAGGCGTGATTGGGGATATATTACACAATCTGAACCAGAGCGGTGTTCTGTTGTTGGACTTCTGTGCTCGTCACAGATTGTTCATAACGAACACCATGTTCAGGCATAAAGGTGCCCTGTCTGTACGCCAGCACCAGGACACCGTGAAGCCGCGGTTCGATGATGGTTGCGGCGCATGTCCCGGACACTCCAGGTGAAGAGGAGGCAGAACTGTGTCGGCATCACCACCGGTGGTGGGGAGGATGCGGACGAACCCGGCAGACTAAGCGTGTTGTGAGAGGATATGGGAATGCCTGCTTGGAGTCCTGTCGAAGGAGCTTCAACTCCACCTCTGGGAAGCTTCAACCATGTCCCCGGAAGAGGTTGATCCAATTCGACCATGGACCATGTTCCACGCCTCCATTGGAGTCGCTAACGGTGCTCCGGCACTTGGGTGTTGTGGCGGCAATGCGAACCCGCTGGTGGACACACCGCCAGTGAGGATGCGTGAAGCTGAAGAGGAGTCGTATCAGGCGCACGGCCTGGGACTCCTGGGCGGCAGACGGGTACCAGCGGGCCAAACAGAGTGTGGCTGCGGCGGTCGCCGAGGCAATGATCCGGGCATGGGCAGAGTTCGGTGAGGCCGCCAGAGGCGACTTCGGACGGCACGAAAACTTTCGGTACGCCGGCGTCTGAGGAGGGGAAGCAGTGCACTGTCAACATGCTGCAGTGGAGATAGTGTGCTGCTGACCTCGCTCAGGATGTTGTGGGTCAGTGGAGAATATTTTGAAGACCTCCCTCAATCCCGCGACCATGCTTCAGTGAGAAGCGGGGCCACGAGGAGTCAGGGCAGGTTCTCGTATCTCCGGTCTGGGGTTGTTAAACTACCGGTGGCGGATTGCCGGTAGTAAGTTGAACTCGTTTCCGGTGAGGGTTGGACTCCGCCAGGGCTGCCCTTTGTCACCGAATGCGAAGCGGCTGGGATGAGAATCAGCACCTCCAAGTCTGAGATCATGGTTCTTGGCCGGAAAAAGGTGGAGTGCCTTCTCTGGGTTGGGAGAATCCCACCACCCAAGTGGGTTCATTACCTTGGGTCTTCACGAGTGGGAAGAATGGGTGGAGATGCGACAGGCGAATCGGTCTGCGTCTGCAGTGTCACGGACTGCTGGTCAATTGGGCACCCCATGTATACAAACCAGCAACTCACCTTTCCACAGCATGGAAAGTGAGACTGTGACAGCATGGTATAATAGTGTTACCACATACTGAGAATACAAGAAATTACACAAAAGTTTGCAGCACTGGGCTGGGCTGACCATTAATTCTTTGGAGCATAACATTTTCTCTTAGACAAACTGACTTTGGCCAAAGGTACTTCCGCATACGTCATCAGAATTAGGAGGTGGCGTGGTCTCTGCCGGATCCCTGTCGTCTGTCGCGAGGATATAGACTTCTCCCTCTCCCTCTCTGCAGAGTGGCCAGACTGTGGTTTATGTAACTTATTGCAGCTCTTGGTAATCTAAAGCGATTCATGTATCATCGTGTGTTTCTCAGATTTGTCTCCCTCATACTGGACTAGTAAAGTTGTTGTTGACGCGCAGTAAAGTTGTTTCAGGAGGCCTGCATATCTGTTTTCATATACATGCAATTCAATCCTGCAGTAGCTTCAATTGTTTTTAAAGAGCTACACCCTCCAAAATGGCCTCGTCCATCCTCGACAGCATGCCTGGAGCCTCCACAGGGTCCGTGGTGGTCCCGGATTATCTGAATTTCTGGGGAGGCAGGTGAGCTGAATGGGATACTATTACAGAGCCTGTATTTGAGCCTGCAACTGGTAAATGCAACCCTGCTGGGTCCTCTGATGATGTGTTTAAAGTGCGTTTTCGTGCCAGAAAAGGGCATGAAAAACTTGATTTATTTATGTGCACGGACAGAAATATCTATTTTATTTTATTTTTATCAGCATGAAGTACTGGAGGATTGGGCAATAAGTCGTCGTAGAATTCTAATGACATACAATGTTTTGTTTCTTATTCACGAATAGATAAATCAACATGGTGGTGGGAATTTAAAAGATGCAACTTAATATATGTTTAGAAAACTTTGGCATTATAAAACAGGCAGGCATTTAAAAAGTGTAATGCTTTGTGATACTATTTGCGTAGAACTTTTACATTTTGATACCTTGGTGGTTGATTAAACCAAATAAAAAGCTTTAGTTTTCAAGTTCACGGAGAGTACAAGTTTCGTTAAATATTGTGATGTGTAATTTACGGTGGTGTTTCTGATTGTGAAATAAAACATCTGTTTCAGTTCTACATTTATTTCACTACATTAGCTTTGATGTACAAACAGGCGTAAATATATTGAATATTATATATCTGCGTAGGGATTTTATTAAAGATGTGAGATCTTGTTCCACTGCAGGCCATTAATCTTGTGTCAGATGATTCCCTGTGGCTCCGAGGAGGTGGATGAGGCCATTAAAAGCGCCCGCGGAGCTTATCTGAAGTGGAGAGAGCTGTCAGGCATGGAGAGCCCGCGTTATGCGCTGGAGGCGGCGCTTTCGCATTATCAGGTGTCGTTTAACATGACTGGAAAATGATCACATGACAGTTTGGCAATGAAAAGGAAGTGGATCAGTAAGAAGCACACACATTATTTCAATAAACACACTTGATCTGCTGAAGGCCTCTTGTTTTACTGCCAAACCATT
This sequence comes from Pao palembangensis, assembly GCA_015343265.1. Classification (NCBI taxonomy): domain Eukaryota; kingdom Metazoa; phylum Chordata; class Actinopteri; order Tetraodontiformes; family Tetraodontidae; genus Pao; species Pao palembangensis. The sequence goes on along the minus strand of CM027082.1, from coordinate 24,931,052 downwards.
AATTTACCTAGTTCTTTTCCTTTTGGCTGAATATTTTATGATTCTGGGTCTGTTGGTGTGCTTATGGAAGGAATGACTAAAGAAGGTTTCTATTTGAACACGTGGATAGTATAAGCCAAAAAAAATTCTAAAACACAAAAATCTGGTAGTAAATCTGGTGGTAGCTCAGTCTGCGGGGACCGTGCTGGAAACAGGGTTTTCCTGGATAAATATGTCTGAGTGATTTGTGGTACCAGAAGAGAAGTCTTTTTGCCCTCAGCTATGGCGGTTCATTTTCCAACTCAAAACAGGAAAGAAGGGACAACATAGCAAAGCTGGAAGTGATCAACAGCGACAAATCAATCACGAAGGCGCTGGTGGATATGATATTCGTGGCAGTGTAATGAGTACTATGCTGGTCTGACTGCAGGCGCTGCAGCAGGTGAGTACACTCATTTCTTTTGTTTTTAAGTTGTGTTTGGTTTTTTTAACCTTTTATAACAATTTATCATATTTGATGCATAGGTTTCTCAGACCTCTAGCTCATCAACATGATCAATACTTGCGCCGAAAACCTGTTGTATATGATCTGATGCATACCATTCTGCCCTGGTGGACTATGAATTCCACTACAGACAGTTTAAGTTTGTTTGGTCATTTCTAACACCAGCATGGCTCCCAGGAGTAATCCACTCACTTTTCAGAAAATCATTGATAATTTTGAGAGATTACGGTAAGAATAACATCAAAATTCTAAGTCATTTTTTAAAATAAGTATTTTCTCCATTGAAAGAATGCATATTTATTAAGTAACTTATTCTTTATAATTAAATCGTGTTAAAATGTCTGTATCAAATTTGATACTGCAGGTAAAAAATATGCTTTTTCCCCAAATTGTCATTTCACATTTTGTAATTTAATCTACATAATGCTTACTAAATACAAACACACACTATGTGCATTGAAAGCAATTAACCTGAATCTGAACCTGAACCTAATCACTGAAATGCCATCTTTAAATACATTTTGAGAATTTGCTGATACAGTTCCTCTGAAATAATAATGTCGATGCTATGACCAGAAGCCTAAATGTATTTTTAGATGTCAAAAAGGCTAGAGGAAGAAGTGAGGGCAGAAAGCACATAGAAAATGTTATCAACATGATAATGAATGTTTTCCAGAGCACCAGAACAAACAAAGGAAAACTGTAGTGTAAAGGGCAAGTCAGTAAACACAGCTACTTTTCAGTGAAATAAAAAGGCCGTAAAAAGTGTTATGTGGAGAAAAAAAAAAGAGGAAAAACTTCAAAAACATGTTCTATAATTTCAAAATGTTATGGACAGCTCTTTTTGGTTTAAATTACTTTTTATTATTGTGGTAAAAGTTGCCAAACTGCAAAAATTTTTTGGATTTTGTTATAAGGGTTAATAAATATCTCAGTTCCAAAAAATCTGAATTTTCTGGTTCTTTTTTGATGAGTCAGGTCTTACAGGTTAACTTGTGTTTCGTCCTTCGAAATGACTGTATCAGCTCCCCAGTGGGCATTGCTACACCCGGAAGGAAGCCCCTTGGTGTGTGTGGAGATGGGGCCTGGAATTATCCTTCAGTTTGCAACGGAAGTCTGCTCCTGCGCTCTATGGCATGCAGTGAGTTTGCGGTTGCCAGTTGAAGGCATTTCTCTTTTTGTAGTTTGGTGCATGAAAAGGGTATGCGATTGTCAGGTAATGCCATTAGTCATTCAAACCTCCGACTGACGCCTGTGACGCTGTTATTCTGCTGAGATCTACAGGCGGGGTCCCTGGCAGGCCTCTTCTGCGTAGTGCCAAGGGGCAGAGACCAGCAAACTGCTCTGCCATCATCCAGCAGTGGCAAAGTCTCTTTTACGGGGTGTGTGGCAGGTAAAAGATCGTGGGCGCCAGATGTCACGAGTCTTGAACTGTTCTTCAAGGCAATGGGCAGCTTGATCCTCGCTGTTTGTTTTAGGTGATGGGAAGCCTGCGAGGTGAAGCAGGTGACCACGGAGCTGGAAATCCCCTCCTCATCTTTAAAGACTACGAACTGGAAAAATGCAGTGAAGAGAGCGCTCATGTGAACTTCCTAACGCAGGGGACAGGTGAGGCGCCCTGCAGCTGCTGTTAGTCGGTCCGGCCGGCCTCATTGCATGTGTCTCCCGGCGACCGTTCCACCGCTCAGGTTTGCTGCAACTGGGATGGAGGTGTGCGTCAAGAGAGATTATGCCCAGTTCCTGGAAGAAGTGGTGAAGAGGACCAAGCCATCCCAGTGGGGGGATCCTTTGTTGGGCAACTTTTGCAGTAGAGGCGTTGATCAACCAAACCACACCTGGACAAAGTGTTGGGATTAAGTCAGTCAGGCCAGAAACAGGTAAGTTTACAGAAAAATGTCCAAGACTATTGAATAGTGGCTGCTACAGGCCAGTGGCCAAAAAATACACAAGCAGCCTGAGGAGGGGGCTGTTAGTGACCTGGGCACATGGCAGAAACTGCAGGCCCTGGCGGTATCAGCCCCAGGCCTGCTGAGACCTGCTTTGGCAGCTGTCTACTATCCTGTGCCGCCACCAGCCTGAGCCTGACCCGCGAGAGAGGTGCCCACACTGGAAGACCTCCTGTCTAATTCCTGGCCTTACAAGAAGCCTGGTCCACTGCGACCCCAAGACTACTGACCAGCCAGCCTCACATCTCATGTGATGAAGGTTCTGGAGGCTCTGCGTGTCTTGGCCACCTCCGTCGGCAGGTGATCTTCTCTGGACCCTCTGCAGTTTGCTTACCAGCCCCGTTTGGGGGTTGAGGATGCCGTCGTCTACCTGCTGCAGAGGGCTCACTCACATCTGGATGGTGCTGGCTGCACAGTTGAGAATCACTATCTTTGATTTCTCCAGTGCATTCCAGCACCATCAGCAACTTTACAGGCTGCAGACGATGATGGTTGACTCTGCGGTCTCCTGGGTTACTGACTACCTGACAGACAGGCCGCAGTTTGTCCGTCTTGGCGCTGCTCTGTTTGATGATGAGTGACGTGGGAGCACCACAGGGGACTGTGCTGTCTCCATTCCTGTTCACTATGTACACCTCAGACTTTCAGTACAACTCTGAGTGGGCCCGCCTGCAGAAGTTGTCTGATGACTCTGCAGTGGTAGATTGTTATCCCAGTGGTGGAGCGGGGAGGAGAGTACAGAACACTGGTGAAGTGACTTTGTGGAGTGGTCTAGGAGGAGAGGTACCATCTGCTGCTGAATGTGGCCAAGACCAGGGAGATGGTGATGGACTTCAGGAAGAAGAGTACAGCCACAGCCCCTGAACATCTGGGAGAGGACTTGTGGAGGTGGTGGAGGACTACAGGTACCTGGCGTGCACATAGACAGCAAACGGGCTGGAAGACCAACACTGAGGCTGTGCAAAGAGGATGAGCAGGGCTCTACTTCTGAGAGCGCTGAGATCGCAGGCGTGTGCAGCGGATGCTGGACATTTCTACCAGTCTGTTGTCGCCAGTGCACTGCTCTACGCTGTGGTCTGCTGGGGAGGCAGCGTCGGGGCCAGCAACACCAACAGACTGAACAAGCTGATCAGAAAGGCTGGCTCCGTGATTGGCTGCAAACCGGACACCCTGGAAGCTGTGGTGGAGAGGATGATGCTGAACAAACTGTTAGCTATCCTGGATAACCCAGACCACCCTCTCCACCCACTCCTGGGCGAACGTGAGGCTCCTTCTCAAACAGACTGATTCAGCTCCGCTGCCACAAGAACAGATACAGAAGTGCTTTCCTGCCCAGTGCAATAACCCTGTTCAATAAAGTCGTCTGACAGAGACTCACAGCCCTGGTGCTAGGATGTGTGCTCCAGTAGTACTTTTATGTGGTACATTGTCATAAATACTTATTGCACATTTGTAACATTGCACATTTCCACTTCTGGTTAGGGTTAGTCTCATAATGTCTCATATCGCACATCATTGTAACTATGTTGTAAATATGTTAATGCTGATGATGCTGTGACAAGTCAATTTCCCATGTCTGGGATGAATAAAAGTACTTCTATTCTTTACCTTTTTTTAAATCCAGCATCAGTCAATCGCTTGTATTTCCAGGGAGCCACTGTGCTTTGTGGAGGAGAGCCTTTGGTCCCCCAGTATTTAGGCTGAAAGGAAGTTTACTTAGTGTCCGTGTGTTCTTGGTAAGAAGCAGCGTTGTCGTCAGTCTGTTTTTTTGTACTGAAGTGTGAGGACTGGCTCCTCTCTACTGTCACAGATAACTGCAGGATGATATGACCTGCGTGGAAGAATCACCCGGCCCCGTCATGTCTGTTATGGCTTTTGACACAGAGGAGGAGGTGATCCAGAGGGCCAACAACACCACCTTTGGACTGGCCTCTGGAGTCTTCACCAGGTTAATGGCGCACTCTCGAGTCTGACACTTGTGCTGTGCTTTGAAGATAACGGTTATCAGCTGAGCTAGATTGAAGTTTGGTACTTGCAAATCTTGCACATACCACACAGCTTTGCTGTGGTATGTGCCTGGTGCACCACTGGCCAGAGGAAAATAACCCGGGGTTTCTGCCTGCAGGGATATTTCTCGAGCCCACCGCGTGGCTGCGAACCTGGAGGCTGGGACCTGCTACATCAACAACTACAACATCAGCCTATTTGAAGTCCACTTCGAATATGAAAGCACTCAGTGTGATGTGTAGCACTTTGCCTTCAGGTTTCCTGAAGAACAGGTCATGTGACTGTACACTAACAAAGTTTGTCCCCCCATTTTGTCAGGCTTTGGAAGAGAGACAGGTCAGATGGCAGTAGATACTCCAGCCCTGAGAAGACTGTGGTGGTGGAAATGGGCGTGTGGACAGTCTCTTCTGAGCTCCCCTCTCCCACGTTCTCGCAGCTGTGGCAGAGCTATAAATGGGACTAATATTGGCTTGTGGAATTACAAAGTCTTTCATTTCTGATTCCTACTTCAGTTCCTGAAATCCTAGACACTTACACACTTCATTTGACGAAATAAAAGTTTAATTGAAAGACTCTTGGTTGTAAATGTGGGTGTACTCTTGTTAAAAATGACCATTGACCTCAGTTTTTGATCTCCCTAGTAGCTGTTCAAAGGTTATTTTTCTTTGTATAGTGACCATTTAAAAAATGTCAATGGTCAGGACTGATGAGAAGAATAGATGTGTAGAACAGTCACTTCATGAAATATGATTTCCTCCCACCCATCCTTTTAACCATTATCGATCACTATTTCTATCTACCTCCTTTAAACGCCTTCATGAAAAAATGTATTTGGTCTTTTTTCAAATTTGTTAGGTGAATTGAGCAATCTAAAGGCTCCAGCAGACCCCTGCGACCCAAAGTATGGATAAGCAGGTACAGAAAATGGATGGATGGATGGATTTTTTTGTGAAAATAATGGCCACGTGGACTACATCTGGACTAAACTGGCAGAATATATTTTTGTTTTTTATTTGTTGGAGGTGGCTCTGCAGCTACCATGTATAAGTTTTACACTTATACATGGTTTTACATGTATAAGTTTTAACACTTCATCAACAAGGGTCAATGTTACTGATAAAATGACAAGAAAATCATAGAAAATGAAACCCAGTCAAAGAAAATGTGCTAAGCAAGCGCTTCTTTCTGGTCTGTCAATATTTGATGCGGTAACGCACTCTGGCGCTAGGTGTCGCTCGCGGACAGAATATTGTCAACAGGACAAAATGATGTTACAGTGTCTATAGTTTCTGTAAATCTTAAGGGTCTAATAAATATAAAATGTAAAGTTTTTTTCCTGATTTATTTACCTTACATTTTGTTTTTTTGACAAGGGATATTTGTGAGATATACTGGCTTAATGGACACAGAAATTAAATACCAAACTGCTGGTGACATTTGAGAGAAGTGATATTTTATTAATTTCAGATTTAAAATAAAAGTATTCACACAAACACATAATGAGTAAATAGGCAAGAATAGTTCTTCACCCTTCAAAAACAAAGAAAAAGATTAAAAAAAAAAAAAAACATTTGCATTACCCACTGCCACTTCACTGTTACTGTGGTTCCAGGGAAACATCCCATTTGTCATCAAAGGATGAAGAAGCACACAATAATATAACAGACTGGGGAAAAAAATTGCAGTACTAACAGTGGTACTAGAAGCAGCACTTGTCGTGGTACTAGTAGTTAGCTGTTAAGTTGGAGTTTCCCTGTTGTTGATGCTCAAATTAAAACTAAACAGCAGTTACGAACCCGTAACACTGAAACACGTTGACGTGGAGAACCAGCCCAAAACGTCCCAAATGAACCTCTCAGTTCACAAAAACGGTGCCATCTGTTGTTTGCACTCGGGTTAAAGATACGACGACCCCACAACACTTGTTCTCAGTACAATCTTAACTGTAAAATTATCTGAAGCACTGAATGCCGAAGTTCATTTCGGACCCTGCTGCCCACCCTCACGCCCACTTTTTGTACCCACAAAACTGTAACTTGAGCCCTTACTGTGTTAAATGCATCAAACTGGAGGTAGAGGTAGATTTTCCTGAGAAGACGTAAAAAGACGAGAGCCTTGTTTCAGTTCTAAAGCTAGCTCAAAGACACGTGAAGCCCCTGCACACGTCATGCTTTCCTAAAATTATCACTATATTATTTAATCTGCTTTATATTTAATCTCTGTGTGCTGGGGGGTTGCTACAGCAAATCCAGAAAAAAGCACAAAAATATAACAAATATAACCTGATATGATTCACAGCCCTAAAAAAAAAAAAAAAGCCATATTTCACAAATGTTCAATAAATGCGGGTTAATCTATACAATTGTCACAGCAGAAGGCATCTTATTTCTCATTTTCTTGTCCACATACCCCCCCCCACCATGGTACAGCCATGGACTCACGTGCAACCTAACCCATAAATTAGTAACATGGGGGAACAGGAGCGACCTTTCACATGCCTGGCGAGGTTTTTAAAGCTACATTTCTAAGGTGGGAGAAAAGAAAGCGACGACATTTTAACACGCGTTTACTTTTATGACATTCTGACATCAAGCACTCCAAACACGGGGACCCAGAAGCCTGCATGTCCAAGATAATATCCAAGATACAAGTGTATTTCAAGATGTTCTCAAAATTAGTCCAGCTAAATTAATCTTCACACGAATGCCCTACAACTGCTGCACATAATGATTAGATCAGAAAATGGAGCCAACAGCTGCAGACATACTGTCTCCGCTCGACAACAGATGATCTTCCGATTAAATGTATGTGGCCATAAATCATAGGGACTCTTTTGGAAACAACCTGTAGAGTTTTTACATGCTCCATTGCTGTCTTGTTCTTTTACATATACAAAACTTCTGATATGGAGAAACCTGCTCGACAGCAGCCGCTGACAAACGGATGAGGTTTGATTGATTGAAATTTGATTACTGATTGTCCAGCTTCAAATTTTGATAAAATAAATTCTATGATTAAGTTTGATGATGGTCCAACTGCTGAAATGAAATACTGAAACTAAGTAATTCACTAATCATAATAAAGGTCACTGAATCGCAGCCTGTTTGTGCGTCATAACAAGAGCACCCACTAGGAAGCGCTGTTACACCTGAATGCTGAAACCCCTCCCTTAATGGAAATTGAGTATGAGAAGAATCTTTTAGCTGATTTCTGATTGTCTGACATTTTCGGTGATGATAGAACCTCAACCCTTGATTGTTTTAAAAGAGATGCTGGAGTGTTTGGGTGGGGGGGGGGGACAGCATTACTACAACATCTCCTGATTGTCACTGTCATGCCATCCGCGCGGATGTGCGAGAGAAAGGGACAGAGAGACCTCCACTACGCTGTTCAAATGCTAATATCTCACAGAGCCTGTCAATAGATATACGATAAACATGGACCCACTGAAGGGGGCAGGTGCTCGAATGTTGCCTCAGGGTCCAAAAGGTCACAGGGTCGTATCTAAAAAAAGCAATGTTGATCCTTTTAGATCGCTATTGATTGAATTCTGCTATCTCCAGCAGCCCTGCCCCCAAACTGATGTTTTCAGCATCCGCATGTCTCTGTTTGATTGTCAGCCATTATCGGCGACATCTGTTAACTCCCACAGAGAGAAGCAGACACGGAGACAAATGCTGGGCTCTCAGTGTGCTGTCAATTAAAAAAAAAAAAAAAGAAATCAATGAAGCCCCAAGATTTACAAGAACACCTGCAAACAGGCGGAAATAACAGCGTGAGAAGTTGCTACGTATGGCCTATGACGTGCTGCAGAGAAGTTAAATCTGCTCAAATCTGACGTAAAAATATTGGCTGACTAGTTTGAACCAGGACACTAAAGGAAAAGCAGGCAAATTTGTGGTAAGAAGCCCTGCAGCACTGCCCTGATCAGCATAAAAGGTATGAAATTCCATTTTTACAGCGTTTATTTCCACTTGGCTGTCTGCCTATAAGCCTTCAAACTGCTTGTTTTCCTCTGACTGCGGTCTTCGCCTGACTAAAGTGACTACAACTGGTTCTTTCTTGAAAGGATGTGTCATGTGACACAGAGCTGGTCTACCTCTGCGTATTCTCTGTTGCTTTACGTTTGCAGCCGTTCGAAAGCGACGTGGTTTAGAAACCACATCGAAACCACCGGCACGAACACCTGATGTCACGCACGGACGGACGGACGGACGGACGGACAGACGGGACTTTTAGTTCTGCAAACCTGTCTCAGACAGAGAAACGCTCTGATTGGTTGGGCAGAGATGACTGTGCAGAGGTTGATGGAAAAAAAAAGGGCAGTTGGATTTTATGTTAACGCCAGAGCACATTCAAACTTGCTTTGTTGTTTTCACGAGTCTTCACCACAACCTAATAACAGTTATGAGAGGCAAAGTGAACCTGCTGCAGGCACGAGCCGGACCAAACCAACAAAACGCTATTTGGGTAAGATTGAGGAGCTACAATTATTCTCCATTTCCACCCTGTCTGGATCTGGCCAAAAGCCCAACTCATTAGTGTAGCACACCCTAAAACGCACCCTTATTTCATATCAGTGTGATCTAAACTGAAGTACAGTAAATCAGCTATCTGACGCTGCATTTATGAAGACTTTGAGACCATAAATCCATTAAAAACTGAGGTAAATAAATAAAACGGTGTGAGAACATTGTCCCTAAGCTTACATAGACTTTTTCCAGAACATACCCACTGCTGGTCCAAGGCACTAATATGTTGCATTCAGGTCCAAAAGCTCTAAAACCTCATTTTATTTTAATATGCAGTCCAACTGATGAAAACAGGTTGTTGCTTCCAAAGCAACTGTTTCCTTTCCAGTAATCAAAACAGTTCACTCCTTAGTGTCAGAAGTCACTCCAGTTGAAATTTGGACTTAATCTGGAACGCCTGTGTGGTCTTTTGGGGCGAGTCACTGGCGTTTGCGCAGCAGCCGGGGGTCGCTCCCCCACCGAGAGGCCAGTCCAGAATCAAAGCCGGGACAGCCATCTGGTGATATTTGACTGAACAGTAAAAAGTGATGAGGAGGAGGTAGCGCGCTCTCTCCAGTCGTCTCATGCTGTGTTAAGGCCTTGCAGCAGAACCCACATTCAAAGCCGATTTACTTCCCAGCGTCACTAGGAATGAGGCTGCTTGGATCACGGGTCGCAGGGGGTCGACAGTCTATGGTAGTAACGCAGCTTTAACTGCAGAAAGCTGCATGACGGATGAACTTCAAAAGCAACGGAAACGGCAGCTTATCCGCGATATGGTATCTTCATGCTGGAGGATGAACATCTTTGTTTCATAAATATAAGCTCAGTGACTTTAAACAAACTCCTAATTACAAGCTGCAGAATAACCTCTGAGCTGATCCGCTCAAGAAAAGCCCCAAATAAAGCAACATCTTAAAAAAAAAAGGATCGCAAAACATTCTGTTATATCACAGACAAATTAGTCCTCGTCACTGCACAGAATAAGAAGCACTTGGATCAGAACAAGAACTAAGTCAAGCAAAACACAAAGCTAAAGAAACGAAGCTGAAACGAGCTTCCTGTGAAACTCAGGCGCCTGATTGTCAGTGTGTCTCCACAGTGACCAGTATGAAGACTCCTGTGAATTTTGGACAGGAAATCAGTGTTTTCCTGCGTTGTTGGGGATTGCCGTGTGTGTGTGTGTGTGTGTGTGTGTGGGGGGGGGGGGGGTGAGGTTTATCTACAAACACGGGCATGCAGGGGAACAAATCACTCCAAAGGATAATACTTAGACCTTTCTGCAGAAAACAATGCAAAAAAAAAAATAAAAAAAAAATCACCGCGATAACCGGACAGACACCTGAGAACGGTCAAAGACAACAAGCATCCAGCGAGTTGATGTGCAGCGAGGGTGAAAAATAACAGCTCATCCCCACCGGCTGCACATCCGACCTTATAACAGCCATTTCAAAGCTCAACAAACAACACAAAGCTTGACACAGAACTGGCCTCATGTCAACAAACATTACCGCTGCTACCGAAGCTGTGACAGCCAGCAATAAGAAAATGATTATCCCCAAAATCTGACCAGGGTCCGGGCAGATTCTTCTGGATTTCATATGTTCCACTAGAATTGATATGGTTTCTGTTAGAATCAAGAGCGCGGCTCTGCTCCGGACCGGCTCGTCCACACAGAAATGGCTGTTGCGTGAATGGGATTTTACACAAAATGAGGTCACAGTGGTCCTGAAGAAACAACACATACCTTTAAAGCTTTTCTGATTAAAAATAGAGTATATTCTTTTTTTTTTTTTAAATAGAATTCTAAATATATAATTCTTTTTCTGCACTGAGAGGATTGCTAAAGATTTAAATGATAAAACACAATAAAGAGAATAACAATAGTGATAATAATGACAATGAAAAGATAAAAAAAAAAAAAGTCTCCCCTTGAGGATAAAACATTGCTGTTAATCAGTAGCTGTGTTGATGTGTGTAAACAGTGCATTACCTTTCCTGGTTATTACCTTCTCATTTGTTCTCCTATAAGCTGAACATTTATGCAGAAATAAATAATTCACAGGTTGTGCATACATACTTGTTTAGCATATACTGGCTTTTTGTTGGGATTCTTTTTTTTCTCTGAAATAAGTTTGGCTGTGAAGAACAAGAGAGGAGATTTGGTGAGAGAAAACCTGAGATAGTGTACTTCAAGTTATCTGAGTTTCAGTTTGTGTCATTCTGTACAGTTTATGGGTCTTCTCTTTTTGGCATAGATTGTGTAGAAAATGAGGCTGATTCTTTTCTTTTTTTTTTTTTTGGCTTTACTTAACGTGATGGTTTTTAAAAAACAAGGGAGGAAAGGCTGGGAGTTTGTTAAGACAAGGAGTTGCTGGAGGTTGAGGTAGAGGTAGGTGTGTTCTGTTGCTGCTGTTGCTGAATGCGATTGCTGACCGTCTTGTTGGACAATCCAGATGCAGACAAGGCTGCCCCCGCTGCTGCCTGAGCGAAAAGAACGCCTACCAAGAAAAAGAAGAAAAAAAAAAACATTTTTTTTTGTCTTAAAACCTCTCATATCTCTTTTTCCTGACAAATACTTTGTAACTAATATCTGGGAATTTACTGTTTTGCCAAAATCCCTCCCTGAAACCGCAAACTGTTCTTTTTTACTTTCTGTTTGAGATACAGATTAAACAAATTATACACTGAGACAGGCATACTGGAAATTCTAATTTACATACATATCTTGTGAGTAATTGAAATGCCATTTCTCACTTCTACTCTGACATTTGCGGGGAAACACAAAGAAAGTGTGCTGGCTGTGTTGGCAGAGCCGTGTTGCATAAGTCGCTCTACTTATCTGAGGCTCACAACAACATGAAACATTTAGAGAAAGCAATCGGTTCGACTTCCTGTACCACATGACCTATACGTACCGGTGTACACTACTCCGTTCAGCTCCACTGACATGTTGATGCTGTTTGTGCCATTGGTGGTCAGGTTCAGGGCCGAGTCCTGCCTGCCTTCTAAACACACACACAAAGAGAAGCCAGGTTACTAAACCACCTCAGACTCCTACTGTATTCTACCTGGAAACAATTAAATGATATAGGGGAAGCCAAGCTATATGATCAGATAGGGGAAGCCGCGAAGCCACCTGAATGCGTGTGTCTGCACCTACAGTATATGTGAAAGGGGGCCACCGTACAGGCTGTTCCTTCGCCGTTTGCTGCTGTGGTTTGTGGTGTGTTGACAACAATGTGTGATATAATAAGTGCAAGGTGGGGAACCAAGGTTGGAATCTGCTGATTCTGGGATAATAATAAATGAAAGAAATGCAAAATCCACAATGATCTGGCAGCGGATGCGGCGAGTTACTGTCTGCCAAATACTTAAAAGTAAAGCTAGAAGGGGGTTGGAAGAAGATTAGTGTGGGATGACTGTTTTCACAGGAAAAACAGGTCAACTGGTGGCAGATTATAGTATTAGAACTCCTTCAGAGGTGATGATTGACTACCTTACCAAACACTATGTAAAGGATATGACTCCCTGGCCTCGGGAACACTTCCTTAAACCGTTGACAGTAAACAACTTGTTAGCAAATAATTGCTTTTATTGATCTTTTGCAAAGTCTCCAACTTTTAGAGCTGCAGTTTTACTTGTCAAATAGAAGATAAGATCCACGTTTATGGAACCAGTAACCACCTCCTGTGTGGTTGTGTTGTTACAAAACCCTCTTCGGGGAGATAGTGTCGGCTGTTTTGACAGTGTTTCAGTACCTTGGTTATTAATGCGGATGTTCATCGGTATCTGGCCGGTCATGGCCAGCAGGTTATGTTGCAGCGCTCTTTGCAGCAGCCGGTGATGATCCTCAGCAGGCAGTGCCATCTTCTTCTCTGGCGGTTCGCCGGCCTCCAGTTTGTCCCTCAGCTGCTCCAGAGCTGCCACCTGAGCTGCCATTGCTGCCTGGGCTGCTGCCGCTTGCACCGCAGCCACAGAGTGACCAGCGAAAGCTCCTGCTGGCAGTCGCGCCATACTGACCCCAGGCAGGTGCTGGCCTCCCTCCTCTTCTGACCAGACACCACACAGAGGAAGACAATGGAGATCTTTATTCAGTGGGGGGCAAATGCAACTGAATTTGCCTCACACAGAAAACTCACCTTTCTTAATCTTCTGGATGGGGGTCAGTGAGGCCCCATTGGTGCTCACTGGCAGGCTCATACTGGATGTGGGTAGCTTTGGCGATGAAAGCATGGTGGGAGTCCCGTTGGGCGAGTACGTGAACAGGGAGCTGCCGAAGCTCTGTCGTCGGCCCTCCCGTCGATTGCTGTCTATGGCTGCCTGGAGCTCGTTGGGGTTGCTCAGTCCCCTCTTATCACATTCATACGGGTACAGGTACTTCATGTATCTGCAAGAATCAACACTGTGTTTATCTCCTGCTGGAAAAGCAAACAAAAATGCTTTCAGAGCCTCTCTGAAGAACATTAATCTATTTATTGAGACAGTTTTAGAAGCAGGTGTAATTTTGCTGCATATATAATTCATTCTTTCATTACAATTATATTTGAAATTAAGCCGTCATTAATGTGCTACCAGGTCCCATGTTCCATTTGTTCCTGGAACTGAGTTTCAATTCAACTCTGTGGTAGTCATCAGTTTTTCTCTGCCTGCTGTATCTCAGGGGGATGTTGAGTATCAAGCTAATGATCACTGATGTCATTATGATCGCCAGCCTGTGTGCAAAGGCAACATACTGTTAACAGAAATCCCATGTAATTACACTCTGGGGTGTTTTAGATGTATGATTAAAGAAATTACCGAGCTGCACCATGGGAAGAGCACAAATCCAGATATCCCTGTGGCTGCAGCTTTACACATCTTAATTTCGCCATGTAGCAACGGTGGATTAAAGGTAGTTTTGAAATTCCAGGTCTCATTCATGCATTAATGGATGTGAGGGTGCAGCTCATTATGAGTGAGCATGTGTATTCAGACAAGGGTCAAGTGGGTTAAAGAACTGCATGTTCACTTCTGAGAGCCAGCAGGCACACATGCATGAAACGCTGAGCACAAGGGATTATGGGCACTGAGAATAATGGCTACCTAAAGTTACAGACACCCAAATCAGCTATGTTATTCATCTGCTAATGCAAGAAAACGATAATCACAACAGACCGATAAATTACTGTTTGAGTTCACCTTCCAGGGAGGTGTGTGTCTGTGTGTACTGACTGTGTGCGGAGGGTGAAGGCTGCACTGGTGATTGAGGTAGGCAGGTTGAGTCCCTTGGTAATCTCCCTCCACAGTTTCTTGTTGATAACCTCGACCAGACCGCCCTTCTCTGTCACCAGCCTGTAGAGTGAGTACAAATCCAGAACCTGCTTGGCCATAATGGGAATACGGTTCACTGGTGTTCCTGGAAGAACACAGATGTACAAATGGAAAAAACCTGTCACGGAAGGACGCTTATTTTCATGCAGACAGAGCAGTTATGAAGACCTATTACTTAAATTAGTGACATCCTCATTTCCTTTAAATTTTATTAAGAATAGAATACAAGACAGACTACCAGTCAGTCTAATGAATAATACATAATTCTAGCAATTCAAAGATTTAACCTTCTCTTTGCCTCAGGCTGCTTTTAGACCATAACAAATCTAGCAAATGTCATGGTGAAGATCTGATCGATACCTAGTATAGGCACAGAGATGCAGTGTCTCAGTTATCAGCATGGCCTGCAAGTGGCGCTCTCATATTTTCAGAGCAGACATGGCAGATCCTCCCATTGCCTTTAACTCTATAAACACTACTACTGGTTTTTCGGTTGTAAACACATGTCGGCTGTGCTCAGTCAGCTTATCTGCTTAATACGTGAGTCAACTTTGTCAAATTAACAAGGCTGTTTAGTAGTTCAATGAATGCAGACATTTGAGGTAAACCCTGGGACGTCCTGCTGTAGCTACTCAATCAGCCAGGTCAAAGAAGCTAAATGCTTCAACGCACGCCAACCGGACTTCTTCTGTCTGCAGTCAGAGGAGATTAAAGCGCGAGAGAATATAAGTACAGTAGCCCTGAATGATGCACTTGGCTTCAGGCGCATGTACATGCATACAGATGACTTTACTGTCTTCTGATGAAGCGCGTGTCTTTGGTGAGCAGACCCAGCGTGGTGACTGGGTCTGAATCATGGGTGTGGGTGTGTGGTACTGGGGAGGGCAGGCAGCTGTGTGGACAAGCAGAGGAACAGGAAGGTAAACCAATCCATTCTCAGGCATTGATACGACGTGTCCTGCCTAGTGACAGCCTGGGAAAGGCGATGGGATCTGCAGCCATAAAGGAATGATCTCCAAAATGAATAAAGACCCCACCCATGTGAGTGAAAGATAAGTAGCCCCTGCTTTGTCTGAGATCAGAAAGATACATGAGGGGACGCACACATACACACACAGTTACATACCCCTTTTTTGCATAAAGCTGAAGAGGTCATCCAGAAATTCTTTCCTCTTTGGGTCTCTATCCAGTTCATATAGCTGTGGGGAGGAAGAAACAAAAGAAGCCCTTTAGTATTTTGTATAACACATCCATACATGTTTAAAACCATAACAACTAGCAACACTAGCCGGTACCGTCTACGGCAGAGTGACGGAAAGCTCGGCAATAGTCTGCGCGTCTGATCATTTTTACAAGGACAGGATGAATATAAGGTCACAGTTACTCTGACCTCGAACGAGTAATCTTCCTTCAAGGCAAAAAACAAATCAAATCGTTTCTAATCAGACATGGAGATGATGTAGAAAGGAGACAGCAATTGGATCAGAATGACTTGATGAGAACCTGATGTTGTCCCTGCTGTTAGCAGGCCCCTGGGCTCTGGAAAGTTTAGTAAAAGCAGTAAAAATGGGGCACCAGTAGAAGGGGAGTACAGAGACACTATTGAGCCTAAGGGTTTTTTTTTTCCCCCCAGCCTGCAACGCTTGTGTGATCGGAAAATATCCTGTTGTATCCTGTTTCTACTGGTGACACTAACATGTAGTCTGACATGGGATCAGTCACGCAGCAGGCAGCCCGATCATGAACTGTTCACCAGTAAATTTACACGTATGGACTAAAATGAAAGCTTTCACATTAAAAAATAAAGTCATAAACAATCTGCTCTATAACCACACGTTTTGGAACACTGCATGACTGAGAATACTATAAAGAAGCTTTTTGATATATGGTTAACAGGTAAAAAAAACAGCAATTCCTGTTTTTTTTCCCTCAAAAAAACAGCAATTCCGTTTTTTTTTTAAATATGTTCCGCTTGAGGTTTCTCAGGTGGGAAATGTGCTTTTGTACTCAACATAAATCACCTGTTTTCACTTAAAATGAAAAAAATCTGAGCCAAGCAACAAATCTTCTAAAAATACAAAAACATACAACTACTGGAATAGTCAATACAAAATACATTCATTTTATTACAATGATATAAGAAAAAACTGATTGCAAGTGCAACTCTTAATGCATAAACCGTGAGCTGACCTAACACGTTGACATTTATTCTGACGTCGTTGCCGATAACACATCAAACTGCTGTTAAGAGAGAATGAAAACGATCAAGTCTGGTATAACGGTGACAGCCGCGATCTCTGACCGCAAAAAAATTGTCCCTCGATGTGGCATTCAGTTCTCATTAGTGACACCGAGCTGTCATAAGATCTTATTATGTAGTGGGCAGGGAGAACAGAGCAGTTGGGGGCTGTGCTGGAGGGGGCAGTGCAGGTTCCTGGCTAATGCACAGGCCTGCTGGAGGCAAGGGGGAGTTTTAATTACAGGATGCATGCATTTTGTGAAGTGCCGAACCATAAATCTTGGAAATTACCCCTCTATTCCCCATCCCCCCGCATTGCTGAATTTGCCCTCCCTTTCTTGCGTGTTCCTGATCAAACAAACCATAGTTCCATTAAGGGCCAAGAGGGGGCGCTCTAATGTGAATAAGCGTGTTCCTAGTGTTTCAGATGGGTCAACAAAGAATATTTTTAAAAAATGATGACACACTTGTGGGCAACACTACACAACTGTACCAGTGAAGTGTGAGCATGTTCACGGTGACCCTCTTGGATATCAGGTTTCAGGCCTCATTCAGTAGTTGTGAACACACTCATGGACACTGTATCCTGCTCATGTCTGTGAACACGTGACTAATCTAAACTTGCTGCTGTTGCCCCTGCTGAAGCTGGCTGACAGTATCGATACTGAACAATGTGTAATTTGTGTAAAATACACAATATTTCTGAATGTATTTAGTTGGAAAATGCTAAAATCATGTTATTAAAAAAAAATCAAAGGAGGTCCAGTTGTCTTGCTGACTCTAAATCATGTACAGGACCATTCTAAGCTGCCTCCATCTGTCCAAATATTTAGCTCAGAAAAAAAGCGGCTTTGGCAAAATATGCACAAAGGGACGGCACGTTAACAGCCCGACAGAAAGGTCGAGCGTGAAGTTAAATATTACATGTGCACTGCGGCTGTTTATGCTTAATGGCTGGGGGCTGTGCTCGATAACACATGAGGGAAATATAAATTAACCAGTTTTATAAACAATTTATAGCAAGTTGCCAGTTAAGCTTAGTTACTTCTTAACATTTGTCTTGAAACTGGACACAAAAGCATTAAACAGGGCCGCTTGTCAGCAAATTGCTGTTTCGAGCATTTTAATTAAAACATGAATCCAGATCCGGATACTGTCCTACCAGCAAGACCACTGATCCCCACCCCTTTTATTTAATGCATCTGTCCATTTCTATGCTCTCTTTGTCATTTTCTCTCTTTTTTTTAGAGATCTCTTTCATCGTTTCACCTCTCTCAGCAACCCCTATGCACTTTATATTCCCCTGTCACCACCACCCAAACTCACAGACACATTTGAAAGCAGAGGTGGGTGTGGTTATTGGTTATACTTTTCCATGTCTAGTATGCGGACTGGGGCATGGGCCCCTCCTGGATTAAAGCTTTGCAATTCAGACAAATGACAAGGAACACAACCAATTCAAAACTAGGCCAACTGGTAAAACCTGAAGCAACTTTACACCACATTATTACAATCCCTGATAGGAGACACAGACATCTAACTGCACATATTAGCTTACTGATCTGCTTATCATGCTACATTTGGAGAAAAGAAGCCCTGATTATAGGTGAACTATTTTCGACAAAGGGGGAGGACTAAAAGCAAAGTGAATATGGACTCCTTATCTGTGTGCACGTATGTTTGTGTTAGTCGTTTCCCACCCTGCCCGTGAATTGAATGTAGGTCAGTAGCAGAAAAAAAATGTAAACAGGCTTTTACTCAGAAAACAAAGTCTTTCTCCTTGTAAGCAATCAGTAACCAAAGAGTAGCCTGTTGCTGCGGCTTTGCAGCTATCCATGTACTGTAGTTGTAAAAGGGGAGGAAGTGTGTGTGTGTCTGTGTGCGTGAGAGAAAGGCTGGGGAGGGGTCCATTTCACCATTAATGCAAATGGCAGATAGCTAGCAGCACACGAGTGTCACATAGCATATAACAGAACCCTGCAACTGAAAACCAAAACTGAGAGGAGACCCGGGTATGGCCTACATGCTCTCTTACACCTGCCAATCACTTTCCTCATCTTGTTTACACGTGTATATTATATACACATGTAATTTGGTGTGTATGCATGCAATATGTTAGGTTTCTAACATATTATGTAAACTTATAACAACTATTCACCGTGTTTTCAGCTCTCATATCATCTATCATCATTCAATTTACCTAATATTTTTAATCTCAGCATTTTTTTAAGAGTAGGTCAACGGGTAAAGCACATAACGTTCTGGAGTTTTACCCTACATTTTCCCTGCATGTTGTTTTCTTTCACTAAAGGCATGACTAAAGGCATGTATTAAAACTGAACATAGTACATATGCTACTATACATAATTTAGACTTGATGTAATTACCATCAGTTATGTACGCAACAGAAACCAGGTTCATGTCAAACCTCTTAATCTCATGTTGCAGGACCAGTTTCACAACTCTGCTAAAGCCGTTTCCTCCCATGAGGTAGATTAGAATGTATAGCACCCATTTGCTGCTTGAGATCCTGTCTGATTTAACCCATTCAGACCGGATTCCTGGCAGGTTAAGGAGGAAAAACATGGGGGTGCTTCTCTTACGCAACACTTCATGAGCGAGGCCACTATGTAAGGGAGAAAAGAGTGATGGAAAAGCCCAAAGGAAGCACAAAGATAGATTTGAAACTATACACTGACTAAAACGTGACAGAATTCCAACAGGTTTCACAAAAATATCAGGAAGCAAATTCAAATATCGTATAGAAAACCCTGTAATCTTTGAATATCTGTCTGATGGTTCTGTGTTGTGTGTGGTCCCTGACAGCTGTGGAGCGCATGGACATCACTACATGCCGTTTCTTTCCTGGAGATGCTTTGACAGGCTTTTACTGCCACCACCCTGATTTCCTGCTTGGTGTGTGTCTGTGCTTTTTGTCTTGAGTAACAGACTTGGCCGCTGTAAAATGCTAAACAATATGTGATGTGACATGATATCCATCTATTCTGTAAAACAGCATCTTGTAGGATTTACAGCACTTGGCGGAATTTGAGCCAACAGTATAGAGCCACTCGCTTCAGACTTTGGCTCAGTGGACCACGTTTATGTGGCGCCGCTGCCATCGTGTTCAAGAGCACCGAGTTCAGCGAGTATCACGAGCTGTTCTTTTCTTTCTCCACACTCTTTGGGGTTAAATTCAGCAGTGAATCCTTTCTTTTATTTGTGACTCCACGCCTTTTATTTGCCTCATTGGTAATGAATGATGAAGGAATGGACCACGCCTGGCCCCGTGTGTTGCGCCTTCTATGTGTTGATTTTGTCAAAACCGTCAAGTTAAACCTTATTTTTGGTTTGTTTTAAATGTGTTCAAATTTGGCTTCACTAATACAAATATGACTGCTATTAACTCACGCAAAGGAGGACAGGGAGTGCATGGCTAATAAAGAGAGGGTTGGGGGTATTGATATGGCTCAGAATCACATGATCAGCCGTATTCAAACAGTGCATTGTTCCAGGCTAAAGCCTTTTTATCAGAGTCATTAATGTTGAAAAGCAAACACACCACAAAGGCTCAGTATTCCGGCATATACGTCGCACAGAGTGCATACGGTTCTGCTAATCCCATAATGCAACACTGCATTACTGTTCCTGAAATACACACAGAATATCCTGAACATAAACTGCATTACATGATTTCCTAATGGTGAATATTCATGTTCTGTAACTTGAATCACAATCCAAATAACCCTACTTTAGAGGAATGTTTGAGATATTCTCTAACAGTAATAAAGTAAAGGCGCCTCCTCTGGTTCCCTCCAATGCATTGCTCTCCTGTGCAGAACAACCAATCAGGACAAAGCTATTGTCTGCACAAGAAGAAAGCTCTGAAATTTTAAAGAGGTGCTGAGAAGATTTACAAACGCAGCTCCAAGCAGTGAAAATAACGCACCTTCGTCCTCAGATGCTGGAGAGCTGTGGGTCTGCAGGGTGGCAGCACTGTGCCTGCGTGGGCACTGAAAGTTCTGTGACAAGCACAGACTTGGTGCCAGAACTAGTTCTCAGTGAAAGGCTGTTATCGCTCAAGTCTTTAGCTTCTCAGTCGGCTGCCATTTAGAGATTAAAAGATCAAAACAGTCTGAGGAGAGGCGTCTACCAGCAGATTTGTGTGTATGCGTGTGCTACAGCCGTTTTATAATGGCATGACTGGGTGATGTCCTTCTGCGAGAGAATAGTCCAAGGCTTGATTGTTTATTAGGCCTGTTTGTTAATTAAATCTCTTTTCTCTGTACACGACGGGTGGAAGTCTGAATTATGCTGATCTTTAAAAATATATATTGCAGCGCAATAACAGACAGGATTCTCCCCTGAGGTTTAATTTACAGTACTTTTTCCCTCCCCGCTCAAATGTAATTAGACCTGCAGCAGATAGGCTGAAGGCTAAAAAGCGCAGCAGTGAGAGGGCAGGGAGGAGCCATATTTGTTTCTCATGCTGTCACTGCTTTTAGATCCGTCCTTTTTCGTTTAAGATAACTGAAATAAAGTTCATTTAGCAATTTTAAACGCGATTAAAGAAGTAAATATGCCTTTGAGGTATGCAGCAAATGCGCTTAATGTGCGGCGAACAAGAAATTTTCGGTGTGAAATTAGAGTGCTCCGTCGCGCTGACGGTCACTCGGAAAATATCCTAATCCCAACGCTGACAGCAGCATGACAGAAACGGACACGCTGCTGTAAAGTGACATTTATAATAATTCCATCTTTGTGTCTTCTGCTCTTCCCCATCCCCCGCCTGTACACGGTTAACAATAGGCCTGTCCAACTGCAGATGCACCCAGCGCTGCTTTATTGACTGGCAGGATCAAACACGTCATAATCTTAACTGATTGGCTGACCTCGTAAAAGTCTATATGCTGAGGATGGAGAGACACAATAACTGTTGTCTCTTTATCTCCTGCACATATATCTAGCCTTTTAAAGTACTGGGGAAAATGAACATGACCAGAAGAAAACACTAAAAATGAAGAGTCTGAAAGGCTGCTGGATGTAAGCACATATTTTAATTGTTGGAACTTTGGTCCAATAGCCAGAAGAAGTGATTCAAAAGTATTGAATAATTCTTTCAAACATCTAAACTAAAATTCACAAGTGTTTTAAAAGCTGATGTAAAAAAACAAAAAAAAAAAAAAAACTACGCTGGATGGCATTTATATTCTAAAATGAAGCTGTACCTTTTCACCGTTTCCTCTTTTACCCTCATTTGAAACCCATCTCGGGCGAGTTAATGCAGTGATCTTTGAGGACAGCGTTTCTGTATGGTGCACAGCATTCTCCAGGGCTTTGTCAGGAATTTTTATACTCATCTTGCCTTGGATATAATTGGATATGCGGCACTGCTTGGGCGACATGGGAAAAGGGTGAAAATCACTTGATGAAAACAAGACAAGGAAGCAGAACGAGCACCATCCCACACTCAACATGCACACCATTCCTGCCTCTTGCAGCTGCTAAGGCTTGTGCATTGGGATAACAATCAGAAATAGTAGCCAGATTCCCAGAGCCCTTGAGAGTCTTATGCATTTAGCCATGAGTGATCTGTTGAAACCGCGCTGCTAATGAGTAGTATCACGATGAAGGATGCGTGGGCAGGGCGACACTGGAGGAAATGGGTGTAGCGCGGTAGAGAGATCACATGCAAATATTTTAAGAGAGGCCAATCAAATGAGGGAAATCACCCGAGCACACATTTGGGTGGTTCTTGCGCAAGAACGTGTGTGTCATTTCTTCTAAAAGATATACAGGCACAGTGACCATGAATAACGGGCGTTGAAACTTAAAATGTTTACTCATTGTCAACAGAGATGCAGCGATATTTCGGGTCTAAAGACAAAAAGATACAAAAACAGATTAAAAGGGGAAAGAGATTCGCGATAATGCTTGGATGTAAGGAGGACAAAGGCCTGCAGGAGATGTTTCATCAAGTGAAATTATGCTTACGTGTCGATTAAATGGAAAGAAAACAAATTAGGAAACATGTGGCTGGATTAACATATCAAGCACACAGAGTCCGAAGAGGACAGATATGTGACCCAAGATTGAGATGTCACAGCCACATTGCATAATCAATAGTTAAATGAACTGCTGCTTGACCTCCAGGACCATACAGGGTGCATAAAGCAGTGGTCTAAATTCTGACATGGGACATTTCGCTGCACTGCGTCACCAATCTTACAGGCCTGTTCTGTCCTTACACAATTTAAAAAAAAAATGGATTACACTCCAAACCACCATGCACAGAAATTCCACAACCGAGACTGAAAATGATTGCAGCTGAAAACTAAACACTTTACAGTCTGTTTTTTAGTCAAAGCTGACAGCAAAACACAAGCTAATATTCGAAAGAAGAGCCCTGTACCTGAACCGATCTGTATCAATTCATTTCATCTGCAGTGGAAATTATTCCGTCATCAGTTTAAACTGTTGTGTAAGAGGTTATCAGCTATTATTTGTATCTTTAGCATGTATAGCATGAAAAGCCTTCAAGCTGAGACCTCCTGCTGTGCCCTCACAATGAAAAGAGGACAGCTTTTATTAAAACCACAACCGAAGTTCTTGTCACAGGAGTCAAATGGGCCTTGAAGATTATTGATTATGACACTCAAAGGGTCCTTTATGATAAAATGTCAGCAAAGTGCACACTGCTCTGTGTATTTTTGAACTGTTGACAGCACAGGCAGGATTTGGCCCTTGAGAATGTGCATCTAAGTATTTCCATCTGTGTTTGACCCATTGCTTAATTGATTTTCTTCCACGAATGAAAGCTTTCTATCCCTATTCAAAATTCCCTATTCCCTTTCTGCTTTACAGAAAGATATCACTAAAGGCTTTGTTTGTTTGACAGTTCCGACCTTTCTATGCACATCTATTTTTGCTTTAATA
Source organism: Pao palembangensis (assembly GCA_015343265.1). Classification (NCBI taxonomy): domain Eukaryota; kingdom Metazoa; phylum Chordata; class Actinopteri; order Tetraodontiformes; family Tetraodontidae; genus Pao; species Pao palembangensis. Next base: position 24,907,616 of record CM027082.1, on the reverse strand, counting down.
TTGAATCACAAGGCTAAAGTGAAAGGTCTTGAAGATGCAATTTCTTTTAAAAGGCAAGAATGAACATTAAAAGATTCACACACCTCAGCGGGAAAAAACATTGGAGGATTTCTACAACTCCTGGCAGTTTTAAATTATTATTAAATATACATATAAAGAGGAATCAGCCCACTAGCAATTAAGGAATGTGACAAAACTGAAACAAAACTGGACAACAGCAAAAAAAAAAAAAAGAGAAAAGAATCCTAAAAAAAAAAAAAACAGGAAAAAGAAAGAGCTAGCCTAGGCCTTTATGCAATCTTTGTTTACATTCCAGCTCCAACCCCAGCTCCTCCGTATTGAACCACTGCCAATTTCTAGAATCCCCGTGGCTGCACAATTTCTGACATCAGCTCCAAGCTGCTGCATGTTAAGCGTTGGACATGACTTCAATGGCCTGCAGTGCTTCACAGCGAAAATGAGAGTGTACCACACACACTACTTGGCAGCCGTTCAAAAGGCTACAACAACTGAATGACTTTTTCCCTCCTGCCTCCGTCACACCTCTTACCCCTCACGTGCTGTTCCTCTTTCACTCTGACAGACTTTCCCAGTGCGTTCAACGCTGCTTCAGCCTTTTGTCATTATTCACCAAGCCTCAGAAACTCTTACTGCACAGGTCACTGAACAATGCACACTGAGGACAAATCTTGCCTCTTGCCTCTGCGGATTAATTCAATCCCCGCAGACTCCAGTTAAGAAGACAAATTAAGAAGGCTGATTGTGTTCGGCTGAAATAACGAATATGTCTGAGCAAACTGATTAGAGACAAGAAAAAGTAGTAGAAGATAAGATACGCACAGGATTTTTAACTGTGATTTATACTGGGCACTCATTAATAGAACCAGTATATATGGGGTTCAACAAAGCACAAGTTTTTTTTTATTTTTTTATTGCATGACATTTCCTGTGAATTTAACGATGGGACAGATTCCAGCAAAGTTTTGTCTTGCCTTTGCAACAGCTGCTAAAACGTCTTATAAAACAACATGGTGTGCCTACACATACAACTCTCAGGTAGATCAAAAGGCCAAAATGAAACTACACAGGGAAATAAACCCCAGCGAGCACTTATCAGACAGCTGTATCAGCAGAAACCTGACGGACAATCCCAGTAAGTGTTGCTCCCAGTTGACTCCTATTGGAGGAACACTTCCTGTAGTCACTAACCTCCCCCACCCTCAACGAGTGTGTGTGTGTGTGTGTGCGTGTGTGTGTGTGTGTTTTTGTGTGAGCAATTTAATGTTTAATGCCACCTCCCCTCCATTCACCCTGATCATGGTGAGTGTCATGAATTTTTAAAGACATCCCTACTTTACTGTCCATCTGGGCTCCATCTGCCCAGCCGCTGATGTTTAACGCAGGCAGACACACGGGACTGGAGGCTTCAAAGGCTCTACATGGCCTCTGGACCAGGTCTGGCCAGTACTGTTGACAAAGGGGACCATGGAGCAGGACAGTTGTATAAGTGTGCCCCTGCACATTATTGAAAAGATAGTACATGTCTATCCACAAATACTCTGCATATTCTCAGGTCAAAGCCCTGTGGCGCTTTAGAAGAAAATTGCTTATTGAAAAAGTGAATCTTACTGGTCCAGAAGCAACTGTTCCTCTGAAAATGAAATGAAAATTTCTTTGAAAATGAATCTTATATGGTTTATCCAAGCAGTATACAGAAAGCAAGCACTTGCAAGGCATGTTACCTTTAAAAAGTCACATTAGCCACTGGGCAACATTCCATCTCAGCGTAAATTATGGCTCAGAACAAAAATGCAGAGTGCAACTCAAGGAGCAGTGCTTATATTCAGATGAAGCCGGTGGGGGAGGGTTGCCTTTGGATGACTGAAATAACTACACTGAACTGGCAGAGAACCAGCCGAGTAATTAATCTTAAATTACACAATAATCCAATTATGTCTGCATAATTTGATATCTGCACAACTCTGTTATATTTTGCCAAAGAGAGATCATTTTAAACTGTCAGTAAATTTGATAGTTCACAAACCACAGTGTAACCGTGCTTAGGAACAGGCCAGGCCTCCTGGCTGGATTTAGTCTGACCTTTTAGCTGAGACCATGCAGAAGCGACGGTGGCTGTATGATCCACCAGGAATGCAGATTGGCTGATATACCTTAGACTCACACAGCCTGGGGCAAAGCTCAACAGCCTCCACTAAAGCAAGGGTTAGTGTGCATGTTTCCTCACCTGCATGGATCATAGAACCGAGACCAGACGGGGTTTGTGGAGTGTTTTGGTTTTTCATTTTGCAGTCTAATTTGTAACCACAGTTTGTCAGCTGTTAGATTTATCTACAACTTTCTGTCATCTTTAACATTTGGTACCAGCATGTGTCAGTGCGGGTGATGACCTTGTCCTGATTCCTCTTCCAGAATGCACCAAGTTGGACTCGGCCACAGGCAATTGCTGTTGTGAAACAGCAGAGATATTAGAGCTGATACTGCCTGTGAATGACACGACCTAAACAGAGTTCCCCGACTGCTGCAGACTGATAGAGGAGTGCCGGTTTTCTGCTGAGGATGTAGGGTTCCTAGTGGCCACATTATCACCCTCCCTCAGGCACATTCCAACGGCCTCCACCCACCTGCCCAGAATAAACCGTACAGTCTAAGCTCCTTCCTTCAATCCCATGCACTCAGTGCACGCAATTCATTGCAATAAAATCAAGCTATAAAGACAGTGCCTTTTTAAGATAAAGAGTCTAAACCCCCAAATATGTAGCATAAATACCCAAAGCATACTGAATCCATTGTAAGATCCAATCCATTCAGTCATGTGGACAGCTCCTAAACACATTCTTTAGGGAAAACGCATATGCACCCTGGGAAACCTGTAAAAGCCTGCAGACTGAGTTTATGTGACAGCCTGTTCTGGACACTAACAACACATTCGCCTCCATAATGGACAGCATATGAAAAACACTTTCCCACACCGAAGAGCCGCAGCCAGGAGCAGAAAGCCAACCACCTGATGCCACTTCTGTTCTGGAGGCCCACTTGGACTCGATCGTGCGAAGCGCGTTAAGACAAAAGGAAAACTGCCTCTCAGATACAGAGACGACATGTTAGGAACAGAGGTTACCGTGCACGTCGGTCCGAGTGCTTTTCATCTACAAGTAGGAACACGACTCGTCTCCATACCAACTCCAGCGCCACACAAAAGCCAAGGCTAGCCATAGCAAACACACACCAATTAGCAGGAAAGCAGCCCAGGAAACATTTATCAAGAGTTTTACTGAAGTTACTAATTCATAGATAACCTCCATCACAACACAAAATAAGACTCAGGATGCCTGTAAGGGTCATGAGCAGAGAAGACATGTGCAGACTGGGTTAGGGTTAGGGACATGTAGAACTGTCTCCCAGAATCGCTCAACGTTCTCAGGTTGTGTGAAGGGTTGGTCAGCTATGCTCAGTTCCACCTAACTACATTATTGCATGTTTTCCTGATATGATTCAGCAGGCGAATGTTGTTTTTTTTAAAGTTCTGTCTTTTTTCTGGTTTTACTACCAATCTTTTTTTGTGACAATGACCACATATTTGGCAGTCTAAAGTCAACACCTTGGACTCCTGTTGAGCGTGGGTGGATGGGTACTGACAGAAACTCTGCTGACACATGACCGAGCAGTAGAATGAGTGAAGATGTTCTGGCCTTCAAATCATCACTAGACTAAAATTTCCCATTGTTGTATGTGGCAGGTGTGCAAATTCACGTGGACTCCAGTTATGACATTTTGCCTGGGGCCTACATGACTCACTACAAACTACTTACCTGATTGAGTGGATGTTTTGTTAAAAGGAAACAAAAAATGTAAATGTTGCATCTCGGGTTGGTTACCGTCTCTCTTTTTACGACAACGAGAAACCACAAACGGCGGTTTCTCAAGCAAAAAAGAAGAGGAAGCGCTAGAAAAAAATATGGTGCCCTGCAAATATAAATTAGGGCCGAAATGACCAAGTCTGATTCACATTGGGTTAGAATTATCAGGGAAAGAGACTGTCATCACCACGACAAGCCTGTCATTTCTGCTTTGCACACTGCTGATGCAGCATATTTATAGAAGATCATAATCACAGACCAAAGCTTCAATTATTACTAATCACCATAATCATCCAAGGATAAAATTAGTCCTGACTGATGTGCACATCCAAATTTGTGGTATCACAATACTACAAATACTACTAGCGATGAGGTGAAGAGTCATTACTTGCTGTGCCTTATGAACCTTATGCAACACCTTACATAGTCAAGCTTTAATTCATAAAGCTGTTAAAGACTATAGCAGGAGGAGCTTGATGCTGGATACAATGACATATGTTTTCATGGATTGGGTTGCAGCAATCACTAATCTTAACAGCTCAGATACTGGCTGCCTTGATTACGAAACCGTCATCGAGTGTCTGACATGTGATAAAAAAAAGAACTGTGTATTCCACCTGAAAACCACCAGCTGCCGAGAGTATCAATTCAAGTCATTCACACGGAGCTTTACGCAGGGAGGGGTGAACTATTTAAAGAAGCAGAGTATAGGTTTGAGGGGACTTTTATTCCACTTGCTCTGTAATTACAAGAAATACATCTTAAATTACAGTATCTGTGGGCGGGGTTGGAAATTACTCGCATGAAGGCTGGGCGGGGTGAAGTCAGTGGTCTGAATTTCTGAAAAACTGTGCACATCACAGGTTTCTATTCGAAAAAGGAGTTCGGTAATCTCTATTCAAATAAAAGACAATCGGCTTTTCATGCTGTCAGACATGTTTTATGGGCTGACATGCTTTAAAGGACCAGTTTGTTTGCATTGTAACAGTGGTTTCCATTATGTCACCAGGCTGCCTTTACATTAAAATGGTCAGGGAGAGGCCACAATTTGAATCATGGAAACCAGTTTCAAATGTTTTTTTTTTTTTTTAAGTTAAGGCAAAAGATTTTTTTAAATTCAGTTCCTCTAAAATCAGTGATGATTTAGTTTTACACACATGGAAATATGCTATTTAAAAATGAAATCATGAAATGATCCTTTCAACTGACAGGTCACTTAATCTTGGCTTTTTGGGGAGGGGGGGTGGGGGGGTCTTTGCATCACAGGGACTATTTCGCCCAGTAACAGTAAGCAGGCTGTCTGAGTCAGAGTTCTTAGAAAATTTGTGAAACTACACGAGTGGAAGGAGGTAATACGGGATTGCACTTCAGATTCAACTGTGGCCACATCCTGTAATTTCAACATTAAAAGGATAAATTATCTTTTATCTTTATATCGCTAGTCAGGAATGGAGAGCGGATTTCACAGCCCCCTGGATACAGACCTCCATCGTAACTGTTGACAGATATAAATCTTTTCAAGTAAACAGTCTCTCTTATAGCGATGGGGCCTCCCTCATAATATCCATCCCCCTAGAATGTTTACAGTAAACGCCAGCATGGTAAAGCTGTTAAAATGTATCCCACCCCCCTCCCATTCCTTCTATTTAGTCCAGGAAAGACATTTTTTACTGCATGGCTCACTGTCTTTTACTCTCAAGCACCAGTATTGAGGAAACGTCTGCTGTGAACACTGAGCTTGTCCGGCACAATAACTGATGAGACAATTATTGTAAGGCATTGTTGAGACCGGAGCCTCTGACAGATGGCAAACTGAAGGACAACAATCAGGTGGCAAATTAAAAACCTCAGATTCGGACCCTGGCTTGTGTTATTTTTCCACCGTCTCTGTGGTTGCGACCCGGAAGAATACAGAGTCAAAATAGTGCCGTTCGGTATTGTGAATAACACAGTCAGGCTTACGTTAGCTTGCATGCCATGATGCTCTCACATTTTTGAAACATCTCCTGACTATTTTGTGACTTATTTAGACTTCTGCTTTTTTACCTCACATCATTACAGTATGTTGTTACGCCATCACCAGTCTCTATTTTCAGTACATTTGTTTCCCTGTGTGATCACATCAAACAGCGCGGAACTTCTTCATAGCACGATCACCTCAGAAATATGAAGACAGGGTACCTGTCTGAACTGCTCCTCGTAGGTCCATTCTCCGTGGTCCTGCCCACCCAGGTGGCCGTGTGGGGCGTGTGCAGGCAGGATGGATACGTGGTGCTCTTGGTCAATGTTGGGACGGGCCTTCAGCAGCTGAGAGTGGGGATGAAGCTGACGGTGGGGCAGCAGAAGGATTCCCTTCCCCGGAGCTACTGCGTCGTGGCCTGTCGGCAGACCCTCGTCGGCCAGGTCGTCTTCAAAATCTTCTTCCATCTCACCCTCAAAGTCTTCTTCGTCCCATTTCTGCTTGCTGCATTCATCACAAATAGTATATAATTAAAAAAACGCGCTAATGAATACCAAAGCTGGCAAACTGTATGGGACAGTAAATGAGTAGATTATGCGCTTACATCTGCTCTTCCTCATCTGACCCCATCATCTCCTTGTAATGCTCCTCCCCATCATCATTGTCATCTTCATCACCTTCATCGTCGCCGCCACTGCTGCGATCTGACATGGGGCTGTTGGAAACCTTCTGCAGCCCTGCGGCAGCGGCGCGCATGGCCGCCAGCGCTGCCATCTGGGCTTGCTCCGCCTCTGGCGTGGGGCTTCCTATGAGTTCATCCCCTCCTCCTCCTCCTCCTCCTCCTCTGCTGGCGTGGATCTGAGTGTGTTGAGCTGCCGCTTGTTGCTGGAGTTGCTGCTCCATCAGCAACTTAGCCCGCTGCTGCCTGTGCAGGTTCTCCATGACCGCCTGCAGCTTCATCTCTGGGGAAAGCGGCACAGTTTTCCAATCAGATGCCTTCCTTTCCCCGTCACTCCTCTCACAGAGCAGCAGAAAATCTCTTTCGGGAGGAGTAGGGTCGATCTTCCTGACTGGCTGGAGTCTTTGCCAACTGTCTGTGGGTATCTCGCCTGCCGCTGGCTGGAGGTTTGGAGGTTATGGTTTTGCTTAAATGTTGGTCCTTGAGGTAAATTGGAGATAGGAGGAGGAGGAGGAGGAGGAGGAGGAGGGGGGTTGGTCAAAGCACTGAGACATGCAGTCGGTGGAGGCAGAGGGCTCTCTCGTTTCAATGGATTTTTCTCTCTGCAGTTAAGGGCGAACCAAAGCTGGCAGCCGAGCTGAGTCGACAGTGGTCAGTGAGGCACGAGTAGTGGGTGTCAAGGTAAGAGTAGAGTGTGCTGACACACTACAAAGACCTGAGGAAGAGAAAAAGAAAACGTGTCAGGCAGCTGCTTCAAAACGTCCCCAAATTTCAACCACTGGGGAAAAATGCTCTTTACAAGAAAAAGGTGAATAACACTAATAATGACAAGAATCCCTGATATCCATACTCTGAAAAGGAAGAAAGATGAATCGTTCATGAAGTTTAATTCTGTGGACACTGAGTTTAAAGCCATTGTGCAACACAGGCGGGACTACTCACACAAACAGACCAGGCAGCCTAAAAAAAAAAAAAAAAAAAAAAAACAAGGTACAGAATGTTTCTGCCTCAAAAATAAGAGGAAGTGAAATCAGGAAAAACCTATAATTTCTTCACCTGGTTAGCCTGAAAGCTAAGATTAATTTCAGCCCCGCCAGTAACAATAAACAACTTTGTCAATATTTGTTTTAACAGCTTTCCGAGGTGGGACCTTGCTGCGACTCCCGTGCCAGTGCGGGGGAGTTACGGGAGCTATGCTGCAACATACCTTTACACAGAAAGTGCTCAGGTATGAAAACCAGTCAGGTTTGAAGGTTCTGCTATCAAAAGGGTTGTTTTTCAGACGTGGAAAAGAGCCATTGGCAGCTTTGTGAGCTGCAGAACTGTCCAGCCCATTTTCACTGGAGAGCACACACGTTCTGCATGTGGAGACGTTGGGATTCGATGAAGACCTGGCGGCCGGGCGGCGATAAGAGCTGCACGCCAAGTCAACAGCATGTGGGGAAATTGTTTTCCGGTGCAGATGCTGGATGTGCCGTGCGAGTCAGGGCAGGAGGCATTTGTGACGGTCCACCATCATTTATCCAGTAATCCACAAACGCTCGTCTGTTAGCACCACCTGCCAAGATGTTATTCTTTACCAACATCGAGAAAACATGATGGTTGGCCATAAAGATTTTGTCCGCGACACCTTCCACTAATATTTAGCAATATCTCAGCTGTGATCATGTTAACGCGGGGAATCGAAAGGCTCAACTGAAAAACTCCATTCAAATGTTCAGCTTTCACCTCTGTCCTACTTATCTCAACATTTCTGGAAAAAAAAAAGGGTCATCCATCATCTGACCCTTTTTTGTATCTTGTCTGGTTATCATGAACCCCTGGGAAAATGTCACCAAGGAAAAGGGGCTTTGCAGATGGGTTTTTAAACCCTGTTGAGACCAAAATCACACAGAAGTGTGGCTGCCGCGGTCATTTGCGCATACGATTCACCTCTTTATCACACTGGTCCGTCCTCTGTGCTCACAGGAACAGCATATATGTATGTGGACATTTAAAGCCTATAGACCGAGGAGAAAAACTTGGTTCTGCTTTTTATATACAAGGAAATTTTACCTACTTACCTACAGTATTTAATGCATTACTAGATGAGTTCTGTAATGACTAATACAGGCAAAGTACATAGAAGTAAAGACTCCAGTGTTTCTGCCAAAGTCATTTAAGGCATTAAACTTGATGGGAAGTCTTTTTGTTGTTTTTATTTTCACACAATAGAAAAGTTCAGTAACTGCCGACACGTAACAGCCACCGCAGCTTGTGTAAGGGTGGTCAGGAAGTATCAATCGTAATGAGGAGTTGCAGGCTGGTCGACCTTTAAAAAAAAAAAGAAAAAAAAAAGAAAAAAGATGAATGTTCTCAGCCATCTCAAACCAAACAGGAGCTGTCAGCGCAGAGTTGATATCCTGCAGGTCCTCTAGACACAAATTACCTTCAGAGAACAACAGTTCTGCAACTGCAGCAAAGTGCCACGTTAATGAAAACATCAGCTTGACAAAATACCGAACCGATAACGCTCCCATAAGCAAGAGTGAAGAATGGAGCGCAGAAGGGCGCAGGAACAAGTGTTTCAGTCACCCAATGCTGCGGCCGTATGTCAGACATATATACTGCAAAGGGAAACGAGAGCTGTGAAACTTGTGTTTCTTCAGAGGGTGAAAGAAGTGACAACTGATGGAGCAGATGCAGCCAGACAGCCGACAGATACTCAATATTGATTTATTACATTCTTTAAGGGTGATAGAGGCACGGCTGAATGGCCGCAGTTGTCAGGCGGAGAACAGGGCCCGTATAAGCAGGATTTAAACATCTTAACAGGATCTGGCTTGACTGAGACGGCTCCTCTCTGCTGTAACGCCGGACAAAACACATGAAACCACTACAGAGCGCATCTGCTGTGTTCACTCCACGTGTGAGGCCAAGGCGACCCATGGCACGGCTCCTCGCACTGTCAGCCGTGTCAGTGTCAAACACGGAAGAGATTACAACAAAACGCTGCTTTGTTGACTCTTCCTGCACACAGGGAAGCAGAAGTGGTCGCTCTAGTTCATGCCACTGTTCATCACAAATGTGCGATGGTGCAAATGACATTGCATCACCGTGCGTGTTCAATCTGCTTCCCCAAACGAGGAGACGCGTTTAATGCTTTGAAAACCTGTTACACGTGAAGAAAACGGCCACAGAACAATAAGTCAGATACGTGAGGCAGCTGATCCGCTTCACTGGCTGACTGTGCACGCTAAAGCCCGGTCAGTCATGGCTTTGACTCACCATGTGTCATGGTACAACTTGAGCAGAGGCAGAGAAATCCAAAATAGTTTATCAGTGACAGTGCGCTGCGTTGTCATCCCAGTGATGTCTGGACTTTTTTTCCTTCCTGATTTAGATAATTAAAAAGGCTTTAAGACAGAGTCTTTCATGGGAGCATTTTAGGCTGCTGCTCAACAGCGTTGTGCAAGTGTCTGGAGGTTGCACAACTAATGTGCTTTTGTTTTCTTCTCTGTAACAGCCACCACATCCGAGCAGCCAGATTCTGGCTTATTTTCCAGATAATTCCAATTAAGATCCCATTCAGTCAGTCAGGGGAAACTTTCTGAATGCTAACAACGCCGCGGTATCGACACAGACAGGCATCTTGTGATACACCAAAGGACGAAGGACAAATTGAAGCCCTGGGTGTGACAGCTGACATATGTAAAATTTTTTGCGTCAAAGGCTGTTTTAATGAGCGTTAATAACGCAGCAAAACACAAAGAACCACAGTAAAAAGCAATGTTGCGGTTGGCTGCCTGTGTATTTCTCTTACAACTGAAGCAAAAATGTATATTTTATTGGTGGAATGAGTCCGGCCCCATCCCAGATCACCAGATATCCATTGGAGCAGTTTTAACGGTGTATGGTTGAGGAGTGTTTTTGGAATCATTTTGGTACACACTACACCTAAATCTGACTTCTGTTCTCAGAGGGGATAAAAAACAAGAATTTTTAACCTCAGGAAATGTATGTAAAAGAGTAAGACAAAATAGCTACCAATTAAAAGCTGTACAAAAAAGAAAAAGCAATCCTCCAAAATGCAGCTAACCCTTTAACACCCTTAGGGCTCATTTAACACCATAATTGGCTAAAGGGAGGTGATGGCGGACCCGTGTGGGGGAGGGAGCAGCTAAACTTGAGGAGTTGGCCGAATGAAGGATGAAGCAGAAATGACGAGAGCTAATGGGTTAATCCTCTTTTTTTTAAACCCACATTTAAGAGGTGGAAGATTGCAAGGTCTGAGCAAACATAACAGCGATAAGAACAAGAGCTAAGGGTCTAATTCCAACATGATAAAAGGCCCCAAACTACCTCGTGCACAAGTGCATGTGTATATATGAGAGTGGCTGATCACACAGGCATGAAGTATGCATCTAAAGACTTCACCTTTACGTTACGGTGGATATAGACTAATTCATGTGACTGTTTCAGAACTATTGATAACTGCACACAGACTGTTTGGTGCCATGTGTGGCTTACAAACTTGATAGTGCACTAAAAGGTGCTGAAGTTCTCATAAAGCAACAGACATAAACACCAAGTTCCTCCCCAGTAAGCAGTTTTGTTTAATGTGCCAGTGTCAGCACAGATGCGGATCTCGCGTCTTCTCTGCTGAAATAATAGTCTTTGTTTCCTTTGACGCTTTGAAATGAGAAATCACTTTTATGGTTCCCGGGAAAGCCGCGTTGTCTGAGACGAACCGACTGAGGTCTGCAGTAAATCTAAACTACAATGCTTCACTTCAGTCTGATCAACTCCACTGGCTTTTTCACGGAAATCCCTCTATCATGAGTGTCTTCCATGGGTTTAATATTGATGCGGCAGAAGCACTATAAACTGTTAACTGCATTTTACTCAGTATTGAGGACTTTCTATTAATTTATATTCTGCAGCACATAAAAACAAGTGTAAACAAAGCCTCCTGACATTCCCTTGTTTTAAACCCTAAAGGGTAACGACTGGAAAGCCTGATGCGCCTCAGTTCCCGTTGAGCACGTTTGCATATCTTTTTAAATAAGTTCAAATTAAGTCACTACCAACATGTAAACAGCACAACACTGTTAGATTTGCAACAGAAAAACAGCCAAGCATTAACAAACTTGGAGTTTGTTTGCTTGAGGAGCAGAATTTATTACTTCGATCAACAGTCCTGAGCCCTGGCCCCTGGCTAAATTTAAACTGCAAGAGGCAACTTTCTGTCTCACTTTTACAGGAAAAGCAAAGGGCATTTTAAAAGGCAGGATGGCAGCGGAAACCATGCTGGATGTTTTGGATTACGCCAGAAAGGACCAAACAGCAGTCGATCAGTGATTGTGCGTCCCTCTCCCGCATCTTTGCAGTATTACCTTGCATTGCAATAACACAGACTCATTTGAGCCCCACTGCGCCAACAACAAGATCATTGAGGAAGTGTCACGGTTGCTCGTTACACACTTTCTACCGATCTCTCCAATGGGTCGCTGCAATAGTGAATTCAATCTCATTAGTTCCCGTTATGCTACAAATCAAGAGGCCAGGGACGAAAAAAAAAAACTACTGTTAGATTCTGATTCTCTGCAGTGGAATCTTAGACACCGGTGAAGAAACAGCAGCCTGCTGAGCGCGAGAGCACACTGCCGGGTTGTCCATCCGTTTCCATGATGACGTCCAGTTATGCCCTTCTCAGAGAGAACATAGAAACAGACAAAACCATGCACGTATCTGGAACTCTTCCTCTAACTCTGGAAAAAAAATAATTGGCTACTTTAAATAATAAATAGCTCTGCCTCATAGGTGGATGCCGACCTACCCCTCAGCCTGTGGGGACCACTAAAGAACACCAATGACTGTCAGTTTACGGTCGACTCTGCTGTATCTCTACTGGAATTTCAGCTCATTTTTTGTGGACTTTTACCATCCTCCCCCTTGCAATTTAACAGGAATTGCAACTGATGAACAAAGCCTGAGTTCTGCGACTCAATACTCTCCTTCCTCTGTGCTGATTACGTGGGCCTGTAAATGTGAAACAGAGCTTTAACCCGACTCCAGTTGTTCCAGAACCAACCAGAAATCTGCAGTGATTGCTCGCAGTCAGCTGCAAAAAACAACTCGCCCGAGCAAATTCCTCATGCATGTCACTAATGTTGCCATAAAACCGTTCTGTGATCTAGGAGACCAGCTGCGTGTTGCTGCTCGCAGGCTTGAATCCGCTATTGTGAATCCAGACGAACGGCATAGTCGCTGGTCCCTCAGTGTGAGAGAAGCGGGCTCGCCTGGGGGAGGGTGGCTGTTCAGCTAATGACCGGCATGAACGACCCAAACCGGATTAGCATGTCGGTTCATGTGGTGACGTCATGATATTGATATCTTCAACAATAAAGCCTTTTGTCTGCAGAGGGGCAATAAAGTGGAAGAATTCTGTTTATTGTGCAGACATCTACAACAAAAATGGTCCCAGCGGCTCTTATGGTAACCTCACGTACGTAAATCCTCTCAGCGCCTGCTTCAGGGGCATGTGCGGCCTTTGCCTGATATTCGATTAGCCCTGAAAAAGCTGATGCAGCCTGGCAGCTTTGCCAAATACAAAAAAGAAAGACACATGCTGCAGCTTTGATGGACATGTCAGCATGTTGCAGCCGTGTGCACGCTGGTATCCAGGCAGACGAGATCACGGATAGATCGCACTGATGCTGACCCGAGTGCTGGCTGCCTCCCACACACACGCAGCTTCTGCTGGGGAACTGCTGGGTATCCCGAAAGCAGACGTTTCCTCAGCCTGCTGTGCTTGCATGCGTCACCTTCGCCCGTGCTGGGATTCCCCCATGGCTTTGGCCCAGGCGGTGAAGTAATGGGAAAAAAATTTTCCTGCACTTTTTGGCAGGACAACCAAGTTAAAGCCTCCACGTGCTGAGCAGGCTCTTCGGTAGTGTAGCTTTTGGCACAGGAACAGCTGAAAGTCAGCCAATCCAGCCAGCTTCTGGCTTCTTTCATGACAGGAAAGCCTGTGATGATTGTTGTACAATTCATACCAATATTTACAGACAAAAATCAACTGTTACAACACCGGCCTTAAGCCAAAAACCCACACCCTTAAGCATTCAGGAGTAATTTGAATGCAGAGACAACATAAAAATAGTCTTCAGAGCACTGTAGAGGATTAAAGTTTGATAGGGAATCAAACAGACCTGTTTGTCTTGTCTGTGCATATTTGTCATGATTCACAGCCCACTGCGAGGTTGCTAGCAAAATGCCAGCAAACTCAGTCAAGGTGCTCGAGGGCAATTCTATTTGAATTTTGCATTTAGTGCTTCTAAATGTTCTTCAAATACCCTTGAGCTGAGATCAGGTGGCTGACCTGGGTGTATTTATAATGTGTAAATGAATGTGTCTCCAGATTCACATACAATGTGAACAGAGCAAATGTAATCATTATGATGCATCAATCTACAACCATTAGATGCTCTTAATAAATCTGACTAAACACACAGACACTTTTTTGTCTTTAAATGAATCCGACTTGTCGAGCGAAGATCTCAGCACGCAGAAGGAAGGCGCAACAGTCAATTGTGGGGACACATCAAAACTTTGAGAAGACAAAAAAAAGTGACAGGGGAGAAACTGCGCATGGCCTCAGCCAGCCGTTTATTTTCCACAAAGCTGCAGGACTACTCAGGTCTCTGTTACCGTTCTTTGGTTTTACACCAACAAATTTTAGTCTGCACAACAGCACATAACAACCTCCCCCCTAGCATAATGTGGGATAAAATGTAACAATTTGACTTAAAATTGTTGCTCAGTGTAGCTCATTTGCAAACAACTTGCTTGATATTTTATGATTTTAATTTTCAAATTCACAACTTTTGACCTTACATAGACTCCAAAACCATAGACCGCTGCAGAATTCAAAATAATCACAGCAACTGTGTTCTAGAGTGAAGGAATCAGGGTCAGCCAACACAATGTGAGACCAAGAAGTGGCTCTTGCAGATCTGAACTTGCCCAACTGCCAAAGGTTTCTAATCCACCCCCCCACCCAACCCTACCTAGCCACTAGCTAGGAACGCTGACCTGTTGCTACTCACCAGTGCTGGCCTCGGGTTACCATATGTCACACTGGACCAAAGAGATTAGTGCACCAATTTGTGAGTGAGTCTATAAGGTGATTGGAATAATGATGGAATCTTTCTCAATTATGTCACAGTGAGAAGCCACAGGTCCAGTCAAACCAGCTCTCTGCTTTCAACTCTTGATACGTAGCATTGCAGCAAGCTGGCCACACCACATTCATTTTTAAGTCAAAGTTCATGTGGAATCACCCAGAAAAAAACAAAAAAAAAACAAAACAATGGAATCAGAGTGAAACCTGACAACTGTTTCCCTACTGGCCGCTGGTATTTCACCATAAAATTCTAGAAGTAACATTCCAAAGGAAAAGACTCCCACTGCTTCACCCATTATATCCTGTTCCTGTTGGTGTCGCAGGTAACGCTGGTTACTAATTTGTCCCATTGCAGTGAATCTAAATGCGTCAGAGGACATGTTAAAATTAGGCTTTATCGTGACACGTACACTTATAAATATGTTGTCATGTTAGACAGACAGTAAAATGGATCACTCAGGTAAATATTTTGTATTCAAATATCACCCCAATAGTTTTTAAACTAAAATGGTTGTCGGTTTTGGCTATTGGGAATGCCTCTGAGGAAAGAGTTCAGTCATACCAGAGCAATGAAACCACCGTGTGTATGTTTAAGGTCATTAGGACACAGTCCTGCAGAGCCTTTAAACCAAACCTGCTTCCTGTGGCTGATCTCCCCCACCCCCAACTTAGGGAGAAAGTGTAATAGCAACCACAAACCAGTCAGTCCGTTGTGGCTATTAGGTTTGTCAGCTACACACAACTAGTTAGTAGAAACACAGAGGAATACGCTTCCCAACTTTCCCACCACCCGACTGCACACGCTTCATTGTGTCCGTATCAATCCTGACATGTTTTTGCCTTGATCTGAGCCCACTGTTGACAGACCCTTTTATCCACCAACTCCACCTTTGTTTTGCATTCCACAGAAACACCAATTTATGGGAATTCACCTGCAACAAAGCCTTCAACCATGCCCTAAAATTAGAAAAGTATCTTTTACAAGCATGTGTGTCCCCATTATGCGTTTTATGCCAAAAAAAAAAAAAAAAAAAAAAAAAGAGAAATATCTGGCCCTGTTGCTTTTACCAGGTTTTATATCCGACTTGTGGGACAGCAGGGTTTATTTCACTTTGATAGGCTCTTAATGGCGTTGTTACAGGCCGAAAACAAAAGTGAGTTCAAACTGTCCAGGACCTGATGACGCCACCAGAACAATCCAGTAAAATGTCACATTATTTAGCAGTTTAGCCCCCCGAATGATTACCGGCCAACAGGAGCAGCTGGTTTATCCGATACTGACCTGTAGCAAAAGCCCCGTTCAAATCTGTAAATAATCAGCTTGTAATGTTAAGCCAAATTAGCCGCGTTGGCCAAGTTATGATTAAAAAAAAGTGTGACAGTGCTTTGGTGGAACTAAAGAGACATTAGCAAAGTATCGCGGCTAGCTAGCAACGAACACTTTACATTTGAACGCTAGCTCGCTGGTAAGGTTTGTGTTTACACATTTACCGAGTGCGTTCGGTTAAAACAACAACAACAACAACTGAAGAAACTAAAGAAAACATATTAAAAATCAAACTCGGGCTTTTCTGATAAAGAAAAAAATACTCGCTGGATGAATTCGATGGGTGACACATGGCAGGTGAGTCAAAACGCCACTTTAGCAATAAACCATCGATCGGGCGATTCGATAACATCACATCGATTAAAAGAAAGATTCGCCCGTCATTGACAAGCAGGGAAACAACGAAAACGGATAAAACAGAAGCAAAAGAAATAAGATGCACGACGGAAAATCGTCCTATCATACAAAAAGGAGAGCTAGGCAAACGAAAAAAAATAAAGAAGCAAATAAACTCACCACATCGGCTTCCGTTCCGTTTTTACACTCTTTGGAACCGGAAGAAACATTCCTGTTTCCCCCAGTCTGTGAGCGTTGTCTCCCCCTCACACCGAGAAAAACACACCGGGCCAAGGGAGGAAGAGAGGAGACGGTTCATGTGTTGATCAGCGCGAACTAGAGTGGTTTCATGTGACTACATAATATTTTCAGCGTGTAATTATCTTTTCAGAAATTGCGTTTGATGAGCGAGCAAGCGTCCGCACAGATGGAGAGAATGAGAGGGAGAGAAAGAGAAAGAGAGAGAGAGGCGTGGAGAGACTCTACGACCTGCACAGTCACATCATTGGTTGACAAACAGTAATTAGATGCAAATTCCTAACCTCTGAATCAGCAGGGGCCAGCCCTCCATACCCCCGCAACTCTTCCTCTCTCGACCCACCCCCAAACCCCGCTGCGAGTGATGTCAATGCGAGGGTGTGAATTAGAAAGTGGGAGTGGGGGATAAACAGGTACACTAGATATGTGGAAAATCCAGTTGCTCTCAAGATGCACCGGCCCAGACACTTTTATCTGTAAGTTCCATAGTCTACCCGCCGAAAATAGCCCCCATTTTGTGCAAATTGCGATTTTTGTTTGCGCCATAATGCTGTTTTTTAACACGTCCAGTTCATATATTCCACCCTCGCGTGTTAGAAAGGTGCATATTTATTGAAATTTCTACTTTGCTTATCTGTGTAAATATTCGGTACTTAGCAGGATTGTGACTTTGCGAAATTATAATAGGAAATATTTGCCCAGAATATTTAAGTACAAAAGGTCAATGCCCCCAATAATCAAACACTAGTGTAGGAGACTGGAAAAATTGGTGATTTGGTTTATTTTTAACAAGTATTACTGAACTTTGTATAACCCAGTCAAGAAATCATCTATACACTCATCAGCACGGAGATTGCAGCATTTCATTTAGACTTTTTCATCTTTCAGCTACAAATAAGTGTTTGTTTGTTTGTTTGTTTTGTATTACATTAATATTACGTAAAACTACAAAGTTCAGGTCAGAAACGCAGCACTAGACCAACACCAACGCTACTTTTACAAGACATGTGGAGCAAAACAGATGTGAAATAAATTGACTAATTGAACACAAGATTTCAGTCGACTGATGTTCAGTGGCACCATTGTTCCCAGTGGCCACAGAGTTGGAAACATAAATCAAATAATCCTGACAGATGATGCCTCTGTAATGATGCACAGTTCTGGTATCAAAGATTATCTGTGAACAAGAGAACCATCCATAATATGTTGCTCCATCAGCTGTTAAATTTACCTTTGAAAATAACAAAAGTGATACAGATAAATAGAGATTAAAAAGGCACAAGCCTGTGAAAATCAATCACATTTACCCATGAATTAGACAAATAAAATCATATTTTAAAAATGTGTGACCCCAGATAAGTTGTTGAGCCTGAGTTAAATACAGGCTGTAATCTTTTCTGTCTCCACTGCACAATTGTTGACAGCTTCTCAAAGTCAGTGGTCATGTAATCTTATTCCAGACATGATATTTCTCTGTGAGTGCTGACCAGTGAGGAGCTGGCTGCAGCTGTTTGCTAAAATAAAGAGCTGGAGATATTTAAAACAGAAAAATGATCCTGTGTGTGCATCATCAGATGTAAGCAGATACAGCGGGGAAGCGCCTTCATTGCTGATGCAGACAAATGCAATTAAAAATCAGATGAGCCTGGGTGATGATGACAGGTTGAATGATCAGAATATCCAGCGAGCCTCCCAGCTGAAGGCAATATGATAGATCCTGCCGTTAATTTTCTTGTTCATGTTTGCTGTTTTACTTTGTGGATTTGAGTGTTTGAAATATGATCTGAATTTTACTCTGTAAGCTCAAAAGTGGCATCATAACACATTAATGTAAACAAATTCAATGTAACACCATTCATAAAGTATAGGATTGCTGTGTTGGTGTGTGTTGGCATTACTGATTAGTACAACTTTTTTAAATTAGCGCAAAAAAACAAGAGATAACTTTTAAACACGTAGTTTAGATTGTGAAAACATCTTCAAAAACTGTTACGTAAATTAAACTACAGTAAAGTTTTACAGCATCATTAAATATCGCAGAGCTGCCCTGTCAGTTACCGGCGCAATACTTCTACCTAGTGGCTAAAATCGGTACGACACCACAGGACAGTCATGAGATCGTGCATGCATGTAAAGGACTGGAGCAGTTAAATTCTATTTACCCCCGGGGATTTCAACCCTTCATTTATCCAGAGCAAATTTAAATTACTGGGAATTCAAATTTTGTTTTATAGGCTATACCACAGTTCATTCACATAGCCCATAAAAAAGTTAAAGTTTGCAGTTGAGGCTAATTGAATTTTTAAGGTTTTATTGCCCTGTTTTATAGATTTAGGATTACGCTAATATTAAAATCAACAATAACATTAACAATAACCCGTGATGGAGGTTATAATTGTCTTTCTGATAAGTTGTTTAAACTTTAGGACCCATCATAAAATTCTAAGAATTGATCATTTATACCAGGCAAAATTAATGCAATGTAACAAATTCACATCTAAGTAAACTGCATGTTTTTGTGTGGAGCTTTATTTCTAATAATCAAATACCTCTAAAAATTCTGTGACATCTTATTTTTCTTTGTTTAAATATGGTATTTATAATTTACAAGTCTAAGATCGTGACAGGATTGCTGAATTTAAGGCAGAAACCTTCACAAGGTGACCTTTATTAGCATGACAAAGAACATTATCCAAGGAAAAGAGCAAATAAAACAGGTTAATGGTTGCAGTGAGTAATTATAAATAAGTCCTGTAACACACGATCATATATACACAAAGATGAATCTCATAAAACTCTCAAATTATTGTCAGCTTTTATATCCAATGAAAATGTTGGCACACAACAATTAAATGGTTTCTTATTCACAACACCATAGTTTACAAGTGTTTATAAAGACAGCAGCACACCAAAGTGCTGTGGTGAACACGACTGTACAATTTAATCTCGAAAAAAACAGATTAAAAAGTAAAGCACAAGATGACATTCAAAAGTTCAAAGCCTGAGTAACAAAATTAAAAAAAAAAAAAAGACCCCGACTTCAGACGCAGGGGTCAGGTTTTGTTACAGTGCACTGCCAATGACAGTATCAAAAGTAATTAGGGATAAAATTCGTTGTATTAACCTGTTTCCAAGTACAAATGTATAAATATTTGCAGAGAAGACACTTGGAAACGTGAATTAAGGCAGAAGTGCTTTTCTGGGGTTAAATTTGACAACACTGAAATAAAATGCACCTGCAGGTTTTAAACCATCATACATGTACTTATTATTTTCATGTCAATCTAACACATCTACTGTACATACAGTACATTTTTAATCCACTAAAAAAAATGGCTTTGTGCATTATCTGTAAACTAAGTCGTTTTCCTTTTTGACAGCTGAAGTACACCCCCTCTCCACTAGAGGGAAGCGAAGACGGCGCAGACAGAAATTAAAGCTTAAAAATTTTTATGTTATTATTAAACTAATGGTTGGCAATGTTGGTTGGCAATATGAAAATGTAATGTTTAAAAGCAGCCAGTGTAGAACATGTGGAAAAAGTCAAGGCCAGCAGACAAACAGTGCAGAAAAAACCTGAAAATGATACAATTTGTACCGATACATGACAGTAATGATTATCAGAGAACCACCATGAACATTTATATGTTTGTGCATATAAAGAGTAACTCAGACTACTGCTATTCATGCTTTACAACTGTCTATATTACATGAATCCTGTTGGCTAATGATTCAGGCAGTGATGTGTTCGGAGCTGCTCCTCAGTTTCAGCACCGTTAAAGAATATTGCAGATTCTGTACTGATTCTAATAACAAACATGTTAAAGTTCAGTTTCTAGAGCCCCATTAACGTGCTGAAGCCTCATTTCAATGAATTATACATTTCTGGACAACCTACTACAATAACCAGAGAGAAGGAAACATTGTTGAAACTTTGTTTTCTGACATTTCCCGAACGTGTCGTCTACACGTCTAAGAGTTCCTGCCTGTAGTGCACCAGCGTGGAGGAAACGGCTCCTGGTCTACTCATCTGCTCCATGTAAGCAGACAACAGGGGCCTGGGGGGCAGGAACACCTCCTGTTTGTTCACCACTTCAGTCTGACGCGTTCCATCGTGGTAGGTGCCTGGAAGAAGATGGTGAAAGGAAGATTATAGATTATCACCTTTTATTCACTGGTGGGCTGCATTCAAACTGAAGAAAGATACGGGGGGGTAAAACTAATCTGACATGTTTCCTCCTACTTGCAGAGATGAGGTCCATGTACTGGCAGGCAGCATGCAGCAGCAGCCTCTCGAAGCTTGTTCACGAACAAACATCAAAGAAAACATGTCTTCTGAGACTTGACCCAATCACAGTGTACCAGGAGGATAATGTTTCTCACGTGAATTATTACTGTCAAACGCTTTCAGAGGTCATCAGCACAAGTCTAAAAATGCATTATTTTACATAAAAAGAGCCATCCCTACCTGCTGGTAAGTGTGGTTGTGTAAACTGAGTGTGGCTGAGCAATAAAGAAGCTCACAACGTTTTTCTCAAGTAATTCCAGGGTTCCCTGAAAGGAAAACGCAACAGACAGGTTTATCCTCTACAAATCTCAATCGGTGCACACATCTGCACACACACACACACCAGAGGAATCTGTTTCCTGCGCAGAGTCGCTCGTAGCCTGCGATCGATCCTCTGGAAACAGTCCTGAGCAGAGAAGGCGACGTGTACTGTCAAGAGACGGCAGCTGAGTCACCTCAGAACACAAAGGCATCAAACATCACTGAGCACAAACAGACGATCACCATTCCGCCCATCTTTGGGCAGCCGGCTGGCGTTCTTCTTCTTGACCCCCTCTTCCTCCAGAAGAGACAAAAGTCTCTCTTGCTCCTCGCCGGAACAGTTCATGAAATCGTTCCACGGCTGGAACAACAAAACAGGAGTGACGTCAATATTCATTTTTCGTTCAGTTGGCAAAATTCAACTGTTTTACCACCCAGAACCTGACAAAGTGGCACAGACGAGGCACCCCACCTCTATGTAGCTTCCATTGGTGCAGGCCTCGGTGAAAATAGATGGGATGGCTGGATTACTGCAAACCTCCAGTTCATCTTTGGAGCATTCATCCCTCTCAAGAAGATTATTAAGGTAGAGTGCTGAATTGTAGACAAGAGAAGAGATATGTAAAAACATGTTCTGTCACTTTAGATGCCAATGCTGATCAGTGGTGTGTTTAAGGCACAAACAAAACCACTTGCACAACATATTCCCACCTGCTGTGAACAAACACACCTCATTATCTGACCACGTGTGTGTGATGGGATCTTACTGTTCTCTTGTCGGCGCAGGCTCTTCTTGCCTTTGGCTCGGGGAATGAGGTCAGAGTTGCGGATGGCTTGGCTGATGTAGAAGTTCTTCTTTTTGGCTGACACTCGCTTGGCAGGAGAGCAGGGCAGCGAGGTGCATTTTCGCTCCTCTATCAGGCTTTAAACACAGAAGACAAGATCTCACTCATATCCTGGGTCAATGTCCTACATTCTCAAATCTAATTTGAGACTCAGTGTTGGAATCTTGCAAAAGCCTTGTTTGTTGCAACAGCCTGAGGAAACACTCTGCAGGGTGGTATTGTTCTATTTCTGCAGCAGGTTAAATACTGAGTCAGAAAGTCTGCTAGAGCTTCAAATGTAGGTCGGTGTCTCTGCTGTGTTTTCCCTCACATATTTTAACTAATGCAATTTTTTGCTTTGCAGCAACGTAATATGGTGTAATCTCGTTAGGATTTAACGTGGACTCATAATCTGTAACCAGTGGGTTAACCAGGGAGGTCACATACTCCTGCTGCTCTATTTTTAATGCCAGAGGTAATAATAATCACAACCCGTTTATAGACGCTGAACTATGAAATTAAAGAACCATAATATCGTCTTGAGTCAGCTGCTAAAAGGCTATAAGGACGGAACATAACAACCCACCGTCACTTAAAAAAAACCCTGGAATTCACGTAAAACAAACTACAAACTCTTTGGCTATGCAATATGTTGAGTAACACATATGCCACTTAAATATCAAAAGTTTTAAATCAAAAACAATTATTGTAATTGATCGTAAACTGTTCCAAACTTCGCCGTTTAGACGGGCTTTAAATACAAGCTAGGGCTACCTACTGTATGTCGCTAACGTCATATTTCACTCACATATAATCCTGGTCGTCATTGTTACTCAAAAATACCATTTTATTCCCACAGAACAAATGAAGGAAAGCCAAGCTCGGAAGCCGTAGCGAATGCTTGAAAAATCTGAATAAAAGCAAAAGTAGTAACAATGAGAAAGGTCTCTGCAGGTTATCTTGTACAAAGCTAGGTGTTAGCTTGACATTCGACTACAGAATTGTCTGTCAACAAAGAGAGGAAAAAGTAAGAGCACTCACTCCAACTAAATACAGTCTAACGATTGATGTTCCTAAATGCTTTTGTATTGACCAGACCCAAAGCAATTCTATTTTAACAAGTTGATAATTGAGTTATGTATGAATGTAGGGCTAATTTATACACAGCAATCTACCATTAAAAACCTTGGATGTCCTTGAAAGCCGAGAGCCAAGAGGCAATCTCTGTTGAAATGATTGTAACTACTTGGAAATATATAAGTAAAAAAAAAAGGGAACTATTCTAAATTAAAATGTTAGAGTAGACATACTCAATACGCTTGACATATTGTCAGCCTTTCTGGAATATTAGTGAGCAGTATTTTTTTCACATACGTGGCTCATCTTGCTACGTGGCAATCTTTGGTACACTCCGTCAAATATTGTTGCAGTGTCAGAAATAAAAAATAAAGAAAAAGGAAATAGTGGACCTGCATCAAATTCATTCTGTGTTTTCCAGGGTTTTTGAAACGCAAACATTATGATATTGTGGTGTAATATTATCATTAAAGGTTTGTGTGCATGTTACCATAACAACCAGTGGGAGCTCTGCCACAGAAAGAAGACTGTTTTTTTTTTTTTCTTTGAAGAACGCTAAACTGTAATGATTTAACAATCAGTCTTGATGAGGATGCATGTAGAAATTGGGAGTGACTGCTAAATCTAACAGAACAATTAAAATGTGGGAAGAACTGAAGACGAGGACAATGAAACTGGAAAAGTATGACAGGGACACTCTGATGATTGTGGGTCAACTGAAATCAATTCCCAGGATGAAGATAATGAAGACAAAGGGGACTAAAATAACCAATTCCAGCAGAAAAACTCTCACGTGTGAGACTTCAAGAAATATAAAGAGGGTGTATGTCAATTTAATGCCAATTTTGGCAGCGGCCAGGGAGCCTGTGGAGGAAGAGGAGAGCACAGACGAAGAAGACGAAAGCTCAGCAAGTAAAAAGAAAACAGAAACCAGCACAAGAAATCAGACATCTTTCATTGATTTAGCCAAGGAGCAAGTTTCAAGCCCTGAGGTGGAGCTGCCACCAATATCTGTCCACAAACCTGCTGCTCCGCGGAGCGACTGTCAGACCAACACTAGACCTCAGACCACTCTTCCTCCAATCAGGCCGTCAAACTGGAACAAATCTTCAAAATCTACTGGCGAACTACCTGACAGTAAACCGGTGACAGATGAGCCAGTGTTCTCAGTGAGTAAAAAAAGCCATACAGAACTTTTAAAACATTCAAATGTGACTTCTACAATACTCTTCCATTAAAGCTCCATGGGGACAGTTATAAAAATATCACAGCAAGAAGCGTTTAGGTCCCCCCAGAGTGGTGCTTTATTTCCATGATGTTTTTATTAAATGAAATAAAGCCTCAAGCCACAGTATATTTCCTGTTTTAGGCAGTAAAAACTGCACTGGTATGAACATCGATACATCTGAAAATCATCTTCCCCCCCACCCCCCCAACAGCGTCCTAAAACCAGGAGCGTCAGTGGATGGACAGACTGAACAGACCATCAAACCTTCTCTTTTTCTACAACACAGCTTGGAACATGCTGCAGCCACAGATTACCAAAGTTGCTTAAATTATGAAAAAAATATCAATATTTCCCTTTCAAGCATAGCATTCTTTTATTGACTTTTATTACACATCATATCTCCAGTGTATAACATAAATACTATAGCAGATGCACTGAAACACAGGAAATATTCAGGCATGGTATATCAATTTATTTATCATAATATATTCAGTAAAATGGAATTTTTCAACAAAGAAACCATCCATCACAAAAATCCTGCTTAATACATGGAGCTGATTTGTTTTCTCAATACATTTAAACACTCTGTAATTTAACAGATTATTCTGATGTAACTTAAGTCAAAATGTAATATTGCAGACCTAAAATAAATACATAAATTCTAGAAGGAAGTGGTATTTAAATTAAGCAAATATAAAAATTGACCAAAGGCCATGTAGCTGCAGAGTCTGACATCCCAGCTCAGTAGAGGTCTGTAAGTTTGTATTTCCAATGTTTGGGGTGAATAATTTACTTTATTTTACTCTGCATGAAAACTATAACTATAACCCGAGATAGTTTATGCTTCTCTGTAACAAATTAAATGACAACAGAAGTATATAAACATAGAGAAAAACTTCAAATAAATACACAAAAAAGTGGCATAGAGAAAACAATACCTCCAAAAAATAAGAGGATTTTAACAAGATTCATTTTGCAAGAAACATTTCTTTAGAGACCCAATAATAAAGGTTGCTTTTGTTAATAAAACATTCAGTACATTTAACACAGACTTTGGTGAGTATTTGGAGATTTTTTTTAAAGTGCGCACTCAGAAATACAGCACGAGTGTGAACGATCTAATGACAAGGCCCTGAGGATTACCGATCCTTGACTTTTTTTTTTTTTGGATGAATTAAACAGTAGCTTTGGACTGTGGGTACAGTAACTAGAGAAAACAGCCTATCGTGATGCTACATAGAATGTTAACAAGGAATCAAGGCACCAAAGGAAGCAATCACCTTTGTCACCTAACCTTTAATGCCCTTGTCTTAAAAACACGATGTTGAAAAGTGCATCTTCACGGTTGCGTATTGACGTCAGTGCCAACACAAGCAGCAAAACACAGGATTTTGAACATTTTTTGGTCCTTCCAGTGCATATTGCGCCAGTGCACCTCACAGTGAGCAATCCTGTGTGTCACTGGTGACAATAAAGAGGGCGGAGGGATGTTTACAGGTGCCATCCATCCTGTTTTTGTTTGTACTACCTTCTCCCTGACCTTTGAGGTTACTGCTGTTTGAACTGCTGCTGCCCCTCTGCTCTACCTTCTCTGCCCGAGGTAGTCTGGTCATGGCGGTATCGCTGCTTTTAGCTCCGCTGGATTTTCCGTTCTTTGATTTGACCCTGCCGGATTTTGATTTTGTTGACTTACCCTCTTTGCTGCCGGAAGGTTTCACAGGCTGCTGTGGAGGTGTGTCAGGGACAGACTGTGGCTGGGTGGTGGGGCTACTCGCTGTGGTTGCCTGTGGAGTTGCGTTGAACTGTGAGTTTGCGTTGCTGACAACCACGTCCGTGAGGTGGTCTTCATCAGTCTGCTCCTTTGCAAAATTGACAAAAACCTACAAAAATGAACCAGATATTATTTCCTTTCTGCTTACAACTAATTGAATCACATTTGAACCTTGCCAAGAGGATACTGTTGCATTTTGGATCAGTACAGAAGCCCCTTTAGACACAGGTGTATAACCTACATCTGTCATCATCATCATCATCATCATCCTCACCTGGTCGAGGGTGGTCTGTGAAACAGAGAAGTCAGCGATGCCCAGCTCCTCGTAGTTGTTGGCCAGCACGTCAAAGACACGAGCCAGACAGCAGGCGTGAGAGGGCAGCTGGTACTGCAGAACGTTCTCATGTCGCTCTTTCAGCTCGATGCTGGGAAAAGAACTCTTCATGTAGGCGCTGACAGAACAGGAGTCTGGGCTGGATTTACTGTCCCACAGGCGGAGGATGATGGTGTAGCCATCTCCAAACCTAAGAGATGGAGTTCAGGCAAAAAATAAGCAATAGTCTATTGTGTATGTGCATGAATAACAGTGACTGGTCCAGTTATAAATGTCACAGGTCATCTCATGACTGGAAATGTCCAGGAACTCCCATTTTACTGTGAAATTCAGCATTTACCAGCACACAGCAGATCCCTCAAAGACCCCCCCTCAGTTTTAAGAATCTTATCAAATTGGCATGCAACTTTAATTTCATGCCATATAAATTCCCCGTTGTGCTGATTTAGATACAGCTAACATGTCTGGCAAGTGACTTATAATTTAGACAGAATATGTAAAATAATCAGGACACAAATGTGAGTTTACCTGTTCTTCAAGTGTTGTACAGATCCAAGACAGCGGAATCTGCCGTTGACCATAATGGCCATTCTGGTGCAGAGAGCCTCACATTCTTCCATACTGAACAAAAAAGTTTAGTACCATAATCATACAAGTGACACACATTTCTATAGTATTTCTAACCATATTAAAGACAGAGCACGCCCCCTACCTGTGGGAGGTCAGAACTACAGCTCTTCCCTCTTTGGTGACACTGAGGATGCAGTTCCACAGAAACCTTTTGGCTTTAGGGTCCATACCAGTGGTCGGCTCATCCTGTAATAACGTTAAAGTGTCTTGTCAAATATAACTGCACTAAAACATTATCATGTCATCACAGAGGACAAAAAAAAAACACAATTCAATGACAAAATATTTTTCCCAAATGTTGGCTGAAGCATTTAACCTGACTTTCAGCTGTTCCATGGTGAAACTGTGATTCTTACCAAGAATATAACAGGTGGAGCCCCAATGAGAGAGATGGCTGTGGAGAGTTTTCTTTTGTTGCCTCCGCTGTAGCCTCCAGCCTCCCGATCAGCATACTGAGTCAGTCCCAGCTTTTTCACACCCCACTGCGCCACCTACAGCACAGCAGGACATATACGGACACACATACCTGTAACTTGAGGCCAGTAAGTATTGTTTTAGTGTACAAACCCAACACATTACAGCAGAATAGCATGGAAACAGCAGAGTAAATTATGTTACCTTGGTGACAGACTCCTCTGGCACACCACGAAGACGAGCGTACAGCTCCAGGTGTTCTCGGCCTGTCAGCAGGTCACTGATGGCGTCGAACTGTGGACAGTAACCCATCAGCTGGTGGACGCGTTCCATTTCTGTCAGCACGCTGAGAACAAGAGAAACAGATGAGAGTTTAGTCTTATTTTTATGTTTCATTTCATATCAAGAATGGTATACAGAAGCAAAACCTCACCGTTAAACTTACAACCAATTCTTTCACTATTGAATTTTAAAGTTTGAGATATTTAATGACTTCACCGAAAACAACAAAATCTACACATTGATTAAAATGTTGGGTATTTTTTTTTTACCTGTGATGATTAAGGTAAGCCTCGCCATAAGTGATGTCTGTATCTCCAGTTAGCATCCGAAAAGTAGAGGTCTTCCCTGCTCCATTCACCCCGAGCAGACCAAAACACTGACAAAAGAAACAGACAACACAACATCAAAAAAAGTTACTGCTTGTCTACACAGCTGTTGCTATTGGTACTAGTACTTTAAAGACATTACCTGCAAGGTAAGGTGCATTTTGATTACACTACAAAGTAATAACACAAAAAGTAGGCATCACCCTCACCTCCCCACAAGGAATACCAAGACAAAGGCGATCCACGGCTGGTTTCCTGCCCATTTTATACACCTGTCAAAAAAAAAAATCATTGTGGTTAACAATGCAAAAGGAGATACTGAAACAGAACCAGGGGAACAATTACTGTAAATGTTTTGTATAGTCCAGCATCGCTCAAATGAATAATAAACGTTTTATAGCTGACTGATTTGTTATACCTTGCTTAGATTGATCATGCTGAGGATGTCTGACTGGGCTTTGCCATTCAAAACCCTCTCTCTCTCCCTGGTGACATCTTCATCTTCAGGGCCAAGAGGTGGCAACACAGGCTGGACCCACCATGGCCTGCACATAGTGATACGACCTTCATCTTAGAGAAGAAGATAATATATCGCACCACCTACTATGCTTTGATAGATGGGAACAAAGTGCTGGAGTTCAGGGAAAGTAAAGATATGGAGGGAACAGATTTAAACAGACCTGAACTGAATAAAGAACTTGTACTGCAGGAGTATGGTGAAGATGAAGAATATAACACCTTCAGCTGCCATCGCAAACAAGTTCTTTCCTACAAAGTCCCACTGAAGAGGGTCAAGAGTTGGTCTTGTGCCTGCAGGGAAGAACCACATAAACGACTCACATCACATAAAATATGAACCTGTGTTCAAGCTAACACAGCATTCATGTCTTTCTAGAATCATAATCTGAGTTGTCGAACAACATTACATATACAATCAAAAATCTGCCGCAAAGAAGTTTAAAGCTTACTAGGTGTTTCCGTTTTAATTGGTAAACATACCCAGTCTCTGGAAGGCGTCTGCCATGGCCTGGTTTTTAGCCATGTCGATGAGTCCTCGACCCAGGCAGAAATGAGGGAAGATGAGAAAGACCTTCTTTAAGATCCTGTTCACCTCATTCAAATGCTGGAAAGAGAAGAAAGAAAATAATTTCTCTTTAAGCTAAAAATAAAATATTTTGTTTTGCTTGAGTAAATGATTCCAACTCTGATTAGTGATCATTAAGTTCTTGAAGTTTAACTTCTTTTAAGATTTATGACTGACTGCAATCAGTGTTAACAGTTCAATAACACTTGTCCTTTAATATTGTTTCATATCATATAACCAGCTCTCTATTCTGTAATTTCTACCTCATCAACAAACAGTTCCAGGACAAAGGTGGCGATGCTGCCGTTGATCCCGATGAAGAGGTTGATGGAGGTCAGAACGACGTAGGCCGTGCTGGGGACGGTGAACACAAAGGAAGCTGGGTACATCAGGGGAGTGATTGACCACCTGAAAAGGGTGATTAAAGAAGAGGCCTTAGTATTTGCACAGATGCGCCTAACGCTAAATAAAATACTAAGAAACGAATATCAAAACTGTTTCTATGTGTCATAGCCAAGGTTTACCCATAGAAGAGCAGCAGCAGGACAAGAGCGGGCAAGTTGGTCTCTGAAACATACGACTGCTGCTGGAAACTGATGAAGATTAGCACCACCATGGTGGCGGGGACAGTGTAGTTCAACTAAGAAGGATGACAAGAAAGATGACGTGGTCTGAGAGAGGAGCAAGGATACATACTTCAAACAATATTCATGATATCTCGAGGATTGCACTCACCATATCCCAGGCAAAGTTCGCCAGCCAATAAAGTATCGGTTTGACACCGCTGACAAACTGAAGATGTTTGGCTTTGCTGGCACGCTCCTCAATCAGGAAAAGGACAAAACTGGCCGGCACAAAGGACATGGCGAAGATTACACAGATAGAGACCAGAACGTCAACTGATGTGGTCATCCTGAAAAAAAAAAAAAAAAAAAAAAAAGAAGCAAGTGTGTTAATATACAGTACATGAGACATACAAACCGTTGCTTTTTTATAAATGTATAACTTGTTACATATTGTTCTAAACATCAAAATTGAAGCTGAGTAGAATTTGATAGTATCCAAGTTAAATCTACCCCTTGCAACAAATGTTGGTAAAACCTAAAATCAGTACAGATGTGAACTCACATGGCTATTTCAGTGAGCTGTTCCTTGGTCAGATTCAGTGGGTGATTGTAGGCAGTGATGCCGTGTCTTCTCCTCTCTGGCCCTGGTGGCAGATTTGCTCTCAGAAGGCCGTTATTCATCACGTTAACAAAAGACACCAGGGCATGCCATCCTTTGTTATTGTACCACACCTGAGTACAGAAATAAATCAAGATTTTTATGTACAAAACTGATTAAAGCAGCTAAAAAAGATCCCACAAATATTTTCCGTCCTACAATAAAGTCAAAACATAGAATTAAGGATCTTGAAACATAAATGTATGTACCTTGACATTGTTTTGACTGTTCAGTCTCTCTAGAAAACTAGGGAGTCTCTGCAGCAGAGCATCCAGTGAACTGTTCTGTGATGAGTTAAAAAACAAGAGAAAGAAACTAAGAATGTTTAGAAAAACCCCAGATGATTTCAGATGACCGTGCATCAAATCTTGTGTGTACCTGGGGAACTCGATAACGAGTTCTGATTTCCTTTACTGAGTCCTGGACATGGTGGATCTGAGGTAAAGCCTGAGTGGTGCTGCCTCCCAGGGAGAAGCCTCCATATCTGTGACACAGAATGAAACATAAGACACTTTCATCTATAAAGTACATCTTCCAGTTCTAATTATTATATAGGCATCCTACCTGAATTCATTCACCCACTTCTTCATTTTTAGGCTGTTTATGACAATAAAAAACAGAAAAACAGAGACTTATATTTATCAGTGTTTAGATCTCTTGATAATCAGTATTTATTGAATTTAATATTCGACTGGTTTTAAGAACAGCTTCAGTGACATGATGTGTGACTAGAATAAATGAACTCTCTGTATATATATTTAGTTTATATATATCATATTTTTGTGTGTTATGCTCATATCAGAAATAGGTATTACATTTATATAATTGCAATACAATGTTGACATATACAACATTGTTTTCATTTAGAAGAAAATAATACATCCAACTTAATGAAATACACGTTATTGTACAGTAATGTAATACCTTTTCTTGAGGATCTGAGGGTAGGTTTTCACCAGATAATCTGAAATGTTATAACCTGTCAAATTTTGGAGGATGTCTCCAGTTGGCCTCTTAATCTGAAAAAGAACAAATTAATTAGATTAGATATCGGCTAGAACTTCCGTAAAAACTACACCATGTAAAAATTTCCCCTTTGATTTGTATCTGATTTTCTTCCTGGATTTAACACATAAATACCTGAGGAGGAGGCAGCCCTCCGGCTCCCAGCGGGCAGTCTGGGAGCATGCGACGAACATTTTCGGTGCTGCACTGGCAATTAGGTGAGGGTTTGTCTTTGCTCCAGTTGCCTTTGTTGAACATTTTCCACATGGAGAAAGAGACCTGTGGCCGCATGAACAGGCCACCCTGCTTGTCTTCACATGGGGAAGCCCTGTCATCAGGCAGCGTGTTTTGTCATGTGTTAAAATATGTTTAAAAAAACCCCTTATGAATATATTTTCCAGTTCTGATGTCATAATGATGACACTGAAACACATAACTAAAAAAAAAATGGAAACTGACTTACAAAATTTCTTCATCTTTTTCCATGCATTTTGTACCAAAACCTGGTTGGTCTAGCAGAGCCTCCAGCAGGTTCTCCATCACTGGGCTTCCAGGTGCATCATTGCTGAAAAAATGTAACCATTACAATTAAACAAACAATAAGGTGATACTCACTGAAGAGGGGGATGAAAATGTAAACTAAAACACATTTGCACTAATAACGCTATTAATGCAGATCTATTTCCAAGAATGAAACCTTTGATTTGCAGATGGTGTTTGCATGTAATGAAATGTATTCAAAATGGAAGCATAACTCAGCCAAAATACAAAAGTCTTCTCTATAAAGGCATCTTTCAAAGCAGTTACCTGAAGAAGGTGTGCTGTTCACCGTACATCCATGGCTGCAAATGCAGCGCAGGATACTTCCCGAAAGGAGGTACGATGAGGCTGAAGAGCAGTGCAATCAGCACGAACACAGCAGGAAGAACAATCTGAAGCACAGCACAACCATCAGCTGGATGACTTCTTCAGAGAGTTCACTAAACCCAGTGATGATAGATGGACTTCAGATTGTATTTACCTGAGCAAAGAAGCCCCTCCGGCTCCTACGCGCATAAAGCCAGCGTTTGATGAAGAGAGCCCTCAGCTGCTGCCAGGTCAGCCACCAGCCGACTGTTGGAACTCCAACATGACCATCTCCACTCAGAGGGTCTGTTTCCTGAGGTTCTACAAGTCAGAATTCCCAGTGAGGCTCATGGCAGTGTACCGGGGTCTATCCCAGCAGGCACTGTTTAAGAGGCATGCTTCTTGGACAGATTACAACTATTTATGCACACACTCACACCCAGGGGCAATTAAAAGTCTCTAATCAACCTGATATATGTTGTTAGATTGTGGGAGGAAGTGGAAACTTATACAGTATGTTCTAATATAAAAATTCTCAAGTATTAAGTGTATCCTGTTTTGGGGTAACAAATACTAATGTGTTTTAAAACTTTAGGTTTATTTTCTCTGATAAATGGTCTGGAAAAATACCTTTTTTACATCTCTTTGTCTTTCCTGGCAGCATTTGAAGAAGAAAAAGTAACATTTGGACAAAAAAAACAGAAAGTATGTGCAAAAACTCATCAATGTGTACACCACATTGTGCTGTAAATGCATGTGTTTGCGTACCAGCATCTACATCATCTTGTCTCGCCATTCTCTGTCCAGCAGATGGCTCCTGCCCATTGGGAGACACAGCAGGCTGTTCTGATTCAGCATCCACACCGGTTTCTTCTGCCACTTGCAAAAATATCTGGAAATTACCATAAAGAATATGATGTCGTATTTAAAAACAGCCTACCTCATGTGAGTTCCAAGTAATTAAGTGCAAATCATGACACTAAACTACCAGGTTTGTAAAATTTCCACGGAAATCGTCTTAAGACTCAAAAGTTAAAGCTGTGGCCAGGAGGTGGCAGTACAAACGCATCTAGTATATTTACACAGAGGTTAAAGAGGTTAAACAACAAACCAAAGTAATGTGCTAATGGGCTAATCTGAAGCTATGAACACTCTTCAAATATCCGGGACTCCGGAGATGACCCGGATAATCTCTTTGTTTTATTTTCGTATGAAATGGCGCTAACACCCAGTTTCCTTGGTGCTGCTGGTCACCTTTCCACACCAATGCATTACTGACGGTTACTGCTTGTCAATGTCATTAAAGAACAAAACTAAATACAATGAAAAATACATTTATTCTAGCTCATTTTCTTCTTTTTTTTTTTTTTAAGGCACACGTATGAGTTTCAGGTAAAATTAACAACTTGGAAGAAACTTGTCTTTGTGAAGAACATAAACTACTGACTAATCCGTGACTCTGCATCTCACCTCTTCTAGCGTGCTGTGTGACAGGCCGTAGCTGCTGATCCCCAGCGCAGTCAGCCTCTGATCAAGTTCAGACAGAAAGACACCCAGGCTACTGTCTTTAGCAGCCGTCTGCGGCAGGATAATCACTGCCTCGCGCCTGGTCTCCTCTACCAACTTTGCACCCGGAATGTGATGCTGCACCAAGGAGAGCAGTGCTGCTAGGTCTGCAGTGACGAAAATGAGAAGTGTGAGGAAGAGATCATACAAGTTTGAAAATCTATCACCTAAATAATCACTATACAGCTGAACACTAACATGAGCTGTTCTCTTCACTTCCCAGCCCGGTGTCTTCGCTCATAGACGACTCACTGTCCTGTGACACAGACACGGAAATATTAGAAAGGAGACCACAAGACTGGTAAATCCACAAATTAACCCCAAATATGTCTGTGGATAAATGATCAGCGAACTTCTGTTGACCTTGAGGGGAGGCAGCTTGTTGGTGCTGATGCTGGTGCTGATGCTGGTGCAGATGCTGGTGCTGCTGGGAGTACTGTAGTTTAATCCCTCCTGTTTCACTACTGTGAGGTAGTATCCAGAACCAAGTTGGGATTTCAAGTAAAGAGGTGAGCCACAACAACAAAGCCTTCCTTGAGAGATGATGGCAATGCGGTCACCAAGCAGCTCTGCCTCATCCATGTAGTGGGTGGAGAGAATAATCGTCCGATCTAATGGAGACAGCACGCGTTTAGGATGACCTAAGACAATGTAAATGACATTGTCTTTACATCCATTAAAATAACAAATAAACAACATAAATGTGTGTTGAGAAATACCTCCTCAACATCATGGTAGACACCCCATCACTGGGATGCCAGTCAGCAGGATAATAAAACCACCAGCCCACAAAATATAAAGAGCCAGAGGTTTTGAAAAAAATGTTATAAACAGTCAATCTAGGTTCCGTGTTTGCCTGCCACTGTGTGTGCTGTTTGACTTAATTTGATGTGTACCTTTGCGGTATTTCAGCAGCAGATCCCAAATCCCTCTGCGTGAGTAAGGGTCAACCCCGGCTGTTGGTTCATCCAGAACAACCACCTTAGAACCTCCAACAAATGCTATTGCCACAGACAGCTTCCTCTGCATGCCACCTGACAGGGAAATGAAAAGAAATGTAAACGGTTCTACCAGCTGGTCGCTGAGACAGCATTTTTATAAAGAAGGTAAAGGATAAAATTTTACCAGAGAGGTTTTTGGTCTGTTCGTGGCGTTTATGTAGTAGGCCAACATTGTCGAGTAAGGTATCCAGCTCAGAATTGACTTCGGCTTCAGATAAACCTTTTAGACAACCGTAAAACCACACATGCTCCTCTACTGTTAAGCTAAGGAAGAGAAAAATAGAGATGGAAAATGTGCATTTTATTTTAAATGGCAGGATTTAAATGATCTAGCTTTTGAATCAGTGAGAAACACCATAAAGATAAGCCTCACATGTCAAACAGAACATTATGCTGTGGACAAACTCCCAGTGTCCTCCGAATTGTGTCCATGTCATAGCGGATGTCCATACCCTTGATATAAACAGTGCCCGAGGTGGGTGGGAACAGACCAGTCAGAATCGATCTGATAAACATCAGAGTAGAATAAAGAGTGATTAGATTTGTAGTTCTTATTCAGTTTGACATAATTTATGCAAATAATAACACAAACTTCATTTTTTCGCCAGTAATCCTCAAACTGAATAATTATTCAGAACCTATAATTATCGATCCTTATTTTAGGCCTGCTACTTACATGGTGGTGGTTTTGCCAGCTCCGTTATGTCCCAGAAAAGAGGTAATCTGCCCTTCGTAGAACTTGAGGTTAAGGTGATTGACAGCCAGTTTAGCTCCCTTCTTGTAGATTTTCACCAGGTGTCTGATGTTCACGCCCAGTATCAGGTTAGTAGGTTCTGGTTCAATGTGATCTAAAGAAAATAAATGCATTCTGTACATTTCAGGCAGTGCTAACGTGGACAAAAAAAACTTGTCAGTATCCATAATTCTGCCAATTCACGATGGGATTCAGCTCTTTAACAAGAGATTAAAAATGTAGGGTTCTGGAATCCTTTACCTTCATTTTGTTGTGTAGGGGCTTCAGGGATGGGCATGCCTGCCTCAAGAGGAACTCCACCCCAGTAGTTTACCTGGAAGATGAAGTACCAAGGTCTGGGAATCCCATATTCCCCTGGGGAATAAGTCCAAAAGTCATAGCATATTTAACCCTTCATTTCTAGTCAGCTTTTTTTCTAATTCAAATTCACTTTTTTTTTTTTTTTTTTTGCAATATGTGATGAAAGGCATTCCTCAAATATTGCCATACCAGGAAACACTGCTTCAATGTACCAGGCAGCAATGGCGTAAATGAAGGCATCCACATAAAGCATCACTATAGAGACAATGAAGCTGTAGGAGTCTCCTTCCATAGGGCTGATGTGGACGTTGTTCCACTGGATCCCCAAACCTTGCTCTTCATATTGAGAAAAATATTCACAGCCAAAGCCAAAGGCCACAGGTGACAGAAAACTCTGAGGAAACAGGAGCACCGCGTGTGGAACATGCAGGAAAATCTTTTTATGTTTGAACTTGTGTTTATTTTACTTACAGCAAAGACTCTGATTTTAGTGTTGAGGCGATCTCTCCAGGCCACACACAATACATAAGGCAAGTATAGACTAAAATATATCAGCCCCCCACACGCAGCAGCAAGGTTAGCTTTAGAGAAGAAGGTGCTGATGAGGAAACACTGCATGATGGTGGCAGTAGCAAATGCCATCAGGAAGAAAAACACAACACATGGGTCACTGTATGGTAGGATGTCACCCCACTGGAAATAAGAGGACGGAAAAACAGAGATGATTAAGAGTAAATGTTGGAGAAAAATAAGCATGTTATTTTTCCCTTCCTGCTTATGACCAGGTTCCTCATGTCTCAGTTTATCATGCCTTAAGTATTCTTGAAAATGAGGACTAAATCTTGCCTTAAGTAGAGCAATTAGCAGTCCAGTAGAAATGAGGAAAGGAACCATACTGCTGATGAACCAGCTTAGCCACAACGTTCCAGTTCCCAGACCCATCATCCTCATGGTTTCCTTCAGCCTTGCTTCCTTCTCGTAGACCATGCCTTTGATGATCATGGCCACCGAGTAGATCCACGACAACGTCATAAAGAGTGGCATAGAGCGGTTCAGCACACGAAGAAAACTGCAACAAATAAGAAGACTAGTGAAAGCATTGTACAATTTTGAAATACTACCATGTATTTTTTAACAATTAAAAGTCTCAAAGTAATAATTCAATCTACAAAAAAAACACCATGTCAGTGAGACAAACTTTCTCCCTAACCACCATTAATC
The DNA here is from genome assembly GCA_015343265.1 of Pao palembangensis. NCBI lineage: Eukaryota > Metazoa > Chordata > Actinopteri > Tetraodontiformes > Tetraodontidae > Pao > Pao palembangensis. The sequence goes on along the minus strand of CM027082.1, from coordinate 24,870,575 downwards.
CTGTACTGGTCTCTTCTTAGCACTTGAAACAGCATACATAGCTAATAACAGTTTAAAAAAACCCACACATCATCCACATAGCAGGGATAGGGCATCTGCTGAATGTAGATGCCTGTTGTTGGTTGAACTCCAGACAGTATATGGCTCACAGCTCTCTCCACCAGGTCCTGGATGTACACAAATCCGCCCCATATGTAGCGCATGTCATTAAATGGGTCAGCTGCAGGACCAGGATCCCAAAATCTTCAGAAATAGGATAAAATACACAGACACTGATAAATTGATGAATACTTATGAGTGGGTTCAGGTTGGTTCAGAAAAAGCATTTTCATAGGGCCTCTATACCTGTCTTTGATTTTATTTGTTCGGGTCACGTCATCAATATCCATTCGAATCTTGTATGTAACGTGTGCTGGGAGCTCAGGTGATGAGCTGTTGGGAAGCATAAAGACCACACCTGCCCAAAACTGCCTGTCCTCCAGCAGCTCTAAAGCCCTATCAATCATCTGACCCTCGGTTTCAAATCCTTCCAGCTTGTTCAGGGAAAAACACTGGAAAAGAACATTATAAAGATGAATAACAAGGGAATGAAAAAACTGAGATTATTAGTCATTTTACACAAACACCTCTGCTTGAGCGATCTTTTAAAAATGATGGGTCACTATTGTCCCAATCTGGCTGCTGATGAAGTCCAGTCCAACAAATAAATGGTCGAGCATATTTTAACTGTTAGGGGCTTTGATATAAATAACATCAAAAATAATCAATAAGATGTATCTCCTTTTCTAAAATAAACCAGAGGGAAATGAAAATGAACCTCAGTGACTTGGGCTAGAGTTGTGATAGTTTGGTTGAGGTCATTATAGATGTCCAGCCATGTGGATGAGGCGCCAGGTTTACGCGGGACATCAGGTGACGGTGTAGACAGGAAACGTGTAATTCGTGAGGCTGTCCAGGATGTGTTTTCCAGACCAAGGTTAACCAGAACTGCCACCTCAGGCCTCTTTAACAAATTCTGACACACACATGTAGAAGAGGAAAAAACTGGACTCAGTATGTCAAAACACCCTTGCTCCATTTACAAAGGTAAAAACTTTTGAGACTGACCTGCAGAAGCTGAATCTCCACACTACTCTCCATGTAATTCTTGATGCGTGGTCCCACCTCTTTCCATGCTTCATTCAACTCCTGAAGAATTTGCAAGTCCTCAAAAGTCTTGTTCACCTTCAGTTAAAAAAAAAAAAAAAAAAAACAGGCTGTCTGTAGTTTGATTTACATTAAAATGTCTTTAAAAACAAGAGCAGCTACATTATTTGTTGTAACTACCGAAAGACTTCACTGTACCTCTTTCATCACTCTACGCACTGCAGAAGTATCTGGTGTATACAACAACTTTCCAATAAACAGCGGTTTTATTCCTCGCCATATAATGCGAGAGATGGGGTTGGACTCCAGACTCTGGATCAAACTTTTACAGAATGGAGCTGAGGATATAAGGAAAGGGCCTAATGTAAGACCAACAAACTATGAAAAGCAATACACTAAATATCAGTCTCAGGGTATTTTTGCAGATCAGCAAAAATGAGGCACATTTTATCTTGGTACACATGCCATGAGTACACATTTTCCAAGCGTCTTACTGGTGTTATTATCCTGTTCCAGATCTGTGTCCTCAGTGCCGTCTTTTCCCAAGAAGGACTTGATGTCGTTGTCTTCGTACCAGTTGAGTGATGGGATGTGCTCACCGCCAAACTCTGGGTGGCCGCACATGCTCTGTGAAAAAGCACGAAAGCTTTCCCTGGACAGTGCAGAACGATTCGCTGCAGACAACTGACGAAGAGCTGCGCTCATCTCCACGAAGCTGGAGAGAGAGGACAACTGAAAGAAGAAAGAAGTGACAGCAAAGGTGGTGAAAAGAAGAAGAAATAGGAGAAGAATACAGGGGGAAAAAATCCTTAATGGACACAGAGGGTAACAATGGTCTAAAAAGGGAATTTTTCCCAGCTTTTCCTGCTGGTAGGAATCAGTAAATTTGAAGCGTAAAAGACAGAACCTCCAATATAATTTATTCTTCATCACTTGTGGCATTGGAATCAGAAAAATGAAATGTGCTCTTACATCATCGAACAGGACAGCCAACTCATGGGAGACTGAGGTTGCAGCCTGACTGATGACTCTGAGGTCTTTCGCATTAGCCATTAGTCGCTCTCTCTGAAAATGTGACACACATTTACTGATAATACTGAACACACAAGACACACAAGAAGCTCTCTATCTTGGCAACAGGGAAGAAAGCGAATGTGAAGCCACTGAAAGAGCAGGGGTAATATCACTGACTCACCGTAAAGAATTTGGTAAGGTCAAGCTGGGACAAAAAAAGGCGTTCAGCCTCCTGCAAAATGTCAGCTGGTTGGCTACACAGCTGAGTCTGGAGATCATCAATAGTTACTCCCTCCTCCACTGTCAGAAACTGTCTCAGCATGCTTGCATTACACACCAACTCTTTAAGCTGCAGCTGAGCTCCAGCGAGGGCAACCTGGAAAGACACAATACCGAAGCTCGTTTTGTTAATCTTAAGATATTACAAGAAAATAATAAATGCAGAAAATTTAACTTTTTTCAAATGTGTAGTACAATGTTGTACACATTTTACAAAATTTTTACAGTTTCATAGCTTTCACATTTTTTTAAACTAACAGTTCTTGCTTTATGTTATGCTTCTGCACTGTTATTTACTGCCGCTAATAAAGCAGCCAGAAGAAATGAATCAATGTAATAATAACAACATGGCTGACCTGAAAATTGAGACGGGCCTTCAGCAGCTGGTTTACCGTAGCAGACGACAGGCTGGTGTTTGTCAGGAGGAAGGACGAGAATGTCTCGTTGGCTTTTAGATATTCTCCTACTGGAAGATCTATAAAGAAAACACAAAATCATTATCATAAAAACTCCATGCTAGAGTAATGCCTGTGTGTTTGCACAAGGGAAGAAAAACACTGAATGGAATCCAGGTGGAACTGGAATTGTTTCACTCCTGAAATGTTACACAACTTTTTTGCCAAACTTCTTATGTATGTAATTAGTAGTAACAATAAGGATTAAGCAAATGTCCATGGGGGCATTTTAGATGGGATACGGCTGCCTGGAAGACCTGCTTTTATTCATCTAATTGTGTTGTACAGAGGTGTAATATAATCTGCTCAGCTAGGACAGAGAAACAGAGTCACTCTCGGTTGCTGACAGGAGCAAACAGCAACAGGAGACCACTCACTCCCTGTTGATGGATATTTATTTACTCAGCTACTGGCTAATACTGCAAACGCTAAATTGTGTGCAGGGAAAACCTAATTGGTTTAGTGCGTATTTAAAAATGCAAGCTTTTATTGTACAGGTGTTTAAGTTGAAAGTGTTCTTGGTATTATTTTGTCATACATCTCTTCAGGTCTGTGTTAGACAGGATTCACTGAAGCTAACATACTTGGCCAGGCATCAGGTCTCTCTCCCAGCCTTTGGACACTCTCCATCAGTTCCTGAAAGCCAGAGAAGCTCTGGTTCCCACTGTAGGACAAAACCGTCTGGACATCAACAAAGAGCCGAGACAGTCTACAAGAATAAGAAAAAATAGTGTTCATTAGGATAAACATCCATACTAGTAATGATTTTTAATTGAACTGCCACCTCCCAAAAGCTGCCGGTGCTTTTTTAGTGTCAACACTTAAGATCTACCTACGTGGCGTTGTCAAAGTTGCCAACTTGGCCTGCCGTCTCTCCTGGTGTCTGTTTGTGGAAGCAGGGGTTGTTGATGTTGCAGATAATTCCCTGAATCCAGGGCAAGGTGCCTGCTGATGGTAAGGCCTTGTTTGGAAAGTGACCTACAAGAAGATGCACCAAGTTACACTGAGATGGGGAACAACAGAAACACTGTTAACGACCTGAAATACTTCTCACAGCAGATTCAGTGTTAATACAAGCATGACCAAAACTGCTCTAATGTTGACATATGTTTTCATTGCAAAACGGCTGTGATTAAAATGTAATAATATTAACTTATAAGGTATATCTATCTTATGATGATGATAATGTATTCTTGAAAAAACAAATATGCATCTCTCTTGAATATAACACAGCTATTTTAAATTCTGCATGATGGAAGCTGGACTGAAAGGCAAAAATGTTTCAGACTGCATCACCATTTTAAGGTCGTGAAGTAAGAAAATAATTTGTTTATCAGTTGGTTTACCTCAGCTTGTGATTGCAGGGTTGAATATCAGATAAATAAAAAGGATCGTCCTCTGACACTTGTAAAAACTGCTTTTGCATCAAAATGCTGAATATAAAGCTATACAAACTATCTTGTATCATTTGGTGGTGAGGCAAGGTATATCTATCTTATGATAATGCAAGACTTTTACCAAGAGGTAAAAGTCCTATGTTAGGACTTTTAGATTAGGTTTGGAAAACAAATGTGCGTGCAAGAAAGTGACCCTCAAGGAGTTGATCCTCTTTAGCTGTCTGGCACAAACATGCGTTTCAGACGTTGTATGTGTTTGTTTGAAAAGCTCAAACATTAGGCAATATTACTCACATTGTTGTTGTTTGTAAGGTGGATGTGACTGTCTTACACAGATGAGGATGACAAAGAGGAAGAGAGGCCAGAGGAGCTCGATTATCAGCTGGATCTGTGAAAGCAGAAAACATGGGCACTATTAAAAATTGATGAAGCAGTTTGCTCTTTAAAATAAAGATTGGTCTCATTTTACAATTATTTATAAAAAAAATCAACAATCTTTACTCTGATCTTCAAACTAAACATGTAAGCACCTTGTTTCTCCTGCGGTATGTAATGTTCTTCCAGAGAAGAAGGAGAAGCTGCCTGAAAAAACCCATTGCTCCCAGAAGTTACCTAACCATGACGGTAAGCTGGAAACAAAAATATTCAGTGAGAAAATCAGAAAAGGTTAACAGGGACACGTTCCTTGTAGCTGCTGGATTTCTTTTTCATTACAGCTCAGGGACATTTATCACTCTTACTTATGTGGCCTAACTAATTTTGAACCTTCAGAAGTCATTTTTAAATTAAACCTTTCTTCTAAATATAAATATATAAAAGAATGTTGTCAGGTGGATCCAGCAGGCTGTTTTTATATTTGTAAGTGAAAGGTTGTCCCGCTGCCCGCTGTGATCTGCTCAAGATGGCCAATCCCCTGCTTCATCCTGAAATCCTCCTGATCCAAGCAGCTTACCTGAGTGTGGTTTCTGTGATAGTAGTAAAGTTATTAGTCTGAGGGTGAGAATCATGGTTTATGACAGGTTATAAGAGGTTAAACTAAAGGGGCTTGAATAATTCAGCTTGCAAAAAAGCGTATTCTCAAACTAGTTTTCATTAAATTTACATTCAGTGTTAGGAACAGTTTATCATGAGAGCTTTAGGAGGTTTCTTATATACTGTTGCTGAACAGTATTACTACTAGAAACGTCAAGCATTAGTATCAATCTCTAATGTCATAAGAATTTAACTAATCTAGTCTGAAAATTGTAGCATTTCTCTTGTAACAGAGCTTACTTAAACAGAGAATGACGTAAGAAAACATGTCATTACCAAATAAAATTACCAACTTGTTTCAGATGCTCACATCTTACAAGTTATATAAAAGAAAACATTTTGCTTAGATAATAAGTAAGGAAAACATGAGAACTCTAAGCTAGCATTGCATTTACTTCCTCTCCTAGAACGTAGTGCAGAAGGTGAAAACCAGCTACCAAGAGTAAGAGTTCTTTATCATTACCGTTTTGACACATAAGCGCTAAAAGCTCCTCTCAGCGTATGGAACACATTTCCAACCGCCGGTCGCCACTGTTTGGGTCAGTCAGACAGACAGATCCGCCTACTTGCGACAGCGGTCCAGCAGAGTATTTTTAGGGCGGAGTCTACACCGGAAGCAAACTTTGGTTCGTCGTTTAGTCGAGAGTCATAGAAACCGGAAATAAAAACCACATTGGTCGATCGCTTGTGGGAAATTTCAGTGACACTTTTATAATTGTATTGTTTTGTGATTCGTGTCTACAGGTTTATAGTGGGTAACAAATTTATACCCACTGGGTTTTGTTACGCCACTCACATTAAAAAAATACATTTATGTCTGTCTTTTATTTCAACATTTCACACAAGTCTTTGTCTTGTACAAATATTTTCAAAACCCATATGGATTTGAACATTTAGGGAAAAAAATCTCATGTACTTGTAATTTTCAATAAATAACAAAATGATAAGGAAATGTTCTTGAAAGAAAATCCAAAACAATGTATTCTTGAAAAAACAAAAATGCATCTTTCTTGAATATAACACAGCTATTTTAAATTCTGCATGATGGAAGCTGGACTGAAAGGCAAAAATGTTTCAGACTGCATCACCATTTTAAGGTCGTGAAGTAAGAAAATAATTTGTTTATCAATTGGTTTACCTCAGCTTGTGATTGCAGGGTTCAATATCAGATAAATAAAAAGGATCTTCCTCTGACACTTGTAAAAACTGTGTTTTGCATCAAAATGCTGAATATAAAGCTATACAAATTATCTTGTATCATTTGGTGGTGAGGCACCAACTAATGCATAATATTTTCAGAGTTTTGGCAAAAGTTAAACACTGCAGCACTGTGCATGATGGAGCAGGCAGTGCTCAAAGAAATACTGGCTGTTCCTGTCCAGTTAACAGTCGATATGTTGAAGCTGGCATCGTCTTCAAATGAATCTGCCAACAAAGAGAAAATGGTGTGTTATTAAGTGGTGTGTAATTTCTTCCACTGCATTTAAAAGATAATAAAATCCATTTAAGTGTTCCTGCTCACTTCTCCGACAGCGCTGGTTAAGATCTGGATGATCTTGTCGTGCGGTGTAGCGACAACACTCTGCCCGTTTATTTCAATGATTCGGTGCCCAACACGAATGCCTCCTCTTTCTGCGATACCACCACGCATCAGACTGCAAATCTGCCGCAGGGACGGAGGAAGTGACTTTTCAAAATGGTGACATTTGATACCCAAGTAGATGGATTTTCAGTTATAGCAAGTGTTTTTGGTCATTGAGGGTCAAAGCTCCTTGAAGCCGATTAGAAAACAATGATAAATCTTCCGAATGTACTCACAATGCCGTCCTCCACACTAAAACCCAGCTGAAACGTGGGATGAGGCCGCCTGATAATTGCCATGGTGACTGGCGGACAGTGGACGATACTCAGCTTAACATACTTTTGACTTTTCAAATCCTAAAATACAAATATAACATTAACTATATCTTTAAAAGTAAATTATATGTGCCTGTGAAAATATTAAATTATTTTGCATTTGTTAATACCTGTTCACAACAAAACAAAACCCAAAATACAAAACAAATTAAAACCTCTAAAATGCTCCAGCAAGAAATAATCAAGTATTAAGTAGTACACTGTTACTAAATTTAACCTTATAATCCAAAAGGTCTTTTCCCTCCACCGTTTAACCTGCGTGCAAATAGCGCCATCTAGTGTCTCCCAAAGATGACAACTCAGAAACTTTATTGTTTTCGTAGTTTTGGTTTAAAATAATTTTAATTTTAATCTTCTCGAACTTACCCGAATTATGTTCTGACAGGCAGTGATGGGCAGACCCACCAGACTGGTGCTGTTGATGGACATGATGCGGTCACCGATACTGAGCTCCCCGCAGCGCTCTGCAGGACCGCCATGAAGGAGGTTGGCAACAACCACTGTGGGCAGGATGGAACCCCAGCCAGACTCCACAATGGCCAAACCCAAGATCTCACCTGGAGCCTTGGTGATGGCAACCTACATCGCAGACACTGGAATTAAAATGTTGCAATGTGAGGAGGCAAACTAGTACAGTGTGCATCAGCTTACTTCTCGAATGTTCTGGGAGTCAGAGAAGTGTGCCAGATCTCCGTTGTAGAGTTCCTGACTTTCCAAGTAGTCACTGTACTCGCCAGGCTTCAGATCAGTTGCCTTCATGCCATTTTCTTGCAGAAACTGCTGGTAAGCCACTCCAAAAGCCTGACCGATAGCCTGGGCTATGACCTGAGCCTGAAGTGAGAAAAGAAAAGAGATTTATGTTTGTGGTTTTCTGCCGATCTCATTGACTACTAAATATTAACAACTCCTCTCCCTACATGCATTAACTTCTCTTTCTAAATTGAATCCCTATTAAAAAATAAATTAACAGTGACAATCATATACGGGACAGGTACCAGTCTAAAACTCTTTAAATGAAGAGTCAAAATGAGAGGAGTGGACACAGTAGCCTCACGGCCCAGTATTCCATAAATAATTGCTCCTATTCAGTGTTGCAATGAATGGGAAACTGGGACAGCAGCCAGACCATTTTTATATTCAGGAGGACTCTCAGTGCCTCTGAGGGAGGAAAATCAGGTCAAACTCATCAGACACTGCAATTCTGCTTGAGAGTGAATTCAATAAAACAGAACGTGTTTTCTTCAAGACCCTTCATTGTACTGACTCACGTCTTGGGAAGAGAACACGTGGCAGATCATGATGCACTTGTTCTGAGTTTTGGAGGAGGATGATGGCGATGAGCTTGAGGCGACATCCCCATCCTGCCCTTTCAGTTTTCTTCGTGCCATCAAGACCACAATGTCATCGATGTCTGCAATGTAAGAAATCATCTGCAGAGTGTGATCCATCATTGTTTCCTGAGGGGAGAAGAGATGTGAAGGTAAAAAAAAAAAAGACTAGAAGAATAAAGGCAAGACCATACAGAACTCAAGTATCAACGCTCTGCAAGTTTAAACCTGGCCCCCACATATGTTTTCCTTCTTCATTATCCGTGAAGCTAGCTTTCAGAAATTGGATGTCAAGTATAAATTAGTAATTTCTGATCATCTGATCTGATTATGTTTCAGACATTTAAAAAAAAATGTCTGAAACATAAATAAACCTGTGTGTCAGCTGTGAGCACTTTGATCCTTTTGGTTGAGATGAACAGATCGACTTCTGTCATCGGCTGAGACTCTCCCTCTGGAGCCTGGAAGAAACAATTACAGATAAAATTGAGTATAAAAGCACGATCAGGTGAATTAGAGCACAGATATTTGTCAACACCATTCATGTGAATCACCTTGATGCGGTCCACAGCCTCCTGAGCCTGGGTCATGCGGGCGTTAGTTGAGGGGTTCCTGTCTGATCTGATCTGGGTGGAGCCCAGGTACTTGGCACCAAACACTACTCCATCCAGCAGGTCTTCAGTGTCACAGGGACCAGGCACTGAAAAGTCAATCAGCACATGGTTGCGGCCTAATTTCTAAAGTTAATACAGTCAAATCGGAAGAAACACGATGAAGCGACTCACCGTCTTTGTATGATGGATGTTCAGCAGGCTGTAATAATAGCAAATGGAAAGAATAAGAATAATAAAACTTGCATCTAATTTAATATAAAAATCCAATCACTAATGGCAACATAAATCTCCAAAATTTGTCAAACAGAAATATCTTTGTTACATATTCTTAGGTATGTTTTGGCAGACAAAAAAAGCCAGTTTTCAGAAACTTGTGATTAACTGAAAATATTCAGTTACACCAACTTCTGGAGATACAAATTCAGCGCTTCCTTCATTTGCCAGATTGTAGCAATCGTACATCAGCTTACCTCCTCCCTCTCTACAGCAGTCTCCTCTTCTTCTGGGTGTTCAGCATCCCGTGCTTTCCAAACTGACTCCGTATCTTCATCGTCAGGCAGACACGTGAGGGATTTCTTCCTGTGCTGCTGCTGTTGTTGACTGTTCCCGTAACTCTGCCAGAACCTCTGAGCATCCGCCTCACTGTAGGAAACTGAAACTACAGCATCCACCTCTCCTCTCTGAGGCACACAGGTGAGGTGAAGTGCTGTGCTAATCTCTGTAAACTGCAACATTCCCTGCAGGTCTCTGTGGTGACTTTCAGAGAACAGTAGTCCTGTTGTTTCAGTGCTGTCGTCCACAATTAGGGAGGGGGCAGGAGAGTCCAGCTGGGATGAACTGGAGTACTGATTCTGACCATGATGAGGTGGATGAGGCTCTTCTCCTATCATCTGAAGATGGCTGAGAAGACTGTGGATGCTGTTGTGGTCATCATCATCTGACTTCCTATCAATTCCTCCAACTTCCTCTTTTCTGGTGCTTTTCATTACATTAGATAACCCTTCCTGATGTTCCCTCTCTCTCTTTAAGAATTCAGCCCTGGCCTCTTCCTTTTTCTTGGCTGCTTCTCCCAGCACATCCTGAACTGGTTCTGCAATATTTCCCACAACCTTAACATCAAGTGATGCTAAAGCTTCACCAGTGTTCAAACATAGTAAAGCAGTGTCACTGGGACTAGCTGTCTCTAGATTTTTACCAGAAGGGGTTACAGGGGTGAGGCAGCTGGGCTCGTCTAGATCATCTGAGGCCGCATCACTCGAAGACTCAGACCTCCAGTCTAAAGGAGGAGGTTCGATCATGCTGTAGGATTCCTCAACTTCAACCTGGGGCAGAGATGCCTCAGTCTGCTGCAAGACATCTATCTCCAACACTCCATCAGCAGGGCCAGAAGCAAGAAAGTCTGGGGATGCAGAGGCCGACTGGTCTGTCAAACAGATGCTTGACTCCATTTTAAAACAAAGCCTGTAGGAGGAAAAGTTAGATTTGTGTGAAGCAGAGCATATCAGTTCACTGGATTTCCAAATAAATACACATGATCAAACAGCCAACACACAAAATTGTCCTTTAAAATTGTAATTTCACGCGAATTTTATCTTTTGTTCCTAGCTCTCATTGCATAGCCATGAAGGCTGAAAAGAACAGTCTAAAGATCAAAGTACATTTTAGACAGTGTGAAACCCTCACTTCTGTGAATCAACAGTGAAATTGTCTCCAGGAGCAATTATTATAAAAGTACTATGACTGACGTGAAGACGTCCATCAGAATATGCTCAGAATCAATTCTTGTATTCGATTTTGAAACAAGAGGCGCACAATGTCTAATAGATACTGTTTTACTTTTTATAGCTGTAGGCTTTCTTTGTAGAAGGGGGTCTTTCATAAAAAGTATAAATAAAACAAAATAAATGACATGTTTAAACCCAGTCTGAGCCAACCGTTACAGCTCTGTAGTCGCATGACTAAAGTTAGCTCACGGAGTAGCTCAGCGCTAAATGGCTAATTAGAACGCTATTTAGCATTAACTCAGCTGGAGTTAAACGACCTACGTAATTTCTGTGCTGAAATTTCGAGGTTCAAACGTCCGAAAAAAGCAGCTCTCACCAGAGTTTTTCGGTCTTTGACGGCTTCTTTGTGCCCAGACAAATACCTCTGTGGATGCCACGACAAATAAGTTGACGTGGTTCGAGATTTGACACTTCTCCGAAAGTTTGGCCCTGTTCTATTCGTCATGCTAACAGTACCACGCCTGTTAAATATACTTCCACATTATCAAAAAGAAGTGTGGGTGAAACTAAGAAGATTTCCAGACATGGTTTCTGCTGTCAGGACAGCTTTTATTTATTCCTAGACCTTGTTGCAACGATGTGTTCACGTACTGCTGTGACGTATAGTATCATCGTCCCCTCATTTTTTTTTTTTTTTTTTTTTTTTTTTTTTACTTTCTACATTTTTATACCTCACATAAAATTAAGAGGCTTTTCCATAAATAATGACACTCTTGATTTAAACAGGTTTCAAATTTCATGTTTCATCGTTTAAAATATTGTTATTTAAAGCTTTAAGGCTAGTCTCTTCAAGAAGCTGATATCCTCCTATATTCGTGAACGTAACCATTGTACACGTCACATTGGACTCGACCCGCTCAATCAAAGGCCGATAAATCAATGTAAAAGCGCTTTGTATAATCTGGACGCAACTTTGAATAATTTAAGATTAAGTACTCACATGAAATAAAGCCTTTATTCACGTTAAATGTTTTTGTTTTCAATTCTTTTTAAGACTTTATAAGACTGTCTGAAACTGATAAATATAAATTAAAGAAACATTAAAACGAGTTTGGGCTTTGATTTAAAAAACGTCAATCTTTAAAAAAATCTTTAAAAAAATCAATCTTTGAGATTGTATTGATCAACATTTATTAGTAAACTCTTGTCACAGACAGTGACATGTCTTACTTTCCTTTCTTTCATGTATCGCTGGCCTGAACAGCACTGGTTAGAGAAATAAGCAGCATCAACTAAACAACCCAAGCCATCAATAGCTTTTACAAGACTAAACTGTTCAAACACATTTTTTTTTTTTTTTTAAATTCAACAACAACCACAAAACAAATTGTGAACACACAATACAGGGTTGTGATGTTGTCATATTCTAACAGTTAACACTTAAATGGAAAAATTAGTTAATTTATTTCCTATTATACTAGTCTAAAAAAATGTTCATTTATCTGATTGTTTCATTTGTTATAAAAAAATCATAAACAGATTTTATGATTTGGCATCTCGACATGCGGACATGTGTCTTCAGCACAACTGCAATCTCTGGCTGAGTTTACGTGCTCCACGTGCAGTGCAGCGACACACCACGCATCATGTCAGCGTTCCCCACAAACTTACTAAACATTCACAGCAGCAAGTCGGGTCTACGTGTCGCTGGCCTGGTCGGTGTTGGTCACCTGGATCAAACCAATTACAGACGAGATGGTGCCCATCAGGCCCACCAACCAGCTGGGGAATTTTCCTGCCCACAGGAAGCCGGGTGGCATCCAGTGGATGGCGTTACTGAGGTCAGCCATGCTTTTGAGGGAAGAGAGAAGCTCTGCTCGCATCTGCCTGTGGAGCTGAGCGTTGCTGCAGGAGGAGAAGACGCCGTTACATTTTAAGAGACTCTCACTGCATTTCAATTCTTCTGCAAACAGAACAGGATACGTAATACCTGCCGCCACCTCCTGCTCGCTCATGTTTCTTTAGTTTTTTCTTCAGTAACATCAGAACTCGAAGGGATCTAAAGAGCAAAAGTCTGAGTTACAGCAAAGCGTCACAAAATATTATATTAAGAGAAAAGCTACAGGTAATTAAAGTCAAAACGAACATCTCATGCTACGACAAAGCTATTTTTTGCAATGGATTATTGTTATTACTAAAGTAAATGAACTATAACTACAAAAACTGGTGTAGGAGACTGGGTGAAATGTAAATTGACCTGAGTATTCCCAGCAACAGTGATGTGCCCCACAGCATCGTACTGAACAGCCACCACTTGTCAGACTTGATTTTGATGAGCTCAGCATCCGCAGCCCAGGCGATGTGCTCACAGGGGTAGTACAGCTGGTCTGCCATGTTGTTCAGCACCGATATCCAGCGCACAGCTGGATCATGCTCCTTTAAAAGACACACAGCATGCATGGAAATGTCAATAAATATGGTTTTATAAGGTACATGATGTCTTATACTAACACATACTGCAATATCACTGAATACTATAATGACAAAGATAAAGTAAGTAAGTAAGTAAAGGAACAACTCTTAAGAGTGTTGTGATGCTTCTCACCCCACCTCCCAAACCGTAGCTGTGGGAGTAAGCCAGCATGGACAGATCATCGAACAGCCGCAGTGTGGTTCGGCATTGGCCGAGCTGAGCGGAGAACAGCAGGAGGCTTTTCCCGAGCTTCTGCGAAGAAGCGTCTGCTGCACCTTTCTGAGAGAGAACCCCTCCAACCAGCTGAGAGCCAAAACAGACCGTCCGGATCTGGACAGAAGAAGAAGAAGGATTTACCAGCTCATTATTATTGTTGTTGTAACTTTTTTTTATAATTATTAGTAGTAGTTGATTATTTCTAATAATCAAAACTGAACCAACTTCTAGACATGAGGGGGATTTGATTTATGGTTGTAAATATTTTTATTGTGTTGGACTCTTGTTTTTTTTCCCATGCAAGCTCATGTGCACGTGCATGTGCACGTGCACGTGCATGTGCATGTGCACGTGCATGTGCACGTGCATGTGCATGTGCATGCTTTGTGGCTCACAAAAGTATATAAGTGTGATATCTTACACGCTTGGATCTGTGGAGAGCTTTAAGTATCGTTTGTCTGGGACTTTAAAGATTCTCAGGTAAAGAAAGGGTGAATGTCCTTTAGTACAATAATTCAGGAAGGGTTTGTGCAATGTCTTAACTACTGTGAAATTTAAAAGTTTACACTTTAGTGCATGTAGATCTCCGAATACTTACAACTTTATCTCTTCCTCTGTATGACTCCAGGAAGCGCACCAGTGACTCCACAGACGGCTGCATGTCTGCGCCACAAGCCTTTGCAAAGTGTTCAACAAAACCTCAGCCCACATCAACTTTAAACTCATGTAATATGACAGGCTTTGTAGCATACGGTCACATCTCAGCTGGACTTTGAAAACAGGAAATACTGCCAATAGACTCAAGTAAACGATCATCGAAGCAATCGAACGTTCCGCGTTTAAGAATATTTTATTTAAATAAATGGAATATAAACCGAGACAAATCATCTATATCTTAAATTTGTCAGACCTTGAGTTTTAATTTGTTTATTTTTTTAGATAATCAAATACTGCAAATTAAGTGATTGTTAGAAATAACGGAGTGAACAAAGTTTCCTCCCAATTTCATTTCTTATACACAATCTTCCTCCACCTAACTAAATACAGTGCTTCCAGAGTTTAAATATTACAAATTAAAATAACATTCACACAGGGACACCATTCCATAAAAACACTTTATTAATTTATTTTACAATATCTCAGAGTTTTGGTTAAACACATCACTACAGTCATAGTGTATTCATTTAATATTCAAACAATACTGAAAATATCCTACATGGGGCATTTACAGTACCCATCTGTTTATCGTCATTTCATTTATTGTATTATCTTAGAATCAATCTAAGATAATCTTTGATTGTGATAGATTCAATTTCAATTTAAGAGAAAAGCTCATTGAGAGCTGCATGAAATTAAAAAAGTAATGGAATGTTGGTTGAATGTTGGAATCTGTTGGTGAATCGGCTTGACATGCTTTAATAATCGGTGTGCGGGGAGTCGTTGTCATAGATGTCTGAAACAAGAGAAAAAATTATTTTGAGAAACTTTTTAAAGTTTACAGCATGTATTGCATAAAATGTTTTGATAATGACATTCAAAGAAAACTTACCCCTCTTATAGTCAACATCATCATAAATATCACCCTCCCTGCAAAACAAAAGAATAATTTTCATTTATTCTTTTATAATCCACCTGAAATTATGAAAAAAATGTGATTTCTAAAGCATTTAAATAAAGAAAATAAATAAATGTCAAAATAATGATGAATGTCATTGTTTTCTTTTACATTATCCTCATTTCTACTTTGATATAAGCAATTTCTACTTTGATATAAGCAACAATTACATACACAGTACATTTATCAGGACTACTTGCTTTTTTTTTAAATAAAAGGACAGTGATAAATATACTTACATGGGAAGAAGCAGAGATTTGGACACATAACCATCTATAGAGGAGGTGAAGCAAACAAATAGACTTTAATGTATCTACAGTGCCTTAAACTTGCCTTTTATTATTGTATCACTTATTTAAAATAATCCAAACCAAAGCTTTTACGTACATTTTCCAAACTGATTGACGCACAGAGCTTTCTTGCTGTTGGTGAACTGGATGACGTCAACAATCTCTCCTTGAGTCACAGGCAGGTCTTTGCCTCCAAGCTTCTTTATGATGCCGTTAGGATCCACCATCATGGTGTGCAGCGCTCTGAGAGGCCCATCATACTGGGAAGCAAAAAACGCACAAGTGGGGTCAGTGTCACTCCTTTTGAGCGACTGCATCGGCTGGAAAATATTTTCATCAGACTCCTTAAGGAGAGTGCGGGAACGACAAATCTCCACAGTATAGAAGTTCTTTTTCCGGTATTCTGACGACACACTTAACCCAAACGTTGTCTGAATGTTTGGAACAGGCACACCCATTTCTGTTTGCGCCACAAACAAGAAAAGCTAAAATGTCCCCAACGCGAGGACTGCCCTCTGGCACCCATGACCTCATTCGGACTGACCAGTTCCCGACCTCTAACTTATGACTTCATTCTCACATAATCGCATAAATAAACAAATCAAGCTCTTGACTGTTAAAAAAGAAAAGGTATATTCAAGTTTTAGAACTCTACTGCAGCCCGCCGCCAGGGGGTGATGTTAGCTCTTTCATCTCATTTCCATTTTAACAGACCGTAAACAATCTATTAGAAGAATGTAAAAAAAAATGTACCTTGAATTTTTTCCTAAGCTCCTTCTCCACTTTTGGGTCTATTCTGAAAAATAAATAAATAAATAAATAAATAAATAAATAAATAAATAAATAAATAAATAAATAAATAAATGTCCCATCAGTCATAAAAGTTGTTACATTTAAAAATAAAAGTTAGAACTACTCAAGGTTTGACAGCGCTAAGAATAAGTGCTGAACTCTTACTTCCTGTTTTGTGGCAATGACCTAGAATAGATACCTGATGTCGGGAGGTGGGGGGGGGAAATCCTCGCTGAGTTGTTCAATATCATCATAGTCATCTGAGAACAGAACCGACACTCAAACAGCAGGAAACTGTGCTGTTGTTAAAATATAACATCAACAAACATGGACTTCTGGAGTCTGTCTCAGTGCATGTGTTTGGGCAGTGGGGGGAAGTGGAGAAAACCCACACAGAACATGCAAACTCCACAAGGAAAGAGCTGGAATAGAACCTGCAACCTTCTTGCTATGAGGCGACTGAGCTGACAGCGGCATCAACAATTATCATTTTAAATTTGTAATTTAAAATCCTGTAATTATTCCCGTGTTGTCTTTCTGAATCACAAATGCATATTTAAACTATAGAATCAGCTCAAGTTTTTATTTAAAATTGTAAGATTGTACACTAATAATGTCTGTGTGTGGTTTGTTGCTGCTTACCTTCATCTTCGTTTGCGCTGCAGATGAGTGGAAACAAAAGCGTTAGTTGGAGCAGATAAAACCAAACCTCATCAACCATCCTAGTTGACTGGAAATCCGATTAACACCGTTTAATTACAGATAAAATAATTCCAATGCAATGTCTGCAGTACCTGTCTCTGCAGAACTCCATGTTTGACATCTGTGGGGGGTCTGGAGGTGGTGGAGGCAGCTGTAGCGGATCAATTCGGCACTGGAGTAACGTGCGTTTCACTGCCTCATAGTCGATGTCTACACACGTGTTACTAATGTATCCATCTGCAGAGCCACACAAGACCATAGCAGCACAGCTAAGGTACATTACCAGAAACAAACAAGCAAACCATGAATAACCACATCTGACAGCCGCCTCTGAAACACCCATGATGTCACCCTGTTGCCTGTCTGAGCCCCTGGAGGAGTGCTTTAAAGGTCCAGCAGCATGTGAAATTGAGAAAGTAAGAATACATTTCTAGAAGTATATTCTTCCCCAAAACCTCTTCCTTCTAGAACCTGCACCTGCATCAACAAGTACTTCCTGTCACAGCCTCACTGTTGTAGATATTGTAGATTTATCCTAGAATATAGTAGACTCTAGACAAGAAGAAGGCAGAAAGATGTTTAAGCACCCATATCAGCATTTATATAAACATATTAATATAAATGTCATCTCCAAAGTAAATGAAGGCAGTCACTGCATGTATATAGTTTAGAATTATTAATATTTTACACTGGACACGTAAGAACTGCATTCAGCAACAAGGAAAAAAAAGGAGAAAAAAAGGAGCTCCTGGACTTTGGTGTTGGTCGTCTCAGCCTCAGGCTATAAACAACATAAATGTGCCTCAAAGAGTTTGTGGATCTCCTCTGCCCAACTCACAGTTTCCGGTTAAGGATCGGGCCAGCCATTTCCCTTCAGGGTTGTTCTTCACCCGGAGGATCTCCACACACTCGTCCCGTCGTACGCTCAGGTCTAGTTTTCCTCCGCCGTACCAGTCGTGCCGAACCCTGGCCGTATGAAGGACCTCATCCTCCCCCTGCAACTAAGGACGGATGAACGCCAGCATCAAAAATTAGAAGGATTCTTTGTTTGCGAGATCTGTATTTATAATATTTACTTTTATGAAAATGACCTTGATATGACCAGAGCTCTGGTTCAACATACCAAGTTTTAAAACCTGAATCCTTAAACTGTGGCTCACCTGAAAGATCTTTTTAAACTCGTTTTCCTGTTTCTGACGCTCCATTAGATCTTCCTGCTCCTGCTGTTGATGCTTTAGTGCTCCTTTTTGGTTTTTCCTCTCCCTGGTCCTCTGGTTTGTCTCCGCCTGGTCTCTACAAAAACACACTTTTCATCACAACCTGTTTGTGAGTGGGACTTTTGCTTAGTCCCATTCTGAAAACATTTATTCGAGTTTTTCCCCCCACATTTTTGTTGGAAAATTACAGGAGGAAACAGACAACAGACGCTAAAGCCAGGTGGACCTCCGTGAGGGAGCAGCCAAAGGTTCTCAGAAGGTCTAATGATACTTTCTATTTGAAGTGCAAGAGTGTGAAAGAAGACAGTTCTTTGATAGGTGCTGTGGTTGTCGCACTGCCCGATTCACGTCTGACTTACTCTTCGATAGACTCATAAACATCTTCTGTGTCCTGAAGGGAAAAAAAAAAAAAAAATGAGGAGTTGCTTGACAAGAAATGACAAATACTTGAAGAGAAACTCTGCAAAAGACTGAAAGTAAAGTGAAATTCACTTTTCATGAGGTTAACATTGCCATCCTTACCCCGTCCATGCAGTGTGAGCTGTCACTCCAGGACTCTGCAATCACAAAAATATCACACCGGAAAAGTGTTTTCGAAGTTTGTTAAACCTTCCTGCCCAGCAGTGATCTGCATGCAGAGAAGCTGCAACTGTTACCGTTCTTCTCCAAGCTTCCGATGTCGTCGTAGGTCAGGTTGTTGTCCATGTCTCTGCAATGAGACGCTATCCATCATCATCCATCATCTCAGCTATGACACCTGATTGGTGGATTTTTTAATAATCTCGCTGTCATGTCTCATGTCATTTAAGCCTGTTTGTGGATGATGCAGTGTTTCACGTGTGCAGTTACGATCATTAATGCTCACATGGAGGCAACTTGCCGCGGCAGCCTGTTGGGTTTGGTGTTGCGCTGCGGCGGTTTCGGAGGGCTGATTACAGCAGGTAGAGACAACTTTCTGTCTGATGGAACTGGGGAATCTGCTGAAAGAGTCGGAGAGAAGGTTAGCGCTTTCAAACGAGATGAGGGACCTTCATAATTAATAGGATAATATCCTCGTTCACGATGAAGATTGGAATTTTAAATCATTAACTCAATCGTAAAGTTTACGTATCTTTTTTCTGGTATTCCGTGCTTGTCGGCAAGTTTTATGAATATATTTACATCAAATTTTCAGATGAGCTATTGAGATAATTGTTATATGAGGAAGCGCAGGGACATTACCTGCGACCTCAACAGGATGCCTATCTGTGAATAAACAAGACTCACCATCTTGCTGTCTTTTGTCTGGAAGGGAAGATCCACGCTTGAAGCGTAAGAATGGCTTCAGGTTCACAGTTGGGGGGCGTCTGGGTTTTAAAGGCAGGGCTCCATCTGGGGGCAGGGGTCTCCGCAGCGGGGTCACGTCTGCTGAAGTCTTCTGTCGAGGCTGCTGTCGTGGAATAGGGGACAGGGTCGCTGCAGGGGTCAGAGCAGGAGACGGGGGATGATTTGGGCCTGGAGGTGGGGCTTTGCTGCCTGGAGGCTTCTGCTGCCTCAGCATGAGATTCTGCAGCATTTCTCCTGTCTGCTTGACCTTGCAGGTGTCTGCAGGCTGGAGGCCCGCTCTGTTTCCAGGATAGAGAGGTGGTCGAGGGAAGGAAGCCGGTCTAGCAGGGATGGACGGCATTGTTGGGTCTCCCATTGGAAGCCTCAGTGGGCCCGGACCAGCCCCTGGAGGGGAAAGAACAGTAGGAGACAGTCTGTGATGGGCCAGGTCGCTCTTCGGCAGGATCGCCCTCCCGAATCCCGGCTGCGAAGGTCGGATGCTGGTGTCCGAAGAGCTGGCCTTGCTGTTGAACATGGCCTTCAGAGCCTTGACGTCAACGTTCTCCTCCTGAAAACAGGCACAGTTTCAACAGCAGCTCAGTTTAAAGCAGGAAATCAGCAGCGCAGCAAGGCATGCCCCTGCACACACAAACAGATGCAAACCTCTACGTAGGCTCTACGAGGTGAGAACGCATGGTGAATCAAAGGTTTCCTGGTTCCTCTCTCTCTCACTTATCAGCCCTCCCAGGCGAAAATGTGCGTGGTCCGGATGTTAACGCGTTTAGGGAAGGAAATATCAGCTAGCAGCTTTTTCAGATGTTGCTCTGCTCAACAACAGTAGGATTTCAGAAAATGAGTAACTTTGGTCAAGCTATGTGGCACCACAACAGGTCTGCTCCACACTTATTACAAGTGCTGGACTGTTAGTGAAGGTCTGCAGCAAAGGAGGGCTGTGTTTATTCACTAATGTTTAACTTCAGCGCCGATAACAAAGAACAAACCTTTTGTTAGGATGAAGATTTTTTATCTCGGTGTGATGAAATGATAACACATCATCCAGACACTCTACAAATATTTTCAAAACTTTGAAACAGAGGGCATGAAGCAGAGCAGGAAGTGCTCGCAACCACACGCCTCTGCACCCCAGTTAGCGTCCTGTGGTTGTTGCCGTAGCAACGCCTGTAAAAATGTCTGGCTCCGCTGAGGCGGGTCTTTCTTTCTTTCTTTGTCTGTGTTAGGGAACAAATGAAACTAATTAAAAAAAAAAAAAAAAAAAAAAACCCAACTTTTTTACACCACAGAACACACACGGGTTCTGTTTTCAGTCAGAGAGCGCCTGCAGCAGAATCACGCCGTGCACACGTCGTCTCACTGACACATTATTGCAGGTGTTCTGACTCCACAGACTGTAGCTGTGCAGGGAATGAACAAAATGCAACTATTAAACACCAATAATTCCTATTTCAGTTATCAGAAAGGGGGGTGACAGTGACGCTTAATCTAACATATTTGTCCCGCCTCTTCATTCAGTCTCTACAAAACACATTAATTATGTTTAAAATTGGGAAAAGCCAGATTCTGAACATTTTTATTTACAATCTAAGCTAACATTGATATTTTACATTCAGGAATTAATAAAACACCCTAAACACCCTGAAATTAAAAGATAAGAACTGAATAGCAGCACTTGTATGCTGTAGCTTTCAGGACAGACTGAACATGTCACGTTTTTTAAACCTCTCTGTGCACACATAACATGTAGCTCCTCTTTATGCTGTGCACGTAGCACCTTTTTGATCATTTTAAGTCTTTTTTATGCTCGCTTTTCAACTTAGATGTTTCATCTTTTACACAGATACGTTTAATACCTTAAAACATTCCTAATGGAGTCATTAACCCAATACTAAAACCTTTCGTCAGAAGAGGCCCAGACCCTGAACAATGACAGTAAAGGCCAGAAAATACAAACCTCCCTCTTTACTGAAAAAATGTCATTACTATAGAAAATAGAAGCTCTTATCTGCACTTTAAGAGTGGTTCTAGAACACCTGTTTCTATGACAAATCATCATCATTAACGTTATACAGTAGGAATCGGTGTGTATTTTTTTCTTCTTCACTGAAACAGGAAAATGTTGTTCTTCAAAACACCTCGAGATGCACTGTGGTAAGTTAAGTTCCCCTTAAATATGTCTATTTCAGTGAATAACTTCTTACCATGTGAGCTGGTAGTGATGTTTTATTAGATAAATGGCAGCATTTCCAGTACTGAAACAATATCCAGTCAGATCGTGCTAATAGCTACATGACAGCAAACTCGCTGCAAATGAGGAAATGCTCTGTGATTCAGCAAGGTCGGGCGAGAGCACCACAGAGAAGAATCACCAGCACAGTCACTCGCTTTACTGGTGGTAATCAAAAAGGACTAAAAACTACAGAAATATTACAGATGGATTCACAGAAGAAATCACAGCAGCTAAATTCTGATACTGACAGAAAAAAAAAACTACATAAATCAGACCTTTAATTTATTGCAGGAAATCGGGGACAATATTTGGAGGGGCGTTTCCGCTGAAATTGAGGGAGGAAGTGGGGGGAGTGATCTCCGACTTCATGACTCCTGGATGGAATCCACCAGCTTCTGGCTGGACCCCTGAATTTGCCCAAATACCTGTAGGCATGGTGGGCCAGGGGGCAGCAGCCAGACCTGGCCACTGATTTCCCAGAAGACCCTGCTGACCCCAGGCCATGACAGTGGGAGGGTACGGAGGAGGGGAGTACGGAGATCCCCCCACTGGGTGTTGGGGGAAAATAGAGAGGATCTGAGAGTTGGTGAACTTTGGCTGCGGAGATGCTGAAATCAGAGAAGATAAATGGGTCAAACAACTGCTTAAAAAGTCAGCGAAAGCAGCAAAACAACAAATATGAACAAAAAAATCCGCACAAATCTCTGAGGAGCCACCGGGGAAGTTTCCAAAATCAAATTAATGCACTGTTTGCTGAGAATCTGTTTTGTTTTGTTTGTTTTTTAGCTCTGCAGTTTAAACCAGGGCTAAAGAAAGAACTGATAAACTACAGCATCTGTTTGTTTCCACACAGACCAGACTTGAGCTTTGTCTCACTGACAAAATATACATTCATGTAGTTTCCAGAATCCGCAGTCCTCTAGTCTGTTTCAGGGTTTGTTTTCTTGTTATTAAAGACAGCGTCCTGTTGCAACTGGAGAGTTCAGGCAGAATTATTTAAGCCTAATCAATTTCAGATAGTTGCTGGTTTGTTTCAGTAACTATATTTTATAGTTTGAAGGTTGTCTCCCTCTTTTTTTTCTCCCATCTGAGCATGAAGAATTTTAAATCTCTGAGAAAATCTGCTCGCGACATTGCGGAATCTTGGCTCTTTATCAGCTGCTCTTTGGGAATTCTGTTATTCCCTCATCAGCAAATGAATCATATGTAAGTGAAGAGTTATTTATTTTTCCTCCTGCACATTCAAATGATGGAAGTTAAGGTCATATTGTGCGTGTGTGTGTGTGCGCGCGCGCGTGTGAGAAAGACATTGTTAGGTAATCAGTTTTTATCTCAGTGTGATGAAATGATAACATATCATCCAGACACTCTACTAAAAAAAACAAACTACTCTGTCTAAAAAAAAAAAAAAAAAACCCTGTGTGATGCATTCAGGGATTGCATTTTTGTGCGTTCTCCTGAACGGGGAGAATTTTCAGTAGCAAACACAGAAAATAGAATAAAATATATATGTTTATTATCCCACAATGGGGAAAATGCAGTAAGTAGGACTTGTGGTATTTTTGATAGCATCTACCTCTAAAACTGTTTCAGATCTGTTTTTTTTAATCGTAATTAAAGAAAACATGTTGTAACTCACCAGGTTGATTTGGCTGGTTGTCACCGAGGCTCTGGGTGGGCGTCTGGATGCTGAAGACCTCCATTATATCACAGCTGGGAGAGACCTTACGCAGAAAAAGATCCCTTTTATTTGACCAACATAATTATTATTATTTTTTTTTTATCAACAGACTGAATGAAAGTGATTGGAAGAGGAATGTTTAGTCTTAATGACAGCAGATTAGGGTTTAATCTCATGCATTTCACTTCCTGGAGGGATATTTGGGATTACATAATAACAAACTAGACATTTTCAAGTAGTTCACATATCTACACAATTTCATAAAAAATATTTTTAATTGAATTTACCTGGCAAGGTTGTTCTTTTGACAATGGACTGAACACATCTTCTAAAGCAGACGTCTAAATAAAGCACAACAGATGCCCTCACTACATTAAAAAACCCACAAAAACCCTAGATAAATTAAAATATTTTGGTCTTTTCTCTGTCACCCACCTCCACTGGAGGTGCTGGAACATTATCCAGTAGCAGTAAAGAACTGACCTGGAAGCCAAGTTACATAAAACAACAACTATTATTATTATTATTATTATTATTATTAGAGTTATATGAGGTTCTCTTTAGGATGACTGCGCCCCCTACTGTCCGGCAACTTCTGGTAAACAACAACTCACTTTTGCTGCTTCCTCCAAAGGTTCCTGGTGTGTCTCCAGGTTCACACTATGACAGACAACATCAATGTCAGCCAGTACAGGACCTGCCTGAAACACACACACACACACACATTTAGGTACTGCACTGGCAGCTGCATTGGCATAATTTAAAAAAGAAAATCACCACGCGTGTCATTACCAGGTTGGCCATCTTGATATAGAAGAGAGTGTAGCTGTCCTGGTTTTCATAGACGTAGGCCAGAGCCCTGGGGTCAGAATCATCCTTCCTTAAACAGCTGATTCTGCTCCTGTCATGGTCATAAAGTACAACCTGGAAACAGCAATAATAAATTAAACAAAGACCAGTTCTGGTGTTAAAAAGTTCATAAATTGTGAGGGAAACAAAAACTTGCTGTCAGAAAAGAAAAAAATGGGATCCATAATTCATAAAATGCAGCCAGAAGTCATCAGTTTTACCTGGATTCATGCATCAGAATGTTCCAGAATTAGTACAAAAAGATAAAAGGTGTCTCTGGTGGACTAAACAGGCTGACATGTCCACTTCTTGTAGTAATTTAAGCTTTCCTACTAAATCACAGCTGCAAAAGCTAACCGGCAACCTTTTATTTGAGGCGAAGGGTTGATGCATGTGCAAACGGGCCGATGGCAACTCACCCCAGTCCTCTCATCCATGATTTTTACACCACTGGAGGAAATATTCAGCCAGACTCTCAGTTTGTGTTTGCCCTGTCTTCTTGCTGCTGCTTCACAGCCCTGGCAGATTAAACTCACAGTCATAGTGTCAGTCTGAGTCACTTTAACACGTAAAAACACACTGGTATTTCACTGGTTTTCCCAAGGAAAGAACTGGCAGTAAGGAAGTATTCGTTTTGTAAATGCAGTAATCACTTCAGAACCAAATAAAAGTATTGTATGCAAGCCTTACAGCTAACTATAGCAGCTGTGTATAGGTGTGTGGCATATGTATCGGTCAATACTCTGGTTTAAAATTGACCTTTTTTTTTTTCTTACAAATGCGCCACCTGCTGGTCAATCCTGATGTAAGAATATGGTTGCATTGTTATCTTCTGGTATCCATCAAAATGCAGGAGAATGCACAAAGTAGGACCATCTTGTTTAAGTAAGTTCACTTGTTGAGCTATCAAACCAATGTTGTTCACAAAAACAATGGCTACTGCCTTGAGTTTCATCATTGAGTCCCAGCACATCTTGTCTCCTTGGGCGTCCGCTACGGGATCCACGCCGATCAGCTTGGCCTTATAGCGAACACCAGCTCCGTTGAACCGGGAGATGACGGCACAGGCTGTTTGAGGGGCTCCTGGGAAACACGATGAGAGGAAACACAGGGTCTGTGTGAGAGCGAGCAACTGTGAATCCGTGTATATTTGTGTTAGTTTAGTCTAAATCTGTGTATTTGAATTTCACTTGATGTCCCTGCATGAGCATCACTGGATAAACTGTTGGATCTGGCATCAAATTGTGTTTACGTGTCTCTATGTAGTCCAGGCAAAGAAAGTACACGTATCAGCACATAATTTAAAAAGAAAAACTTGTTAAAATGTTTTGAATGCAACTGGTTGACAGATGATGGTGATGTTATGGTTTATTACGTTTTTTCGAAGCGAAAACAGCGATTTGGAAGAGTGATTGTTCTATCAAAGGTCACCTCCTAAACGGCTTCGCTTGCATTATGCCAGAGTTTACTGGCTGTGAGTGGATGTTTATTTCAGTGCTCAGCACAAACATAACTGCACCGAGCAACAATAAAACACAGCTCGCAAGAAGCACACGGTGCTTCATGACGGTCCGGCTGCCGCAGCCCAGATGGTTGCTGTCGTAGATAAAATTGTAAATTAGAGTTTGAGGCTAAAATTGTGATTTTATACAATCAAATGTATTTAATTATTAATGACTACATCACTGAAAACTGTAGTTTGCAGTTCTTTTCAAATCGCATCCATCCATCCATGACCGGTCACATGAGGCCGTATAAACACGATTGCACCTCAGAGGTTAACACGTCCCACACTTGCATTTTGTCACTATAAGCATTTTGGGATGTGTCATGTCTCAGAAGTTGCTGTGCACTAAAAATGACTTACCTGAATGTGCCAGAGGTATTTATATGATTGACATATAAAGATCGTATTCTGATAAAATGGATAACTTGTATTTTTTATGTTACACGTCTGAGCTGTTTTTGTAACCAAGACCTATATTTAAAAGCCGAACAAGAGCTATTTTAAGTGCGTGTGCAGTTTTCATAAAAATTCCAAATATTACCCAACGTAAACAGCGAATCTTAAACAGCTGGAACAACTTGTTTATATGGCTGAAGATTTTGTGTGTGTGAGAACTGGTTTGATGCTGAGCAGCTGCAGAGTGTGAGTACCTTTTGTGCCGAGGGAGAGCTGAGTGCCGAGAGCAGCTTGGCTCGGGCCAGGATGGCTTCCAGTCGTCTGCTCCGTCTCCATCACGTCCTGGCCGCTGCAAGGACGTGGACGTCACCTGGCTGTCAAAGAGGAAGCCAGCAAGGTCAGATGTCTAAATATCGACAAGTGTCCAAAGTATATACCTCTTTATGCCAGTATTTAACTCCACCGTCTCACCTGCTGGTAGTTTAACTCCGTTCTGACCTTTCTTTGGCTCAACTCACTACTAAAACCTCTCAGAGTCAAAGGTCAGGCCGCGTACTCACTGGTGACATATTAACATCCGCTTGGAGGACATGGGAATTCTAGCAGGAGACCGCAGAGGCTTTAATTTGCAGTTTATGGCACTGGTGCTATGAGGGGATGAATTAGGGGTCATGTGTTTTCTGGAGAACAACCTCTGGGTTGTATTTTCTAACAGTAACAGGATGACTGCACATGTGTCTGTGGAGACTGCAATAAACTATGATATAATTATGATTCTGTGAGTTCTTAAACCTTTAAGGTGAGAAATAAAAAAGCTTAAAAAACAGCCCAGCGGCATGGATTGACTCCATCTTTCAGGCAGATAATGGGGATCTTCTGTGTAGTGTTAATCTTTTTATAAAGAAAGTAATATAATATAATATAATATAAAAGTAATATAACAGTTATTTAAACATGATTTTACATGAATAACGATAATAAGAGGATTCTTAACCCTAACCCTAACCCTACATGGAAGTTGGTGAAAATAATATACAACGCGTATGTTGATGATGTTGATGAATGCGTTGTTGCACACTACTTCACAAAGAGGCAGAAACTACAAACGTAACTGGATGCATACAGGAAATAAAAGTCCTTCAAAATAAGACTGAAACAGGAAGCAGGAACGAAACAGTATGTAAATTTAAAAGTTCTAGAACAAAGACAAAGAGAAAGTTAGGATTACATATAATTTTGGTCATGTGTCTCTGTTCCGTATTTTTACAAACTTTAAAAAAAATCTTTAGTCTGTGTGAATGTGATTTTCTGCCATCAAATCCAAATGTTTCCCAGGTGGCTGGAAACAATCAAATAAGCAGAAGAGAAAAAGGCTCTGTTTGATAAAGATCACAGTGCTGTTATAAAACACCCTTAAATAAACAGTTACAGGCTAACCAGAATCACTTTTTTTTTGTAAAAAAAGAATAAAGGAAAACTCATTTGTTTTAATTCCTGGGAAACAGGAAGAGATTTATTACAGATTAGTCATGGTTTTCTTTCAAATCTCCTCCAAATGAGAGGAATTGTTTTTTAAGTCTAAACAAACAAAACCATTTCAATTGCAGAATGTTAGCAATGTTTTTAACCTGAGGACAGGAAATACGGGAACTCAGTCCCATTGGCTTCGGTAAATCTGAGGTCACGTGGAATTAGAGCTCAAAAGAGTCGGTCACATGTTTTTATGAGATGCAAGATGGTGTCTTAAGGAGATACTGAGGAGCCTCCATTGGTGCTCTGAAACCCTTGAAAAGTATATTTTTATCATCTTTGAATGTTTTCTAAACTTAGCTCTGGAGATTTTCTTGTAACTATTTGATATATTGCCTGCTATTTTTGAGTTGGGGAAACCCGCAGTGACCTTTAAGGAGGGTTAAAATGACTGAAAATTTTGGAAAGCTAAGCAACATGTTGGCTTTGTTCATTTGTGTCATAAATCAAAAGCTCCTGGTTGAGAAAGACAGAAAAAAATCCCACACTCGGCTTTTGCTCAGCTGTGTCAGTTCATTGATCATGTTTAGCCCTCCTGGACATTCATTAGAGCTCTTTAAACGTTTTTTTTTAACAATGATATTTGGTTATTTTGTGGAGATGAAACACAGAAAAATGAGAAAACATCCATGCAGGATCTCCTCTCCTCTTCCTTTGCAGTGTTTTGACTGATGCTCCGACCATTTTCATTGCAAACTGTTTCGGCTCATTACATTTTTTTTATGTGACATAATCATCATTATTGTTAACTTTTGGTTAGTTTCTGGTTTGGACAGAATTTTGGACAAAATTTGTTTTATATCAACTGTC
Source organism: Pao palembangensis (assembly GCA_015343265.1). Classification (NCBI taxonomy): domain Eukaryota; kingdom Metazoa; phylum Chordata; class Actinopteri; order Tetraodontiformes; family Tetraodontidae; genus Pao; species Pao palembangensis. Next base: position 24,842,041 of record CM027082.1, on the reverse strand, counting down.
CAAGTTAAAATAATACCTCCTCTCCCATAATTTCGCCTCAGCTAATTTTTCATGAATCGCTTTACTCGATCCACATAGTTATGGTCACGGTCCAAAGCCGCAAATCTGCTGAGCTTGAATAGAAGTGAACGTGTAACCAAACAGGACTCTGAAGACAGTTGCCAGGAAAATTGTGAATTCCTTAGAACAAAAGAATCTTATCTTAATTATTAACAGCAAAATAGCAAGCGTTAGTGTGCAAATCACCTGCTGACCTTTCTCTAACTGCATATTTCTCTGCATGTGAACAGCGTGCATGTGCGGTATCGCTCTAAAAACTATCAGTTCTCTGGAGCCTCACATGTGAAATTCAACATTGACATTTTTTTGGCCTGGAGCTAGAAAGCAAGTATCGTAAACGCCATCACTTCCCTTCCTGTAACCAAATGTAACACATCAGACCAGGTACAGAGGATTGGCTCTCATCTGTGTCCCATATTTATTATCCAACAAAGTCCAGACTTGAACTGAGCGTGAACAGAGAGACAGTTTCTGCAGAGATGATGGTTGTTGACTGATTCAATCTCACAGGACTGCAGAGGCTTTTCATTTACTCTATCTGCTTAAATTTGTGCCAGACTTAATCAGGACATTTTCCGAAACTTACAAGTACACTTTTGAACCCATGTCCAGAGCCTCGCCTGCATCATGGAAGTGAAAACAGAACTGAAGCAAAAAGTAAGATATCATCCAAAACGGGTGTGTTAGATAAATGTCATGCACTTTTTAAAATTCTTTAAACGTAGGGACGAAGGCCATCTCTGAGCTGCTGATTCATGCTTTAAATGGTCAAACAGACAAAACAAATCAGACTTTTTGTTGAGGTTTATTGCGGGATGTTCTGTTCTGCAGCTAAGTCAGACGTTAAATTTAACCTACACTTTTATAGTTCCAGCCTACTGAAGAGACCACAGAGATGCACGGGTAAATAAATTAAGTGGAGTAACTGACCTCCTGCATTCGGGGATATTTAAACACACTGTAAACTGTGCAGGGATAGATTTACATGAATCACGATGACCGGGGGACATTCCAGTCAGCATCAGGATTTTCCCGTACCTTGGCATCATTGTCTGCCCACTCCTGTGTGTCTGCAGCAGGGATGGAGGGCTGCGTTGTCTCTCCGACAGATGTTTGGGTTGTGCAGACTGAGGCCCTCGCCGCTGCTCCTCTTATGTATACACAAGTTGTGCCATAATGGACTCACAGCTTCCAAATATGCAGCCCGGGGCCGCGGAGCAGGCGAAGTGCGCTGACGTCTTCTGTGTTCAAACTGTCGATCAGAAATCTGGTGTAGCTCACGACCATTTACAGTCATTGTTCTGGGACAGACTTTGCACGCTGCACCCAGCGGAGGGGGAGAGGACGACAACAAGAGAAGTTTTCACAGTAAAAGAACAATCAGTTCATCAGTTTTAGATTAACGTATGAGGCATGATACGTTAAATATCACAGAGTTGAGGCAAAATATGAGCAGAGAGGAAAGACGGGTCATAGGTTGGGACGATGATATTTTAGGATTTTGGGGGAAATAATGTTGTAATGGTCTCATAATATTTTACACATGCAACCATGTGCAAGAGGTAATATGATGTATCGTAGGAAAAAACGAATCAAAACTGCTTTGTTAAATGCAATTTATAAGAAAGGTCAAAACTGGTGATTTTTCAATTTGTAAAAGCTGATTTTATTAGATGTGCAAAGACATGCAAATAGATGCAGATGTTAGAGATATGTTCCTGATTCTATAGTCTATTCGTGACTCGTGTTTGGGAAACGTCAGCAGAAGCATGGCGTTCACATTTTTCACAGCCACTCATGTTGACCTCCTGACAGGCCGTCAGAGAAATTACGCAGAACTGAGATGACGCCACCGTTCGCAGATGAGACACGGAGCGGAAACTGACAGGAGAATGTTCTCTCGTTTGTTTTAGAACACCCCGTTTCCCCCGCCCCTCCCGCCCCTCTCAGGCGACTGGCCGATAAGCCTGTCACAGCCCAGCTCCCAGCTGTGCGCAACGACCTCGCTGATCAGCCGCATCTGGATTACTGGAATGAAGTGGGGCCGTTCTGGGATCCCTGCACATTCCTTTTCTTCCGCCTCAAGTTGCTGAAAAGGAGAGGCACTCCTAAATCCACAGTAGACCGAAGGAGGTGCTGCTAATAAACATCAGCCGGTGTGTACATGTGGAGATGGAAGACTCCAACTTTACGCACGGATCCGTTTCCACAAATGAGACGCTGGTTCAATATTCACATGCAACCCCCAGGGTGGAAACAGTCGCAGTGCCCGTTTTTATGTTCGCTGGAGGCGCCATTGGGAATATAATTGCAATAATAGTTCTTTCGGTATCAAGACAGGAGAGGAAATCTTCAGCTTTCTACACGCTAGTTTGCGGACTGGCAGTGACTGACCTGTTGGGCACCTGCATGGCCAGCCCAATCACGATAGCAAACTACCTGGACCGAAGCGTCCTGAAGGACCAGCACCTTTGCAACTTTCAATCCTTCCTCTTGTTGTTTTTTAGTTTGAGTGGACTGAGCGTCATATGCGCAATGGCCGCGGAGCGGTACCTGGCCATATGCTGCCCCTACACCTACAAGCGCTGGGGTGTTGACAGGCGCTTTGCGCAAAAGTCCCTATTATTTGTTTACATTAGTCACATTTTTGTCTGCTGCTTACCCATGATGGGGATGGCGAATAGCGAGCTGCAACAGAGCAACACCTGGTGCTTCATCGACTGGAGGACAGACGAGCCCGTGGCCGCGGCTTACACCCTCTTGTACGGTCTGGTCAGCCTGCTCGTCATGCTGGGCACCATCGTGCTGAACCTGTTGGTGTGCGGAGCGCTGCTGCTCATGCGGCAGAGGACCGTGCAGCGCCCCGTCACCAGAGCCAGCGTCCGCGAGAGATGGAGAGCTCTGTCCTCGGCTGCGGAGACGCAGATGATCGCGGTCCTGGTGATGACCTCGGTGGTGGTTCTGGCCTGTTCGACCCCTCTGGTGGTGAGTTATAAACAGTAGATTCACAGCAGCAAAATCTATGTAAACCTAAATCTACTTCTTCTAGAATAAATAATTGATAAGAGTTGGAAAGGGGGTGTTATTGATGCGTTCAAGTACCCTAAATTCTATTTTCCTTTAAGATACAAGTGTTTGCAAACCATTTCAAGCTGACGGATGACCACAAAGCTGATCTGGCTGCCATCCGGATAGCATCCGTGAATCCCATCCTGGACCCCTGGATCTACATCCTGCTGAGGAGGTCTCTGTTCCGCCGGCTACTCAGTCTATCCAGACGAGGCGGCCGCAGCTCCACCGCACAAAGGAACATGTACATGTACCCCGACCTCACGAGGAACAGCCACGTCTTTACGCATCTCATGTTCAACGCGAATGTCATCACACAGCTGCCCGCCACCGTCAAATTCACACTGCCCGACACAGAGAGCCTCTGCGAGACTTAAAACGGACGCTGTGCGCTGATTTGTGGAAGTCTGCCGCCGCCGCTGCTGCTGCTCACACCGCGGGCCGCTCCATGCAGCGCCAGAGGCGGGGATGCCAGCCAGATCTGACGGCCCTCCAGCTGAGCAGGAGGATCACCAGAGTTCTGAGAAGATGAAGAAATTAAGTGAAAGACGAAGATGTCCTGGTTGCATCCGCTGTGCCAGAGGTTCATCAACTATTAATTGTCAGAAATAACAATTTAAGTCGCCAACGTCGAATGTGCATGCGTTAAAGTAGCCCCAGTTACAAAACCCAGATTTTCCTTCTTCTGCACATTGTGTATCAGATGTTTGATTTCCATATGAATAAAACCAAAATCATTCCATAAATTCACCATGACATTATGCATTTATTCTTTCCCAACATTTAAAAATATCATTTACTAAACATAAGCAGACAAGACCGTGCGTATAGCTGCACTTCTGTACATTTTTCGTACCTCAACACAAATATGAATCTAAAAACTTCACCTTTATAAAGTTTTAATTTTGCCCCGCGACACAGACTGGCCAATCTAGTCCAGAAATTTGAAAAATAACCTTATCTTTGCCTCTATTCAGTTACATCCCATTTCATTTATAGTACAGCAGAAAATCCAGTTTGCTCTATGTACACTGAACACAAAACCCAAAGACAAAACTAAAAAGAAAGCCCACTTGCAACAAGGTGGTGATAGAAAGGGGGGTGTTGAAACCCAGGCCTCGAGGGCCGTAGTCCAGCCAGGTTTTCTGACCTGCCAGGTAGACAGCACCTTCACCTGGGTTCACACTTGCCTTGGTGAAAATGGTTTTCTGCCTGGGAGGGGAAACTGGGTCGCAGCCCTCAAGAACTGGGTTCTGACATCTCTGGATTCCAGAGACGACTGACGTTTGTCTTTACTTGCTGCACAGAGCTGTTTTCAAAAGAAACCGACAGAAGACATTAAATGCTAACAAACTATAGCCGACAAAACAAAAATCTGAATCAATTCTCTTTATATATAAATGATTAAAAAAATGCAGCTTTAAAGAAAATATATTCCGCCACATAAAGGCAAACTATGTAAATTAAATTGTTCTTCACGGTCAATGTTGCCTCAAAGTACTAAATCTTCCACTGCTTGAACTGACCCTCTCTATTCTCAACAGGTCCACCCAAAGAGGAGTTTGCTGAGATTAAAAAAATAAAATAAAAACTTGAAAGGGCACAAACCTGCATGACACATTTCTGATGTTTGATGATGTGCAAACGTGAGCAGGGCTTCTGTTTAAAGCCAACAGAGCAGCTTTGGTTCAGGCTGAAATATTTGCCTTAGAAGCTTTGCAGATCAATAAATACTTAAAAAAGCTTTTATTCAGCTCTTATAAACCCGAACTAAAGTAAGATCGTTTCTAAATGACTAAAAAGACACATTTCCTTTCACACCCCATTCCCCAAACCGGGAATTGTTCGGGAAACAAATATGTGGGAGGTCATTGACAGTTCTGGAAGAGAAAGGAACTTGTCTCACTCATGAAAACCTGGATTCAAACACACAGAGGATGTGAATGTCCGCTGACAGCAGCAGTTAAGAAGCATCGCAACAATTGTGTGTCTGCAACATGTTCATGAGCAGATGTCTGATACGTCCACAGTGATCTAACCCTATGCAAGCATGTTTCCCTCAGCAGGCACTTGCACCACACTGGAGGTGTCTGCTTTTACTTGAAAATCTTTTTTTTTGCTCCATGTTACTATGCTAACAGGCTAACAATGCTAATGTAAAAATCATCTAGAAAGGATTCTACCTCTGGGGGAGCACAGTTTGAAAGCGTGCTTACCTTTTTCCGCAAGTCATTACTCCATGAAGCCAAATCTTGGAGTAACACCTTTGTCTTCTGCTGGCAGAATCCAATACTAATTACAGCTGAAAGATGTCTGCTCATTAAAACTGTCTGGAGCTGAAATAAAAACGTGTCTACACAATAATGCAAATCATTCAACCTGTCACGTGTCCAACTGGCTGGATCCTGATGGCTCGTGGACGTCTTGGTTTCCCTCAGACCGTCTCATACAACGGGCACCAAATTAATAGATTAAAAATACAACACACGACGACGACGCTGTTTTTTTTTTTTTTTTTTTTTTAGACGAAGGAGCGTGGGAAAGGTCACGCCGCCAGCGTGGTCGACTCTTCTCGTTCTTCGTCGTCCACAACCAACAGCAGTTGCTCCAGTCTCTGGTGCGGTGGGCAGCTACACACAGCTATGTCCATGACGGCGGCCCACAGCGAGGGTAGAATCCTCCCTCACACCACGTACTGGTGGTTGCTGCTGTAATTCGTCGTGTAGGCGTGCCGACTGTACTGGAAGTGGTCGGTCAGGACGTTGTTCCAGTTGTGCTGCTGCTCTAACCCGTGTGAGAAAGGCACAGAGCCGTTGGCCTGGAGCTTCTCCATTGCTGGGTTGTTAAAGGAGACCAGATCTTCTTTGGAGCTGGGCAGCAGCTTCTTCTCTTTGTTAGCGTCATACTTGGCCTGTTAGCAGGGAGGACGGACCAGCGGGTTACGAAGGATCGAGTGCCTGCTTACTTTATCCCTGAAAAGGCTGATCGTGGTTGGAAATGTGACTCACCTTGTTGTACAGAAAGACGCCAACTATTGCCGTCATCATGCCCAGGACGTTTGTCAGGGTGACCGGGTTGCGCAGCATCAGCAGTGAGATGCTAATGACCATGATTCTCTTGGTGGCGTTTGCAACGGCGTAGCTGAGTGGACTTACGAGGTTGAGCAAGCTGAAAGCGATAACGTTCTGGGCGAAATTGCAGAAGCCACTGAGGAGGAGAAGGAGTAAAGTACTCGACCACCCAGGAACATCAAACTGGGGAGAGAGCAGAGCGATGACCCTCAGGGTTATACACAGGACAACTCTGAGGGAAAATCTGCGCTGTCGTGACGACTGATGGAACCACAGGTGCTTACCAGGTCTCCATTTACAAGAAACACAGAGAGATCCACCAGAATCCAAGTAGGGAGCATGAAGATAACAGCGTTAAAGCCCAGGATGTTGAGCAGCCTCAAGTGGTGGATCCGTGTGTCCCGCAACACCTTTTAAGAAGGAATAAGTTAACCACAAACCCTTTTTGATTTGCATGAGACATTGCTTAATGAAATTTGCAAACCATGTGTCACATATACAAGTTTCTAGCTTATTACCCTGGTCAGAGTTTCATAGTTAAATCAGTAGTTACCAGGTGTCGATTTAAAAAAAATCACACTTCCAAGAATTTCTAAAACAGACACTTATAAGTCCCAAAGCGAGAAGATTTCACCTTTTTGGAGAAAATGTTCTGCAGAGAGAAGCAGAGTGTGGCAGCCAGAGCACTGACCAGCCCTGAAACATTAAAGGAGAGCTCGGTGACTGTGGCCAGCAGCACTCCTCCGATGATGGGGATGAGTGACACGTACACCTGAAACAAGGACATGAGGCAGAGTAGCATGTGACGCCGAGGTTGTGCTCTGAAAGCTCGTGAGCAACAGTTGAGAGGCCAGCTTATTTGGATAAAATCTCAACATCAACATGGTGAATTGTGAATTTCTCTTGGAGATCAATAAAGTACACCTATCTATCTGGTAACAGCATTAATCATTCTGAGACTCAAGTACAGAGTGAGAGGCTGCAGCTGGACATACTGAACACACACTCAAAGCCACACAGGTTGAAACTACCCCAACATAAACAGCAGGACATATCTGCATGGTGGAAACAGTTATGAGAAAGGGCTGATCCTCTACTCAGAATGAAAAAAGAAAGCAAACAAATGGATGTCCAGATTAGTGGTCTCAAATATACAGAAATACACACAGCTAAATTATTACAAAAATGGAAAAGAGAAAGAACAGCAGCCTGTAAAAATGCAAATCGGGTTGGTAACTGGGTTACATGTGACATCAGCCCCAGGGAAACTTAATTGGACAGAGCAGCTTCACTTAAACACTAACAGGATACAACCAGGAAGCAGGACAGCTGCAGGCGACACTTTCCTCAGCACACTGAACAAGAATTCCTTCTGATTTGGTTGTTGCACTAGCAAACAAAATTATCTTAAGTCAACAACCTCGCCGATTTATACAAATAAGAGCACAATCACCACTATAAGCATTCCTTATTTAAAAACAATAATACATTTAGTTAAAGGAAAAACCACATTTAAACAACTTAAACTAGCCATGTTCAACTCTGCATTCTAATCCGTCAGCCCTGTAAGCAGATTTTAAAATCATTTTTAAAGCCCGTCAGCCAAGCGATGCATTTCTGCTTCAGGAGCAGCATCACATGGTGGTGTACTGAACTGCACCACCTTCCATAGGCCGAAAATTACAGCTATTCCAACACAAAACATGTCATTAGCCTGTAAAGTAATATACATTGTTTTTTTACACTGTCAAAACCAAAGTCAGCAAAATTAGTATGCCAAAGATGGGGATTCTAAAGGATTTAAATAAAGTTGAGTTCAGCATCATTATATTACTCAAATTCAAGTATGCTCCTCCTCAGACAGGATGTTACACATAAACACCTGATCTACGACAGCATCCCAGTCTGTAAACGTAGCCTCTGTCTGCTGAGTCGTGGGTAAACATGACGAGCTGATGTCAGACTCTCAAGTCTCTACGTGGACACTCAGCAAACATCGACTGCGTAATGTTTCACCGACAAGACGGACAAACAAATGTGCCAAGTTTAAACTCGTTGGCCCTTCGATTCATCGGGATGAATCAAACTCACATGGATGTGAACTTTACGCAATTTCAACGATCCGACGACAGACTTTGATGCAGCAGAGGCGTGAAATTTGAGTTGCACTTTGAGAACTTAAATCTGATTTTATGCTTTCTCAGTGCTGCACATTGGCAGACCTGACTCACCTTTGTGGTTTGCTTCTCCCTCATTATAATTCTTGATAACAGTACGACCCATATTGGCATCGTAGCTTTGACTGTGGAGACAGAAACAAGATAACATGTTCAGAATAAAAGCCAGCTGTTTCTGTCACAGACATCTAATTTTCCAGTTCTAACCTGACTGTAATAAATCGTTAGCAAGACACCTCCACAATGAATTAACTTAGGACTAAAAATCATACACACACAAAAGCTGAAATTGGAACTTTATGATTTATTTAAGTTTTTATGTAGCTTTTTGTTCACTCAAATATGGCAGGTATGATGCCTTAACTTTACGAAAGACTTAAAGAAACTACAGGCTTACAGGAGACAGATCCCTGGAAATCCAAGGCTGCACTTTAAAGCCAAATGATTTCAAATATAAAAAGAAGTTGCTGTTCTCGGTGTGTCCCTTTAAATATGGAGGCCCACCGTGGACGTACAGATTTATCAAATCACAGGTACACGACATATTAGTCTAAACTGGTTTCTAACGAAAAAGTCTAACTAATAAAACTGTTAAAAAAAATACAGCTTTATTTTTTGAAACGCATATTGGAAGACAGCTTCCATCAAACGAACCCTCCCCGTGACGCACAATAACTGCGTTGACTTGGCGAGCTAGCTAACCGCTATTAGGTGCATAGATTTAGCAGACAGATTATAAGCATCCAAAAGGCCATAAAGCCACAAATTTCACAAAAGGCCACTGTTATCCGTTTTTATTGGGCCCCACTGAACAACTACTTAAATACGGTTACCACCGATATTTCTCACCGTTAGCCACGAAGCTAACCTCAGCTGACGGCAGACACATCATCAAGTTGGCTGACAGGCACCAGCTGGCCTCGTAAAACTGCCCAGTAGTAACACGAATGTACTCACCGGTGTGTGCGTATGAGACGGGCACCTTCCATATACTGAAGTGAGCTGACACGGAGGCAAAGTATTTTCCAAACGCTAAAGGCAAGATGTACCACCGATAGTACCTGTTCGGCAGTTCTGTTTTGGGGACTCCCCATGCCCGCAACAACGGCGGGAGGAAGACGACGACAGAAAAGATATGAAACAGAGAGACTGTGACCGGGTACGGGAATCCATTGAGGATAATTTTGTTCACGATATTCCCTCCGGAACTAACCGTGTACCAGCACACACACAGGAAAACTATCCGGATCCCTTCTTTGACCGGGGTCCGGTCCGCCGAAGCCATTTTCCGTGTGACGAGTCGCCGGTGTGTGTCTGCCTGGCTGCGTCGAGGGGAAGGCGGATCTGCTTTACGGTCAGGTCACCAATGACAAGTGGAAACTTCCGGTGAAGCAAAAATAAAAGCCTTGAAAAAAGCCATATTTGAACATTGTTTTACATAGCTGTCGAGATTCGTTTTTAAACTGCATATTCTGTATTATTTAAGTGGAATATATTTATTACGACTTACAGGGAAAAAAATCAGAATATTTTCTCATCTCGTGCTATATTTTAATTTGTAGGAAATACAACTCACATTCAGGTAATTAAAACTCAGAAACCCACAGAAAAAGAACTCACAATTTATCAACCTTTATTAACACATGTCCACTAATCCAACCAGGACAAAACACAAAAGCTTTAGTTTTCTGCACTTTACGCTCTTCAGAGAAAAAAATAAGTTACATATTAAGGCAAACAAAATTTCAAGGAATGATATCAAGTACCAAATCCAGCATGTCAGTTTACAGTACAAAATGCAAGCTATGTTCTGCCCCTTCATTCTAATATTTTACAACAAGGAGAAAATTCAAGTACAAAATACCTGGCTTATAAGAAAAAAAAAAGAAGTTTTTTTGCAGTTAAACAGAGCTCAGGCAAGATTCTACAGCATCACTAAATCAAAGTTGAATAAGAGCATCCGAGAAAAATATTTTAACGAACAATACATTTATAAAGATGTCAGGCATTTGCTTATGAGTGCATACCAAGTATTATGTTAATTTACAATTTTTTACTCAATTTGTAACACATGAAACAATTTTATACTGATGGAATGTAATTTGTAAATGTACATACATGTTTTCACAAAAGATACCATACGACTCGTATGAACAGTAATGAACTTTGCTACTTGAGGAGAGAGCTCACTTTAGGTTTAAAGTGAGACATTAATTATAAATTGATAGTTGTCAGAGTCACAGTTTAAACATTAAAAGAATGGAAATGTTTTAAGATGAAATTAATAGAAGTAGGAGGAAAGAAAAGATTTACGTATGGATGTAACATGAAGAAAAAGTCTGCAGTTATTGACCAAGAGCCAGAAGAGAAAAAGATTAACTTTAAAATGCCAATTACACTTCCTGTGCGCCCAAAAAAAAAAAACAAAAAAAACACACGTGCGCACACACAAACACTTCCATCAATTGTCCAAAACCACAGCCCTTCATGCAAGTTTGATCTGTATGAAATAGAAACTTACAAATTTCAATTCAAAAACGTTCAGTCCAAAGAGACATAGGGCAGTATGTTCAGCCTGGTCTCATCTCCGTGTGGGTCTAATGTGATGCTCTCCGTCCAGTCAAACCAGTTACCCTTTGTGTCATAGCAACCATTAACCCCTGGCCAGCGCTGTGTGTGCAATCTCCTCACGTCTTCTCTGGCAATCTCTCTGCTAATTCCTGGCAAATCTCTGGCTGGAAGCTCTGGTGCCAAGGTGTGTGTGTTCCTGCCGCTACGGTCATTTTTTAAGTCTGTCGTAAAAATCTCTGCATCTGATGACATCAGCAAACTGCTTTGCTGGCTAAAGTATGACTGGATGATTTTGCTCCTTGAGAGGTTTTTTAGATCTTTCTGCTGCAGGAGGCTGAGGAGAGGAGGTGGATTTTGCTTTGACTGCTCTGAGCTGAGCTGAGGTTGAGGTTTGTAACCCAAGCTCAGGGCACCCTCCTGGGAAGACTCCTTATGAAGGCAGGGTTTGATCTGTCCAGTTAGAGGGTTAAATGTCAGTCCCCTCTCTTTTAACCTGATTTCTTTTACATCCTCTTCTACAGTCTGTCCATCTAATCCGGCAAAGCCGTCTTCAGACTTGCATTTCTGTGCTTTCTTTTTCTCTGGACCACTTTCATCTGAACTGATGCTGTCACTACAAGAGGGGGCATACAAGTTATGACGAGACGTTTTGGGGCAACCGTCTTTTACGTCCGTGTCTATAACTAAGGAGCCAGACGTCTGTAAACATGGAGCAAAGATATTAAAAGGCCGTAGCTCAGAGGTGTGAGACCCAGACGTCACAGTGATGCTATGAAGTCGTTGTGCTTGCGTCACAGTTCGTTTCACATCAGCCTCCAGCTTTGAATTTTGTGGACTGTGTAGGGAACCACGTGGGATGGGTTGATACTGCCCCCAAGAGGCAGAGGCAGGCTGTTGCTGCAGCACTGACGCTTTTAAAGAAGAAGAGCTTGGAGTTTTTTTGTATCCTAGAGCACTTGGATGAGGTTTTATAGCACTGGTGGGGGTTGTACTTAACCTGGAATTATCTAAAGGCCTAGAAAATTCTCTCTCGTGAGGCTGATGTGTTTGATTTTCCATAAAAGGGCCTCCATTTCCAGTGGGTAGCAGATGTTTAGAGTTACCTGTTTTAGAAAGCTTGGCAGGTGTCTGTCCTTCTAACTGGGGATGCTCATGTTTTCTGTTGCCTGTTTTTTCTAAGGAAGAGCAGTTGTTGAAGTCATTTCTGTTCTTTAACTCTAAAACTAATTTACCTGATGGCAGGGTAGCAGCTGAAGAAGAAATACTGGAGTACCATCCTTTGGACAATACCTCAACCTTCCCTGGCTCAATTAGCTTCTGCCAATTCCTCAGAAGCTTCTTTGCCCGTCTTGCAAGGTCCTCATTCTTGGTTTTTTTGCGGACATCATTGATAAGTTTGCCAAGGCGCGTTTCCTTTAAGAAAATAAACTCGATGTTAAACAGTGGCTGCAACTCATTTAGAGTAAACGGTGTGTACTCTGGAATTCAGAAACACTTATGTATCCTACCTCCAGGGCTTCTTTGGTGATTGGATATTTCTCCAAAAAGGAGATCACCTCCATAACTACCACCATATTGCATATCTGCAGAAAAACAGGTTTGCATTTTGTTTGTCAGCATTTCAATAAACATATCCAATCTGTTCTTATGTAAATGTTACAAGGAGAGCTTCTGAAACGTAAAGTCTTTGGATGTTCCTTCGAAAGAAAGTGGTTAAAAGGTCAATGCATAATTTGACTAGACAAATGAGCACCTGTTTGTCAGAACACATCATACAAGTTTCAGCCTCAAAATAACAAACTGAAATTTCATGCAAATTCCATATCATCCCATAGGATGTATCTTAGTTTCAAAACGAGTACCAAGTAATATTAATTAATTGACTTGAAAGTGATTCTCCCTGATTCTCCCTCTCTTCTGTTGTTATTTTTTTTTTTTATATTTAGGTAAGGGTCATAATTTGAGAATAAAATAGCTATTCTGTTTGCAGTGTGACTGTGATTATTACTGGACCGCCTTCTCTTAGTGAAGAGTCTGAATGAGTCAGAAAACTGTTCCTAAGACAATACAGAAGCAAGCAGTTAGATCTGGAATGTTGCTGGATACTTTAGCAATTTGCTGATGTTAGCCAGCTAATTCGCAGACAAACATTAACTCTCCGTACATTGTCTCCACTTTGTAGGCGACGGTTTGACCATGGCTCTCACTGTCTGCGCTGGGTTTATTATTGACAAAAGCAGTGGGTATACTCACGTTACTCTGGCCGTCGATGGCCTGCAGTAGCCGGTCTCTTATTGCCAGCGGACTGGCTGTAGCCGCTGTCATCGCCTGGCGGTGAGACGCGGTGTCGGGACGGACTCAGACAGCAGAATCCCCCGAAGAGGCGGCAGCTGCTGCGGCGGCGGTAAGAAATCCGCCGACATTCACAGAATCGACAAAATATCCTTTGTGGGATAGAGCACCATCTTCCGTGATGCCCTGACCTGGGTTTCACACACAACCATCATGCTGGGCTCACTGACACGGCGAGAAAACAAAAACTCTCCAAGAACCGGCTCGCCTTCCCGGCTGGTAGTCTCCGCTCCTGTCGGCTCGTGGGGCTTATTGTGAAGCGACGCGCAAAGCATGATGGGAGAATTTTTTTACTGCGAGGTGACTGAATCGAACAGAAATTAACCCCCTGGTAACGATGAATAAATATGTTGATTTGTTATTAATTGCTATATTGTTCATAAATAAATAACAAACAAAGGATGTGGTCTGCACATATCGTATAATATATCGTATATTTAATAAATGTATTTTGTCAAATCGCTATTTCTTTCGCCAGATAAAGATGGCATTATTTAAAAACACAACTCGTGCTATTCTGCTTTATGTTCTGGAGGAGGTGAACTGACAGTGCAGACTGGCACACACAAGCGGATCTGAATACATATCAAATCAAAACTTCAAGCTGGAACCCCCTTTTGCCTGTCAAGTATGTAAAATGGAAAATTACCTTTTGCCACCTACCTGAAACCTATCACCCAAATATTGCTTTAAAGAAGTACTTAAACGTGCAAGCTTCTAAAGAAAGAGTTACTACCTCACGTAGGATTTACTGTGACAAGACATACTGTATATTTGGACAAAATAACAGATGTAAAATAACAAATGTTTTTATTGTTAAGGATACATTTACTTTATGCCACATTTACTCACATCACAAATGCCTGAGAGTAAAGATGAGTCTGTATTAAAATATTCTCCTCAGGGACATGCAGAGCTCATAAACTGGCAGTGATAATTTTGTATTGCCTGCTGTATCAGTTGCATACACTGACAATGTATTTTGAGGTGTGATTACTCTGAGGATATTTAAACGACATATGACAAGCCAAAGAAAATAATTTTCTGTAAGGACATGCAGGAAGAAAAAAAGCCCATGGTCTCAGACGACAGAAAGAGCAATGCTGCATTTTCTTGGGCTAAGGTCCAGTTACATCTTAAATGAAATTGATAAAAAATAAATGTAACATCTGACATAACAATAAATACATTCCAGAGAAGGATTGTTCTTTGTCATAGTGGAGAAGACCGAATGCTGTTAACTGAAAGTTTATATTATCCATCTTGGAAAATCCGCTTCCTGGTGAAAATCCAGTCAGAAATGGTGGTCAAGATCCAAACAATCTGATGATTGATGACAATCAGCCAGTTAGACAAGCAAATCAAGTTAAATCACCAATTCATTATTTTTCCATATGTTCTACAAATCCCTAAAGTCTACAAAAGCAAGTAGTAACATGTTCTTGTCTAGTAAATTGGGCACTATGATCTCTACCCAACAACAATTAGAGATTTTACTTACAAAATCATGCAGAACATGATGAAAATGTTCCACAGAGCGATGAAAATCCGAAAGTATCGTAGGCTAAGCAGAAACTCTCTGATGTTGTCCCCTAGAAAAGAGACAAACGTGACAAACGTTTATGCTACACAGTTAATTCTGAATATATATATATATATATTTTTTTTTTTTTGTTGTTTTTTTTTTTTGTTTTTTTTTAACAACGCAATCTCACCTGTTGTCAGTGGTCTGGACTCATCTCCAAATCCGTGGGACTCCTTTCTTTGGCTACAAAACATCCGATTGACCAAGTTATTAATGATTATTATCACTATTGTTGTTATAATCACCACTATTAAGATGAATATAATGGCTCCATTCTGGAAAAATACTCACAGTTTGAAATTCAACACAGCACCTGCATTCACTAATAAAGTCCTACAGAACACAGATACAAAAATGATATCAGGCGGTTGTGCTGTTTACCAGTTAGGCTAACATTAGCTTGTTAAAGCTACATTGCTATTATTCAGGTAAAACTTGAGATTACATTAAATATTTCCCATAAAACACATATAAAGAGTATTTTTGATTCAAGATATCGATGTCAAGTTAAATAAGACGGAATTTCACAATTTACCCAAATATTAACAGATCTCCAATCATCTTCTTTACATCAGCGACACAACAGGGTCAACTCACTTCCGCGTTCGTCTGCGCATTCAGAATTGTGACCAATAATCTTTCAGTGCGTTGCTCAATACAATATTGTTTTTGCCCTTTCGTTGTCCTATCAGGTATTTTCTTCCTGATAAAACTAAATCTGCTCCCCTTCATTGGTCAACCTAATACAGACCTTTTCTCTATAATGCCATGGCAATAAAGGCGGTATTGCGATAATCAAAAGGAGAGTTGTGATTATGCTACAAGTTTGTGCCTGAACGACCAAATTCAGGACCACAATCATTTAGACAAAAGATGCCAAAAAGATTTGCTGTCCAAATGTATATAAATGCCATTATAATAAAAATATAAGTAATTTGAAACATTAAATTGGTACGTGGAGGTAAAGAAATATTCAGCTTACCGTGCAAATATCAGCATAAATTGAAAAGACAGCATTTATTTATAACAGACATACGCGTAAAACACGAACAATTGTTTTTATTCAACAGCACAGGACAGTTTTATGGAACCATTTAAAAATCATCGACTTGTTTGTGAAAGGTCAAATAAATGTGGACTAGTGAGTAGAACGACTTGTAGAGATTTGGTGGCTTGTGGCGCCATCTAACGGTCACTTTGGGTCGTTGCGTTTATTATTCTCTATTCCGGATTATTGGATGTGAATGCATTAGGAGAGAACGAGCAGCCCTCGCATATATCTTTCTGCCTTGATGAAAACTCATCGCGGAGTTATTTGTCCACACAGGCTGATTTCGACCATGCAGCCGGGAGATCAGGAAGCCCTTTGTCTTTACACTGCCAGCTGCTGACATGCGGTCTAAAATGCGGAGCAGCTGGCCCGGAGCGCCAAAGATGATGACGATGATGGTGCTGTGGAGATGAGCGATATTAATAGGAAGGTTTGAGTGCCAGGCTTTCACTATCGAGGCCGGGGGGCTTTGTGGAGAGTCGGTGTATCGGGCAGGGGGGGTTCTCTGATCCAGACTGCGCACTTGGATTAAATAATAACCATAACAACAATATATTATTAGATAGGCGATATGGAGGTGCTGTCCGTTCTGAATTTGGGCGAATTTGCCCAGATCTTCTCCAAAATGGGAATGTTTCCAGTGTTTGATCTGGCCTATTACATCGTGTCCATCCTCTACCTCAAGTATGAGCCAGGTGAGAGAACCCCATCTTTCTATTATTTTATATACTTGATTATATCATAAATATGCCTAAATGTGACCACTAAACTGCATTTCTAAGATGATAAATATTTAAGGCAGTTTTCTGTACTTAAGTAAGACACTACTTTAACGTTCCTTTATGGACTTTCTTCTCATTTAATCAGCCTGTGCTCATAGACCTGTTACATAAACTCTGGCAGGAGCAGCTAAGCTTGGGTGCTGCAGAGTAACGTGTTGCTGCAGCAACATCTGACCTTATTCAGAGCAGATTAATCCGAGCAGCTTTGGGAAAATAATGACATTCCTCCAGATATAACTCCTTTGAGCAGCAGAGGCCCATCGAGGAGGATGAAACCCGAGAGACAGCCGGCAATAAATAGAGGATCCAGAAATAGAAGGAGTCAGTGGATCTCTGAAGTTACTCTGCTGCACTCTTACTTACACGCCAATGCATTAAAGTAGGCTCAGTGTGCTTTCAATGTCAGATTTAAAGCCCGAATAAACAATCTTTCATTCACAATTCGTCGCCTAAGGTCCACAGCACCATCAAAAGTGGAGCTTTAGTAAGCTAAAAGTTTTAAAGATGTCCTAACATTAATTGATTCATCTACATTGGTTTGGGCTGTTACAAATATATCCCGATCATACTAATGAACTCCACAGGTTGTTGTTTAGTACAATTAGTGATGCCATCAACAGCGTTCCAGCCGGTGAACAAATAAATAGAGGACAAAATATTTAAACATCATCTATTTAACATGCAAGCGTTTTTTGTGTTTTTTTTTTTTTTTGGTTGTTTTAACTCCAAACACTTAAATAACAAGCTTCCCTTTCCACTCTAAATCACCACGAATATCCTCACGTATGCGGTTATTTGCTGGTTTTAGTGATCTGGTTCATAACGTTCTAAATAAACCTCATTAAAGATGCCCATAAAATTTAAACATTGTGGACAAACAAATGTAACTCTACACCAGCCCCTAAAATTAGAAATCTTTAATGCATTAAAGATGGGTTAAAAGCAGAGCTGCTCACACTTTATTCAAGGGCTCGGAACAATTTCTATCATCTTTCCTCATAGGTCACGTTAGCGTACCTCTGCACGCCGGCTGTGGCTCCCAGAACATGCTGGAGGAGCACATGAATGAGATTTAGCAGTCAGCAGATCCTGGGGGAGGACAGGCAAGTGTAGGGGTCAAAGGTTAGGATGGGCCTGGTGGGGGAAGCAGTTGAGTCGAGTATATTTAGAGGATGACACGTCTCCGGATCAGATTGCCTTAAAAAGTGAGCCTGTGGAAGCAGCGCAGCCTCACCCACCTGTTGTTCAGCAGAGCGGCTCCACGACCCAGGAATGAGCTGTGAACGCGGGCGTCTCCTTCAAGTGTCTCAGTTCAGTTATGAGCACTTCTATCACTACTAAAACACTGTGGAAACTATATATATATATATATATATATATATATATATATATATATATTTATTTAACATGCATTTAAATGTTGACTTAACAAAGACTTTTTAACATCCTTCCAACACCTGAAGGAACACCTACCTTTTCTACATTTTCCTCTGTAGAAGAGACAAAAAGTATTTGCAAGTCAGGGTTCCAAATCCTCTGCTATTACAAAATTAACTTTTTTAAATTTCTTTTTATATTGCAAGTTTGCAGTATTAATCTCAACTGGCATGTTTCTGATGTACATAAACACACTAAAACTACTTAAAAAAAAAAGAAAAAAAAAAAACTTTCTCACACAGGAAACACAAGGACTGAGCGAACATAATTTAAAACAAATACTGTGTTAGAAGAGCAGGAGTCCTGTGTCAACATTTGTTAAAAACAAGGCGGATTGTCAGGGTGTGGACTGAAATAGGCGAGTGGGTGCGCACAAGGGATTTGCTGATAAAGACTCCTGAAGGTCATTATTAACCGTTTTCCTCTGCTGGATCTCACAAAGGTTAAACATCCAGACAAACTCTTGACAATAAAAGATTTGAATGACTGATTCAGATCAGTCAGAACAGTTTCATTTAATACACTGGTTTAGAATAATACACTGGCTTAGTGTTACAATAATATTCAAATAACTGCAATATTTGTTTTAAAGAAAACCCACTGATTCGTCTCTTCTTTGCAGATAAGCCCTCCATCTTTGTTGGGCGCACTTGGGGTTTTTCCATGCATGTGTACTGAAACAATGTCTACCTCTTCTGTGCTGCAGGCTCTGTGGAGGTTTCCCGCAGGAGCCCAGTGGCCTCCTGGTTGTGTGCCATGCTCTACTGCTTTGGTAGTTACATCCTGGCAGACGTCATGCTGGGAAGCAGCCCCATCGACTACTTCCAACACAACAGCCACATCCTGCTGGCTTCAGCCGTCTGGTGAGAACAGAAACTGTCTGTGACCCTGGGAGAGAGGGACCCTCCTGGTTTCAATCAGAGCAACAAGCATGTTGCTGCAGACAGTGAAGAAAGCTGTAATTACACATATGAACAGTGTAACTAAGGTGAAGTGAAGGGAAACATATAAAACAGTGATAACATCAAAGTGCAGACTTGAACTCGATCACATCTTGATTGTTTTAGAAGAGAATTTTTGAGATGCACAGTAACGGCACACACCTGACCCAACGTCTCTTCTGTCTCGTCAGGTATCTTATCTTTTACTGCCCGCTCAACCTCTTCTATAAATGTGTGGCTTTCCTGCCCGTCAAGCTGGTGTTAGTCGCCCTGAAGGAAGTCGTCCGTGTTCGTAAGATCGCAGCGGGTGTCCACCATGCTCACCACGCCTACCACCATGGCTTCTTCATTATGGTCATCGTTGGATACGTCAAAGGTCAGTATTTAGGGGCCAGCAAGTGTTATAACTCATGATCATTTTTGTGTTTTACAGTCTTTTCCAGTGTTCAGACCCTTAATCCTGCTTCAGAGTGGGCATCCTGCAGACGATCGTGATGAATATGAAAGGGGAAAAAAATATAGAATGAGGCATTTAAGAGCAGCAAACCCCCAACATCTATTTATATCTGTGCAGGGTCTGGAGTGGCTCTCATTTCCAATTTTGAACAGCTGCTGAGAGGTGTCTGGAGGCCCGAGACCAATGAGATCCTCAACATGTCATTGTAAGTTTCCTGCTGCTGATGGGGAAATGAATACTCAACAATAAAAATATGCATAATTCAAGAAGAGTGCCAAAAACGTCGGTAAAGTTGGATTTTACCGGCGTTTTTGGCGAAATGACAGGTCTGTGTAGACTTTTTGTGTTCTGTCGCTCCCTGGTGGAAAGATTTAAAAGTACACCCTTTCTGCAGCCCGACCAAAGCCAGCCTGTACGGAGCCATCCTCTTCACCCTTCAGGAGACCCACTGGCTACCAGCGTCTAAGAGCACGCTCATCCTCGTCTTCACCCTTTTCATGGCCACAAGCAAGGTAGGACCGAGGAAGCACAGCTGACGGGAGGGAATGTGACCAAAAGTGTTTATTGAAGTACAACTTTAGCGCTATTGAGATGTAAGGAAGTTATAAGAAACTGTTCCCAGAACAAGAGGGTGGTTCCGGGTTAAATGATCCTGCTCTGAGTGTCCACACAGGTGGATAGAAACATCCTCTCAGCTCTTACAGTATGTTGATGAATGGCTGTTTTTTCCTCTGACTGGCATTGTCTCTCCTCAGGTGGTGATGACTGCTCGTCACTCTCACGGCTCCCCCTTCTCCCTCATCGAGTCCTGGGTTTGCTTCCTGTTGTTCGGCTCTCCAGTGGGCGGATCTGAGGACAACCACCACCATCACGCTCCCGCTGTGGCCCCCGCCTCACCTCTGAAGTCCAAGGAGGAGCTGAGCGAAGGCACCCGCAAAAGGAAGGTGAAGAAAGCTGAGTAGGTTGCTGGAGTCAGTCCGCAGGAGACTCCACCATCATGGCATGAACGTGATGGGACATCCCATTCCTTTCCGACGAAAGGGGCATTTTGATGTTTTATCAAATGAAACCCTTTCCTGTAGAGCAAAATGGCGCTCTCTTCATCTTCCACAGGACGAGGACTCTGTAAATACCCCGTAAGTGTTTCAGACTATGGCACCACCTGGACATTTTTAAACTATTTATTTTCGGTGTTTTTGCACACCAGTGCTCAACACGGATCCTCACGCGCGACAGAGCTGCACAGGCCTTTTTCCACATCTGTAGTTTCCGTGGTAACGGGGCGCCTACGGGTCTCCCTACAGTCAGACACACATTGTCATATTTCATGACAGCAAAACAGTTCAAACCATGAAAGAACATTTTCTGCTTTTTACATTAAGATAAGAACAAATTTGTGTCTTTAAATAAAAACCACAACAAACATTTGTTTCCTGGTATTTTCTTTTTTTTTTTAGTTATTGCATGTTTTGTTGTTACATGCAGCATGTGCTGTAACAATCACCCCATGTGTGTGTGTGTGTGTGTGTGTGTGTGTGTGTGTGTGTGTGAGAGAGAGAGAGAGAGTGTAGCTGCTGTTATTTAACTGAGGCAGCTTGGTGGTAACAGAAAAGGTCAGAGGTCAAAAGGAGGTCACGACCCAACAAACTCCCCACTGATGCTGACAGCCTGGTGTTACACGGACAAGAAAGCCCTAATGAAGTTAGCAGGAGGTTATTCCACCACACCTTTGACCTCGACATTCTTCATAGCAGCAGACACGGCCGGGAGCTTCAGGAAACTTTAGACTTTAGACACCAAAAACAAAGATTTGGCAGCTTGTGCAGTGGATACAACAACTCACGCCGCTTAAATCCCCCCTTTGGGGAGTCCCCCTATGTGCCACTGAGGGTTTTCACAGTCCAAAACATGCACACTTGTAGGTGTGAGTGAAGATGTATTGTCTCCTCAGTGAAGGATGGGATTCAAACCCCCACAAACCTTGTAACCACACTCAACAGCTGTTATAATCAAATACTTTATGGTCCATCCATGCTAGCATCCCAGAGTCCAGCAGGATAACAGGAAGAAAAAAAATGCTGTGTTTGTTTTTCCAGACTAAGCCCAAGCGTAAAGTCCACGCTCCTTTGGGCAAGGCAGCAAGCGAGTGGTGACAGCCCAGTGAGAGATATCAAGGTGATCTGGATCACAGATCAGAAAACCATCAGTGGCAGGAATGTAAGCAACATCTGCTCATCCTATCATTCCACCCCTGAAGCACACACACACACACACACACACACACACACACACACACACACACACAGAGGTTTGTTGTGAGGTTCATTTCTCATCAGTAATGAAGCATGTCATAATTTTTATGGAAAAAATAAAGTGTATTTTTCTCAGTGTTAGAGGGAAATTTAAGGGACAAATGTAATCTTTTGTTTTACATTTGATCGGACAAAGGTGGCCCTCCGACTGGTTGCCAAGTTAATTACAACTGATGTGCAACATTGGGCATTAGCATACTATGATGGGTTTTCAACGGGCAAAACAAATGAACTGGTTCTCCTCCCCGAACCAAATCATTACCAATATAATAATATAAGCAATATATATAATATAGTTTCAGAAACATCTGTCTCCTTTGGTCAAGGACAATGAATACATAATATTTGTGCCTCATAATACCAGAACACAGATTTAAGGGGTATAAAGCATTTATAAATAATATTTTTCTGAAATACATGCAGAAAGAGTAAAACACGAGTCTGGTGGACAGGGTGCAATCCAGACCCTGTTCCTCGTGTTTAGGCATCCAGAGAAAAACAGTTAACCGAGAAGTTTGCAGGGAAAGGATGTGGAGGGTGTGTTTTGGGGAGGGAGTGTGTATAAAAACTGGAGCTGGAGGCAGGAGAGATGAGACAGAGCTGCCGTACCTGAAGCATCTGCTGCAGGGGATTAAACATGCTGTGGTTTGTGCTGCTGAGCTGCGTGCTGCACAGAGGAGGACACACTGCAGCGGGACAGAGAGGTCAGGTTCTTCAGATCTGTACAGATGAGGAGTAATGACAGATGAGCCAAAGGGCAGGACACAACTGCATGAGAAACTAAATACTGAATATTACATCGGGTGATAATTGACTCACTATCAGGCGTCTGTGCTTCTTAAAATTACAATCGGTAATTTATTTCCACTCTTGACGATGACTTTCTGTCGCGGAATCTGTTTAGTAAACACGGTTTCTGCTAATGTGAACACCACATGTGCCTCGCGTTCACGCGTCAGCAGGGTGTGGGGGGTGGGGGGCAGCAGAGAGGACGGGGGTCTGTGGGTCAGTGGATGTTTCAGGACATTAACAGGCTCCTCCAGAGGCTCAATCGATCGTACATCGAGGTGGAGACGGGTACAGACCCGATCTGCTGCTTCTGTCTCGAAGATCTCAGAAGATACTGCGGTTTGTCAAGCACGTACAGGAGTTTATCGACTTAAAATAATAAAAACACAATCAAATATTGACATATTTTACAGATACACTGGTCAACTGCTGGAAAGAATGGAAAAATGAACATGTGGAAACTCACAGTTGCCCGAGTCTGAAGGTTCCTACTGGTTTCTGATCCCAGTTTGGGCCTTTTCTGTGTGCAGTTTGCATGTTTTTCCCATGTCCAAGTGGGTTTTCTCCAAATATGCTGGCTTCCTAGCACAGATGAAAAAACAGGCACATCAGGCTGATTGGAAATAACGGTTTGTCTGCTCATGCCTGCAACAGAACGTTGGTCCCATGTAATACCACCTATAAGCAAATAAAACCAAAACGTGATCTAGTGATCTTAATTATAGAATACTAAAAAACACACTGGTATTAGACGTTACAACATGCACCGAATGCATCATTCTGTATCTGGATAATTGTTTTTGCAGATGTAATCAAAGCATGTCTGATTCCAGCGAATGTGGGGGTGGGGGTGCGGATACAGGGGTCTGCAGCAGGGGTGCATGCATGCATGTGCGCACACGTGAGCTCCTGGTCCTGGAGACTCGTTTTAACAGCAGAAATAAGCTGCGACTGTTGGGTAAAGTTACAGCAATGCAGAACTTCAGTGTTGACTTTTGTTGTTCTGGATGGTCAAATACCGCCCGGTGGAACATACAGAATACCTTTTTTTTTTTAATATATATTTTCAGATGGAGAAATTATCAGTCAGATTAAAATGACAAATATTGCATTGGCTGAGATTAAGGAGCTCCTGAAACAACAGGTGAAAACACACGTGAGGCAGATTGGATTACAAAGGAAAAAAAACCAAATCACAGTATGACTGACTGCGGTTTCAGATTAAAGAGATCACTTTCCTGAAGAACACTGTGATGGAGTGTGAAGCCTGCGGTGAGTTATCTTTTAAAATGATTGTCCAGTTGATTCCAGGTGCCAGTTAAAGAGTTTTTGTGTGGTCAGGGATGGGGGGGATGCAGCCTCGGCCCTCCTGCGTGCCTAATCCCTGCCACCCAGGGGTGGAGTGTACGGTGACCCCTGAGGGTGCTGAGTGCGGTCCCTGTCCTGGCGGGATGGAGGGCAACGGTACACACTGCACCGATGTGGATGAGTGCACCGTGAAGCCCTGTCACATGGGCGTGCGCTGCATCAACACGTCCCCGGGTTTCCGCTGTGGTTCCTGTCCTGCGGGGTACAGCGGGCCGCAGGTCCAAGGCGTGGGCCTTGCTTACGCTGCTGCCAGCAAACAGGTCATTTATCACACCCACGAGGCAATAATCCAGCAAAAAAAAAGGTCTGGGTGCACACGTTAATCTTCGTTTGTGTGTGAAGGTGTGTGAAGATATTGATGAGTGTAAAAACAACGGTGCAGGATGCGTGGAGAACTCTGTCTGCATGAACACCCCCGTGAGTGCGGCAGAACCTGGCTAGAACCATCAACCTGTCGCTCGCCCTTCTCTCTTACATGGGTTTGTCTCTACCGGGCCGTCAGGGCTCGTTCAGGTGTGGACCCTGTAAGAGCGGCTATGTTGGGGATCAGCGGCGCGGCTGTAAGCCAGAGAGAGCCTGTGGGAGCGGCCTACCCAGCTCTTGCCACCCCAACGCCGAATGCATCATCCACCGGGACGGCACAGTCGAGTGTCGGGTGAATATAGGATTTATTTTGTTTTTAATCCTATAAGTTTTTATCACAGAATTTGATTTTTTTACTTGTTATTTTTAGTTGACAGTTACAAAGCTCACTCTCCACAGTGAAGTCTAGATTTGACTGTATATCCTGCCCCTCAGTGTGGAGTTGGATGGGCCGGCAACGGCTACCTGTGTGGGTCCGACATCGACATTGATGGATTCCCCGATGAGAAGCTGAACTGCCCTGAGAGGAACTGTAACAAGGCGAGTCTCCTCTCTGTCATCCCAACACCAGCCACTCAAAACAGTTGCACAAATGATCCCTTTCATTCACTTATTCACCTGCAAATAGTCAAATTTCAGCCAATAGTTTTCCATCTTGCACATACATGTAAACAAATTCTAAGATCATTTTTTTATTCAGGATAATTGCCTCTCGGTGCCAAACTCTGGCCAAGAAGATGCTGACAGCGATGGAATCGGAGACGCCTGCGATGACGATGCAGATGGAGATGGGATCCCAAACACGCAGGTTTTACTATTGTCCCCTCTTGTTGACACTTTCTGGATTTCTTGTCCGACCTCCATACGGTTCCCCTGCAGGACAACTGCGTGTTGGTGCCAAACGTGGACCAAAGGAACGTGGACGAGGACGACTTCGGAGACGCCTGCGACAACTGCCGCGCCGTCAAAAACGACGACCAGAAAGACACGGACGTGGACAACTTTGGTGACGAGTGCGACGAGGACATCGATGGCGACGGTAGGTATCAGGATCCGGTGTTAACGCGTCCACATTCGTGGCAACGATACGCGAGCGTTCTGATTTGTTCCAGGGATTCTCAATCACCTGGATAACTGCAAGCGCGTCCCCAATGTTGACCAGAAGGATCGGGATGGAGACAAAGTGGGCGATGCATGCGACAGCTGTCCGTACGTTCCAAACCCTGATCAGGTGCGACCTGTTTCTGTCTCTCTGATTTAATTGGGGTTTCCTTGCATTAGCATGAGTACAGCAGTAATGACATCATCTCATTTTAGACCGATGCAGACAATGATTTGATTGGCGACCCCTGTGACACCAACAAGGACAGGTATGTGTGTGTGTCAGCACCTCTACAGTCTGTATAATCCAACACACACACACACTGAGGCTCCCTTTCATCCAGCGATGGTGACGGCCACCAGGACTCTCGGGACAACTGTCCGGCAGTCATCAACAGCTCCCAGCTGGACACCGACAAGGATGGAAAGGGGGACGAGTGTGACGACGACGACGACGACGACGGTATCCCGGACCTGCTGCCTCCCGGCCCTGATAACTGCCGTTTGATCCCGAACCCTCTGCAGGAGGACTCTAACGGTAGGTTGTGGCCCAAAGAGAGCAGAGTTTTTGGGTTTTTTTTTACATTGGTCTCACCTGATTTGTCTTCTCAGGGGACGGTGTGGGGAACGTGTGCGACAAGGATTTCGACAACGACACCATTGTTGACAACATAGACGTGTGCCCCGAAAACGCGGAGGTCACGCTTACTGACTTCAGAGAGTACCAGACTGTTGTTCTGGACCCGGAGGGAGACGTGCAAATCGATCCCAACTGGGTGGTGCTGAACCAGGTGAGGGGAGGCAAAGCTTGTGCTTCCAAATACAGAACTTGAATGAAATGATTCTAAAATGACATTTTTCCCCACACAGGGAAGAGAGATTGTCCAGACCATGAACAGTGACCCTGGGCTGGCTGTTGGTAAGGGATTGTCCTATATTAAAAGCTTATTTAAGGGATATAAACTGTATCTTACCCAGAAGTTTATCCGAGCTCTCCTTTCCGTCAGGTTACACTGCGTTCAGCGGCGTGGACTTTGAAGGGACGTTTCACGTGAACACGGTGACGGATGACGACTACGCCGGCTTCATCTTTGGCTACCAGGACAGCTCCAGTTTCTACGTGGTGATGTGGAAGCAGGTGGAGCAGAACTACTGGCAGGCGAGCCCGTTCCGAGCCGTGGCACAACCAGGCATCCAACTAAAGGTCAATCTGAGAAACACCTCACAATCCAGATAAATGTGGTTTCAAGGGATTACCAACCAGTTTCACTGTGTTCATGCTTGAAGAGTTAATCTAATCTCATGACAATCGTGTCTGTGTCTTTGTTCACTTCCCAATGAGGTGTTTTATATAAATTTAGAAGCGGGTCTTTGTGTGTGGGTGCTACGACGCTGCTCTGCCATGTTTCTACAGCAGCCCTGAATGGACAAACAAACTTAAACATGAACTTCAGCATTGTTCAAACTAATAATTAGAATCTAATAATGTGAATTTTTAAATGAGAAGGCATGTTTATTGAGTAACTGCAGTTTAAATATATTCATTAGGTCAAATATATCTGTTCATAAAGGCTGTCAAATCAGTCACGGGCCCTGGTGAGAACCTGAGAAACGCGCTGTGGCACACTGGCGACACCAGCGACCAGGTCAGACTTCTGTGGAAGGACGCCCACAACATCGGCTGGAAGGACAAAACATCCTACCGCTGGTTCCTGCAGCACCGGCCTGCTGACGGTTACATCCGGTACCACAAAAACGGACGATTCGCAAGAACTGTGCTCGTTTACTGCAATTCTCCGTTTCTTTTCCGTTTTGCAGAGTCCGTTTCTTCGAGGGCCCACGGGTGGTGGTGGACACGGGAGTCATCATCGACGCCACGATGAGAGGCGGCCGGCTCGGAGTCTTCTGTTTCTCGCAGGAGAACATCATCTGGGCGAACCTGCGCTACCGCTGCAACGGTGAGACGCGTTTCCACTCGCCAGGCTCTCGCTTCAGGTTCTCTGAGCGGACTGTAACTGCGGTGCTTCCATCTGCAGACACTCTGCCTGAGGACTTCGACATCTACAGAGCTCAGCAGGTCCAGCTGGTGGTCTGAGGAGAACTGGGCAGCTCTGGGGTCATTTCCCAATCCACAACAATGGGACCAGCAATAAACCGATTACTATGGCGACACCAACTGACTCCACATCCCATTCCAACTGCCTGCATTAAAACTTAAAGGAACTCTTTGCTGTATTTTTACACTGCATTTGTTATTTTACAAAGTGTCAGGTGTCAATAATGAATAAATGTGTATCTTGTTCCACTCTGCTCCATGCAGTTACTTTAGTGGTGTTTTAAACTGCAACTATGCCTAAAAGAATAAATAATCTCGAAAAAGACTGAGGGTAGCATATATTTGTGACGTAAAGCAGATTTAAGAATGTAGAAAAGTGTACTGTAAGTAAAAAAAAAAAAAAAAATGCATTAATAACAAAGTATACATGCATTAATAACAAAGAGGTCAGATATTTGATTTTTAAGTAACAGACATATCTTTTTTTCCCAACAGCTTTTAGTGGAAATCAACATTCTGAACATTTGACAAGCATGCACATATCCAAAATAATCTTTTAGATTTTGCATTTGGAAATACAGGCTACAAAGTAGAAACGATAGCAAAGACAATATACAACAGGATTGAAAGACCATGCAAGTCCACAGCAACATGCTGTGGTTTAAAAAAAACAAACTAAACAAATTAAAACAGAAAACTGACATCAAGAAGTTTTCAGTTGATTTAATCTGCAAATCAGGACTAAGTGCAGAGAAAATTTTGTCTTCCACATTCAATTTAATTGACATTTTTGTTCCATCTTATAAACAAATGGTCACATAAAGAAGTATCACGTGACAACAAATAAGTAGCTACAGACCTTTTACTACAACTTACAGGACAACAGTGATATAATGCTATTCTCACTATAAGCTTTAAGTAGAACTTAAACCATTTTTTTCCCGAGAGAGCTTTTAGAAAACCCAGAGTTATTAAAGGGATTTTTCCCCCCCCAGACCAAAAACACTTGGAAAGTGAGTAAAAACCAAGCAGCAATACTTTCATTTCAAAGCCTTAAAACACAGGAGTCGCCTGTCTGCCTACAGAAAGTCAAGATCTCACCTCCGACTCAACCAACAGCTGTGATCCTCATCTCCAAATTAGACTTTACACCTTCACGTTTGAGGAGAAAATGTCATCACCGCGTGATCGCTCCTCAGGAATTTCTTAGAATCGAGTGTATTAGCTGCCTAACATGAGTTCAAATCTTTGCCCGCGTTTGCTTTCGCAATTCAGCGAATAAATGTAAAAGTGGAGGAGATCAGACCAGCCTGAGGGTCTCTACGTCTGTCAGTATTCCGAAGCACTCCGGCTATTGTGAAGAGGTCAACATTGCAGCACCCCAGGGCCGGGCAATATGGCCACCTTTAGGTTAAATAACAACATATACATCCTCAAAAATCCCAAATCTGCCCAGGTACCTCAATATCAATAATGCAGCACCGTTGCTATGGTGACCCCAAGTTTTAAGACGTGCGTTCTAATTGATCTAATCTAATTGATTTTATTTGATTTACTGAGGAAGTTGAGGGCAGCGTAATTTTTCCCAGCCCTACGGCATCATGCAGCGCTCTGGTAGTAGCCGAAATCAGGGGTACAGGCAGCTTTGCTGGAGTGTCTGAGGTTGCAGCAGTAAATCGTTCAATATTTGGTGGGGGAGGGAACGACCGACAGGAAATACATTCGCAGTGCCGCTCCTTTCCAACGTGACAGTACAAGCTGTGCTAGAGTAAGCCCTTTCTAGTTTTGCATCCCCTAAATTCTTCGACTGACTAAAGGAAAACACGAGACAAGCCAAAATAGCTTTCACAAAAAAGAAAATAGAGAATTCATCTTTTCTTCGACATGAAAATAGATCTGGGCTTTACATCGGGAAGGAAAACAGTCAGCATTCACATTAGGCAGAACAGTCCCTGTTTTAAAAAAAGCAAGGAAGTCACAAATAAAGTGCGAAGCTACGAGAGGACCAAACATTGCACAGACATCAAAAATCAAATAAAAGAACAAAAACAGGGGTTACACTTTCCCCAGTCCAAATACTGACAGGATGGATAGAAAACAGCCTGATCAAGCTTCTGTACATGAGAACTGAGGGCGTCCAACAGCTTCAGAAGATTCCAGTCCACCTACGCATGGGCCGATCACCGTTTGGCCTAAAAGGACCGACCGCCTGCCAGTTTCTTTCCACGGCAGAATCGACACTTGAACATAGTGAGATGCTACAGAAAGCAAAAAGAAATGAACAACAGTCTGATTCCTCAAACGAGAGAGAGAGAGAGAGGCAGAGACAGAGAGAGAGAGAGAGAGAGAGAGAGAGAGAGAGAGAGAGAGAGCCCACAAGCTCCAAAGCTCAGGTAGTTTGGCAAATAACTAGGACACTGCCACAGGAAATACATTCTCGTATCACAAAAGTAGCAATATACAGAATGGAAATAAGAGAGTCACTGAGTTAACTCTTACACTGGAGGAACTCGTACATGCATCTGTTTAGACTTTGTGGTAGCGTTTTGTTACACAAATGAAACCTGCAGAGCTATAAAGGCCTTTGTTTAGTGTGGGACTGTCCAGTCATGCATTTTGCTTCAGCTATAGCGTATACACTATGTACAGAGCGTTCATCGGGATGACTAAACAGGTGAGGGGAAAAGTCAAACTCAGAGCGCGGCTCCAACACAGGGCTCGACCGACGTTTCTGTCACCGACTTAAAGGAAAAATCCAGCTGAGCATGAATTCAAAGAAGAAAGGAGGAGACTCCTCCCATCAAAAACACAACAGCTTAAATCCAAGTGAGATTCGCGCTTTGCTACCAACAGACACGATGAAGAGTTTAGTGTAGAATTTCATTGATTGTCAAAGCACCACTGCAACGTTATAGGATATAGCAAAAAAACAAAATCAGGTGAGATTACATTCTGCCTTCTTACATGTCACCACATGAAACTTCAAACATAAAAGCTGATACTGACTAGGAATCATGATGGAGCCTCCAACTTCCCTCAGCAGTTCTAACGTGCACTCTTTGAAGAGGTGGGTTTTTCCTTCAAGGGCTGTATTTTTTGTCTTGTTTGCATAGGAATCACTAATACAGGTGAGGAAAACCTTGGATGGGCTTAGAGCAGACAGAAGTCATGAACCAAACGTGATTCCTTGTTTTTTTTTTTGTTGTAGTGGTTGTTGAAAAGGACATCGGAAGGTTCAGAGAATCTTCCCGACAGCGCTTTGAGGTGACGAATGAAGAGCACGTCTGTACATGGACATTAAAACACCGAAACATAATCCCACAGACTTACACACGCCTCTCAGGGAAACTCTGACGAAAGCCCATCGCAGATTAAAATCCCGAGACGAAATTTCAACCTGATCTAAAAGCGTGTCGGCTGCTGTGGCTGTGGTCAGGAAGGACAGATCTCCGCACTAGGATGAAAGTAGCTGCTGAAAACTCATGGGAACTACTCTCAACGCCATAAAACGAGTAAATTATCCTCTTAACGTTGAACATTAAACAATTTTAAGGTTTTATACTGTGAAATTTGGCGCCCTCTGCAGCTTTGTAAGAGCTTCCCTGCGAAGGAGCAAAATCCTCCCCATAATCGCTCTTTCCAATAACATCATTTAATATTTTGTGTGTCCTTTCCCCTCCTTCACTTAAAAAAAAACCAAACAAAAAACAAACCCTGGCTTTAAACTGTACCGATACAAAATACAGTACACTGATTTGTTTTACACAACATAAGCACAAATACCACCGATCGAAAGTCAAGTTCCTCGCAAATACGAGAAAGTTTTACAAGTTATGAAAGCACGCCGTCACATCAGACACTTAAGTAGAGCCGTAGAATACTCATGTAAGGCAAAATCAGGTGAATTCACAGTGACAAGTGAAAATATTGACCATTTTAGCAGTTTAAAAAAAACAAAGGGACAAAAACAGACGGCGTCCTTTGCCAGACAGATGTCCCGTCTGGATAGATTTTGGCTTTTCGTTCGTAAAATAATTTGGAGACATTTTCCTGCGTTCTATTTAAATAGAAATACCTGATCATTTTTCCAGTAAAGATAAAAGTGAAAAACTTTTCAGAAGCTGTGATAAAATCCAGGATATTCTGATTTAACGACTGGGCCGTGGGGTGGTAACAGCGTCGCACACCAGAGAACGGAACATCCAACACCAAAAAGCAACTATGGGGAGTTTTTGCACACATTCGTTAACCAAGTTAACACACACACACAGACACACACACACACACATGTTGTATATATAAATATGTTAATAAATAGACACAAATTACATCAGTGCAATTTTACACTATACCAACAGAGAGCATTTTGGCATCAAATTATGAAATGAATATAAAATCTTACTAGATAAATAAATAGTACATAAAGCATCAAAACATACAGTACAAGATGAAAATAACATTTGGTTGCAAAAATAAAGCTTTGAGTGTGAAATAGAAAGCCATTATGGCATGATGGAAACACCGATTCATCCGACTGCAGGGTACAAGCCACGCGGCTGCGCTCTCCTTTCCTTTCTGTTTGGTGGACGAACGCAGCCGTTTTAATATGATAACGGTTTATCCAAATGTCCTAGCAGCTTCCTGCTACGAGTGTTGGTAAAACAAATAAAGGTTAAAGTGGATATGAGAAGGAAAGAAAACGAATGTCCAATGCATGGTTTTTTTTTGGAATATATGTAGCGTGTGATGATACACTGTAAACACAGCAGGACAGCAAAGAGCGCTGAGCGACCCATCTCAGAGCGACAGAGAGGCCGTTCCCTGGAAAGCCACCGGACGTCTTTTTTTTTTTTTTTCTCCCCCGTTTCGGTGGCACGTCCTTTTGAAGGGCTTCACAGAGTTGAGGGCGAGGTCGGACAGCTGAAAAACCATGCAACAAGGGATCGGGTTTGTCCCGGCCTGTACTCCTCTCCACTCAGGTTAGTGTATTTTTTTCCCTCCTTTTCTGTTTTTGGTGGTGGTGGTCTGCGTTACAGCCTGTCCATCCTGAACGTGTCCTCTGTGGCAGGGTCTGCCAGCACCATGTCTGGATCGTTGAGCATGTGCAGCCCGTCCAGGGTCAGCGGGTCAATCTTCAGCTCGTCTAGGGGAAACTGCGTGTCTGCGTCAAAGCTGACATCGCCAACGCCCGCCAATGAGTTGGTCAGCTCTTTGGAGAGGCTCGGCGGAGACTCCCCTGTGACTGAAATATGTGACATCAGAGAGACACGTGAGACACTGGCGGTCCGGGGAGATTACGGGCAGCTCCAGCAGCTCATCAACACACTCGGCTGTTGCCATCTTCACTGAGAGGATGAAGTCAAGCCACCATCATGGAAAAGTGGAATATAACACCATGTGGTCGAAGAGTTAGCATGAAAACTTGAATTTCAGTCCACAAATAACATTAAAATATTAAGTGATGCCAGATCACTTTGTAAAAGACCTGATAGGGCGTTAAAGCAGTGGCACCGCCATGCTAACATGCATTCATCTGCATGTATGTGAAAATTATACTCATCTCGAAGCAGGCAGTCTAGACAGAGTGGGAGAGATGATGTCTCAGTGAAGGTGTAGATGGTTCGCCGCGAATGAGTGGTTCAAGACGGAGAGCAACCTTTTGAAGTAGGCTGCTAACAATAGCCTGCCCTGCAGACTATCACCTCACACTTCCAACAGAATAAAAATAAAACCGGCAGCTGTCAGAGCCAATCATCATTCCCATCCCTTCAGTGAAAATGAAGCGAGCCCCAGGTATGTTCCTCCTAGCCAACTGCTTCAAAACCTGGGCGCTTAAAAACAACTGCTTAAAAATGGCGACAGGAGAACGTAAAACTACACGGGACTCTCTGCAGCTCTCCTGTGACACTGCAGCTGTGAGCAGAGGTGGAGAAGGTTCTGATCTACTTCTGTGGAACACATTTCCCTGAGTTTGGAAGTGGAGGTGCTGCTACCTGTCAGTATGATGTTGGGGATGTTGCCGTGATTGCCGTAGCCAAGCTGCTGCGAGTCTTGGATGCTGCTCCCAGTGAGGCCCATCATGGCTGCCTGTGTGTAATTGAGGGTGGAGCACTGGTTGTAAAGGCTGGTGGAGCTGATGGGGTTCTCTATCATGTTGAACTGCTCCAGCTAAATTAAAAAAAAAAAAAACAGTTGCAGCTCAACATGTCGTGAAACTTAGCACATAAGCGATTTCTACCCTGCTGCTGTTCTCACACACCTGATGAGAAAGGGCGTTGGTCTGCCTCAGAGCCAGCTGCTGATCGTAGAAGGAGTCCCCGAATATGCTGCCCACCACAGGAATGTGCTGCGGGAGGAGGAAGAGGAGGAGGAGTCAGATGCAAAGTTCAGAGAGAGAGAGAAAGAGAGAGAGAGAGAGAGAGAGAGAGAGAGTGTGAGAGTGTCCCGGGAAGCAGGTGAAACACAAGCGCACAATTTTCTGCGAGGCACAGTCGGCTCAGAAAGCAGATACTTTTGCAACAGGTAAATGAAGAAACAGTCACACAACAGTCAGACTGAGAGACCGAAGCAAATGGGATTCATGAGTGGGCTGTGGCAGTGAAATACACCAAAATGCCCTCGTGGAAACTTGCACACGTTATTCTAGTCTGTGTTAACAAAGCAAATATCTGTAACTCAAGACTATATGAGAATATGCGAGATGTGAATATGGTGTGCTTGTTTACCTCATCTCTTCTGACAAGGCACAACAGTGCAGCGATCGGCTGGAGTGTTACTCGTTAAACGTTAATCCTTCATTCTGTTGATACAACTCTTGATTTGTCTCATCTACTACACACCAGAGGTGAATAAACGCCAGCCTGCAACTACTTTACTCCTTTAGGATTCCAGTGTTATTGTACATAATTAATAAATGTTAATTAGCTAAAGAGCGCCCATCGGGGCCTCCCTCAGCAGACGACTGTTGTGGGGTCATGCATCCAGAGAACAGTGACAGTGCTGATGAAGGGATGAGTTTGGCAGCTGTTGACAATATAGTTGCTTTCCCAACAAGTGGTACACTTCAGCTGTCTCTGCAATTCTTTGTCAAATAAGCAATGGTATCGAACTAACTGAGGTATGCTTTTCTTGCGTTCTGGCTTTCCGCTGATTGTTCAAATGTTAGCACAACTATCACTAACACTAACACAACCGTCACTGACACCAACAACCAACAATATAATGCTTTAATAATGGCTAGGAAGGATACCTTTAACACACCGTGCTGAACTGAGCTGTACCGCTTGGTGGGAAGGCAGCTTATGAGCAGATAGGTGCTGGAAACAGAGACTGAAAAGCAATCCAACTCATCCACATTAGCTTTCCCCCAGGTGCTAAGCCCTGGGGCCCCAAACAGCAGCTAGCTTGGTGGGTGGGGCCTTACTTGAGGCGAGCTGCCAGGGGAGAAGCCTTGATTGGAGACTGGGGAGGTTGGAGACTGAGTGGCTGGTGAGCCAGACTGATTGCGGTACTGTTGGAGGGAAGATTGTTAGCTAGCACTAAGCTTAATGCTTATCACACAAACCTTAAAGGCTGCAATGCGGGCGTAAAGAACTGTCCACTTTGTTCAGTGCGTGCGTGTAAAACATTACTCACTGGAACAAATCTACGGCTCATTAGGGACGATTACATTATCTGGAATGACTGTGTGTTATTCTACAAAATAAACACAAACTCTGTCAACGCATCTTAGTAAATCATGTGAATATTGTAATTTCAGACATTCATAAGAGTAGCTGTGGATCTGACACGCACACCAGACTTACCGAGTTGACGCTGATGCTGGCAGTGGTCTGGCTCTGGCTGTCCGGGGAGGGGCTGCTGCCTGTGGCTGTGCCGGGCGAGCCAAGAGTGGGTAGTGTGATGAGCTGGATGCCCTGTGACAGGGCCTGCTGCTGCTTCTGCAGGTCGCTGAGCAGCTGAGCCTGCGCTTGTGCTGTCAGCTGGTTGAACAAAGGGTACTGAGCCAGCTGTTGCTCCAGTGTCAGTGACTCTGCAGGCATGACCTGAGGAGAGATTAGAAACACGAGGCTCCAAATAATACAAATATTGCTTCCAGATCACCAGTGTGGGTGTTCCAGTAAACTTCTGAGTGAAAGACCGATTATTCCATCCACAGTAACATTGAAATAAACCCACGGGGCATGCCAACAACCCAGGGAATGGAGTTTTTAAATGTGGAGAGAAACTCCGCCGCACACATGAACCTTACCTGTGTGATGTTGATGGGTGAGGAGAGCGCCGTGGGTGAAAGCTGCTGTGGGGACTGATGAAGAGTCAGGTCAGAGGTGAGGGTGAGGGGGACCACAGGCGGCTGCCGGCGCTGTGCTGTTACTGTCATGGTGCTTTGAGAGGAAGTGGGAATCCCTTAAAAAAAAAAAAAATTACATATTTAAAGTATATACTTTTAAAATGTATTTTCTTCTGTGTTATTACCATGACTGGCCACACTGATGCCCAGGTGGGTGAGGTTGGTAGTCAGACTGCTTGTGCTGTTAGATGAGCTGAGGGAGGGGAACGCCACGCTGTCATCAGGGTCCAGTGGGGTGGATAGTGGAGGAGGGAACTGGATGTTGGTCAGGTCAGGGAGCGAACCACCGGTGTTGTGTGCAGCTGGAAGCACGGAGGGGTTCAACTCCTGGTCTGGTGATGGAAAAATACTTAAAAAAAAAAAAACAAACAAAAAACAAGAAGGCTGTCATAAAGCTGTTCTCATTGCCTTAGTTAAAGGTTTGTGGCAGTCTTTGAATTTTTAGCTGCACACTTTGTGGCGTTAATCCATAATGCTGTGGAGCAATATAAAACTATGTTTGCTGTTGGAATTTTTGGTGGCTCCACACGTGCTTCCAGCAGGCATTTCCAGGCTGCACTGTTTTTTTCTGAAACATCACAAACTGGTTGCTCTCCTCCAGAGCAGAGGAGATGAAACCTCTGCGCCTGTGAGGAGGAGGAAGGGCAGTTGTGAAGGCTGCAGTGAGAATCGGTGTGATCCGACAGGAGAGCGAGCACCAGGGATCTGCTCTCTGACAGGAGGTAAAAGGAAAAAATGTCTGTTGTTATCAATGTACTGCTTATTACAGCAGCAACAACAACTTACTTGATTCCTGGGACGTCACACGTGTTGGACGTTGACGAATCATCCTACAATGAAAACACAATAATGAACTGCAGTTCTGAAGCTGTTTACATGAATCAGAAATGCAAACACTGCCTTGTAAATAATAATAATAATAACAATAATAATAATCCATTTCATTTACAGACACTTTTCTGAACACTCAAGAGCTCTTCACAACAATAATAAACAATATATAAAGAAATAAATGGAGTAGTACAGTAAACGCATAATTACCTTCTTTTCATCCCACAACTGCTCCTGAGAGTCTTTGTCTGCGTTTGATTCTGATTTCTCGGTTCCAGGCACTGTTAGCAGCAGTGCTGATTAGTGAAACAGCAAGACACAGTAGCTCACTAAAATACATACCAATTCAAATCAGTGGAAGAAATGAGTCATCAATATCCAAGCAAGTCAAGAGGAACACAGTGTGGTGCACTACTTTTCTCAGAGTCTATAAATAGCCGAGTAACCCGCAGACGGAGCAGGATATCAGTGATGAATCCTCAACTGTCTTCTTGGTTTCATTAAATCAAAATGTCACACATAAAATGATGCTGTAAACTGTGGACTCTCCTCTATAACTCATTTTCTCTCCGCTTCAAAGATGAGACTTATCCACAGCTGGGTGCCCTGAAGCAAAGGTCATTTATGACAGCATAAATTTTAGTTTTATGTCTGGTAGGATTTGCTACCTTCATATTTTCAAGACACATTAATGAAAAAAAAATCAAACAAAAAAAAAACAAAACAACAAAAGGGCCTGAGGCCTTTTAAAGTGAAACTGTCGTTACCTCGTTTGGGCTGCAGCTCCTGTGACCCCCCTGCAAACACTTCCTGGGGCTTTGGATTCATGGCACTCTGATGTAAAGCTGAGTCTGAGTTTGTCCTGTACACATCAGAGATGAAATATTAGTAAAACTGTAACCAAATACCAAAAATGGTCTTCACACAGGTGATTTGTTTGTGTTTGGTGATTTCATATCTGCTGATCAGTTGTGTCAGAGTTAGTGTCCTACATGTCAGTGTGGTAAATGAACAAAGGGAGGAAGCCTACCTTCTCCAGCTAGTGTCAGGTGGTGGGGAGAGGTAAACTGAGCTGTAAGGACAGCTGTCAATGTGATTTAGTTAAGGGTAATAATAATGAAAAAAAAAACAGATGGGAGATTAAAAAAAAAAAAAAAAAAAAAGCCTAGAAAAACAGGAAAATCTATCATTGATGTCCGACCATCAGAATAATGTTAATGGTTGCATTCTGAGGAGAAGAAATATAAAACCACAGTTAAACTACACTTTAGATGGAAATGGAGCTGTTTATGAATTGGTTCACAATATCACACACACACTTTGAAATAAAGGATATCTGGCGTCCGTGTTTGTCGATTGATAATGGTCGTCTGTGAGGCGAGCTGATGCGATTCCGGTCGCGATACACTCGCTCCACCAGCCCGTGGTGCCTGGTTGTCCGACTTGTGTCCAACACCGAGTTCTAGAGTCAACACACCAGACTGAGTGAGTGACAGCAGGATGGTAAAGTCACATGACAAAGCTCAGTGTTGTAATAATGTCTTAGGATTAATGGTGCAAATGTGTTCATATAAAATGAGTCAAGCCATGAACCCCATACTGATGCTTGAGTTGGCAAATGTATTTTCAGATGGAAAGCCATGACAAGCAATGATATAATTAAAAGTATTTCAAATCATTACACTGCAGCATAGAAAAGGTTTGCCTCAAATTGCACACTTAAGGTTACCTTTACTCCTGAGTTATAAAAACATGGCTGGACAATACATTTTAGGGCCTTCGGAGTATGCAGACTTTAGTTCAAACACAGCCTGACTGCAAGGTATTTTCTACCCGATGGTGTCTTTTACCGAAACACTTGAATTCTTTAAATTCCCAACATGACCAACAAAAGCTAGGAAAATTACACCTGTTGCGGAGAACAAACCATTGATTTACCAGCCAAAAGAGGCTATGGGCTCACCTGAAAAGGCAGGTCAATGTTGCCATTTCCAATCTGATTGACATTGGGCAGTGAGCCTCCATAGTACTGTCCACGATTCTGCCCTAGTTGCAAATACTGGGTCTTCTGTAACTGCAGCTGTTCAAAGTAAAATTGTATGAAAGCATGAGTGAATGATCTGATTCACAAAAAAAGTGATGCTCAAAGTGAGTGACGCTTGCCTGGCCACGAAAAGGACGTGAGATGGGTGGACAGATGAGACAATGACACAGGCAAATTGGCTTTTGGCAAACAATTAAAAGGCACACAACATCTTTCGAATGGAAGAGAGAAAACAAATCAGCTTTCTGAGTGACAGCTGATGTGACTACCATCCTGCCATTTTCCACAGTAGGTGTTTACGTTTTTACAGAGAATAAACTACAGGAGGACTGACAACATTCCAGAGAAATGTAATGGGTTGATGTGCAGATGACAATAAAAAGAGATCTAGCATGAGAAAACCGGCCAAATCAGTGTTGTGTGGCCATCATTTCTAGCAGTGGCAACCAAAAATGATCCCAAATGATTTCCCAACAATGGAAGATTTCTTTATTTAGTCAACTCTTGTGAAAAATGTAATCAATCTAAGCATTTAAGTTGCAACAGATTGATAAATGATGACTATTTAACATGGTTAATCAAACTAAAATATGGATAAATGTTTTCCTTTTTCACAACTAAGGGTTTTTTTTTATCCTTACTGTACTGTAGAGTAAATGCAACATTTCCCTTCAAGCAAAAAAAAATTAAATGGAACATTTTTTTTATTATGTTATCAACCTTGATAATATACACTAATATTATTAGAGAATAACTTGAAAAAAACAAGAATTTTAATAGTAAATACAATTTATAAAAATGCATTCTTGTCTATAATCTGTAATAATATCTACCAGATCTAAACAGCAGATGAGGAAACTACTGTAGTTAACAATCCGGGCAAGACTGGGAGGGAAAACAGCTGGAAGAGCTGCTTAACGCCTTATCCGAAGCCCTGTTAATAATTCCAGATAATTTCTCACTTTTTACACATTCATTCCTTTTCGTTCTGGCCGCAACTATTTAAACATAACTTTGCAAAATGACTTAGCTTGAATCGATATCACTATTGATCTGCTCGCCCAGTAACAGCAGGTGCATCTTTCACTGCTGCAGCCACCTGAGATGATGTTGCTGCTCACAAGTAACCTTAGCTTGTTGGATCTGATGAACGCCTGATTTTGTTTACAGACTGCGTAACACGTAATTTGGGGACGTTAAACAGATGCAGTCAACGACGTCAACATTAACTTACGTTGTCATCCCAAGGTTCGGATTTGATGCTATATCCGTGTCGTTCATTAGCTTCCAAACAACGTAGCAACACAATATAATTAGCCAAAGAATAAAGGTCTTACCCGGGCGGCCCTTGTTACGTTCAGGTCCTTCATCACTTCTTCAAACGCAGCAGTCTCCTCTGCTTGTTTCTGGTTATGCAATGCGATTTTTTCGCTAAATTTGCGAGGATTGTTAGAGGACGCCATCTTTCCCCCGTCTTCTCAATGGAATGTTACGTTACATGTGACGCAGCGGCCTTCTGGTGTCGTCATCACGCACGGACGTCCCCAAAATAGAGCGCTAATATTGTTTCAACGATTTAATACCCACATTTTTATTAAATTATAGAAATAATGTGCAACAAATTTATACATTAAAGAAATGTATTTAAATATAAATTGACTTTTTAAAGTTATAAATATACAGTGTAATAGAGCAAAATAATGTAGATTGTGGAAATACATCTTACAACAGCAAAAAAAACAAAACAAAAAACAAAAACAGCCCATGGAAGGTATTTCTGTTTAATAAAGAATGCACATGAGACACACAAAAGTCTACATTCTCTTTTGACTAAAGCGATTTATATTGCACTTAAATGAGAAAGCGTGTGCTTTTACTGGAAAGGAGAAAAGCACGAATACACACTAAGGCAAACGGGAGACAGTTTTAAAATGGAAAATTTTCACTGATAACTTCAGCAGCAGAATTCTAGGCATGATAAATGTGCAGTATTGCAAAAGAAATAACAGCTTGTCTTAAAAAGACTAATAAGGGACTCTGGACAATATATAGACTTACAAAAACAAAGCATGTGGAAAGGTGTACAGTGGCTGTACTGCTTAATCCAGCACATATTAACATTCTAGTGAACACACATTTAACATTTATGCAGCTGCCATAACAGACCCATGCTATATGTAAATGGTAGTGCAATAATTAGTGTGCATGGATGAGGTTTGTTGATACATTTGCAATACAATGTTAATATTTTCATGTTCATGTGATTAAAAAAATCACATTACAATCACAATGTCTGATTAAGAAGTTGTAATCTGCTATTGCAAACAGAATTGAATAAAAACTTTAAGAGAATTCGTGCTGTGTTTAACTTAAGCCCTTAATGGAATTATAATCAGCCTTCCTTAAAGAGAAAGTGCTTTAAATAAAGTTATTCAAGACAAAAATGTAATTTCACACTCTATAAAGGTGAGAAAATTCCAATAAATAATTAAAAATCAATACATCAAAATAATGTTGCCTTTGCATCAAATATGGACATTAAGAGACGAACAAAATGAATTTCAAATTTAAATGTAAAATGTGCTCGTTCAAACGAAACTTGTTCTTCAATTAAAAACAACACACGCAAGCCTACGTCACGTAATTCTCCAACATCGCTCTGACATGATGGAAAGAGCAGGTGGACTAAAAGTATTAGTCAGAGGTGGCGTGGTTAGCGCTGTGTGGCATTCTGTGGAAGGATAATTGGCGTACAGGCGATGCCAGCGAAGGACTCGGGAAAGTGCAAATCTCTCTCCCACTCATCAGTCTCAGTGTTGTACACCTGCACAATGCTGGTGACATTGTTCAGGTGCCAGTTGTAGCCTCCAACGATGTAGATCTTCCGTTCCAGTAAGCAGCAGCTGGCCTCAGACTGCCCTGCTCTCATGGGACTGACGGTGGTCCACTGGTCTTTGTCTGGGACGTAATATTCGACTGCGAGTACATCAAAACAACGATCCACGTGGTCCATGCGACCCCCTAACGCGTAAACACGGTCCCCTGTGTTGATCATGGCATGCAGCACTCTGGGTTCATTCATAGGAGCTCGGAATTCCCACTGGTCCGACAGGGGGTCGTAACAGTGCAACGTTTTCTTGTCGTCCAACGAGACGCCGTAACCCCCTGAGACGTACAGCTTTTCTCCACAGGGGGTCCCCGCGTGACCCCAAATCCTGCGTTTCAATGGCTCCACAAATGTCCATTCATTCTTCCTCGGGCAGTAACGCTCCACAGATGACAGGCTGCCAGATCTGTTGCGCCCCCCGGTGGCATACAGCTGTCCATGGAGCACGTTGAGCTGAAACTGGATCCGCGCCGCCTGCATGGGTTGAATGCGTAACCACTGGCTCAGATGTGGGTCGTAGCGATAAGAGCTGTCTACTGCACCCTCGCCACTGCGGTACTGTAAATGCTGTCCTCCGACCACATACACAAAGTTATCAAGCACGGCAACGCATGCATGGCTGCAGCCCACCTCCATCTCTGTCAGCTCTTTAAACTGGCGGGAAGTGATGTCGGGGAGATGGTAAACTTTGGTGCTCACTGTGCGGTCGTTATCAGTGTAGGGAGTGCCGCCAAATGTGATGAGTGATATGGCATCAGAACGTATAAGTGTGCGTGGAGACTGCATGTCATGCTGTCGGAAGGGGAGAATGTGATAATTGAAGGCTTCAAGGAGATACTGGCGGCAGAGGACATCCTCCACCATGATGTCCACCGTCTGGACACTGTCAACCAGCTCGGAGGAACGCATGAGTGGGAAGCGCACATGGCACAGGACGCTGCTGGCTTTTGCCCTACGCGACTCATCGTGCTGGAGCCACCTGATGGCGGCGAGGAAGAGGTCAATTTCACTACAGTTCTTCAGTTTGTTGCTTTGCAGGAAGAACACCAGACGCTCCATTGGAATGTGCAGGAAATCCTCCTCCTCTGCAATCTGGAGGAAGTGGCGAAAGGTGAAGGCATCCACCGACTCTTTGAGGGAAGACAGACTGAAGGTGGTGGCCATCTGACCGATGTTTAAGCAGGTCTCTACACTCATTGCTGACTTGAGGAACTCCTCGCAGAGCTCCACAACTGGGACCATCTGGAGAAAAACGGCCGCCCCGAGGACATCCTGAATACAGTCCAGGTCTAAGGTGACTTCTGAGCTGTAGGCAAAGTCAATAATGTGTTTCAGTCCACGGGCAGACAGCCCTTTCAGCTCAATGGTATCTTGTTGTGACTCCCTCATTCCTCCAGTAAACATTGCTCTGTACACAGAAACACAAGATGATAAAAAAAAAAAAAAAAGTGTATTATCCCATCAAAAATGTTAGGGGTCTATTTAATCCCTTTTCAATAATTAAAACTCTGACTCAAAATGAAGAAAACTATTTTGCATTTCAACATTCCTTTCTCTAAGCCGTTTTCCACTCTGCCCTTCAGCGGCCCTAAAGTCATAAACTAAGTCTAAGTGCTTTCAACTTAAAGAGTAAAAGGGTAACAGGGAGTGTCATTCTAACCTGAAGTAATCGCTACAGGCGGCCAGCACTGCTCTATGGACTTGGAAGCGCTCCTCGTTGATTGCCAGCACAACGTCAAGTAGTTGGCCATGAGCCCTCAAGACAGACAAGCCCTGAAGGAGGGTGGCGCTGTGGCTCGGGGCTGAAAATGTACAGCGCAGGGTGCTATTCTTGTTAGCCATACTGGAAAGAAAGAGACCCAGAGTTGATCCAGTTGTTCAGTATAGTTTTACTGCCAGATACAGTAAATTCCAGCCAAGCAGAGCAGAGCAGAGCAGAGCCCAGGAACATTAAAATGTGAGCTAACACTGGTGTTTAAGCAGTAATGCAATGGATATTTAATCAAATTAGCTACAATTAGTGGGTAAAATACCTTTTGTATGGTATAGAGTAAGTATGCATCTGGACACCAAAAAGGTGGAAGAAAAACACATGGGCTGGGGTTTTATTTACCTGTCACAGCTGTTCATGTTTCCATTTGGCACCCAGCATGTAGTTACACCTTTAATTGTTCCCACTGTACTATTCACTGTGGGAAATTAACCTTTATTTGTAGCATTTAGGTTAAAACCAACCGATAAATCAGACGTCAAATACATAAAATATACCATTAGTATTAGCTTTGTTTATCCAGGTCGGATTAATATTAAATATTTTAGTTTCAACGGACAATATGACACGAGTGTTATTAGTAAATAGCTTTTTAAGGTACATTTTGTCAATAAAGATTTCCCTAAAACTCTACTCTGCACTTGTAGTGGTTTGTTAGCGCACAGATAGTGCGTTACATTCAGCGTTAATGCTTCAAATATTTCATATACGATATGAAATGAAACTTTCTAATATCACAATACATCAGACATAAGCAGATCTGCTATAACAGAACACAACGTTAGTAAAGAGAATTTAGTTCTTACAGGACCGCT
The DNA here is from genome assembly GCA_015343265.1 of Pao palembangensis. Classification (NCBI taxonomy): domain Eukaryota; kingdom Metazoa; phylum Chordata; class Actinopteri; order Tetraodontiformes; family Tetraodontidae; genus Pao; species Pao palembangensis. The sequence goes on along the minus strand of CM027082.1, from coordinate 24,797,801 downwards.
GCTACATCCTGACATTATTTAGATTGCTGCTCCTACGCCCGGAGGCCCAGCACGGATCCCCGTCCTTTCCTCAACCCAAACACCGACCGCGTGAACACCCCGCAAGGTCGAATCGAGTCGACGCACTCTACTGGGTAACACCCGAAGTTTCATACACAGCGGTGGTCCCGCCACATCTTCGCCCCGCGTTACTCACCTGTTCCGAGGATGATCCGAAGCGAAACCCCCGCCATCTGTTTCCGCCATCTTCTAACACACGGCAATACGCATATGACATTTTCATCCGTGTTACTATAAGATCAACGGCGCAAAAGGCCCGATCATTGTATGCAGAGTATGTTACGTTTCTGCGAATGTAGACAGGTGCGGACGACAGCCGACGGACTAAGTTCTTGCTGGGGGGGTCGGACCTCTCCTAGTCCGCCCGACTCAATAGTGCACCGACGATACCTTCAAGTTTTGGCCACTGGAGGGCGCAGCTGCTGCATTTTATCGGAGCTATAAATGAGCTTCTTTTTCTTCTTCTTCTTCTTCTTCTTCTTCTTCTTCTTCTTCAGTACGTTGAACATTATATAAAAAACACTTTATTCAAGATATTTCCCCCCTATTTTTAGAATGTGATTTAAACATTAAAAAGCCGCTCATGTTGTAAATGATTAAGAGAATAAACCATGGTAGTTGCAACAACAGGCATCTGCTTCAGGAGTTCAGGCTATTTTTGCAGTTTTCTCTCCTAAAGGTCAATTACATCGTCAGACACTACGTCAGACACTGTCAGTCAAACTAGAGCTCAACCACAGGAGACAGAGTGAGAGGCTTCAAAGGATGGGGAAAAAATAGAATCAAAAATAAAAGTTCTTAAAAAAAGAAAAAAGAAAAAGACCATTCACTAACACCTAGGAAAATATTTAGAAAGTCCAACCATCCTACTGTGTATGCTTTTAGACTGTGGGTGCAAACTGGAGTACTTGGAGAAACCCTGGGCAAGAACAGGGACAATCTACAAACTCCACAAAGAAAGTTTCAGAGTCACCCAAAATGTACATTACCAAAATTTAATCATCTGCTCCTTCTCCCATTATCAACATTTCCTGAAAATGTCATTAAATCTGTTAATAAGTTTTTGAGTTATTTTTCTGAGACAAACAGAACAAAACACAACAAACTTGTAAAGGTAAAAATGAAGTTTTATTAATGCCAGAGAGGGCGGGGGAACTTTTTTAGAATTGAAAATGCAAGTGATTTGGTTTGAAAATGTTTAAATGGGATGTGGGAAGACAATGGGGATGTGAAAAAAGGAAGCCCCAACATTGTTTGCATCCAGTTAAAGCATCTGCAAACAAAACAAAGAGACGATGAAAAAGCACAAAGTCAAGCTGATTAAAAACCTTATGGACAAAGAACTTTTAACATGAAACACACATGGACATGGAAGTGCACCCACCTTTCTGCAGGCACCTTGTTTTAAATCTTTTTATTATGCATTTATATCAACATCAATTGAGGTGAGATCGAGCACAAAAAAAACTTAAATAAAATTGTGAGCATATGTAATGGTGTAAGGAATACTTACAGACCAGCATAGCGGTAATAAGTCATTTATAAATGAAGATCCATGATCGATGATGGATGACTGACAAACACATGTTCTGGATCAACAAAAAATTTTTTTTGGGGGATTTTAACATTTTCTACTAGTATCATTTAATTTCATATTTGATATTTTATCAAATCAATCAGTTTTAATTACAAGGATAAGGAGAGAAACAATGTCTGTAACCTGGTGATTTCTTTGAAACAGTTTTCAGTCAACAGAAATGGTTTCTGGGGAAAAAAAAAAAACTTCAAAGAGTTGCACTTTCAGGCTGGCTGTTATGACTGTGGGTGCTGGTAAGGTGAGTGTAATCCCCCCCCCCCCCCCCCCGACACTTAAAGCAGAGATACAGGAAACAACGCAGACATTTTTGACAAGGCAGGTCAAGAATCATCTATGAAGACATTTCAGTGACACCTCATGGAAGCGTTGAGACGCCAGCACACACTGCATGGATGCGCTGTTCTGTTCCTCTTTATTACAACAATTAGAAAAGGTACAGAAAGATGATTTTTTTTCATCTCCCTTCTTTACTAAACTGACTCTATTGCTCGGCTCACTCTTGCTTCCTAACTAGAGCTTCTGTTCTGTTAAAAAAAAAGTTATTTTCTTAATCTGATTCTGATTCTGTTTCTGATTCTTAATCAGCCACACTCACAAGATTATTAATTTAACGTTGTACCTGTGGTGTTCCGTCTCAAACATGGGTCATTTGAAATGAATGGGTGCGAGACTACAATAAGTTTGCTAACCCTGTAAAGCCTGAACCAGAGAATAATGGCCAGAAATTACATTTATTCATCCATTCAATTTATCAATGATTGATCAATGAGCAAGACACAACAGCAGGCCTCTGTCAACACACTGGGCCGCATTAGGGATGCTGGAGGTAAAACTGGATCAAGTACAAAACCCGGCTCCATCTTGTTGCATTTCAGGGATGTTGCCAAGTACAAGTCAAGTATGGCAGAAACATCTGGGCAGCATGTAATGCAGATAAGTCATAGCAGGAACAGTCATCCTTTATTTCTCTGGGAAGCCCCAGGGAAATACACAACATGTAGATGTCTACAGGAAACACTGCTGATGGCGTTTCTGACAAGAACCAGGGGAAGTGGGCGGTCTTGGATCAGACAGCAGGGCTTCAAGGATACGGCGTCCTCCCCATTCTTGCATCCTACATGGGTGCACCACAAGATGTGAAAACCATCTTGGTGTGTCGTGAATGCAGTGCATACATCTGCAAGGTGCATGCAGCACCCACAATGCATAGCCAGTGTGTCCATGAGCGCTCAGTGACTGAGTGAAGAAGAAGATTTGGGCCCTTTTGTTCTGGCCAATCATAAATTTGATGTCAGAGTACCAAAGATTAAACAAAGGTTATGCTGGCGGACATTATTGTTTATGCTGTTCCCACTAAATTAATTATATCTGAATTGAGAAAAATAATAAAGTTTTCTGCCACCGATTTATAAAACTACAGAATATATAGAAAACATAACACAACATTTGGTAATAATGTGAATTTCTATAAATTCAGAATCATGTAAAATGGATCTGTCATTTTTAAACGGTAAGATGTTTAAGCTGAAATAAGGTGAAAATGAAATTTCACACAGGAAAACCTTTACAGCCACAAATTCATGGTTACTTATCAGCAATGTGTGGTTTCCAATAACACATACTGGTTTGTGACAACACTGGCAGAATTCTTTGAGCACCCTGAATGAAACATGACGTTTTATGTGTCCGTAAGAAATTCGACACACACATAGTGCAAGGTGTTTTCAGCTGAAATGAAAATGGATCTCATGTGAAATGTAAAGGTCAAACTGGCTGCTTCTCCTGTTCTGGTTTCCTGCTGCTCTAAAAAGAAAATGGCCTAGATTTCTGCAATAAATTTGTCAAAAACATTTTTCTTTCCTTTTCAGGGTCAACATGTGAACCTCCATCGAGTCCTTCTTGCTTCCGAAAAATAAATGATACCGTTGACTGTGAATGGAACATGAATACAACTGAGCGTGATGTGACGTATAATATATTCTTTAAGTGAGTAAATATACGCGGTTGGGTTTGTGAACAGTGACACTATTTGATCATTTTACATAAAAGAATTGGAATATTTGCTGAAGCAAACCTTGATGAATGAATACGTCACTATCCAAATCATTACAGATCTGCATGTATCTGTATTTTCAGTCATGGTCCTGGATCATGCACATGAATTGTGAAAACTCCAGCTACTGTGATTTGCCCTCAGTTTCACCTCCTTTCTTTTTGCCTTCAAGTTACAATCGAACTGAAAAAAGATTTGCTGGCATTAAGAACTCCCGGCGAACATTTGCTGAAGAAGAACTGCTCATAAATAAGCATGCAGAAATCTGGGTGGAGGCTCATGTTGGAACCTCCAGCTGCCAGTCAAACAAGATCTCCGTTATACTTGAACATACAGGTGCTGCATGCTCCACTCATGGTTGCACCATTTTTCAACGAGAAAAGATGCATAAAACTGTATAAGTGGGAGTTAAACACATGACTTTGCTCTGCAGTGAAATATGATGCACCAGAAAACATAACCATGTCCTGGTTAAAAGGTGACCTGATTTTGGCCTGGACAGACAAGGTCAAGCTGGTGGCACATCCAGCTTTAGCTGAAGTCCGCTTCCGAGTACATGAACGCCCCTCGGAACCTTGGGAATACGTGAGGCAGTTTTTGTCCACAAGTTTAAATCAATCAAAGGTGAATTCTCATATTTATTTATGTCTTTAACCTTTTTTTTTTTTTTTGTTTTGCAGAGAATGGCCAACTCCAGCTCCAACAATTCAAAATGTGAGCAGTCTCGTGTTGTGGTTGAAAAAAAGTTCGGCTTCATTTGTTTCTTCGGTTCACCACAGTCACTAATTCTGAGAGAAAATAGAGAAAAGACAGAGTAGCTCCTCTTTCAATACTAACATTTATCTTTGTTCATCATTTCTGGTTATGGGGGTTTTTAATATGTGTTATTTTAGTGTTTTAGGAATGCCAAACCTTTCAGAAAGACGTTGAATTGTGATTTTCTCCTTGCACGTCTGTCTCGAAGGTTTATTAGACTTTTGTTCTACTGGACCCACCTGTAGGTCCATGTGTGCAAAACATTTTTTTTTTATCTGAACAGACCAGATCACAGTTGAGAATCTCCGAGAACACACAGCCTACCATTTTCAAATCAGATATCGATCCGCTCGGTTCCTGAACCCACTGTGGAGCGACTGGTCTCCAGTTGTGACTGTTCCTGCAGGTCAGTCATAAATGTTGGCTTTTAGAACATAGTCAGTCATCCGACAACCCCCTGTTACTACTACAAGGCTGCAAGGATTTTTGGGCCATTACCTCTGTGACCTCTGGCATAATATGGCATCTACAAAATTAAATACAGAGTATTAATTCACACTTTAAACAGGGCACTTCTTACGAAAGCAACTATAATCATCTGTTTCATCACAATATAAACCAGCTTAGCTTGAAAATTTGAAACAAAGGAGCTGTGATTGGAAAATAAACTTTTATTTCTATTTCAGAGCTGGATCAGCAACCTGTACTCACCATAAACACAAAGGTGGTAAATGGAACTCGAAAAATGACGCTGACATGGGAGGTAAGTCAGTGACGGCAAAACAAGGCCAATACACAGGCTACGTAACAATATTTGATATACAGATCCAAAATCAACCATTTGCTTCAGCTACAAAGGCATATAATGACAATATATTTGTTTTAGCCTAATTAAAATCAGAACCAGGAAGCTTTTCCTTGATGAGTAATTCATATAGTTGCAAGATGTCTGTGTAGATTCTCATTCTCATTCATCATATGGTTGCAGTTTCTCTGACTGTGCTGTAGTTTGTATCGTTCAAAAATAAGTCTAAATTCATTACGTGGACTAAGAAAAAAGCTGTTTTTTTTTCAGCTGTTTCGACTCAGATGGTTGCCAGTAAGGTTTTTCATGTTGTCTTGTCCTGTTCTTTTTCTCAGCACATGCTTCACGCAGCCTCAGTCACAGGAGTGACCTACAGCATTACAGACACTCAGTCCTCCCATAAATGCCCCTGCAAGCAGGTGCAACGCTCCACCAAAAGCAACCGTTTCACTATATATGTGTCCTACTCTGCTGTCAACATTTCTGTAGTCGCCAGAAATGCAGCAGGCTTTTCTCCTGCAGCGGTGACATCGGTAGGGCAGATATCTACCGCAGATTTAAAAAGTGAGTACTGTACACGCTCCTCAGAGATCAAGAGCGTTCCTCCAGCAGGACTTCTTTAGCTGTTGCTTCTGTTCTTTCTCACCAGTTTGTGACAGAACACTACTGGGTAAGAAAGTGAAAAAGAGAAACTGCCTGGAGCTGTACGAGTTTCAGGATGGAAACTGGAGGCCGGCCGAAGTCTGCAATTCAACAAAGAGAAAATACAACAATGAAAGTAAGTAAGTCAGTAGTTTTTACCCATTCATCCATACATTTGGGTTAAGAAATGAATGAGTGTTTTGCTCTTTCTGTTGTAGCGATGAAGGATTACATTTACTACCTTTACTTTGAACATAGATGTTCTAATGGGAAACCTCGGACAGATAAAATGTGTGTTTTTTACCACAAAGAGGGAGGTAAGTGTCTTCACTTCATGATTTACTCATCACTTGATGTAGATATGGATCACTATTCTGAAACAAAACAATGACAAAGATGAGGAGATACAGGGATACATAGACAGTCCATCACAGGACACATAAAGACAAAAATGTGAATGTGCCTTGTTCAGTTCATTCTTTTTTGAATTATTCTACTTTTTTCAGTTCCACTCACAGAGCCTCTGGACTTCAATGTTTTTGGGGAGAGCTCCAACTCTGTGAATCTGTCCTGGAAAGCTATACCCATCGGGAAGCTCCGTGGTTTCCTGTCCCACTACAGGCTCTGCAGTCTTAAAATCAACTCAGAGCAAAAAGATGAAGGTACAACGTTCCATTTTCACCATGATTATGTTGCAAAAACATCTATTTTGTAAAGCAGAAGAGAAGAAACACACAAATCGCCTCTTTCTGTACTTACTTGTTGATGTGTCTACAATTGAAACCACATTTACATGCTTGTGCTGACATTTTTATGGTTGTTTTTTTTTTTGTTTTGTTTTGTTTTTTACCAGTGTGCTATAACGTGTCCGCTTCTGTGACGAAACACTGCTTGGTGAACTTGATGCCAGGGTCAAAGTACAACATCAGCCTGGCTGCAGTGACGGGAGCAGGAGAGGGTCCTCAGGTTATTCGCATTATCAACACTCTGCCAGAGAACATGACAGGTAATAACCTCAAACGTGGCTGATCTATATAAACACGCAGCACTCGAACGCTTCTTTTCCTCCACCAAATATCCGCCTTTTTCCCCACCTAGCGCTGCTGTGGATCCTGGGTGTGCTGTTTGCGATGTTTTTAATCTCAACATTGTGCACCTGCATGTTGAGACAGTAAGTGACAGATTTGGCAATCTCCGCTGTGCACGTTCATCCTGCATTTTTCAAGTTTCTCCTCTGACCATGTGTCCAGAATCAAACAAAAAGTCTTTCCCCCTGTGCCGACACCCGTCATTTCAGATTTCACCTATTATCAGGCGCCAAGTCAGGTGAGAGAAAAACACCTGCGACTTCTGCCTGTGTTGCTTTTTATGTCTTTGTTAGCTCCACCAGTCTGGTGAGAAGAGACATAAAATCTGTGTTTAAATTCTTAAAGTCTCATTGATGAGAAGTTGCGGCAAATAAAAGGAAAATGCAACACATACTGGCAGCTTGTTATAGCTGTTGAACTCAGATGGATGATTAATGATAACACACTGGATCCAGGTTTTGTTTAACTGATGTGTTGTGCCCCAGAAGATGCTGGAAAGGCCAGAGGAGGTGGATGAGCTGACGCTGCATGAACTGCATCAGGAAAACAAGCTGACCCCAGAGAGTGCAGAAGAGACGCTGGTCAGAGGTGAATGGTATGAGGACATGACTGAAGACACGGAGGAGGACAGCGCAGATTTGAAGGTGTTGGAACACTACGGAGATGAGTGTTTGAATTCTACAGATCAGGCACTAAAGAAATCCAGAATAGGAGCAGGAAAGATAGATCTGGCCAACGAGATTGCAATGCTGATATACAGGAATGGTCTCTTGTTTGATGTGAAGACAGAGTCGTCGTAAAATGGATTTGGATAGTATTTTTTCCCCTTATTGTTGTTTTATGTGTGTGAATGAGTACCAATATGCATTTACTAGTAAAGCAAAGGACATTTATGAAAATGTGTGTGTGCGTGTGTGAAAGAGAGACACAGAGTGAGAGAAAAACATTTTTTTTAAAGTTATGTTGCAATCAGGCCAAACCCTGTATATTATAACAGGTTGGAACTACTCTTTTAGCACCCGTGACAGGAAGTGGTTTCCAAAAAACCAATGATCTTGAAAAAAAATAGATGTTGGCTTGTGCATGGGAAATTGTTGACTCAGATGTCTCTCGCAGATGTCACTGTGAGAAACATCTGAGAACCTCAAGTAAAGTATAACATGCTGTTTTCCTGACACACAATAATGCATTTTTCAGTGCATTTTTTTCACTGTGGGGAAAAAATGTTATTATTTATTATTAGCATTTTTGGCTGTGGGGAATAAAATCAACAAAAATGTCGACCAATTACTAAATGACTGGCAAAGCGGCATGTTGTGAGTCTTGAATTGATCTGTCCTGATATGCAGAAACTGCAGTTTCTAAGCATAAATACTGTACGTCAATGCTGAAAACTTGCGGCTTGACTCTTCACACAGATTATTAAAGTTACAGTGACATCAACTGGCCAAACAATGTATTACCGATCAAAATGTGACGCGCAGTCAAGTTACATAATATTCCACAATGCCATATCCAATAATTCAGTGCAGAAGGAAAAGAAAGATGATGAGAGGTGAGTGTAGATGTACCAGAAGCTAAAACCTCACTTTTATGTTTTCATATATCAATGTCATGACCCGATATGCCAAGCCAGTTTGTAAGATCACCGTGACTAATTTGACCTGACCCGACAGCTTCCATAAGGTCTGCCACTCTGCCCGCGTGTGCATGTGGGGTCGTCTGTGGTAATCTGCACTCAGATAAAATTGTCAATATTTCCTGTCTTGGTAATCACCACAGAGAAAATCAGTGGAGCCCCCAGTGCTACAGAATCAGTGGAGAGTAATTCATGCCATAATGTAAATCTATGGCCCCTAAAGGTATATTTGATTCAATACTGAGTCTGTCTCTATTTTCACTTATTTTATATGAGACAAATCTCAGCTGATGCTTTTTCCTAGAATTGGACAACCTCCCAGCTGGCATTTTAACGTCGAATCAAAGTCAGGTGCTACTGTTGATTTTGGTTTTGCAAATTTAACCTGGGTTGAAATAGTAACGTCATGTTTCTCAAAATGGATTAAATGTTTTAATTCCAACATTGATTAACAAAGTTTGACACACTTACACTATATTTTTTTGAAGTAGTAACAAATGTGTTAAAATTGATTCAGTAAGACCAGGTTTGTAGAGATTGTCACTAAATGTGGGGCAAAACTTTAAAAAGGACAGTCAACAGGACAAAGCAAGAAGGATTGTAACATTTCAAGGTCAAAGGTTTTTATTCAACAACGAACTAATTTAACCAACGAACATCAATGAAAAAAAAAATAAACATCTCGCACACGCCCTCAGCCAAACGCACGTCTACTGGTACGAACAGACTTGTGGAGGAGTGCGGAGGTAAGGATCTGGAGGTCCGATGGAGAAATGGCTCTATTCCTGATCAATCTGTGTCGTCTCCTTTGCAAGCTTCGTTGCCATCTCTGCTTCCCTCATTACTCTCCTCTCCTTCTTCCTTCACCTTACCAGCATCTTCTTCATAACCTTCTTCATCCTCCTCCTCCTCATCATCATCAACATAATCCTATTTTAAATTGAATTATCAGTGATGTACATGCACATTAATACTACCTGCGCACAGTTCTCTAAAATGCAGTCGACATTATCTACCTGCTCTTCTTCCTCTTCATACAGGACATACATTAAAAAATATCTACGTATTAATGCTAAAATCACACACATGATTAAAAGAATTGTAAATGAGAATATTTGGCATGTTTACAGCACTAAAATCATGAATTAAATTGTTTACTAACCGTGACTAACCAACTAAACCAACCTCATCCGTGGGCACCACCCACTCAGCCTCTGCGCTGTCCTCTGCCAACATCTGCCAACATTTTTGGCCTGTGAAACTTTGAAGCAGGCTCTCACCTTGCTGGGACCTGCCTCAGGAGGCTCAGCTCTCTGCTCTTGTCGCTCCTGTTGGCCTCTCAGGCTCCCTTGCCGAAGTGGGTGACCCTTGTCCTGGGACTTAAGAGCACTCGCCCACAACACCTTGTCATTCTTAACTGCCTCCATGAGCTGTTCTCCAACCCCTAGACATGTATTAAAATACCATATATAGCCCATAATAGAACCAAAAAGCTGACCAGTGAAGTCCCAATAACAGAAGATGGGGTCCCTGGTATGAATGAACATATGCATAGAGTTATAATCCATATGTTTGTGGTGTGGTGAAACCTTCTTATGGAGTCATGCCATGTCCCAACCTGCTTCAAACTGTCGACCATCGTCCCCGTCCTAAAGAAGCGCCAGACCACTGGACTTAGTGACTTCAGGCCTGTGGCGCTGACGTCTGTGGTCATGAAGTCCCTTGAGCGTCTGGTGCTGTCCCACCTCAAGTCCATCACCTCTCCCCTCCTGGACCCCCTGCAGTTCGCCTACATTAAGTTTGCGGACGGCACCACCCTCATTGGGCTCATCTCCGACGGTGATGAGTCCACCTACGGGTGGGAGGTGGACCGGTTGGTGTCCTGGTGCAGCGGCAACAACCTGGAGCTCAACGACTAGAAGACAGTGGAGATGATTGTGGACTTCAGGAAAGACACAGCCCCCCCATTTTTGTGGCCCCCCTATTTTGATTTTGTGTATTTATTTGAGAGACTATATTTTAGATTCTATTCTGTGTTTTATGTTGCACCTTACGCCGAAACAAGTTCCTAGTCTGTGAATTCTGTTCACTGACAATGGCAATAAAACCCTTTCTGATTCTGATTCTAAATAAAAATTAACCAGTAACACGTTATTCTGTCCCTGTCCTTGTCCCTCCACATCCTTGGTGAGGAGCCCCAGGCCTGCTGGTGTCCACAGCAGGCCTGGGGCTCTCTATTTTCTATTTTCTATTATCTATGCATACTGGTTGCCAGGAAAAATGAAGAACATCCCTGTTCAGGACCAGAAGTGGATTCCCAAACACCCTTTTCTCTCTGGCAAAATGTGGCCACATCTGAAGCTGTGGTATGAGCCTCCACTCAGTCTTTAGTTTTGCTGTTTTATTTGTATTGTATTTTTTGATTCAAATCATTGGTCAAATCTGAATTGTTTTCAGATGAATTAAAAGTTTGATATTCTGTATTATATATGGTTATCTGTTTGTGGCTTTATTGAAATTTATTTATTTCTTTATTTATGTAATGATAACGACTGAAACCAAAAGTAAACTGATTTCCAGTAATACTCTTAAGCTTATGCAATTTATTTTTGGGGAGAGCGGGATTTGAACCTGCATGTTAGAAAAGCCGTCAAGATTTTAAAAGTGATGTTTTTATTATTTCCGTTCAATGGTAAACTTTATGGTGATAGACTTAAATTCTGATACATTTAAAATTTGTGATTCTTTTAGTTTTTTTTCCTCCTCTTTTTTCCTTCTTCCCCCTCCCCCAAAGAGTCTATTTACAACTACAGCTATTTGTCTGTTCCTGCGGTATTGATTGGACAGTCTGTGGCAGTGATGTAAAGTTTGCCCGTGTGAGTCTTAGCCCACTCGGCTGAGGTGTGTGAAGCCAGTCGCCTCCTCTGGCACAGATGTGCGTTGATGTGCTTCCAGCTGTTTGTGGGAAATCGCCTCATCTACACTCATCGTCTGGCCGGACCTGTCGGTCCAAATCAATGCGTCAGTTTACACTGGCTGGGCTGGAGGCTCCGATCGTTCTCCGAAAAAATACGTATCGCTTCTATTTTGGACGGACGGACGGAGCACAGCGCAACAATCAAGCACAATCCATGGCGTGCGGAACAGAAAGTCCGGTGCGAAAATAAAACATCCGTGAATTTGTCAAAATAAAAGGTCCCATATTTAGAGCGATCGTTTTCAACAGGTGTGAGGGTCATCTCGCAATCATGTTTTTTTACAAGGGTGAAGACTTTGACTTTTGACTGTTACAAAACACTTTATTTACAACTTACAATAAATACATAAGTTAGTTATTTAAAATATTAGAAAACTGCAAATTGTCGTCGGCAACAGAGCACAAAACATCATGAAAACACCAGGTATCAATAAAAGCTTGCAGGTCGTTTGACATTTTATAAAAACTAAACTCAAGCCTCAGCCTGCACCTGACATTGCAGCGCCACACTGAGGCTGCGTCCTGACCTGCACGCTCCTCAACCCTGTTTCACCGAGACACATAAATGGCCAGCTTTGCTGTGCCAGAAAGACTCGTCATCGAGGTACGAAGCCATACCATTACTAATGACGTGTCACATCCTTTTGAGAAGGATAATATTTAAAAAAGACATGGCATAGAAAGATTTCAGAAGCAAGAGGTGTGAATGGTTAGTTACTGAAATTACTCAACTTAATGCTTACAGTGCTTAATGTGTTTTTCATCTACATAACTACAAAGCGGTAATATCGCGCTGTCGTACGTGATTTCGTTTTCAGCGACCTGTCCGGAGCCGCACGGCGCGGACGCAGCCGGTGCAAACTGCCGAACGCAGAAATCAGTCCGGACGGACGGAAACGCACCGCAGCCGGTGTAAACGGTGGGGTCACACTTATTTACGACTTTTTACGGAAGTAAGCACTCAACAAATTGTACAACGAAGACAATTTGATTGATCACTGAACTTTATTTTTTGTTTTTATTAGGGTTAAAGCACAAGTAGAGTACTGTAAAACAATTAATCTGAAACCCGAATGTGATTTTGTGGTTAATGGTGTAGGGGCTCTTTCACACCCATGTGATAATGGGTTACACATCTTTCGTATTTATGTCATCAAGTCATTTGCCCACAGCTCTTTCAAACCTGACTCATCATCACTGTGATGGGAGTTCTGAACTCTGTGGTCTCCCCCTTCATCTAGGAGTCAGCTTACTGGTTAACACTGAAGTCCGGTTTCCAGGAGGGGGCGCCATTTCACACAATGCAAATCTCTTTTTGCTTATTTTTTGCAAAGAAAATTAAATAATCAGTATTGGTTCTCTGATTTACGCCTTTCCTTTTCTCTCTTTATTTATCTGTCTCTCTCTGTATTATAGATGAAAAATGATGAATAAAGGAATAATGCAAAAAAAGTGGAGGCTGACCAGAAACTTACCACAGCAACTGTTTCGTGTACAAAGTAGAGTCATTCTTTTTCAGAATGGAGGGGAAATGTCAGAATCTATTCTTGAGCTTGAAAAACAAAAGATGCAAACTGATTTTGTTGATTGATTCTTTTGGTTTTTTTTTTGGTTTATGATTTACAGCTATATTTGAGTGTCACCTACCATTCATCAAGAGATTTACATTGTCTAGCATCTTCTGCTGCACACCTGTCTTTTATTAGCTGATCAAGCCTGCAGCTCTAAAACACCGGCTCATCCAAACCCAGTGGTTAGTAGTTGTTCGAGATTAATTATTTGTGTTTCAGGCCCTCAGAATAGGTTTCCCTGATGCCTGACCTGACAGTAACGTAAAAGACATCCTTCCAAGCATGAGTCACCTGACAACTAAGAATGCCTGTAACAGAAGTACATTTGGAATCAAATGAATCAGGTCAGAAGCACAAAAGTGGAATCATTTAAAAAAAAGCCCAAAACTAAACTAAAACATTAATTATTCTTTTATTATTAATATGTTGGGAAATTTGCCAAACCATGAAGATGTTAGTTTATGTGACACCAGAGTACTTAAAATGTCATTTTAAATACTTGGATTCCTCACCTCAAATGTATGGAAGACCAGAGTTGACAAAGTATAACATTGATGATAACAGGATGCTTCAGTCATATGTTGCTACATAGACACATACTCTGAAGGAAATCTGATGAATGGACTAAAATATGTACACCATGATTAGAGTATTTATTGCTGTAAGGGCATGTAAATATGTCAAACCCCAGTATAACAATGATCTGATCACTCACACCCTCGGATTTTTATGGTAAACTGGCTCAATAAGCATGACCCTGGACGGGTGTAAGCAGTTATTATTGTTAAGAAACTACACTGAAATATTACAGTACTTGCTTCTGTTACGTCTGCACAAACGGAAAAAAACTTGCACGCTCAGCCGAAAATTACATTTTCTCCGCGTAACTGATGTTTGCATATTCTGTATCATTAGGAATAATATCTGAAAGCGCTGAAGCCCTTTTTGGAAATTCCAGAACACTATAAACCACCGAGGGAGCGCTCACACTCACAGATGAGGCAGTTTCCTGCAAAGACATTAACAGTCAAATTAAAATAATTACTTACATTTTCATACTTTCATACTTGTGTTTGCATGTTTTTGAAAAATTAAACAGTACAAATGTGCTTACTTGTACTATCGGATTGACGCTTTGTTGGTTTTGTTGTTCTTGTTTGTCTGTATGTGAAGCAAAACAGTTTAAATTCATTTAGAATGAAGTTTACAGCCAAGTTAGTCAGAAAAATGGTTGTTTTGGTACAGTTGTGGGCCTGATAATGTTGGAGAGAGGATGCCAGCCCAGTGTCACCAGCTGGAAGGTTAGGATTAATGTCTGACACGACAAACACAATAAGTCAATCAGATTATCATCCTCATGCAACAAACTGCCTGGGTTACATGTGCACAGCAAAAGGATTTAGTAAGTTTAGCTGATGAGAGTGCGTGACTTGTATTAAAGGCTTGATTGAATGATAAAAATCCATCCTCTGAACATTTGCTGCAATAATGACTCTGATAGAAGTATGTATTGTTCTATTAGAGTTTCTTTGGATCTGAGTCTGGGTTGGTTTAACCTCCTTGTGCATGTTTGCTTTCATTCTGCAAATCTGAAAAAAGAAACACAAGCGTATCTTTTATGCATTGCAAATAACAAGCAGCATCACCTCTTAGCTTATCTGCTCCATCTGCAGGGTTTCATACTTGGTGCTGCTTTTCTGAAATTCTGTGTTGCCAAACGAGTTATGCACCGTCGGCAAAAACCTGCATTCTATGCAAATATAGGAAAACATCAAGTGCGGTTTCTGAGGTCTTTCAAGGGGATGTCAATTTTTTTTCAGAGTCAACTTTCCTACAAAATATAGGCCAAGCCGTTTTAAGTCTGAAGAAACATCACTCCAATGCTGAGGTAATGGAAGTATTTGTTATTTCCACCCATCCCTCTGTGTTTGTGGGTTTAAATTTGCACACAGTGGAGGAGGACTTCTCCTCAAAAGCAGTGAATCATCACATTGAAGAACATGAAACTGCAGGCTGGTTTGCATTTTAGTGCATCTAACAGCATTTAACAGTTTTCCACACGTTACAAAATGCTATTTTCTCCTTTACTTTCTTCAAAATAGTTACTGAAATAAAAAAAAAAAAATATCTTTTAGCTCAGTGATGTGATCTGCCGCGTTTTAAACACAGAAGATCTCTGAAAACTCCTGAATGATCTGAGATGGAAAAGATAAAGAATATAGATGATATTATATATAAAAGTTACCTTTCACTCCAAAAAGACTCCAGATTAAACACGGGAGTATTGCAGCCATTAACGCTATTGCTGAAACTGCAACGATTGCCACAATCTGAGCATCAATTTTCGGTTTCCCGTCTTCCTCTTCAGGTTCTGAGCTGTTTCTCAGACAGGGAGGAACTGCAACATTTAAAATCCAATAGTAAAAACCCATGTGCCTTAATATAGTCAATATAGACTTAACATAGTTAATATAGTCAAATTATCCAGACTCTTGGCTTACCCGTGCTGGTTGTGTTCACGTCTTGGATCGTCACCAGCACCATGTTACTTTTTGATGCTATGTTGCTAACCACACTGGCCCAGTAAAGTCCACTATCATTTAATGTGACACTGGTGATGTGCCAGGATACAGAGTTATTTTCAGGGTGCACATTAAAGGCGTCGCCCCTCTTGTCCTTTGTGTACTCTGCAACCTTTTGGGGCTCTGTTACCTTTTGATGAACTACAATATGACTGCTAGTCTTTACTGGGACATCGTGGGGAAAGGTGAATTTCAGGGTGACGCTGTTGCCAAGGATCCCAGTGACATCCGTGTGACTCTGGACTGTATGGAGACAAAAGAGGAGGTGTGACCATTTCTCTGCCCTATAAACGGGGGATGCAGTGAACTGGGTTGAAGAAATTCAAATTTGTATGAAGTAGAAAAAACATTTTATTTTTAATTGTATCCCACTGAAGAAGCTCAGTTTGTGAATTTCATTGTACCTTAAAAACATGAAAGTTCAGGTAGAAGTATGGGTTTTTAAATCCACAAGATGCTTTCACCAACAATTCTTTACACATCCTACATCATCTGTGGCAAAACTGTAGAATAAAACTGGATTTCTGACAAATCGGAGTTCACATGATCATCATGCATGATCAGAAAGAGAGACAAAAGTATGATGGACACGCTTCCCGGACCGTTGATATTTAACCGAAAAGAGCTTATTGTGACTAACACTACATCAAAAATTAAAGCAGTTTCAAGCTGTTTGATTAAATATGTATTTATTGTAATTCTGTTTGCTACCGCAGTTTGTGCGTACAAAATCGATAAAAACAGCAAACGCTTATTAAATAGTTTAGTTAAATTATTATTTATGACATTAAGATATTCATTATTAAAATGTACTTCTTATATCAAAAAAAGTTCCAGGCATAAATTGCCCCCAAGAAAGGTGTTTTTATATCCGTATTCTACAATAACAGTAAAGGTGTTTGCTGACTTTTCATTCAAAACCTGATCAAAAGTCTGAACTGAACAGCCTACGGACACACCGTCCTGCTGCGTCCTTTCAGCTCTGATGAAATCTAAACCCAAATTAACGAAAAAAGGGATTTTTAGACTATGCAAAGGTCAGTTAAAAGTTGAAAGGAAGAAGCCGGCTTACCGTTGATCATCATGTGAGCAGCAACCATCAAAACAACCCACTGCATGGGTTTGGTAAACCGTTGCATTGTGATGAACCTTTCAATCATGATACACACCAGGAGGATTGTGGCGTTGCTCTGTAGACTGGCTTGTTTAAAAAAAAACAAAAAAAAAACAAAACTGAACTTTAAATGAGCCTCTAAAGCCTCTGACTTGTTTCTTCTGACAAAGAAGCAGATGGAGCGCCTGTGAGGAGGGAAATGCAGACAGGAACTTGAACAAGCATCAATTTTTCTGTCGGCAGCCTCAAAACCTCCACACCTCCGGAAGCCTTCAGAGAGGTTTAATGGATGTGTGTGTGTGTGTGTGTGTGCTGCACAACTGAACTGAAAACACCGTCAGACTATGTGGGTGACTAGAAGAAATGCAAGTATTTTACACAATGTTTTCAGGGAGGTTTGACAGATATTTTACAGAAAAATATCCCCAAGGTTACTACAGAGAAGTAAAAATTTGATTTAGCAAAGCAGCTCAGATGCAGGAATATCCCGCAAATGGTTTTTGTCTGTTCCTGGAAAAAGAAAAGTTTAAGACTCGAGTCCCACAGTTAAGGCCTGCAAATTGTCTAAAAAACAAAAAAAAAAGAAAAAAAGAAAAAAACCCACCTTAACATTAAAAACACAGTAAACGTCATCAATGTTTCAACAAGTCTGGCTGAAAACAAGAAGAATGGAACAGAAAAGATTTGACAGATCTAACATGAAAGGTCACATTTGGTCTTCACAGCGTTCCACCACAACATGGCGGCCGTGGCCCACGCTGTATGATGTGACAGAAGGCTCGACAAGTGATCTATGGTCAGTGGAGGACTTACATTCAATGACTTCTGATGCAGCATGTAAACTGCACAGAACTAAAACAATGTAAACCATTTTAAGTAAGATACTGGAAATTGGAAATAAAGAATACGTTTTTTAAAAATTCCAACTGTCGTAATGTCAAAATACCTGAAAATGAACTGTTCTTGTATCGATTCCACTGAAAATAGATGACCTTGTTGTAATAACTACAATTTTAAACCACGACAGCCAAAAACACTAAGAAAAAAGCCACACTCTCAACCAGATATGTAAACCACAGCAGAGGAAGTGAGGGGCTTTGATGGGGGGACTTTTGCTTGTTCAGAATTCTCGTTGGAGTTGTTTTGGTTTTTTTTTTTTTTGAACATCTTCCCACATTAGTAGCAGTTCAGTGAGACCCTCAGCTGAAGACTCAGCTGTGCTCCTCAGATGATGTCAAAGTTTATTTATGTCAATATATGTTCATATAGCGTTGTATAAAGACTTTTTTGGGAGTGAATTTCAAATAAAGAAGGTGATTTTGTTAACTAGAGGGGATTTTTTGGCAAACACCTTACACGTGGCACAAATGTGACTTGTAAACTGTTCCGTGAAACAGAAAGGCTGCTTTTTTCACATAACAGCAACAGAAGCATGATGTGTTCCGTTTCCTTCGTTTCCAGATGAGTAACGGCAGATTGCCTTTCAACACCATCTTGTGGTCTGGCCTCTGCCATCGCACCTAAAGGCCTGCTCTTACAGTATTTCCTCCCCTTTCTTCACACAATACTAGGTTTTACTTTGCAGCGCCTTTCATTTCTTGTTCTTACAGCAGCATAGCTGACAAAGTTTGCATTGTCTGTATGTTTTATTACGGTACATGCCCTCAAATCAAGAGTGAAATACTGAGTTTTAATCTATGACACTACAAACCAAAAAAGGCCACATGTATGATATCTGACTAAAAGATTGCCTTAGTATACCTGGAATCACCTTTAAGAGAAGTTCTTAAGTGGCTCATAAATGTTTTCTGTGAATTTGTAATTTATGACAGGCGTGAACGCAGCATTGGCTTCTGTTCTCTCGTACCCTGGTCGCTCACTTGATTGGTCTTGATGGTCTGATGCTGTCTGATGTCCCTCGGATTTGCATGCACGTGTTTCCGACAGATGCTCCACCGGACTTGTTCCAGCTGAGTCTGACAGCTGATTTTCTGGCTGTTTATTTTTGCCACGACTAGCGTCTCCAGACCAGACACACCACACTCCAACAGCTGCACAGAGCCCTTCTAGGAGGACAGGATCTATGAGATCTTTTCCATTTTTTGGAATGTCTGATTGATCTGTGGTTTCTGAAAAGCAGCAAAGTCTGACTTGTCTGACATTAGCTGAGAGACATTTGCTGTAAACGGCGTTTAATTCCGCGTCATCTTTCACAGACACAGTGATGCAGACGCTGATGGGAAGGGAAGAGCAGGAAAGCCCTTATCACCATGGTAACTGAGAAACTGACTCTCCTATGAAATGCTGCACTGACAAAACAATTACCAAGACACCCCCCCCACACATACACACACACACACACACACACACACACACAAACATACTTATATCTTTGCTAGGACTTCCATGGGCATATGTTACCCAGCTCTTTGCCCAAACCCTAACCATCCCTAACCCTCCGACCCTAACCCGGACCTAAACCCCAACCTTAAAACCAAGTCTTAACCCTCAAACGGGCCTTTGAAGTTGCGAGGACCAGCCTAAATGTCACTTCCCAAAAATGTCCTCACTTTGCTGGTAGAATGAGGATCTTGGTACTTGGTATCACACACTGGCACATCCACACACGCCTGCCAGAGATGATCAGCTCATTGCCTGCTCATCACATGAGGTTCACTCACCGTATAAATGTGTGAGGGTATTAGCTATCTCAGTTCTCCAGGAGCCTTGTCATGTGCGCGTCTCTATCGTCACTATAATGTTGGGAGATCATTTTGACTCTGTCATTGCAGAACTAGTTCTCAGGCTAAAAAACACGTGAGCACCCCCTGCTCTACACCGATGGCATCAGCGGTTGCGTCGGAGGTGAAGGCACGGGTGGATCACAAATGGACTTTCTTACAGCTTATCAGGCACACTCATGCACACCCACCTGCTGCACTAGAACTGTCACCGTGTTGCTAAAGTGTTAAAATTCCCACAACTGCAACTCGGTGCGCGCAAACCCAGCGCGCATTGTGACACATGGCACGGGACGTACACTTCCTGTTGCCCCGAGGGGCTATATGCGAAAAATGCATTTTGTCCACTTAATTAACGTCACATTCAAAGTGTCAAGGAAAACACACATTCGCACAAGCAGAGACTGGTGACTGGTGCGACAGCTGCTGTGAGCGGCGGTGTTCCCCAGCCGCGTCACATCGCTACGAACAAAACAGCAGCTTTATTTACTGCAGGTAAACACATACGGAACTATTCTGATAAAGGGGGCGTGGCATCGACAAAAAAAAAAAACTTTTACGGTGGAAAAGTCTCTGCTGTGAGCTCAAATATATTTTATGTCATCGTGTAAAACGCAGCGTCGAATTTTCGCCCGCCGTCACCCCGCTAGCGTTAATGGAGTCACACACCTCCCGTTCAGAGGCTCCCCTTTTACTCCCCTCCCCTCCCTGTCTGCCTGCCTGCTTGCCTCCCCCTTCCTTTCGCCCTCACACGGTCACAGTCACACGGAGGTTAGCGGTGACCCGTCTCTCCCTCATTTTTTGTGGCAGTCGCGCTCCAGTGCGCCGCGCAGAGTGAAGAGTAGCGCCTGTTCAGTCGATTCTGACACGGTCCCGTTTTTTTCTTTTTTCGTTTAGAATCAGACTTTTCCCACGGAAGTCTCCCACGGAATCCACCGAAGTAGTTGGTAAACGATACCCTGTTAAACGGGTTATTTTTAGTCAGCCACCGCAGTGATGAGTGTCTGGAAGCGGGCGGTCAAACGCCGCGGTGGTGCCTCGCTGTGGTAAACTGATGTGAAGCGAGAATGAAGTCAAGGCGAGACAAACTGAAGATCCCCTCTCTCACTCTGGAGTAAGTTCTGCCTTTTATTGTTCTTCTGTTATGAGTGTGTGACAATCCAGTAGAACTGTGACGGTCATGCAGATGTAAATACTTTTTAAAAATGTTTTGTGTGGGGAAAATACAAGATAGAAATGTAAATATTCCTTTACTTTGGCCCAGGATTCTATAATTGCCCAAGGTTCCATTGGAGGATTGCGTTTATTTTTTTTGCAGATTTTGATGGTGCAGAAAGGACGCATGTTTCTCATCATTTGTTCCAGCCTGTAAATATTTAACTGCATTTACACCTCCACATGTAAATGAGTTTTAGTGTTTCACAGCTGGATAAACCAAAACTAAAGTGAACTTGTAAATATGTGCACTGATTAAAATATGTGAAATTGTATCCCTCCTGCAGAGTTTTGGTAATTCACTTCATGTATGTCCCCAAATTCTGCCCTCATGATACGTGGTGTTTGGTTCAAATCTTGCATCACATGAACGCTCTCTTGCGGCACCAACACAGACAGGTGGCTTTGGGATTTCAGGTATATTATTTTCAGTATTTGCTAAGCTGTGAATCCTGTCTCCATCAAAGGACATGGCTGCAGTCTTATATCCGCCCACTCCTTCTCCAGAGGGAATATAGCCTTTTTTCTGGGGATGGAGAGAGGGAGGGAGGGGGAGTACCCACTGCCCATTAGATGATGATCCATAAAGCGTAGGTGCACCCCGCTCACATGCAGTCCCTGATCAATCCATCTGCCTCCTCCACAGATCTTCTCGGTAAAGAAAATGCTATTCCTCTTTCGTTTCAGGCGCTTAGCAGCTAATAAACAAAAGGTTTCATGCTGCGGCTGCCAAGCCTTTTACACTCCGAGCTGCAAAGCAGAGATGAAAAAAAAAATATTCACGTGTCACAAATAAATACATTTGAAATAAGCATTTGTTTGCTGCATTTGATAGATTTGCAGCTGAGACTCCTGCTCTGTCAGCTCACTGTTGCCTCTGCTACACAGAGCCTTCCTGCAAGATAACCCTGAAGACGGGAATTTAACGTGCGTGTCACAAAGGAGTCAGTATGAGACTCCTTTCTCATTTTACACTCCAGAGGGATGAACAGTGCAAAATAAGAATTCTTTGTGTACAGCTATTCCCCCCCCCCCCCGCCATCCTCCTGGCATTACTATGACAACGTGTTCATTAGTGCTTTGGTCGCCATGCTGTGTTTAGCTCCAAAAAGCCTCTGCAGAAGTTAAACAATAGCAGCACATACGGCGACATAAATCCGAGGAGAAATACCAATGGAGAGCCTTTGCAGTTGGTCAGATCTGAGGCTGAACATGTTTATTATGATGCGGAAATGCAGCCCAGTGTTTATGTACAGTGTGAGTTTTTAATTTGTGCACAAGGATCATAAAGACGATAGAATATATTAACTGCAATAGCCTTTTAACAGCGAAAGGTCTACTAGATGTCAAACACTGCCTAAAGCTGTTGATGTTCAGTATTTAACAGTGAAACTTCCTTTCTGGTTTATTGACACCGAGTTGCAAACTTCCTGTTGTGTAACCGACAAATGTGATGCTCCCAGTGGTGCACACAGTCAATCTGTAGAACAAATGATGCCAGCAAGGTCGAGGGAACATCGTCACACCACTCACTGTTGGCTGGAGACTTAAGACTTTACAAGCAACAGCCTGGCGCCCCTGACCAAAGCTCTGTGGACACAAATCAGCGCGCTCGGCTCCGATGAAACAATGCACTTACTTGTGGAAATGTATCTCACCTTACAGCTTGTCCCCCACCTGCCAGAGCCCCACTCTCCTGAGCCCATGCAGCCCTTGCAGCCCCTGCAGCCCCCTGCAAACCCTTCATCCCTGGAGGTAAGACAGCTGATGTTCTTCCAGAAAATGTATTCATTAAAACTCTTTTATTATTGAATCAGTTTATGAAAAAAAAAAGACACACATGCACACACGCACACACGCACACACACAAATGGATCCCTAAACTGTTTGGCATGTGATCATGATGATGTTATCCCAATTGTTGAAAGAACAAAGATACAATCAAATGTCAAAATATTAGGAAAAAAAGTGCAAGATTCCAAATGAAGAAAAAGTTTGGCTTTTTTCTGGCTAACAAATATTTTCAGAATTAAAAACAGTCTTTAATAATTCTTACATATATAAGGGTTAAACTATTTTTACCTCCACAGAGGTTACTTGATAACTGGCATTTACTTTTATTAAAATAACTTGAAAAGTTATAAATTGACTTCACTGAAATCTTCAGAAAATGTTGACAATGGGATAAGGAACAAAATATTAAATTTTGGTAAAGTTCCATGATACCATCTGAGTCTAGGAATGTTTTGAATGATTCAGTATCACTGTGAGATAGGACAGTGATAAAGATTTTCCGCATATGATCAAAGCACCAAAGCCAAGGGGCTTTGATCATACAGTATCATAGTGATCAAAGATTTGATCACTATGTTATGTAACTTTGTATTACTACTGCCTATACTACTGGTACTGGTTTACTTAAACAGGTATTTTCACATTGAACAACCTACATTAAAGGAAGACAACTCAGATCTCTCTCTCCAAGTGCTTTGATTCATTAACCGGAAACATAGTCTGTAATCTGCCGCCTCAGTCAGGAATCTTTCCACTGAGGCTAACCCTGGATTACAAGACAAGAATATACGGTGTCAGACAAACTCACTGAAGGTATTCCAAGTAACTGGAGTCTTAGTTTTGGGTGTAAGACACAATATTTGGAGAAATGATCTGCTAGGCAGGTCTGGGCTCTCCAAGTGCGTTTCTAGTTATTACAGCTTTTCACTTTTGTGAACCTAACCCTAGCCATCTGTTAAATTCTTGTATGGATGCAAGAACTGAACTTGCAAGACCGTTACACATTGAATTCCTGGTAATTCAAACATCTTATTAAGATATGTAAAATATACATGGAAATAAATATGAACAAAAAAAAAAAATCCAAGCACTATCTCGTATGTTAAGGTGTTTCTGTTTAACCAGTGAAGACCTATCAGTTATTAGTTGTCTCTAAGTCTACAGTGTGTGGGTTGCTTGGCAACGCTGAGGTCCTGGCCGTGGAGGAAGGCAACACTGCAAACAGAGGCGGCTGCATCCAGCATGTTTCTAGATGTGTAAGCAGTGCTGTGTTGTCATACCACGCAATCTACTCTCATGATTATGATTTTTTTTCCATGTTGGAAAATTAGCAAAAATGATTACGATAGCAAGAGTCTGTCAGTATATAATATAGTGGCACAGTGTGACAGATATGCTGATATCTGCTAACAGTGCTTTGCTTTGGAGCTCCTTTAGTTTTATTTCCCCTTGGGAAAAAATGCTCATATTCTTGCATCATTTTCCATATTTGTGTGCAACAGAATTGCTTCCTTTTGGTTTTGGAAGACATTTTAAAGAGTAACAAATTCCATCCATCATCCATAGTCTAACTGCTTTTCCCCTTGGGTGATGGGGGAGTAACAAGCAGCTTTTTATACCTTTTATCCAATCTTTACGCCACGATTAAAGCGAGATATTTTAATGCTGTTGATAAATACAGCAACTCACAACTATATTTTTTTATGTAATAATAACAGGAAGCTAATAATATAAACAATGATAAATAAAATTAAGAGACTTAGAAAATTGTAGTGTTTTTCATTTTATTTCCCAAGCAAAACAAGATATCAAACCTTAATTTGCCACTACAAAAGTTAGAATATTGCAATGGAATCTTCCACTGTTTAAAGTTTGATGAGGCTCCTCCCACCGCAAAACTACTGGTATAACCCAATATTATCTTATGGTGCTTTCAGGTTCTACGGGAAACTGTCAGATAAATGTGAGCACATTGCGGCAGCCTGACAGTAATTTGCCCAAACAGTCTGTAGTCAACCAATCATTATACTGAGCAAATATTTATCCTAAAAATGTAAAAACATAGTACAATTGCACTGCGTTATCATAATTATTGCATAACATCAATATATATTTTTACAAACTGTAAAAACAATTATCGACGTGATTTTAGTTTTAAAATGAAGATTTTTGAATCAAAGTTTTGGGCACATTAAAGCTGTATGTACAGTTTTCAGTTGTTCTCTTACTAGCATTGATATGGTTTGATTCTCTTTCACAGACAAATAACGTTAGACTAGCGAGTGTCGAAATAGTGAGGTTGAAGATAACGAGCAGTTTCTAAATGCAGCATTAGGCTGGCGCTGGCTCACACGGAAAGACACGCAGCCAGCAACGTCTGTATCTCTTCGCGCTGTCTCACTCCTCTGTCATCGTAGTTCCACCCCAAACAAACCGCAATGGGGGGTTGTTTCGTCAACAGAACCGTGTTCAGGCGGCTGAGTACAAGATGTAACTAGAGCGCTCCAGAGGTGCAGGGGCTTGCGGGACACAGACCTGCGTGTGCATACAGAAGGAACCGCCGTGAACGAGACGATGGTGGGGAGAGCAGCTGAAGCGGCAGGGGGAGCGGGTTTCTTATCACCTCCAGCTTCAGTTTTGGAAAATTATCTACACTCTTTTTTTTAACGCGGGTTTTAAGGAAAGAGAATCCTCCAGTATGTCGGACCCGAGTCACTGGTCTGCTGTGCCGAGCCAGAACAAGTCTCATTTTGTTCCAGCAACGTTGTTAAAACGCTCAAAAAGGTATTTTCCCCAAGAGTTTGTGGCTAACGCTGAGGTTGATGGTAGTTAACGGCTTATTTTTTACTTTCTTATTTCAAAATGTTATCACTTAAATAGACTCACAAGGCGAATAATTGCTAAATGTTCACCAAATAAGCTAGCTGCTCTCAGAAACCCGGTTGCTGTGTTGCTAATCAATATTAGTCCTAGCAGGCATGTAACAATTCATGTGATGAGGAAACAAACAGCTTTTTATTTATGTCTTAAATGTTATAGAAAAGGTTTTCAAGTGTAAGATGCAGATGTCAGTGGTCTTTGTTGAAATGACTTTACAGCTTAGTAATAACAGCGCTCTACTCGTGCTAATATGCGTTTGGCTGACCGAATTGATTGATCTGTAGATTTAAGACTCAGATATGTAATCAGTAGTGTTGCATTGGCATAATTGTATACCTTAAGTTAGTCAGGGGAAAAACCTGCAGGCGACCACTTTCAGAAAGGAAAATGCCACCCTCTGAGGTGGCATAAACTTCTCAGTCAGGTTATGCATTTTTTGCCATCTCTGGTTTCTAAATTCAAATCAACTATGGTTGTTAAGCCAAGTGTTATTTTATATTTTTATAAAATAAGATGGAACCCTGGAAAAAGGACAAATTAATCAAACCTTTTTCATGATAATCAACTTACTGACTTTTAAATCACCCTTTCAGGTAAATATCACAGCTCAAAGCTTGACCTCTTTTTTCAGAATCAGTGGATTATTGAGCAATCCTACCACACACACACACACACACACACACACATACATATATACACTCTCACACTCACACACATATATACACAGGACATCTGTGGCTCAAGATGGACCTGCTGCTGTTGTTGTTGGTGCATGCAGTTGCTAAAGCCTTTAGTCTGTTGACAGGAGGTTTTCCTCTCCTCTGTGTTTTGGCTGTCATCTGAGTTCCCTCTGTAGCTGACACGACCATGCTGGTGTGTCACGCATCTGCCTGCAGATTGGAGTTACATAAACATTATCTCAAGGCAGAGCTGCTCATAAAGCGGAAATAATCTCATAGGCTGACTTAAATCTCAGTGGGTAGAAGACTCGGTGCTTTTCAGCCAAGCATCATCTTTCCATTTCTTTGCACAAATTTGCAAAAATATACATAATAGAGGTGGTAATGTTTCCAAAATTATATTGGAAAGGACACCTTTTGCATGTTTCCTTGAAACAGTATTTAAGAGCATACTTGCATTATTGTTTCCATCATGGAGAAAGTCCTCATGG
The DNA here is from genome assembly GCA_015343265.1 of Pao palembangensis. Classification (NCBI taxonomy): domain Eukaryota; kingdom Metazoa; phylum Chordata; class Actinopteri; order Tetraodontiformes; family Tetraodontidae; genus Pao; species Pao palembangensis. The sequence goes on along the minus strand of CM027082.1, from coordinate 24,771,116 downwards.
TCCACATGTACAATGTGTGTCTATAAACAACAGCAGCATTGTTATGCAATTTATGTTGAATACTACAATGACAACCACAGAGAACACAACCAATCTCCATAGCAACAAGGTCTGTAAGTCACTAGGTTGCAATATTATATATTTGCTTTGGAAAATACTACAATATTTGTCCCTGGCAAAATTTCTGAATTGAAAAAGCAGCTTAAAGGAAACAAAAAAAAAAAAAATGTAGGAATTTCAAAATTCAGACAGATGCCAAAGCTGCATCGTCGCTGCTCAGAGCTGCTGCCACGATCGTGATTTACTGATGTCGCACAGCCCAATTCATGAAGTGTATTTTTCAGTAACTCAAGTATACTGCAGTATTGAAGTAGCCATGACATTTTAATATTACAGTCAGAAAATGCTTTGAATTAAAAAAAACATAAATTTGACTTATTTCAATCGGAGACACGGGTGGATATGTTACACTGCTGCACTGACACTGACCTCCCAGCTTATATCTGCTTTCTGATGAGCTTAATGATTTAACAGATTGATACTGCAATTTAGATTTATGAATTTATTGGAGTTCAAGCTTAGAAGTAATAAAATTTCCTTTGAATATTTAAGCTGCTGTGATTCTGTTTCTCCCTCTTCTCTGTCTGTCTGTCCATGTCCCTTTTTCCCTCTTTCACTGGCATGGAAGCCTAAATAAAAAAATCTAAAATTAAGGCAGTATTGGGGATTTTCATCATGTTGTTGTCGCAGTCACTTGACTTTATGTTCTTGTGCTTCAGTTGTCGGAGCAGCAACAGGAAGAGCCTTGGCGTTGGGACACCTTCACCCACACTGTCCCGGCCACTCTCGCCCCTCTCTCTCCACACAGGTAAGATCAATTGTCATGTTAAATCACTTTTAATCCCAACATAAAAGAAAAAGATTTGGATTTGGCATCAGCTTTACTTAATTCCCTGCAGCCTTTCTGTCATTATCACTGAGACGACAGTATTTCTTTCCTGTCTAAATTGATTTTCAGTCTTGCTTTAAAATTCAAACCACTTTTTTTTTTTTTTTACCTGTGAGATTTGGAAAAGTAGCTCTTCAATGATAGTTTGTCACACATTGTGGGGTTCAGTGTGTTGCCTTTAGGACATTACGACACAGATGTTACAATGACCATACTGCCACCTGAGTCGCCTCACACCGTCAGCATTAGATCTTGGCCCTGGGGCAAACTGGATTGTCTTTTGAATTAAGATCACCTGAGTTAATGGTGGATTGTTGTGAATAGAAACACTGAGATGTTTAATTGGTACCTTGATTAGTTTTATTGCAATTTATTTTGAAATGTCCACTTGAAAGTGTAGCTGCATGGTCTTTTCTGTTCTTTTTCCTCACTTTGATTGTTATCTATAGTAACAGGCTTGTTTTTCAGCAGCTAACAGTCCATTGGACAGCCCTCGAAATGTACCCACCAGCGCCTGCCTCAACTTTCCATTTGCCCGCAGGTATGCTCTCAAATGCTCTCTTTTGCAGGAATATTTTCACTTTGTCACCTTTGAATGATCTCTTGTCATGACAGTACCACTCCATTTGATCAGTCAATGAAATTCTAAAACTTCAAAGGCATGCTCCCTTTAAAGCAGCCTAAATAAATGCTGAACAATCTTCAGAAAAACAGTGCATACCTTTTATTTTCAGTCTGCTGAAGCTTACAGCGATCAAAGCAGAATTAAATGGAGAATAATGGTTTTGAAACAGGACAGATTTAAGGAATCTGCCTTTTTATGATTCCATCTTCATGATCAGGCTGTCAGGATTTCCTGTGAGATCCTGTCTGTGCACTAAACAGAAGCAGACGCCGCCGATGCTGTGGAGAAACAGTGGCTGATCGGGGTTGACTCTGGAGCTGTCTCACCTCCACCTGAGTTCTTCAGCGCTCCATCCCCTGTGTGGAATCAATGTGGTTAGAGCTAGCGCATCCATGAAGAACTTCACTATGTCCCTCAACCCAGTTCCCATGGCAACATGCAGTTTATTGTGTTCATCAGACACAGAAGAAAACAACTTTAAAAAACTACAAGAAAATTCCGGGTTTTTGTTTAAAGTGCACATAACATTGACATCACTTTAATGTCAGAAACAATAGTATACACCACTCAAACCCGTTTTTTTACAAATTTTAACAGTGGTAAATGAATATTTAACATTTGTTATAGTATATTACACTCCATATGAAGCGGACATGTTAGTGGTACAAGAGTCAGTTCTTAAATGTAATATTTACTGGCGAATGTGACTGTTTTGTGGCACGTTTCTTCATCTTTCATGCTGTTTTCAAGGAAGTAAACATCCAACAAGACGCAGGCGGGTGTGATTATGATGATAGGTTTAACGAAGTTTGCGTCAAAAAGTGCAAAGGCAACGTTGTGGTTTCCTGGATTGACTGAATCGTGTCCCTGTGTGGTCATCACCAAGTTTATCTGTCAACACCAAATTTAAAGATGAGTTTTCTGCAGCCTTTTCTATAGTAATATGTTTAAGTTGAAACAGAAATCTGAATATTTTATATCAGCAGATAAGTAACTATGGCAACAAAGGCGAGAAATCTGTGGAAAACAATTTTAATGCAGAGAAGCAACATCAGAAACCAAGCCTGCTACCTTCAGGATGGATATAAGCTCTCGGAACTTTTCATGTCGTGTTTTTTACCCACGGCTCCTGTTAGGCTGCTGTCGCTGAGGTGTTTCAATGTAAGTGGCCCTGCCCTGTGATCTTGTTAGCAGATCGACTGTGAACAGCTTTGGAAAGGCTGCTCCTCCAACGTAGGGCTGTCCCACACTGAGCGTGTCAGTCTGAGTGACTTGCTGACGACGTTGTCAATATCTCACCTCACTGTGTGATATGTAACAGCGCTGAAACAGGGCCTTTCTTGAAATTTTTCTCTTTCAGTTTGCCACAGAAAACGCCTTTAGTTGGAGCTTTACTGTTAGCAAACTTAAACACGCCAGCGTTTGTAAGCCAACACAACAGTCTTTGTTATATAAAGTGCAGCTTCATCTTAATTTAATTTGGTGGAAACTGTGCATCTGGACAAATGGAAAGTGGCGAATGTCACAACCGGTTTCCTCAGCTGAGTGTCGGAGGGGGTGGTCACAGGATCCCTTGTGCAAGATACTCAAATCACTTTTTTGTCTCTTTCTTTTTCTCCTTTGCTGCTGTGAAATCAGTCACCTGGCTCGTGCTGACAGGTAGTCTGTATACATATACATCTTGATTAGCATGTCCCAATAAAGCCACATTGAATCCCAGGAGGACATTTTTATATGTGATTTGAGTTCAAATCTAAGCAGACATGCATGCTCTCATTATGCTGTTGTTAGTTATGTAAGTACTTTTACAAAATTCCAACTAATGCCAGTGGCCTTATGTAACATGCGTGCACGTTTTTTTTTTTCAGAGCTGAGGGCCGGAGATGGTCACTGGCATCGCTGCCATCTTCTGGCTATGGAACCAACCCGCCGAGCTCCACCGTCTCTGTGAGTATCTCATGACGAAATGGCACCACCCTTGATGAGAAATACTGTATATGGCAGCTTGACAGTTCTAACACTTCAGTCATCTTAAATAGCACATTCATGCTTATAAGTGCAAATACCAGGACTGGAAACTGTTAATTGTTTTCCTCCCTCGTCAGCTTGAATTAGTCACTCTCCTCATTGGTGGAACTCCAGCAAGGAGACCAGGGACGCACCAACACATCATCAGACAGCTAATATAAAACACACACCGGCTGCTCTGTCAGCTCAGAGCTTCCAAAACCATTTTGACCTTAGAAATGGGTATTATTCCTTTTACCCCTTATTATTTCTCTACTCTTCAAAGTAAATGAATTAAAATAACATTTTTCTCTGCCATTTTGGTGCTACCTCCATTTTGAACGGTTGTGCTTAAAACAAAACAAAAAAAAAAAAAACCTTTGATGATGCTTATACTGAACTTCTAAGTTCTTTTATTGGTTTATTCATTAAGAAATTTTCACTCAAAACCTTCTAAATCTGTAGTAATGTATTGAAACTGAATTCAAATGAGGAGTATGCAGAGTGGAGGACTGCTGTCTGCTGCAATAGTCTGCAGTAATAAGGTTATTGGTTAGATCCAGACACAACCCTGGAGGTCAGAGGGAACAATAGGCTTTTTTAATGGCCTATTTATACTGAGGCCTTCACAGATTGCTGAGCATCTGGTCCTCCTCTCATTTGGACTATAAAAGACACTCTGGCTGCTCTTCGCTTTGAACTGATTTTAGAGGAAACCTCAGTCAAGATAGAACCTAAAACTAATGAAGAGAAATCAGGTTTTCAGGGCTTTTCTGATTGAAACTGATATGCTTTTTATTTGTTTAACTTTATCCCTTTTATCCAATAAATACATTGTTACGTTTTCAGTGTACCCTCAGAATGATGTCTTTTCTTAGCTGATCCTTTTTGTGTCTCCAGTCCTCTTCATCCTCCCAGGAGCGTCTCCATCAGCTGCCCTACCAACCGACACAAGATGAGCTGCACTTCCTGTTTAAACACTTCCGCAGTACAGACAGCATGACTGATGAGGATGGACGTCCCCCAGCAGTCATAAGACCAAGATCGCGGAGCCTCAGGTGGTTCATCCTCATGTTACCTTGCAACTCTCATCAGCAAATACGTCATTTCCTTCTGCAATAGACTGGAACAGTTATTTAAATGTTACGCACAGTCTGGATTAAAATATGTTATTTCTTTAATTATTAGCCAATGAAGAGTTTTGCATCTATAGAGGCTCAGATTGATAAGAGGTTGACTGTGCTGTTTTCACCAACTTTTGTCTTTTGGCTTTACTTTGTGCCTGTCGTGAGATGTATTAGTGCACTGTGTTCTGGCACCATGGCGTGCTGTGCGTGGGCATTTTTGCTAACAGAGCACCACAGTGATCGAGCTGTTAAACTACAGTCAACAGTGGGGGTGGTTTAGGGGGGTGTGGGGCCTGGTGCAGTGATCCACAGTGGGCTGCTGTGTGTGTGTGTGTGTGTGTGTGTGTGTCTGTCTGTCTCTGTGTCTGTGTATGTGTGTTGGGCCGAGCCATCCAGGCTAACAGAGATGTCTCTAATGACAAAAGAAGCCTGTTTGCATGTAATGTGTTTTACTTCATCTGTCTGTTTGTGCTGAAAAATACTGACAATACTTTACACATATTTTTGTTCCTAAGCTTTCTCTGTAATTGTCATGACAGTGATTAAGTTTTAGACCTTTTCAGATCAGTTTATCTTGACCCGTGTCTTTGCAGTAACTCACACAGGTCACACCTTGACCATGTCACCAGAAATAGGAGCATAGTGCGAGTCTGTTTTAGTCTCAGTCCTGTGTTGCTCCTTCTGTTTGACATGGCCTGAATACTGACAAGGGCCAGCACAGCAGGTTGGTGATGTGAGCTGTTTAAATGCCATGTTAGTTTGTAGGAGCCCTAACAAGTCACATGATGACAGGTTGCATCACCATCACAGCTGTATGGTTCTTCCTCTACAGCGTGGCCCTTTACGACTGCAGGGTCTCTGTCAGTAAGGGGTAATTTCAGGGAATTTGCGTGCTGCTGAAGGCCTCTGTTCATGCTCAAGCCGCCATACAGGAAACAATCTACTCATACCTCTCTATGCAGCTAATCGTTTAAAAGTCTGCGGTTTGTCATGTTGAATCTAGGGTCGTGCATCCCTTCATAGTACACATTTCATTGCCTTTTTTACACACTTTCTCCATATACACAATGTTGATTTTAATAACTTATCACCTTTGTCTTTGCTCTCTGCAGCCCTGGGCGATCAAATGTCTCCTTTGATAATGAGATTGTGATGATGAACCATGTTTACAAAGAACGCTTTCCTAAGGTTTGATTTTTGAAATGCTAATAGAGCATAATTTTGACTTCTTTTCCAGTCTATAATATTCCAGTTTAACTAAATTCAGTTTGATTGTTGATATTGCAGACATAGTCACATGGTCAGTTTAGAGAACTTTAGAAATTTTAAGTCCTGGTCGCTTGTAACACATTTCTTTGCGATCCCAGGCTACAGCCCAGATGGAGGAGCGCTTGTTAGAGATTATCACCCACTTCTCCCCGGAAAGCTCCCTCCCATTAGCTGATGGTGTGCTGGGCTTCATCCAGCACCAGCTAGTCGAGCTGGTTAGAGACTGTTTGGACAAGTCCCAGAAAGGCCTGGTTACATCCATGTACTTTGCTGAGCTGCAGGAGAAGCTGGAGAAGCTGCTTTATGAGGTGAGAATACACAATAGTCAGCACTATATATGTATATGTGAACTATTGAACTCGTCGGAGCACTTGGATATTATGAAAGCAAATTGATCCAGCTGGGTTGAGTGTACAGTCAGGCGTGATACCAAATGACACTTCCTTAGTTCCTTAGCCAAAGGCGCACACTATAGATGTGGTAGTGGAAACTGCTGGCAATGTAGGACGAACATTTCTGTCACAGATCCTATCTGTGTTGTGATAAAATGTCAGTTTCTATAGCAACACATTCTCTTGCTGTCAGACAGGAGACTGAGCCAACTTGCTGTACCTCCAGCTGAACTGATAAGTCTGTTCCCATTCAGTGGAACAAATGTTGTCACACACAAAAAGACTTTAGCCAATATTACTTTGTTAAGAAAGGTTCTGGGGATGAAATTGCTTTCACTCTTAACAAAGGTCCCTTTTTATCAATATTCAAATGCATCAAAAATGAAGATAAATTTTGCAATCTTTGCAACTCTTTAATATAACGAAGGGATTTTCCAACTTTGTCACTAAGAAGATTTGGAACAATTCAGGAAGATCAGTTTAGTTCAGTAAACACTGGGGATAATTCACAACTACTCCAGTGATGATTTCAATGGTTATTTTTCATTTTAATAAGGTCTAAATCTCATCTTTGATAAAGTGATGGATCCTGATTGCAATAAAAGCTACCCCCATTCTGTTTTATGATTGTTGTTCTGGTACATTTCTGCTTCACATGGGGGAAACCATAAACAAGGGGTCATGAGGGTTAGAAGTGACCATCTTTACCTTTGATCTTGCCTAAATTACCTAAGTTTATTATCTTTTTGCACAAATTAAATGTTGGAAGAACCAACTGGTGCATCATAAAAATTAAATATTAATGTATGAACATTATAAACAGTGATGATGTTTTTGGCATTTGTGCAAGGTAGAAGCAATGTTGCCAGCCTCTACCCTTTTGTTTCCAGGCCTACGAGCGTTCTGAAAGTGAAGAGGTGGCCATTATCGTTGATTCAGTGAGGAAGATCCTGATCATAATCTCTCGCCCTGCTCGCCTCCTGGAGTGTCTGGTAAGGCCAGCAGAAAAGACAATATTTCCAGCTGAGCATTAAATTGCTTTTTATTGAATCGTAGGACATGTTTTGTTGTTGGTTCAACATTCTTGCAAAAATCATCAATATTTTGTAACCTTTAATGTGATCCACTACTGAAATTAATGTTTATGTCTGTATACTCTGATACCTGCTGTTCACAGGAGTTTGACCCTGAAGAGTTTTATCACTTGCTGGAAGCTGCAGAGGGCGTAGCGAAAGTTGGTCAAGGGATCAAGACGGACATCCCGCGCTATATCATTAGCCAGCTGGGTCTCACACGCGACCCATTAGAAGGTAAAGCTTTGTTTGTAAGTCTTATTTTCAGTCAGCAGAACTGCACATATTGGTGTTATAGCGATGAAAAATCAAAGAAGAAATCATTATCAATAATATTGCAGAAAAGTAACTGCAGTTCTGACTAAATTAACTTGAAATTCAGGTTAGGTTTTTTTCAAAAATGTTTTACTGGCACCTAAATTTAAATGATTTATTTGCTTCTCGTTCTCTCCCCCTCCCTCACGTTTCTAGATATGGTACAGTTTGAACAGTATGACACCAACCCCATTGTTACCGTGGAAACAGATGCTAATACAGAGGTAAACCTTACATTTTATTGTCACAAATGACCTTTATTATATATATAATAAAAATATATATTTCCAAAAATGTGTCGAGATTCTGTCAAAAACGGTATTTTATTGTGTTTTTATTTAATAGACTTTTGCATAGACCTCAATCATTTAATGAATGCTTTTGTGTTCTTCTTGATAGAATAAGTCCCCACAGATGCTGACACCAACTCGGAGGAAACCTCTTGAAAGTGACTTTGAAACAATCAAACTTATCAGTAATGGAGCTTATGGGTAAGATTCTTTTTACCAAGGTTTTCCAAGGTTTTCCTAAAATTTCATTAGCTACTGTAATATGAAACATACATACATGATCTACCAACAACAACCTGTGTCACAAAGATTCGTTGTTCTGTTGAAACCTCCTCACTGTTTGGTGTGAACATAACAGACCTCACCAAAGCCTATGTGGGTGTTCGCAGGGCTGTGTATCTGGTCCGCCATAAGGAGACCCGCCAACGGTTCGCCATGAAAAAGATAAACCGTCAGAACCTGGTGCTGAGGAACCAGATCCAGCAGGCCTTTGTAGAACGGGACATCCTCACCTTTGCCGAGAACCCATTTGTGGTCTCCATGTTTTGCTCGTTTGAAACCCGGCGCCATCTCTGCATGGTCATGGAGTATGTGGAAGGTACATTGAAAACGAGTCCAGGGGGGTCGTTTAATGCTGCCTCTTGTGATGTTCATTTTTTAATTTAAGTCTTTCATACACTTGGAAGATGATTCTCATGGTTGCCTGTGTTTTATTCATTTTATTAAGGTGGTGACTGTGCCAACCTGCTTAAGAACATGGGCCCACTGCCTGTAGAAATGAGCAGGATGTACTTTGCTGAAACAGTCCTGGCCTTGGAATACCTTCACAACTACGGTATTGTGCATCGGGATCTCAAACCTGACAAGTGAGGACACAACTCTGCTGTTGCTGCAAGCTTTTTGGTGCTGTCATTGTCTGTTTACTCAATATTTATGGTGATTTTCTATTGACAGTTTGCTGATTACATCCATGGGCCACATCAAGCTGACAGACTTCGGGCTCTCTAAGATTGGTCTGATGAATATGACCACCAATCTGTGTGAGGGTCACATGGAGAAAGACACACGGGAGTTTGTTGACAAACAGGTGAGATGTCCTGAGCGTAGCACAGCTGGTGGCTTCTGTTCCCCTGACCCATGCTGATGCTTGTGCAGGTCTGTGGTACTCCAGAATACATCGCCCCAGAGGTGATCCTTCGGCAGGGCTACGGGAAGCCAGTGGACTGGTGGGCGATGGGGGTCATCCTCTACGAGTTCCTCGTCGGCTGTGTTCCCTTTTTCGGAGACACTCCTGAAGAGCTTTTTGGACAAGTTGTCAGTGGTGAGCTGCTGGAATGATTGAAAGAATCAGAGCATTTTCTAATACTATTATACATTTTTAAAAGTAACATTATTATACAAAACTGAATTGCTTCTTAAATCAGTGTGGAATTTTAAAGTTCTCTATCAGTTATTGCTTTTATGTCATATTTGCCAAAGTTCTAAGATAATATATGAAGAACAGTGATTGAGTTTTTCTGGTTGTTGGCAGATGAAATCATTTGGCCAGAGGGAGACGATGCTTTACCAGCTGATGCTCAGGACCTGATCACCCGTTTACTCAAACAAAATCCTTTAGACCGACTAGGAACTGGTACTGCTCACTTACACGCAGACAGGACAGACACAGATTCGTTTTATTGTCTTTCCCAAATATAAAATATTGAAGGTTTTTCTCAGCAAGGAGGAGTCAATGTGATAGAATGATAGAGTAGTGGATTTATAGAGGTAGAATTAAAATTAAATTAAGTGAACATGTGAATAACAGTGTTAAGAGAAGCTAGGAAATATTCTTTATCCTGATTGGTTGCAAAAACTGTTGCAGGTGGAGCTTCAGAGGTCAAACAGCATCCCTTCTTCCAGGGTTTTGACTGGACTGGACTCCTGAGACAGAAAGCTGAATTCATCCCTCAGCTGGAGGCCGAGGATGACACCAGCTACTTTGACAGTACGTCAAGGTTCTTTTAAAGAAGCATTTTCTTCTCTCTCTGTCATCCAAACAAGGATTCTTACTCAGATGTGTCACAACCAATGGAGGAGTTCTGTTCAACAAGTTTTTTTTTGTTTTCAGCTCGTTCAGAGCGATACCATCATTTAGCTTCCGACGAAGACGAGGAAACAAATGATGAAGAGTCTTCCCTGGAAATCAGACAGTTTGCTTCATGGTCTCATAGATTTAGCAAGGTAAAAAATCTAGTTCTGGTCATACCACGACCATGATTTCAAACGAAATAAATTACTCTCTTTACGATATGTGCGAAGCACTTTTCTGAGGACAGTTTATAACATACTAATCACTACTCATCCTGAAATACATAAAGCTAACACTTGTCTGCTGCCCCCCCCCCACCCCTTCAGAGAAGACAAAGGGCAATTACATAAACATTAGTTAAAGGCAAGACAGGATAGATCAGTGTCTGTATGTCAGAAGAAACTGCCGTTTGCTTAGAACTGTTTTTCTCTCATTAAATCTGTAACTACAATTAGTTGCTATTCAGAATCATCTGTATTAGTAAGTACAGCTTACCCAACTTCTAATTGATAAACATCACGTTTTCAGTGAAAAATGACTCCCAGCTGCTTTTGATGCTTGTAAAGGTCCTGTTTTGATCCAAATTGCTTCTGTAATAGAAAAATTGGTCTTTTGTTCCAGTGGTATTGTGAGATTTTTTTTCTGCAACACAGTCTTTACTTTGTATTTCATATCAACACCCCTGTTTAAATATTCAGGTTTACAGCAGCACAGAACATCTGGCAACACCATCCAACTTGAGCTTCTCATCTGACCACAGCCACAGTGAGGACAAAGAGGATCGTGGGGACACGGGAGGACTCAGTCCCTCCCCAGCCCCAGCAGATGGCATCTTTGAACACAGACATACAGGGCGGATGGCCAGGTAGGGAAAGCACAGAATAATTACAAGAAAGTAATCAAGATGTGTTCACTAACTACATTTTGATTTCCATGCTCCACTTGTCTTGGACTGTTTATAGCCTTCGACCTCGGGCCTCTTCCAGCTCCTCCCAGTCTGAGAGGAGCACCAGTCCTTTGGTGATGACCAGCACCCACAGCCTGGAGACGATGCCCCGCTTTGCCCTGTCCACGGATGATGAAGGTGCATTCAGACGCTGTCCTGTTTTACATATATTTCAGTGTGATTGATTATGCATGTACAGTGCATCCGGAAAGTATTCATTTTTTTATGTTACAGCCTTATTCCAAAATGGATTAAATTCTTTAATTTCCTCAAAATTCTACACACAATACCCCATAATGACAATGTGAAAAAAGATTTTTTGAAATTGTTGCAAATTTATTAAAAATGTAAAACCTCAAAAATCACATGTACATAAGTATTCATAGCCTTTGCCGTGAAGCTCTAAATTGAGCTCAGGTACATTCTGTTTCCACTGATCATTCTTAAAATGTTTCAGCAGCTTAATTGGAGTTCACCTGTGGTAAATTCAGTTGATTGGACATGATTTGAAAAGGCATATACCTGTCTATATAAGGTCCCAGGGTTGACAGTGCATGTCAAAGCACAAACCAAGCATGAAGACAAAGGAATTGTCTGTAGACCTCCGAGATAGGATTGTCTCGAGGCACAAGGCTGGGGAAGGTTACAGAAAAATTTCTGCTGCTCTGAAAGTTCCAATGAGGACAGTGGCCTCCATCATCTGTAAGTGGAAGATGTTTGGAACCACCAGGACTCTTCCTAGAACTGGCCGGCCATCTACGCTGAGTGATCGGGGGAGAAGGGCCTTAGTCAGGGAGGTGATCAATAACCCGATGGTCACTCTGTCTGAGCTCCAGCGTTCTTCTTTGAAGAGAGGAGAACCTTACAGAAGGACAACCATCTGTGCAGCAATCCACCAATCAGGCCTGTATGGTAGAGTGGCCAGACGGAAGCCACTCCTTAGTAAAGGGCACATAGCAGCCCGCCTGGAATTTGCCAAAAGGCATCTGAAGGACTCTCAGACCATAAGAAACAAAATTCTCTGGTCTGATGAGACTAAAATTGAACTCTTTGGAGTGAATGCCAGGCGTTACGTTTGGAGAAAACCAGGCACCGCTCATCACCAGGCTAATACCATCCCTACAGTGAAGCATGGTGGTGGCAGCATCATGCTGTGGGGATGTTTTTCAGCAGCAGGAACTGGAAGACTAGTCAGGATAGAGGGAAAGATGAATGCAGCAATGTACAGAGACATCCTGAATGAAAACCTGTTTCAGAGTGCTCTTGACCTCGGACTGGGGCGACGGTTCATCTTCCAGCAGGACAATGACCCAAAGCACACTGCCAAAATATCAATGGAGTGGCTTCACAACAACTCTGTGAATGTCCTTGAGTGGTCCAGCCAGAGCCCAGACCTAAATCTTATTGAACATCTCTGGAGAGATCTGAAAATGGCTGTGCACCGTCGCTTCCCATCCAACCTGATAGAGCTTGAGAGGTACTGCAAAGAGGAATGGGCAAAAATTCCCAAAGACAGGTGTGCCAAACTTGTGGCATCATATTCAAAAAGACTTGAGGCTGTAATTGCTGCCAAAGGTGCATCAACAAAGTTTTGAGCAAAGGCTGTGAATACTTATGTACATGTGATTTTTGAGGTTTTTCATTTTTAATAAATTTGCAACAATTTCAAAAAATCTTTTTTCACATTGTCATTATGGGGTATTGTGTGTAGAATTTTGAGGAAATAAAAGAATTTAATCCATTTTGGAATAAGGCTGTAACATAAAAAAATGTGGAAAAAGTGAAGCGCTATGAATACTTTCCGGATGCACTGTATGTTTTAACCTTATAATATCTGTAGCCGAGGTGGTTGTGTCGAACCTTCGGAGGATCAGGATTCGTAGCAACAGCACAGGGGCTAAACACTCATCTCCCAAGGAGCCGACTGGACCTCGACGCTTCGGCAACCAGTTGGAGACGCCAGACAAACAGAGGCTTCCCTGCGGAGGGAAAGTTCCCAAATCAGCATCTGTGTCAGCCCTGTCTCTAATCATCACGGCAGGTTGTCATATTTGTTGTAACGCAACTAAAAGTAAAGTAATGAACGAGGAAAATCTGATATCTAAATGTTTTGCATTCCGCGTTTCAGATGAGAGTCCCAGCGGCCTCCAGCCCAGTCCCATCTCCCCCCGCTCCCTCTCTTCTAACCCTTCATCACGTGACTCCTCCCCCAGCCGCGAACTGTCATTGTTCTCTGGCAGCCTGAAGCCTCCCATTGTCATCCAAATCTCAGGGAAGAAGTTTGGCTTTACCTTGCAGGCGATCAGGGTTTACATGGGTGACAGTGATGTCTACACAGTGCATCACATGGTAGCGGTGAGTGTCACGTAATATTGTATTTTAGCTACAACTTCAGCTGAAAGGGTTTACATGTCCCAACCTGTTTTTTTTAGGCCCATTTCAAATAAATTTTGCATAAATCTTCAAACTGATGTGAGGTTTAAAGGTTGTGCAATGTAAATAAAGGGAGGTCTCTGCTCTTTTACCAGAGCGTGGAGGAGAGCAGCCCGGCTCATGAAGCAGGCCTCCACACTGGAGACCTCATTACCCACATCAATGGAGAGTCTATCCAAGGGCTGGTTCACCCTGAGATGATGGAACTGCTATTAAAGGTACAGTCCAACTGTCAGGTCCCTCTCTCTGTGCGTCATCTCTCACTTTCATAGTAACTTTTGATTTCCCTTGCTGAAATGTGCAGAGTGGCAGCAGATTAGCTCTTCAGACCATAGCACTGGAGAACACATCAATCAAAGTGGGTCCTGCTAGAAAGATCAAAAACAAAGGCAAGATGGCCCGACGCAGCAAAAAAAGCAAAAAGAGAGATAATTATGACAGGTAAGAGCATCCAGGATTTGGTTTTCTGCCAGTGCCCCCAGCTCTCACTCCCTCTTGTATAAGATAGTGTCGATCCACAACATGATAGTTTTTTTTTGTGGTGCTCATTTGTCTTTATTTAAAATTATATTCTGACAACCTGTGATAAAATAGAAGCAAATTGTGTATTCTTCAAAACCACCCAGAATAAACATACTTTCACATCATTTTGTATTTTTCCACAGGCGACGGGGTATTTTAAAGAAACTGTCGAAGGGGAGCACAGTAATGCACAGCAGTCGCAGTTTCTCCTCAGGTCTTCACCACTCCGTTTCCTCCAGTGAAAGTCTGCCAGGCTCTCCGACACACAGCCTGTCCCCCGGTCCCTCCACACCCTGCCGGAGCCCTGCACCTGACCATCAGACTATAGGTTGTGTCCTAATGTTGTGTTTCAACAGTTTTGACGGAAATCTTTTTACACCACAGTAATGTGCAATGCGTTCCTCTTCTTTCCAGACAATAACTCCCCTCAAAATACCTCCCCGTGTTCCAGTTCTTCCAGTTCTCCTGCTGCACACATCCGGCCGAGTTCTCTCCACGGCCTCAGCTCAAAACTCAGCACACAGCGCTACGCCAAGGTGAACCGTCGGAAGTCAACCAGCAACATCCCTCCCTCACCCCTAGCGTGCAACTCCTCCTCGTCCTCTGCACAACCTCTTTCTCCCCAGCGCTCTCCCTCTCCACTCTCGGGCTTTGCCAAAACTCTTCACACCTACCATGGCAAAACCCTGTCCCCTCCCACCATTGTCAGGCATGTTGTCCGGCCTCGCAGCGCGGAGCCTCCTCGATCTCCACTGTTGAAGAGAGTACAGTCGGCTGAGAAATTGTCTGGGGTGTATCATGCAGATAAGAAGTCGTACGCCCCCCGTAGGCACACACTGGAAGTGCCATTTTACGGTGAAGGGGACCTGCTGGGTGACTCAGAGGCTGGAGGCTCTGATCACAGCAGGGTGGGGGGATACATCAGCTGCCAGAGGATTGAGCGATCGGAACAGCTCGTTGTGATGCGAAAGCTCAACCTGTCTGAGCGGCGAGACTCATTTAAGAAGCAAGAGGCAGTGCAGGAGGTAAGCTTTGATGAGCCGGATGAGAAAACCAGCACCACAGCTCCAGTGGCGAGCACAACTCCACAGGTTCAAACATGTCAACAACATCAGCAGCACAGGATGGCCTGGGTGCACCAGACCAGCGAGGATGTGGAGCTAGAAGTACCCGGGGTGAGGAGGTTTACGCTGGTGCCCCAGATAGCTGTGCAGGGCTCGACAGAGAGTGAGCAGGACGAATGGGAGCCATGTTCTGATGGCGAAGAAACGGATGAGAAAACTAAACAGGATGTGGGCGTCTCTTTATCTGAGCAACAGCAGGCTATACATTCTGTGGCCGACTGCAGTCATGCAGCGGGAGCCACCTCTGCAGCCCCTCAGGTTGGATCTACACCCCACAAGATCACCTGAGAAAGCTATCAATATGGCACATCTGCTCATATCTCACCTGTCAAAGTTTTAAACTCCTGTTCAAACCTGTCTGAACTAGTAGGTGGCAGAAGATTTTACTTGAATTTTGTAATTCTAAATATTTACCACAAGTCATTGCAGAGTCAAGTATTATTCACATTGTAAACAATGGAATAGTTGAGGTGGAAGGAAATTTTTAAATAGCCAAGACTCAACATTTTTCTACCCACAGGATGTCGTGTCTTTTGACAGTTCCTTTTTTAAATAAATGTCTATTTTTTAAAGAAGATAATTGTAGTTCGATAATGCTTTGGCATCAGTGAAGGACCAAATGCAATGAGAAGTCATTTTTAGAAGTTCAATTTTTTTTTAATTTGTGCTTTTAATTTGTGCTGTGTAATATTGTTATTATGAAGTCCATAAACCCACGATTGATCTTCTGTTTCAGCAGCAGTTGCAACTATTACAAGTTGTATAATATAATGTTTTTTTCTGCTAAAAACACTACAACCTA
Source organism: Pao palembangensis (assembly GCA_015343265.1). Classification (NCBI taxonomy): domain Eukaryota; kingdom Metazoa; phylum Chordata; class Actinopteri; order Tetraodontiformes; family Tetraodontidae; genus Pao; species Pao palembangensis. The sequence continues at coordinate 24,755,171 of CM027082.1, read as the reverse complement.
TAAGATAAGCTATCAAATATTAGCAGCAGAAAAGTATGTGCTCAAGTTGCCATTGAATTTTTAGCATAGTGAACTATTTTTTGGCAGGTCAAAAGTACACCATATCATTGGAGTTTGACACATTAAACATGTACATCTTTGGAACTTTTGTGTATAATGTTTTGGTATTTATTTATTTGGGGTCTTTCCTGAACCATGTCAGGACCTTTTCTACCTGGGACTGTGCTGGATCCTTTTCTGAAATTGTAGCTCAACTTCCCCCTACAAGCATGTTGGAGGAACCACACATAATAGATACGTTCCTTTACTGTGTAGTGATGTTTACATTAAGGGGACAAGTGCACTAAATGTATTTTGACATGACTTTTCCAAGTGAATGTTGGGGATAAACAGACTAGCAGATGGAATCCTTCAATCCCAGGGCTCCTTTGATCAAATGTATTTCGTCTTTGTATTGTACAAATATTGATGTATATTTTAATTAATAAAGGATGTTTGAATCCAAGTGTGGTGAAGGATATGATATGCACAAATATGACATTTGAGGGATTTGGGGAAGTTATCCCTTAAACTGGCTTCCAGTTTTAAAGTTTTTGGTCTTGTCACATGCTCTTTTGTACTGAGACATGTTTGTAGAAATCTGAATTTAATGTGACTGGAGTAATTTCTGCTTTATAAATATCCTTAAATGTCAGTCTTTACAGGATACAGTTGTAATGTCAGCAGACGGAATTGTTTACACTGAAAAATGTGCTACATACTTTACAGACATTTTCTATCAAGTAGTTGTTGATAATGAAACGTCTCTTTGATACCCTAAAGGAAAACCGCACCTCTAAATGTCACAAGATTTCTCTTTGAAACTGCTCTCAAAGAAGACTTTAGTGTTAAACTCTTCAAATACAATGTGACAGGTGGACACATGGTAAATGTGCACATTCTTTCGTGGACTCCTGTGCATGCTGCATGACAAGTCATCTGTAATACTTCCTTGCATGGTATACTGGGGTGGTTTCCTCTGTACTGTGTTTTTCTTATGCTACAAATAAAATCTGTATTTTTGATTGCCTCATTCTGACTCAAGTGATCCTTATGATTACATTTTCTATATATATCAATCATCGATTTCGGTTTTAAGGGGGTCCAATCGCAATCCAGTTGCTGCTACTGAGACACTGAATTTCCCCATTGCGGGATAATAAAGATATATTCTATTCTATCTATTCATAGCATTCACGTGAAATAGTAAACTTTCATTTATTAGTGTCTGTTAACGTCGCAGTCCCTGGAGGGCGAACGCTTGCTGCTTCGACCAATTTACATGGCTACGGAACTACTTGCAACTTTTAATAATAATTAGGTTTGTTTAATGATGCAGCTTAATTATTAAGCATTGGAAAGCAATGTTTGCGACTCAATCGCATGAGAAGAGAAAAGGGACTGATCCCCTGATGACTTCCCGAAGTAATAACCTCTTCCTGGTCCGTTGTTTGGGGAAGGGGAAGTAAATAGAATTTAGTTTGTTAAACTAGTGGGCAGCTTCCTAGAACAGAAACAAGAAATTTCAGTTGAATAAAATAGACAATATTTACATTTTTGTTAGGAACCAGTCTTATAAGACTCAATAGCAGACCACGCACGATTGACGATCAAAAGGACCAGACAACGAAGGGAAAAAAACAAAAAAAAAACCAAAACAACAACAAAAAAAAAAAACAGAAAGCGCTCCACGGGAGGAAAAACAACGAAGAACACAAAAAGACCCACTTAGTCGGGCATGGGCACGGAGTGTTTTTTTGGGATACAGACACACTGATTTACAAAACAGGAAGATGAAGTTGGTTGACCTCTTCTTCACATGAATCCACTCATCAATATTAGCAACACAACAGCGCCCCACAGTGACAAAACATTTATATGTCACCTGTTAAACAAAACGTTACACAATCCGGAGACACACGTGGTTATTCACATTTAACACCCCCCACTTGTTCACAGTTTGTGTAATTCACAATAAAAGAAATAAGAAAAAAAACAGAGTAAATGTGGACTCTTGTCTTACACAATTCAAACTCCAAAAAATAGCAGTTTCAAACTTCTTCAGTTTAAACTTGTTTGCAGGTTTAGTCATTATATCAGCATCCATATCAATAAACCAAAGTTACACTCCCCTCACTTACAGTAGATCGCATTGCCCTCTGTCTGTTTACAGGGTTTTGGCAAGAGCAATTGTTCCCTGGTTGTCCTCATGCACAATAGGTTACTCAATAGGTGTGTACTCATAGTAATCTATATTTCCAGTTTCCTACAACTTGGCTGGGTGGAAAAACAGAAGGCACCTGCTGCGTGTTTGTGTCTGTATACCGCGCACCTTGTTGTTCAAACTCAGAATGAGCTGTCGGCTGCATAACGCACACATTATCGTTCAAAGCTTAGCAGGAGTTGTCACCTGTTTATAATGACTCAGCAAGTTGTCAGCTGTTTTGACAATGACTTAATAAGATTATGTTTAAGTAAAGGACACTAGCACAAGCTTACGCTGTTATGATGAACACAGTTGATATAAGTACATGAGGAGTAATACCCTAATCATGAGGAGTCACGTAGGAGTTATTACACACACACATGGCCTAAATTATTAGCTGACTAAGGCTGAAGCTTTGACAACTCAGAGTTTTAACTGTAACATTAAATTTGTCCTCTTCACAATATTGTGTAATTTATTGCCTGACACTTCTGCAAATCTCTGCATATGGGCAAAGTGAAATCATGGAATTTAAGTTGTAGTCATTTTAACTTTTTTCCTTTTCTTTTTTTAAATACATGCAGGATATTCTAGAGAATATTGATGTAAAATTCTAAAGTGAAAGTATGTTCTTGACCACAAGGTGGCAGGATAGTCCTAGACATCAATAGTAGATTACGTCTGAACATAACCCTAACCCTAACAGTTAGTATAATATATATACTAATATAATAATAATAGTACAGGGGTTCTTGTGGTCAGTGGCTTTTCTCATGATTGAATGTGAGCATGACATGAGGGTATTTTAATCAGCAACATCATGTTATCGTGTGTAACTATTATTACCTTGTCATGATACAGTGTTACTTTGTCAGCGGTTGTTCGTTTTTGTGTTTTGTTTCCTCTGTAACTGTCCCCTTTGCTAGTTTCCCATGTATTACTGTCTCGTCACATGGTTTTTCACTTGTTGAGACACCATCAGTTAGTGTCTGATCTCTCGGGGTCTCTGCAGAGTTGTGCCAAAATAAAGTGTCTATCTCACACACTGTTCGATCTGGTTATGTTTCCTGCTATTTTGTCTGACGACATTTCACGTACTGCTGTTTTATTTTTTGTTGTCTGGTTTTGTAATGTTTTATCTGTTCATCTCTTAATTTGTAGTACCTTGTCCTGAACGTTTGTCTCAGCTTTCATTATTTGTATATTTTGTATATTATTTGCTACCCGTGAGAGCTGATCTTGTCTTCCACTTTCTCATCTTTTGCTGTGTCATTTCTTCCTTTTTCATATACAAGCATATCCTTTCTGTCTGATCTTTGCTTTCTCATCAAACAGTTTGCACGATCCTCTGAGATGTGACGTCCTCCAGGATGTATGCGCCCATCCTTAATTGGAAACCCTCTCCACACCCACTCCCTTGATTTATTGATGTTTACATTCACATTGTTATATGCAAACCAATCTATCACTCTCAGGACCTCATTTCCATATGCTGTCTCGTCTCCTCTGGTGACCAAGCATACCACAGTCCTTTTTAACAATGGCATGGCTTTGTGTGTGGACTTACAGTCATTTGTGTACATAGAGCATAGGTAATGATTCCATATTTATATGACATATATGTATGTCAACAGTCTGCGTGATGAGGCCCCTGCTTGTTGGTGGCTGGGGCTGCCATGTTTACAGTTTCTGCAGCCACCATCTCATGGTGGTTGAAAAGGAAATTTAGCTCATTGGCCAGTGCAACACTGTTGCTGGTGAATGTGATGGTGGTGTTGCTTTGTTTTGTGAAATGCTGCACCCGTTTCAATGCAATACTCTTTTAGGTTTAAGTTGCTTAAGCAGCTGTCAATCCTCACCTAATTCCACATATACACAATCTTGGGGTCTCTGATGCCTCTCTTCGGTTCCTACCTGTGAACACTGTATTGTTGTACACTGGACCCAACAGGAATGTTGTGGATTCTTGAGCAGCAGTGGATGTCGTGGGCCATCAATGACTGTAGGAAAAGATAAAAGTTTGTTTTCTGGTGGTGATCGCGGCCATGCAGATTGGGCACTGATCCTTGCCAATTACCATTAACAACTGGACCAAGGCTGTGTTATCGTTAGCTTAAGGTTGGAATATAAACTGCAGTGATCTGGACAGTGAGTTTTTCCTTGGTACGTAGGTAGAAGGAGCAACACTTCAAGTCAAATACTCCAGATCTGGGGAGCAGTGAGTATCAGTGATTTTTATTTTAATGTAGAAGCTGTTACATACATAATCCATCTGCTCTGCTCTTTCCTGGGAATCACTGGACAGCACAGTATGTAGTGCAGCCACTAAATTTCTTCTGGCATCTTCTGTAAAAGCTGGGTGGATGTGGACCCAGGAGCAATAGAGAAAGTGAGGCAAAGATACAAAGACTAGAATGCAGTAATCTTTAATCCAGGAAGGGGCAGTAGGTCATACAGGAAATAGCACACAGTTTCAAGCAACCAAACCGAGCGAACAGAAATCCAAGGAGGTAAAACAAACCGATCAAACACAGGAGTCAAACAAATGGAAGGTGGGAAAGAAATGACATGAGGTGGAAAGATAATCTGGCTAGGAGTACACAGCGGGGCAGGCCTATATAACCAGGGAAACACATTGGTAATCATCAAAGGTGGGAAAATGGAACTAAGAAGGGAAGTAAAATTTACCACAACACAAGGGAAGACAAGACTTGAAAAATAAAACGGGAAATGTATAAGAAAAACATATAGTGTAGTTTCTGACATCATCAATCATGTCTGAAAACACCACGACACATCAGTCGTGAATGTATTGCAGAGACATGGTGAAGGTTAACCTCGCCATCAATGTCGGGAGGTGAATGTGTGCGGAACTAATATAAGCCTAGTCCGTATGCTGGGCCACTTCTGCATCCTGTTCTCATACTGACATCATTGCCTCCCAGTTGGAACAATAATAGACTCTGTCAGGTAATGATGGTGACTAAAAACACAGCCAATAAGCATCAAGCTGATGTATTTAATGCACACATTCTTGGCACTCACAAGTAAAAAAAAATAATAGAATACCTGTTATGATATTCACTGAGTAATTCAGTGTACTGAGTCACAGCGCGCACACACACACACACACACACAATCACCATTACTATGACGTGACTGAGAGTGCTCCAGTTACCGTTTCTTCATTCCTTTTCTTTTACTTACTCATTTTTCTGCCCCAATCTCTCTCTCTCTCTATTCGTCAAACAATGAGAATCTCAGCAGTGTGCACTGATTAGGAGAGATAGTGGCCACTTTCTTCCCTTCACTCATCCCATCCTTTACCTGAAGATTGAAAGAGGAGCCCCAGTATCACAGAAAGAGGAAGATCTAAACTCATCTGAATACACAGATGCAAATTTAGGGACACCCTATTCTTACGAGCATTTCAGAAGCCCACCATTCCTATGGGAGGTTCTGTTCCGACCTTCACCTTTCGTTTTATAAGCCAGGCCATTTTTCCTCTCAGGAGAGTATGATGTCATTTCTCAGGTCTACCCTATCCCATGGGACCGTAACCAATCAGCCAAAGTGCTGTCCTCCAGCTGAACTTCTTAACACTTGAACCCCCGCCCAATTAAGCTTCTGACCTGTCATCTTATCTTTATGTCTTCAGCAACGTCTGCCATTAGTGTGCATGAATAAAACTTTACATTGATGGCTCGGTCCATGTGCTGGAGTCTATCAATCTGTGTTAGAATGTGAGCTATTGTACCCGAACACCTTGCTCTCTTTCTGTTTCTGTCTCACACACATACATACGCACGCATGCACACACACACACACACACACACACACACACACACACACACACACACACACACACACACACAGCAAGCGATAATTCACATTAACTCACGTCATCACACTTAAAAGCCTGTTAATCATAGAATATGCGAGATGTACAGGCAATTTAGTTCACACGTGCAGGCTTGTGCACATGTGACAGGTTAAAATTATTTTGTTTATTTCATCCCCTTTTTTAAAATTGAGATGTAATTAGCAGTGATTTGCTAATCAACTGTAATTTTTAAATCTTTAAATAGGAGATTGATTATTTTGGCCCTTTACTCTACTAGATGTGTGTGTTGAGAAAGCCACACGTAATATTATGATTTTTTTTTCTCTCCTGATTCAGGTATGTTTGTGCAGGTTTGCAGGACAGTGATGGTCGGGCTGTTATTTATGTTCAGCTGAAGTGGCTTTTGGCAGAGTTTAAGAGTTTTGTGTGTGCATGCTTGTGAACGGACTCACTGCTGTGAGCCATAGTGGCTAATACTAACTTCATAAGCTTTGTTCTGAATTGATGGCATTTTATTTTGATGGTGAAATTTCGTTTTGTTTGCAAATGTATGATTCTCGCTCTAATAAATACGTGTGTTGGGAAAGCCACATGTCATATTATGATTTTTTTTCTCCCTTGATTCAGGGGCGTTACACACGCCCACCCACATACACACACATACTGTACTTGTGTGCAGACATACCAGGGTTTTAAAGTAGTTCAAATTGTGTGCTTCAATTTGTGTGTAATATCAAAGCATATGTACTCAAAAACTATTGAATATATGCACTGCCTTACTTGTTTGCTGGCCAAGTTGGTAAGGATAAACAAAACTAGGCAGGAGCTTTGCTGCAATTTAAAAGATCAGAATAATGGAGAAGCTTTGCATTGCTCTTCGCTAGTAAAAAGCAGTACTTCTTACAAATACAATACCTATGTGTGTCGTAGGCGAACCACAAGCAAACACATGAGCACAGGGAGAATGGCAAGGTAATGTGGTTGTTGATAAGCTGGTCACCTGCCTCACTCACAGACTCGATGTGTACAAGCATCTTTTCAGAGTTAGTTGTTTTTTTTTGTGTTTGTCAGAGAACACCACAAAAGGCAAGTAAATTAATAAAGCCAACTCACATACCACTGCATGTATATGTAAAAAAAAATACTGAGGATGAGGAAGAAAGTAAATGTATGTATAGAATATATGAGACAAACCTGTCGTGACAGATTCTTACTAAATCATAACCCTCACTTTTTTGCAAAGTGCATTCTGCACCCTTTGCACTGTATCATTGTGTCTGCTTTCTATTCATTTAAAGCCAAACTGCCTCATTATATCCCCTCTTAGTGAATCAGTGAATCTATCTCTGTCTCTTTCTCTGTGTCTCGTTTTCTCTCTATGTCTCTCCAGTCCCTGCCGGCAGTGAGCTCTAATAGGAAAACACGGGGGACTAACAACATAATTAAGTTAATGTAGATTTGCATGTCCCTTTTCTCCTCTGTCTGTTTCACCCAGACATAGAAACACTTTCTCTCTTTCTCTGACTCCGTCTTTCTTTCTCTGTAGGGACTAACAGATAGCACCCATTACTGTCAGGCTCATCTGCGTCTAATTGGCTGTGATTGGAGCCTGTTGCCCCCTCAGGGAGGGGGCGCAGATTCAATTAAACTGTGTGATTGGTCCTTTTAAATATTTAATGTACAAGACTAAAAACAGCCTGTGCAACACTTCCTGGAATCAAAGGGGTGTGTCAGGATGACCAGTTCATTCGTTTTTCAAAATAAAACAGAAACTGAAAAAAACTTGACTTTCTCAATATTTGTTCCGAAAATCAAAATAGAAAAACAAGAAACCACAAATTTTTTTGATTTTGTGCACAAAAGGAAAATGGAAAAAAAAAAAAAAGGATAACGGGTGCTTCATTCCATTTGGACATTTTCGTTTGCCACAAGTTGCGTGAACCGGAAGGGGATTTTCACCGGACCAGACATAGAAGATTCTAGGAAAAAAAAAATAAAAAAACAAAATGGATGTGTACGTGCTTTTCAGCGGTAGCAAGAGGGTGACTCTGAGGCCAGAGGACATGAAGACGGACAAAAAAGGCATTATTTTCCAGGTATGTATTTTTGTTTAAAAATAATAGGCTACACAACCGTCTATGGAAATTCCACTATTTTCCTCGTAAAATCCAAAAATCACACTTATCACCATTGTACAATAGACTTAGACAACTTTATTTGGCATTCAGTATACAGCAGGTGTACGTAGAATGAAAGCTCATTGCAAGCAGCTCAGCTCAGCACAGAATGAAGACTTGAGGTAGCAACAAATACTTGGAATTTTTGTAATTGTAAAACAGTTATAAAGCCGTACAAAACAATTATAAAACAGTAGAACAATTATAAAATAATAAAGTGACAATGTGACCTGTATTACAATGCCCGACCTGCACAGGATTGCAGAAGTCGTCCAGAAGTCGTTCTCCATGGCCTCACTGAACTCTTTCCACGCTCGGGTCTTTGCGTCGGCGACCACCATAGCCGCACTCCGCTTGGCGTGCCGGTATCCGCCTGCTGCCTCAGGAGTCCCACAGGCCAAAAAGGCCTGATACAACTCCTTCTCCAGGATGATGGCATCGCTCACCCTTACGGGGGTGCACTGGTCGGCCGCCTCAACAATAGAGGCACGGAACATGGTCCACTCGGACTCAATGTCCCCCGCCTCCCCCGAGACATGGTCGAAGAACTTCTCGTGTGTTGCCTGTTTTTCTGAGTACATGTACGTTGTGATAATGAATCCATGGAAAACTACTTTATTTTGTTCTGTATGCATACGTATATTATACAACCATTCAAGTGCATTTGGTGTGTTTGTGCTACATGTTTTGTGCCCCATTTAATCTGGCAGCCTCAGGAGAGTAATGAGGAGGAAGTGTAGGGCCAAAACATGTGAGGCTGTTTAGTGTGAAAATATTGAAATGTGTGCACATACACACTGAAAATGTACACGCACACTTTTTTAAGTTTCAAAATAAAATTAAGACGATTAATATCAAACATGGATTTATTTACAATTCATGCTCACAATTTTCTGGACAATAGAGAGCCATCAGAGGCTTTTCTCCTCATTCAGCCAGAGCGCACATGCGCACACACATACACACACACACACACACACACACACACTTGAAAATGTGTAGCTTCAATATCACTGCCTCTTAATAAAACGTCTCATGGTAAATTAAACACATTCAAGGTAAATGCTAATAAATGCTATTTTGCTGTTCAGTAGATAATAGTAGTAATCATCACCTGATGGACACTGACTAAAACATACGCAAAGGAGACTGAGTGGGATGAAGACGTGTGTCAGTGAGAGACGACAGTGAGTGTAGAGTAGGAGTGTGTGAAGAGAGAATGAACAGTTTAATAAACCGATGGAGAGATGGTCATTTAATTTAAGGTGTTTTTTTTAATAGTAAATAACACATAAGATCAGGTAAAATAAGACAAGATAAAAAGTACTTTATTTCATCCCAGACATGTTACAGCAGCAGTCAGTAGCAATAACAGTAACCTTAACACTATTTACAAAAGAGCAGATTACATGAAAAATGTGCAACTGGGAAAACAAAAACAAAAACTAGAAAGTACAACTAACAATAAACCCAACACTATTTACAAAACAAGAGCAGATTGCGTGCCCAAATGAGCAGCATGAAAATGTACAAATGTGCAACATGAAATGTGCAACTAGGAAAACAAACCTAGAAAATACAAGACAGTCAGAGCACATCACAGCATGAGAGCTGAGAGTCTCAGTCTGACGGAAGTGTTGAATAGTGTTATTGCACTGGGCAGGAAAGATTTCCTGTATCTGTCCTTGTGACAGCGGAGCTGAATCAATCGGTTTGAGAAGGAGCTCCGCTGCCTGTCCAGTAGTGGGTGGAGAGGGTGGTCATGGTTATCCAGAATAGATAGCAGTTTGTTCAGCTTCCATGGTGTCCAGTTTACAGCCAATCACAGAGCCAGCCTTCCTGATCAGTTTGTTCAGTCTGTTGTTGCTGGCTGTGATGCTGTTTCCCCAGCAGACCACAGCGTAGAACAGTGCACTGGCGACAACAGACTGGTAGAAGCTTCCTCAGGAAGTAGAGTCTGCTCATCCCCTTCTTGTACACAGCCTCAGTGTTGGTCTTCCAGTTCAGTTTGCTGTCTATGTGCACGCCCAGGTACCTGTAGTCCTCCACCACCTCCATGTCCTCTCCCAGGATGTTCAGGGGCTGTGTGGCTGTACTCTTCTTCCTGAAGTCGATCACCATCTCCCTGGTCTTGGCCACATTCAGCAGCAGGTGGTTCCTCCCAGACCACTCCACAAAGTCACTCACCAGTGCTCTGTACTCCTCCTCCCGTCCACCACTGATACACCCGACCACTGCAGAGTCATCAGACAACTTCTGCAGGCGGGCCCACTCAGAGTTGTACTGAAAGTCTGAGGTGTACATAGTGAACAGGAATGGAGACAGCACAGTCCCCTGTGGTGCTCCCACGTCACTCATCATCAAACAGAGCAGCGCCAAGATGGACAAACTGCGGCCTGTCTGTCAGGTAGTCAGTAACCCAGGAGACCGTGGGTGAATCAACCATCATCACCTACAGCTTTTTCCTCAGTAGGAGTGGCTGGATGGTGTTGAATGCACTGGAGAAATCAAAGATGGTGATTCTCACTGTGCAGCCAGCACCATCCAGATGTGAGTGAGCCCTCTGCAGCAGGTAGACGACGGCATCCTCAACCCCCAAACGGCAAACTGCAGAGGGTCCAGAGAAGATCACCTGCCGACGGAGGTGGGCCAAGACGAGCCTCTCCAGAACCTTCATCACATGAGATGTGAGGGCTATTGGTCAGTAGTCTTTGGGGTCGGGGGGTTGACACATTCAAAATTCTGTGTATCTTCTCCTGTGATCATCTGATATAAATAAAGACTGTCTTATTTAAATAAATCTAAATATTTATGTAAATCATTTATTTCTCTTTACAATTAGGCACCCCTGTTGTGATCATTTGGACCTCAAATTTGTACACCAGAAACCAGAGAATGACAAACTGAACTGTCACGCTTCGTGGTGAGGACCCAAGAGCGACAGGATAATGGAATTAACTCCCTCTTTTAACTCCACACAGGCAGAAAGCGTTTCAGGCAATCTCGTACAGAAGGCAGACTGGCCTACCAGGATACACACAAGAGCAGGTCATACAGCATGGTCAAACACAAGCAATCAGAAAACTTAAACACAGGAACCCTCTGTATCTGAAACACACAGGTATATGAGCAACAATATGACAAAGAAGCACTCAGAGCTTGCAGCTTTTATAGCTGCACTGATTGCAGCGCTGCTGGTCAGAAATGCGGTGCAGGTGTGACTGATCAGGAGTGCAGGGCAGGTGTGACAGAGAGGGGAGGGTGAGAGCTGGAGCAGAGCAGCAGCTGTGACACTGAACCATTAATCGTCAATTATAATGTGTGATTCCATTTTTATATAAGCAGGTAAAATTAAACTAATTTAAACAAACTGATCAAGCAAAAAATTTTAACATGCATTAATGAGAATAAGAGCATTAAGAGAAATTCTGGCAAAGCAGGAGGATGAAGGTGAAGGGGTATATTACTTATACTGTAGTTTAGCATTACCAAGTTTTTGCTTGGCTTTCAGAACATCATAAACCCTACAGTATATTGCTTAATTGATCCAAAAAACTTCAATTGCATCACATAATTACTGATGATTTCTTTCTTTGATATTACAATTTACATTTGATCAAACATAATGCAATTCCAGGATTTGTATTTTCAACAGTAACTGGTTTCTTTTACAACCTGGGATTGATTTTACATCAGTCATTGATTATGATAAGCACTTTGAGTACTTCTAAACTCATCAAGTGTTATCAAGTAATTTCCAGTAAATAAAAGAAACACAATTATGCTGGAAGTGCTATAACATGAAAAAGTAAACATTTTCATGTTCAGTTTGTGGCATCCACACAGTGGTCATCCTCATGTTATTGTATTTGTTTTGATGTTGATTTTTTGTGTTCTGCTAGGTTGTCTCGTTTTTTAAAAGGTAACAGTTGTGCACGTCTAATGTCTGTGTCTTGACAGGGCAACTGAGCTACATCCTTGTTTATGGTCCCTAAGTGAGACCAAGTAATAAAATATAAGACAGTAAATAACAATGATTCAAGTCTATTTTCGTTAATTATATGATGATCAACTCAGGTGTGAAAGAGTATCTAAATGAAATCATCATCAATTAATTCAATTTAATTAACGGCTTTGCGTATCAGTCTTGAATGTGTAATTGATGATGTCATTCTGCATGTCTAAAGACAGTTACTGTAGGACTGTGCAGTTTCATATCCAAATGGACTCTTAAAAGCAACATTTAAACTTGTATTCATGATATTGAAGATAATCAAGGGAGTATGTTGTGCTAATGCTACAATCTATGTATTTGCTAATTTTCCACTTTTTACAGAGCTCTCTACAGAAATCATAGATCTTTCATAAAGCTCAATCAACTTTTTTTCTAATGTTTGTGATATAAAACTAAAGAAAAATAAAATGCTTTAACAACACAGGTTTCTATTTCTTCAATCCAATAAAGAAAAGTACAATTGAAAGAAAACACAGGAAAAATTTTGCCGCCTGGATAAAGCTTTGTATCAGGTAGAGAGTAAATGCCTATGAGGGAGACAAACAGAGATACGGATGGAGGAAGAAATAAAAAAATTGGAGGATTTTCCTGTGTGCAAATGTGCGATAAATTGATGGACCACAGGAAGGAAAAGGAGGGAGATACGAAGAAACATGGAGGGAGACAGAGGCAGATAATAAAGAGACAGAAAAGACAATAGAAGAACAGAATAAAAACACAAAGACAGGTTAGACTACTGAAGACAGTCAGTTACAGGTAGTCTAAACTTTATTTTGTAACAGAGTTGGACTGTGATGTATGAGCACAGATTAGCTTTATGAAACAACCTCTGTTGACTCATTTTTATTGCCCTCTACTGTTTTGAATTCTAATAAAAATATAATACTTCCACTGCAGACGCTGCATGCTCAAGAATGTGCAGCCTATCACTCTTTTTGAATATATCTATCAGCTTTGTATGAATACAGACATAACTTAAACTTATCACATCAACAATCACTACTATATCAGTATTAAATACAGTAAAGTATAATAATCTTGCCTGTTTTTGTATGTACAGTATGTTTGCAATTATGTTCACATTCAGGCTCATTATTGAAGCATCTGTGTGTGTGTGAGTGTGTGTGTATGTGTACATGCAGTAATGCGCTGCTGCTCGGTCGTTTAGCTTGTTGACACTTTGGGGTCAGAGCTATACAGGGTGAATGGTGTTGGCTGACAGCGTGGAACCTCTTCATTATCCAGCCATAATGTTCTCATCGCCATTGGCTCCCTCTGTCAGACTTCACAGTGGGACCCAGGAGCGAAACGATGGTAAAATAAAACCCAGTTTCATTTCTCAGTTTTATTTCCAAGCAGGCAGACAGAAGATCAGGCAATCTCGTGGTCAGGTACGGGAAGGCAGGCAGGTTTACCGAGAGATAACAGCAGAATCAGGGGCCCGTTTCAGAAAGCGAGTTTAGCGAAAACACATTTCTTTCCTCCTCAATGCTGAGCCCTAATTTCTGATTTTCAGTCCTCTTTTGAATGCCAACTTACTTCACTCTGCTGCTTTTTGCTGCTACAGTGCTATTCCAGCTACTCAATACATTCAATTTACTCTCCTCCTCTCTAATCTGCCCCTCCATTCATCCCATACTCCTTTAATTATCTGTCTCTATCTTCTTTTGCCTTCTGTCCTGTCTTGCTGTCGGCTTGTTTGAAGGACACATTCAAAGATCTTCTTTTTCCTTCCACTCAACAGCTCATACACCCCTGCTTGAACAGTTATGTGTGTAGGTTGTGCATGCCCATTTTTATGTATGCTTACTCTCATGCAGCAGTACAGGCATTAATTTAATTAATCTCATAACATTTATATACTGTGTTGTGAGTTACATTATAGCATTATAGTTTTTTTTTTTTGAAGTTCATCCAGATGCACTTGAGATAACATAGCACTCCACCTTTACAACCCTAAGGATCTTCTGAGTTATAAGTGGTTAACACTTAATAACAAGAAGGTTCCAGGTTCTGTTCTAGATCTTTTGTCACAATTTTTTGGGGGGATTTCAGTAACAACATTAAGACGTTAGTAGCTTCAGTTTAGTGGTAACTGGTAACGTAGATGCCGAATTGCTACTGACCTTGTGATTGCGATATAGGTGGTGGGTTAGCGCAACAGAACACAACACAAAATGACAGCATCAACATTACTTGTGGGCTGTCACTTTGCTTTTGAAATGAAAATATTCTCGCTGGACTACTGCTGCAAAAGTGATATACTGTAAGTATTTGAAATTAACAGTTTTCCTTGATGTCTGGTGGTGACTTATCAGAGCCACTTGTGATTACTTTAAATACATTTCGTACACAGTGCTTCTTTAAATCTAACAAAACAAACAATGTCGTAGAGGAAAAACAGTTGCTCACTAAATGGAAGTAGAAATCAATCTGTTTATAAATGGAGCAAACACCACAGGTTAAGGAGGTAAAACATTCAGGATACCATTTTTGTGTGTACAACTAAGACATTAAGGATCTTTTCACATTAGACACGACTATTACTATTTATTTTCATGAAGTGCTTCGAGCGGCTAGTCATGCATCACATCAAATCCACCCTCCCCCCCACACTAGACCCCTACCAGTTTGCATATTGGTCCAACCGCTCCACTCACGATGCTATTTCCACTGCTCTCCAGTCAGTTCTCACTCACCTGGAGACCAAAGACCCACAAGTCAGTTGTACCTCGCAGTTGTACTGGAGGACAAAGTAATGCTATCCAAAAAGAGAATGCTGTCAAATAATCTAGTCCTCAGATGTTTAGGTCCAAGAACAATAACTTCAATTTTGTCTGAGTTTAATAGTAAGAAATTGGAGGTCATCCAGTCTTTTATGTCTTTGAGACATGCCTGGAGTCTGGCTAACGGCTCTGTTTCTTCAGGTTTCATGGATAAATACAGCTGCGTATCAGCGGCATAGATTTATGCCACGTCTCTGAATAATATCACCTAGAGCAGGGGTTGGAAACCTTTTTAGCTGAGAGAGCCAAAAAAGTCACATTTTTTAAAATGTATTTCCATGAGAGCCATACAATATTTTTTTTAACTCTAAATACAACTAAATGTGTGAATTTTTAAACAAGACCAACAATTTTAGAGTTTAAGAGGTCTCTGAATTTATTTTTTTTCTTAATAACATTGTTACACTGAAGCTAATACATAAAATACTTCTTACCATTAATGCCACTTCTGGTGCTGCATGGTTTTGCTGATGGCTTTATATTCTGGTTGATATGTGGTGAGGTTACGCTTCATGCAGGTGTTGCATGAATGTTTTGGCAAACTCACCAATGGCTGTGAATGGCTTTTCGTTCCTCACTATTGCTAAAGAATTGCTACGAAACCCCAAACAGTTAAAATAGATACATTTAGGATCCGAAATAAAACTATGTTGACACATTTATCAATGAACTTTTTAAACTATTTTAAACGGACTTACGTGTTTTGTTGTGGGCAGTAGTGGACTTTTTTTTTTTTTTTTAACTATGCGCTCCAATGACGTGCGGTTATTTACGATCCTTCAGTCTCATTTTGTCCCACCAAACTTGATTGCTGGCTATTCTACATTTCTACTTAGCACATTACGCTAATGATTTTGACTGGCATTATGTTTTTGATTGGCATTTTATATTGAAATAAGGATCATTTATGGACAAATAGTAATCTAATGTTGATGCAGACATCAGTTTGACTTTTTTTATGGAAATCACAGACGGTAATCTTTATCTTTGGCTTTAAAAAAAATTATCTCGCCAATTTACATTTCTCTTCTGGACTTTGGGCTCATGCATCCTTGAGCTATGGAGGTCCTACCAGAGTCCTGTAATGACGCTGTGTAGGTACGCTACACGACCATTTCCACGCAAGCATCGACATTTATCAATCTGGAATTGAGCAGATGATACGATCAAATCTCACATCATGGACTTAAGTTCGAGACAGTGTGGATTTGTGGTGCAGCCCAGCAAAATCTGAAATTAATGATTAAACAAACCTCAAACCAATCATTAAGCACATATTCTACATATTCCGTACAGAATAAAAAGTAAACAAATGCAATAAAATAAATACATTTGTTTTTTAGGGAAGCGTTTTGCCTTCAGATGAAAAAAATAACAACTTTGTTTTTCCTGAGAAATTCATTTTTGGTAAGTGGTGAACCTGTCACAGAGCAGCAGCGCAGCGTCAGGGCAGCAACACATAAGCTCGTCCATGGCAACGCTGTTCTGTGCCGCTGTAATCATTCTAATATTTAATGTTTGAATTATTTTTAACACTATGATTTCTGTAATGTTTTACTATTATTCATTACTTATTGTGTTAAGAAAGATTGTGTTAAGAAAGATTTATCTGAGAGCCAATTGCAGTCATCAAAAGAGCCACATCTGGCTCGCGAGCCATAGGCTCTAGAGAACACAACAAGAACAACAACACAAAACAACACTAGACGGACTGCAGAACCCTGACACTCCCCTTGGGGCAGGAATTCGCCCCGACCCGGAGAGCGCAAATTGCACCCATCCCTAGTGTCCTGCCACCCAGAAGCTTTTTGATCACCTCAGCAAGCTCAGCCCCAGAAATTGGCGAGCCACCTCGGAACTATGCTGGGCAAATTGTTGTTTTGTGATTTTATGTTAAACACAATTACAGTACCAGAGTCCTCAACAGGGGCCACAATGGGTGTAGGAAAGTCTACAGCACAAACGGTGCCAGGGTCATCCTCCTTGTAGCTTTATGCACCAGAACACAAACATCACCCGTGGAACCACCATCTGTCATCTGCATCATTATCAGGCCTACGCGAAACAGCATCCACATTAGTGTGATGGACCCCACTTTTGTGCACAGTCATATCACCCAGTCATATGGATCCAGTTCTGGCCAGCAGCTCCAATTCAAGAGAAGACCTCCCCAAAAGCAAAGAGGTGCTCCTTGAATGACTGGCTGTAAATCAAAATGTCATCAAGGTACACCATGCAGATGTACTATGGTAGCCCCTTCAGTACCAGCTCCATTAAACGCTGAAACGTAGCTGGCGCATTCGTGAGCCCCATGGGCATTGATTTGAACTGGTACAACCCCTGGCCAGTGGTGAAGGCTGTCTTTTCACAATCTTCCTGAGCCACCTCCACCTGCCAATAGCCGCCTGAAAAGTGCAAGGTGCTGAACCAAGTGGCCCCAGCCAAGGCATCCAGCGTGTCATCAATCCGAGGCAATGGATCGGAATCCTTAATTGTCACCGCATTAGGACCCCTATATTTGACAAAAAACCTCCATGTGTTGTCCTTCTTCCTGACGAGTACCACTGGAGCAGACCAAGGGCTGCAGCTCTCCTCAATGATACCATCCTCCAGAAGGCACTGCACCTGTCTATCCATTTTCCTGCATTTATCAGGGGAGGTTTCTCTATGCCTGCTGCTTAATCAGAGGGTGGTCACCAGTCAAGATACAATGTTTGTGGGTTGAAAAGGGGAAACAGTGGCATCAATACACAAAGAGACATTACAGCACGATGGAATAAAGTCTGCATCCCGTAGCAGTGGAATGTCTACACCATCGACACAGAAGAGTTCACAACCCACATCAATTATTGCACGTTTCTGATGCATGAAATCAAAACCCAATAAGATAGCTTGAATAGTGTCCCGCACAATGTGTACAGTCAGTACAAAAGACCTGCCCCCAACTGTATGGGAAGGGAAACTGTACCCAAGGTGTCCAGTAATTGTCCATTGACCGCACACGCAAACACGTACTGCGTATGTAATACACGCTTACGTAAAGCCAGGATGGACATTGTGAGTTCCTCAGAGATCAACGACACATTCGAACCAGAGTCAAGCAAAACAGTCACATCAACACCTTCTATCAGTCCCTTCACATAGGCCGTAGACTCAACCACCAAACAAGAGTCTGTCGTGGAGTCCAGAGTCATAATCTGGCATCTGGGCCCTGACACCAGCTACTATAATTTTCCCCGCTCCTGAACATGCGGGATTAGAGAAGATGAATGTCGGGAGGGGGACAGGAACCTCACTCCACGCTTTGGCTGATGATCCTCCGTGAAGTGCTGATCCAAAGAGCCCTCGTTTTCCGGTCTGCACAATGAGAAGCCAGCAGTGATGTCTGGGGTCCCCAGTACTCAAGGAGACCACTCCCGGTCACCGTAGCTTCTCTCACACCCGCGCTGCGGGGAACGGCCTCTCATCCGGTCGGCCAACCAAAAGTCCCCAGAGGTGGATCTAGAGCCAAACTCACCACAGTCGCAGCGACAAGCCCGCCAGTTCTCCTGGGGGTCCGCTAGACTCTGCAGGCACCACAAGAACGTGCTCTCAAATTCCTCACTTCGGTGTGCAAATAGTCCATCCTCGAAGAGAGCTGCTCCAAAGCCTTAAAGAGTTTCTCCGCGGTAGCAGTGGTGCAGTCATCCCTACTTGGCAACGACGAGGACAGCGTGGCCATGAACGCAGGAACTTCCTCCTTTCTTCTACCGCCACACCCCCCCAGGCGTAATAAATCAACCCTCACTGCATTCAACTCTCACGCTTATAAAATCCATGAAGTGCTGCAGAAAAAAAAAAATGAAATTTATTTATGTAATGAACACATTTTGAACTCTTAAAAAACAACATTCCAAGTTGAAGGTCTCTTTCAAATGAATTTAAAAGCTGAACTTCCATGCAAACAAAGAATGCTGTGAGCTGTCCTTGCATTTGGGATTTCAGCGTGTAGAGGGACTTTGACCTGAATTTGAAAAATAAATGAGAAAAAAGAGCTGTGTGCGGATTTTAGTACTCAGTATGTAGCAAGTACTGGAACACACACACACACACACACACACACACAATGGCATATGGATTCCATTATAAGTCTTTCTTTTTGATCAATAATTTAATAACCTGAAATAATAAAAGCTGAGCATGATCATTAAAGTCAATTTGTGTCAATTTGCACACTGTGCATGCATGTGCATTTACCACATTCCCGCAGGCATGTACACACACAACCAGAAGGAATGAATTTTGGAGTCACGCAGCTGGCTCTATATTGTTCCCACCACTGTAATGAGTCTCAGTTCAGGCAGTAAAACAGCAGGTAAATATTTCCAAAGCCTGTTCATATAAGAGAGAGCACAAAAAAGAGAGCTTGTGATTCCCTAATTTCAACAAAGAAATTAAATAGGGTGATAATTTATTCATAGTTGCCATTAAATTCACTTTAAATTTCTCCAGGCATCTAACCAAGGTAGTTCAGATTTAGAGTTAGGAGGGTACCCCGGGCTATTAGATGAGGAGAGGAGCAGGATGGCTACACATTGCTTAATTTGCAGCTTGATGGTTTGCAGCTCTCCTCTCAGCGGTGAAAAACAAATCAAATGTGCAAAGAAAAAAAAATATCCAGATGGTAAATTTCACTGCACCGACAATTCTTTCGGGTAAAAGAAGGTTTAATTATATGATATGCATATTTATGTAATCAGTTGTAATTTCATTGTGAGTCCTTAGGTCAAATTGTACAAGTTACATGACAACATGCTCTGCACACACACACACACACACACACACACACAGGTTTTTTTTTTTTTTTTTTTATGGGCTTTTTTTTTTTTATATAATATCGGTGAGCATGTGTCCAAGGTAACTGTTGGGTTGTCATAAATGTTACTCTTGCACTCAAATGATTTTGAAACACGTTTGTAGTGTTAAAAAGTCACAGACACCCCAGACATCTCATGGAATTGCAGGTTCCACAGAATTGCAGGTATCAGTTTAATCATTAAATGAATTGATATCTGAAAGCAACAGCAGCCAATTAAATTACAGCCAACTTCTTCTGCTACAAGAAAAATTTGTGTGCCAAATTGTGTCTGCGATTAACAGATGCCATTTAGTGAACCAACACTATGTGGCACTGGATCACCTCAGCCTTTTTTCTGTTGGCTATAATGGAGATAAAGTTTAAACATAGGATTCAAGGGTTTTTATTGCCACTGTATAGGGCACAGCAAAATTGTTTTCCAGCAGCTCTTGGTCAGTATAAATAGAAAACTCTAGAAAATTAAAATGAAAGCAGTTTATGTAGATTCTTTCTAAACAAGGTACAGATGTGACAGCTTAAAGACATTTCCATTTATTTTTACAGAATTTACTACCAAAGTTTTGGGTAAATTATAGTTAACAGATGTTTAAGATGATAAATCAGCTGTTAAACTATAGAGCAGGGGTCACCAACCTTTTTGAAACCAAAAGCTACTTCATGGGTACCGAGTCATGTGAAGAGTTACCAGTTTGACACGCTCCTCTAAAATAACAAATTGTATACACATACTGTATAGTTTATTACATTTTATAAACACACTTTTGAATTAAACACAATTTTTCAATTTTTTAATTCAACTTTTCTGTGACACGACCATGTTGCCACTGACAGCATCTGCTGTCTCTTTCTGTTTTCTTTCTGTCTGGGTCACATTTACAGTGAGCGATGAAACCTGTATTTTGGCTGATCATAGCAGGAGCCCCATCTATAGTTACCGCTACCAACTTTTCCAATGGTACCTTTTTCTGCACAAAAAAACTCTTTCAGAGTATTGTAAATGTCAACTCCCCTTGTAGTTGTCTTGAGGGGCAATAGTGTCAGAAGTTCTGCTTTCATGGAGAAATCTTCAAACACTATCCGGATGAAGACCAACAGCTGCGCTATACTACTGTTGTTCACAGACTCGTCGCACTGGATGCTAAACCACCTGCACTTATCCAAATCGATCTCATCGGCCAAGTTACCAGACATAGTTGACAGTCGTCTAGCCATCATAGATGCCCCCCAGGTGGACATCTGTTTTTTTTTCATCTTTGAGTACAGTGTTAGCAACTATCATCATTGCTTCTTTAAAAACTTCTCCCTCCCCCAAGCCATCAGGCCTCTCAATACACAGAACTGAAATGGAAAGAACCCTCTCACACACACACTCACACAAAGCAAACCTGAACTGTATGAATCTCTCTGCCTCTCCCTCTCTCTCACACACACACACACACACACACACACGCACAAATACACACACATACTTTCACTTGTATGGACACATGCACAACTACGTTGTTCACTGTTTATAACTACTATGCTGCTACACTTATATATACTGCTACACTTATATTCATTCATATTTATATTTGATCATGTATGCTCAACTACCTGTCACCTGGACTGACTGACTTTCATTTCTTAAAGTAATGATGGCCACTCGTTTTTCTTTACTTAGCTGCTTTTTTCTTGCCATAATACAAATTCTAACAGTCTATTCAGTAGGACGAACCCAATCGAGATGGTTTGGGGTGAGCTGGACCGCAGAGTGAAGTCAAAAGGGTCAACAAGTGCTAAGCATCTCTGGGAACTCCTTCAAGACTGTTGGAAGACCATTTCAGGTGACTACCTCTTGAAGCTCATCAAGAGAATGCCAAGAGTGTGCAAAGCAGTAATCAAAGCAAAAGGTGGCTACTTTGAAGAACCTAGAATATGACATATTTTCAGTTGTTTCACACTTTTTTGTTATGTATATAATTCCACGTCTTAATTCATAGTTTTGATGCCTTCAGTGTGAATCTACAATTTTCATAGTCATGAAAACTCTTTGAATGAGAAGGTGTGTCCAAACTTTTGGTCTGTACTGTATATATATGAATTACCAGGACTCCAGGACAGTTCAACTTAGTTGGAGTCAAATTCCTTCTGTTGTCTTCATTTATTTCTATTCCTTTAACATTTTTTTATTTAACAGTGAAAGTTTCAGATGATCAGTGAAGACCAAATTTAATGACAGGTGTACCCTGCCCAGAGATAAGACATTCAGAATATCAACATTTAACATTTGTACTGATTTTATAAACCATGGATTTGAAGTTTAAAAAAAAAATCAAGGAAAGAGACACCAACAATGTTTTTTAATTTTTAAATACACTAACATCTTTTGTGGTGTTTCACCCTCAGTTTGAGATCAGATTCCCAATAATAACACGTGGCTTCATTTTGTGTTGAAATGACTTGCATGAGTATACAAGTTTGTAGCTCTGTGTTTGTTGTGGACAAGCATGATGAAATAAACTGTGCAGCTGAAACCACAAACTGCTGTCATCATGTATTATTGGACCATCACCATGAGCACTGCCGTCTGTTTCTGTTACCCAGTCCATATCTGCTTTTCATCTATGAGTGTGTGTGTGTGTGTGTGTGTGTTGATTCTATAGAAAATAGGTAAATAGATGAGGCATAAACATTATCTGCTCTCCATTTCTCACCCTCTTCACCCTACCTATTCTCTCACTGCTCTGACATGAAATGAAAGGTTTAGCTTTGCAAATAACAAATAATAAGATGAAATACACAGAGCAGGAAAAGGTGGGAGAGTGTGAAAGACAGAGAGGCTTTTAGGTAAATTGTTTTGTTGGATTAATGTTGAGGGTAAATAAAGAGAAATTGGAGGTGTTGCAGGGCTGTGATGAGCTCTATCACTCCACCAACTTAATGAAATCACTCAGCTCTTCATATTTCACTCAACTCTCCAATCATTTTAAGACTTTCCAAATATGGGCACACACACACATACACACACACACACACATCAAACAGAAACATAGAAAACAAGAATGAAGGAGAGGTAGGAAGAGGCAGCTTGAGAGTAATAGCTTGATCTCTTAGAAAAACACATACATATTGACTGATCATGCAGAACAATATTTACAGTATATTCCACTACTTGTTTTCCTGCACCTACTGATTTATATGGAAAAGACAGAACCTTCTCTAACA
The DNA here is from genome assembly GCA_015343265.1 of Pao palembangensis. Lineage (NCBI taxonomy): Eukaryota > Metazoa > Chordata > Actinopteri > Tetraodontiformes > Tetraodontidae > Pao > Pao palembangensis. The sequence goes on along the minus strand of CM027082.1, from coordinate 24,732,039 downwards.
GTGAGGCTTGCATAAAGCCAAGTAAACACGACACCATAACTGGATATCAAACCTGCTAGATATTTTGCGAGGTCAGTGGACGAAGGAGATTCTGACTCAGCCACTGTCCGCACCATTATCCCACTCCACGCCAACTTCGTTTGCATCAATCTGCACGCCACCACCGCTGCAATACAAACTGAACAAAAACTGCGTAGTTGTGACCCTGGTGTTAAAACCATTTTAACTTGTGTTGTCCTCTCATCTGCTTTTTTTTTTTTTTTTAATTTTTGAGCTGTACATAGTTGTTTTGTAGTTTTAATAAAGGTGTGCCAGTCCGTGTTTTTCGGACTGGCACAGTCCAAAAAGTCCACTCGGAGTTGACGTCCGAGATGTTCCGCTACATAAACATAAGTAGTAAAGAGCGTCGTTGTTTTGTATGACTGGGGGTAAGCCAGTTATTGGACAGTTGAATCATTGGTCATTTTGATAGCCAGTCAGCATTAGTTTTAAAACTTTACAGATACAATTATATAATCATGTTCCTTTTAAAATGAACTCTTCTGGTCTCATTGTGTATTAATGTTCCATTTGGTGCCATTCCACAAACTTTAAAATAATCATAATCATCTTGTTACAGTATCAGCACTTTTATCTTATATGTTGTGATTGAACTTACTTCTTCTGTAGGTTATTTCGAGTCAGGTTTTGTACTTTTAACGTTGTTTATTTATTATTCATTTCTAATTATGAGCTGTAATGTATTTTGGGTGTATCAGTAAATTCCATTTCATTGCTTTTTGCAATGTGAGTGAAACAGGGATTGAGAAGTGAGGCTGAAGGGGCTGTACTGTTCCATTAAAGCTACAAAGTCGTGACTGCAGCGCAGAGATGAGACAGCTCTTATCAAAAATTAGCACCACACCACTTAAGCCCAAGTAGCAGGACTGACCCTTCCTTCTGCCTAAACACCAGATTCTATCTATGGTTCTACAGTGACAACAAAACTGCCCAGGACAGGAACACTGAGAGAGTATTATTTACACCTGACTGATTCTGGCAACCTCCATCACAGTGAGCACCGTGTGAGTAAATCTGGCCTTTTTTTTTTTTTTGTATTTTGTCTGGCATATTCCCTTGAAAACATGATGGATTTGTCGAAGGTTGATATATTAACTTTTCTCCTTGTAACCGTTTTCACTAAAGGTTTCACGGCTCAAAATGAGAAGGCCATGAACATTTAATAATGAAATTCAAAACCTAACCTAAACCCTGTTGTGCACCCAAGCTCTTATGATATTGTTTTAATGACATCGTACCAGTGGCGGGCCATGCATTTCACGTCTAGGCCTTCAATGACATCATACTTAATACAAAATACATATTCAAAATAAAAATATACTGCTTGCACTCACCAACATGGATCTCCTCCACAGTGCCTGCTTATTTGAAAACAAAGCTAGCTAGTGTAGGGGTTGGCCCATCTCTTCTCACAAGATCCAGCTTTTCATGAAAGGTCCATCTTGAAAATGGCTTGGCTAGTATATCCCTAACCCTAACCCAAACAAATCTATTTCTATATAACTTGGGTTAAAAAAAAAAATACAGCGAAAGCTGTCGGTAGCTGGATCTCCAAGTTTAGCTCAGAGTTAGTTCCAAGTGCCGGCTCTCATGAGTGTGCTTATCCAATCACAGGTCATGTACATGTCCAGTTCAGGCCTTATAGCTGGCCTTGATGTTGCAGTCTTGAGATCTGATTGGCTATCGTAACTGTTACGTCCTGTCTAGGGTTTCCGTGACATAACATAAGGAACATAAATTGTTGTTTGAAATAAAATAAGTTTATTAACAGAAAAACCAGGGATAATAAAAAAGAAAAAAGAAACAGCTTTTTCCCCCTACCAACCCAGACTACCTCGCATAAAGCGGTTGCTAAAAAACAACAAAAAACTTCAAAACGAAAAGGGGGACTGCCCCACGCAGCACCACACACACAGTCCAGTTTAGTCCAACTCTAATGGGCCAAGACCGGGGCACAGGTACACCACATGCTGGTTGCGAATCTGGGAATGAGAGCCAGAACCAGCCTGGGCAGGTTCTCTTTTGATGGTGTCCCACTGCTCCTCCAGCCAATCACCACGTACCACCTGGACAAAAAAAAGGACTGGAAAAAAAAAAAAAAAAAACATGCACAAAACAGCACCCCCTTCAGACAGGGAGTGGCAACCACACTCTAGGGCCCAGTCATAAAAATAAAACTTGTTTCCTATGGGGTCATAACACAACCGACTGTGTCCATTCATTACAGCGCTCAAGAGCCTGCTCTGTTGATTTTGAAAGCCTTAGGAAGATTTCATACAACCTGAACCTGAACACAAGCTAGTTAAAATATGATTGGATAAAAACTCTCCCATAATATACAATACTGGAAGAAGTACAAAAGTGGATATAATATGACATGAACAGAACAGACTATAAAGAATAATTTTATTTACATATTTAAAAAAAGAGCATGTTTAGGCCAGCAGAGAAGGCCTTGCAGGCCCTGATGGCCCACCACTGCATTGTATTCTGTGCGTGTGTGTTTTAGAGAGAGAGAAAGAGAGAGAGAGAGAGAGAGAGAGAGAGAGAGAAAGAGAGAGAGAGCATATACATTGATGTGTATGCCTTGTGCATAATGTTAAAACCTAAGGGCTCAAATGAAGATTCAAATACGTTGGCCTAGTGTTGTTTACAGACCTTGGCTATACACACATTAAGCCTTGCACACAAATACACCAAGCTATACAATGTCACAAAATTACCCTCACACACATTTATAACAACATATAACGCACATAGTTCATTGACTCCAATGAAGTTTGAATGCCTTCAATACAGAGATAAAGGAGCACCTAGACATACTAAACACAACGCACTAAACAACAAAGTCATTTGAGAACCCTGAAGGAGCAATATCCAAATCTGCCAAAGAGCAAAGAATGATAACCCTACTGAGAGTCGATCTCTGGCCCTTTTGTGATTATGGTTATTTATTTGGAGCGACACAGTACAGTCAGACTCAAAATGAACACAAATATTGATCTCTTCTAGGATATGAAAACACCTGCAGGCCTCAAATAAGCCTGTCTCCTCAAAATTCAGTCTTTGGCTCTGTCTCAGCTCTTTAGTTTCATGTTTGTGGCAACTGTTCTTCTTTTAAACTTAACAAGTTGGTACCAAAAAGAAGAAAAAAGAAATAAACTTCAGTTTGCATAGCATCATTGTTTCTACAAGTCAGAAATAATATATCTGCATGTCCAGTATTTCTCTGTTAATTATTAATTAACAGAGAATTTAATTAATTAAAATTAATTAATTAATTATTTTAATTTAATAATTAACAGAGCAATTAATTATTGCTGTCCATCACATGATAACATGAAAAAAAAAGCTTTGTAATTTTTTTGTTTTCCAAAAAAATGTATCCAAAATTTACATCTGAATACTGACAGCTTCCTGAATATGAAAAATGGCATGCCTCTACTTTCAATTAAATATAAACTTTATGTTAGAGTGTGTTGAGGACCCAAACGCAGACACGAAGCAGGAGATCAAAACAAAAACGACCCTTTATTGGGTGTACACGGGGAAACAGAAAGCGCTCCGACTGGAGGAAAAACAATGTTCTTGCAAAACTCAAAATCCTAACTCTTCAAAGGGAGGTTCCACTGCGGGGTGTCCAAAGACCCAAACTCAGGCTCTTCTTGAGGAACGTGGCGACCTGGAAACCGGGACAAAAACTCATGTGAGTGCAAAACTCTCAGACACAGAAAACTCTTCATCTAAGCTCAGCTCTGGTACCACTCTGCAGGTGAAGGACAAGCAAACCACAATGACCCGGCAACCGGGGACCAGCTGGCAGCCTCCCCAAATCAGCCACTGATGAGCTGATGAGCATCAGGAATCCGTGCCCTCTGCAGGGAAAACACAGGATGACCCACACACACAATAAAGGGCCGGCAAGCCGGACCCTAACACACTGACTAACACAAAATCAGCTGATAATTGATTTTATAAGCTACAAATTATTTGTATCTCCAATTTACATCAATTTATGTCTCCTCCACTACTTATTTACGTATGTTGTTTAATGTGAAAACACATCAAAGACACATTCATTTAAAAAAAATGCTGAATGGGTCAGTAATAGTGGTGTTATCAAGAAGAAGGGGATGCTTGATGAACAAAAGTGCATTTATGCTACTCTAAGTTAAAGCGCTGACTCTAGCAAATGTCAGAGATAACATAAAAACCTTCATCAGCACAGAGTCTATAAATTATTTACAGGGTGAGGGAATTTACAGTATACACCAGCTGACTTAGCAAAGGAACCAGTTCCTGTCCGTCTCATTATTTACTCATCCCATACTTCACAGCATTTCATCCACATTCTAATCTACATATAATCTGGCTTTCATTGTATTACTGTCTTTTTGTGCTTTTTAATTTTTTTCTTTTCTTCACTTTGTCCTTACTTCTTTTCATCCATCTTTCTGTTAAAAATATAATTCTGTTAACAACAATGGCAATTACAGAGTAATTCCTACACCCCCCACCTTCTGTCAGTTGAAGTTGTTTAAGCTGAAAGTAAGTTTTGGCAGACTCATGCTCGTAACTTCTTTTGGTTCTATGTTCCACTTCGGATTCTTTAGTAGTACAAAGTGCCAGATTGTGCTGCTCTACTTCCCCACCTGCATGTGATCTTCTTAATGGTTCATTCTAAGTAGCATTTTTCTGTGATAAAGCTTAAAAAAAGCAAAGCAAAGCCACGGCTGTGCAACCACTGATATGGTCACACACTATGAAGACCTCCCTATCCAAAATCTACTGATGAACCAGTAAAACGTCAGTTTTATAACCCATGCATAATTACACTGTGTGATAGTAATACTAAGGACTTTATTGTAGAAAATAGCAAACTTGCATCCTGGCAACCATAGATAATAACCTGCCAGATATGTCTACTGTCAGCAGCCCCACCTCCCTTCACACTGTCTCATGATTGAAGAGTGCAAGATAACACACCAGATGCTCCCCTGTGAGGGGAACTTCTGCCAGGATCAAATAATAGCATCAAAGGATTCAGTAGTTTCAGTTCAACTTTAAATTCATTCTGCATGTATATTTGAATAACCACAATATGACACTCATTTCAATTCATAATTTAAAACTAAGAACTACCTGAAAGGTGCCATTTCTGTTTGCCTTCAAATGTAACAATAAACAACTAATTTAACTAAGCTTTTGTTAATGTTGTATAAAACCTTTTTCTAGGCCAGGTCTGTTGAAGAGACAAAGTTTAACTTTTTTTTTTTTTTTTTTTTTTTTTTTTTCTACGCAGGGCTAACATAGACACAAACAACCATCCACACTCACACCTATGGTCAATTTAGACTGATCAGTTCACCTAACAAGCATGTCTGTGGACTGTGGGAGGAAACCAGAGTGCCCGGAGAAAACCCATGCACGCACAGGGAGAACAAACTCCGTACAGAAGTTTCAGTGACAACTGTTCTTCTTTTAAACTTAACAAGTTGGTACCAAAAAGAAGAAAAAAGAAATAAACTTCAGGCCTGCCTTCCTATCCATAAACAAAAACATAACTCATGGCTGGTTGCGAGTCTGGGGATGAGAGAGAGACGATGTTCTGTCGAGATTTCCTACTTCCGCAAAACATCCTACCCTATGACGTGGTAGCACGGATGTCTGTCTGTCGATGTCTGTCGATCCGCGCTACCACGGTCATCGCTGTTTTAGAAGAAGAAGAAGAAGAGCAGCAGCAATACAGTGGAAAAGAATTTTGATTATATCAAAATAAAGAAATAAAATAAATATATTTATAGACTTTTTTTTGGCAAGTATGATGCTCAAACACTGAGTAACCTCGTCTGAAATAAAATGTAGATGTATGCAGAATGTTCTGACAGTTAAAATTACCCCGTCAGAATATGCTTTACTGTAACCATGTTCTGTTAAACAAACGAACCACATTAGAGTAAGCTTTAACACAGATGTACTTAAAATAGGTTGTTTTAAACTATCCACACATGAATAGCTACGGATGATTTCCAAATAATGTATAAGAACGTTTGTATACAGGTACTCAAGACTCAAACAAAAGCTAGAAACTGGCATTAGGCTAAATTAAGTAGAAAATGTTAAACACTCAACGCTTTCGCTGAGAACAGCTGTCTGGTAGGGCAAATTCCTTTGAAAAATGACGTAATGTCTTGTGCTCATGTGCAGAATGACATAATGCCTTATGCGCATGCGCAGTGAGGCTTGGTATGAATTCTCGATGGGTAGGAAGGATTTACAGAACACCAGCCTGGGCAGGTCCCCTTTTGACCCCCTTTTTGAGTCCTGTTGCTCCTCCAGCCAATCACTTCACACCACCTTTACACAAAAGAACAGAAAAGCACCCAAACAGCACCTCCATCAGACAGGGAGTGGCAACCACGCTCTAGGGCCCAGTCATAAAAATATTAAAATAAACCCTATAGCCTTTTGGTCATAATCGATGCATATTTTACATTAGAAAAATCACACGGCACATCACCAAATACATAGGTCAACAAATGTATTTAATGAAAGAGAATGAAAATGTAGGCTCAATTTCCTGACTCAGAGTGAAATCTGGCCCTGTTTGGTTGAACATAAAGCTGATATTCTTGCAGGACCTGAGGAGAGACACACACGAAGATCTCCTTCAACTGCTCTGAGTCTCTCTTTTTTTAGTCTTTATTACAGTCATGCTTGAAAAGCCCAACTCACATATGTATGTTGTGGAGAAAGGGAGCCGAGCTGAAATAGCTCTGGTTACCAGAATGGGAAACTCCTTCACAACAATCAGCCAAAACCTGTCCAAAGGTAGATCAGCAAAGCTCATCATTAAACCACAATTTTGTCTCAGCTCAGTTATTTCCTCTTTCTGATGGGGAGACCACAGGCAGTTTGGATCGGCAGCAACACGTCCAGCACCATCACGCTGAACACCTCTTCCTCCTCTTCACTGTGCTGACCCACGACTGCACACCTACATCCAGCTCCAACCTCTTCATCAAATTCACAGACGACACCACTGTGGTGGGTCTCATCAACAACAACGAGAGTGAGGTGAGGTGAGCTGCCTGGCAAGTGGTGCAAGGACAACCTGAATGTGGAGAAGACGAAGGAGATTGTAGTGGACTTCAGAAGAGAGTACGCCCAGCATCCTCCGCTAATCATCAGTGGTGCTGCAGTGGAGTGGGTGAGCAGCGCCAAGTTCCTGGGTGTACACATCTCCCAAGACCTGTCCTGGAACGTCAACACCTCATCGCTGGCCAAAAAATCCCAACAATGACTCTACTTTCTGCGAAAACTGCGAAGAGCCAGAGCCCCAACCCCCATCATGTACTCATTCTACAGAGGCACCATTGAGAGCATCCTGACAAGCTGCATCACCGCGTGGTACGGCGCCTGCACCATCTCCTGCAGAGAAGATTATTTGCTTCCCTCCCTACTGGACATTTACCACATCCGCCTCACCCGCAAAGCCACCAGGATTGCAGGTGACCCCACCCACCCATCCCACAGCCTCTTCAACCTGCTGCTGTCAGGGAGGAGACTGCAGAGTCTCCGGGCCAAAACCAGCAGGCTCAAAGACAGCTTCTTCCACCAGGCAGTCAGGATGCTCAACTCCCTCCCTGCTCTTCTTTTCATTCAATCATACACGGGCACATTATTTTCTTTGTAATTATGTTTAATTAACAAATTTAACACTTTGCTAATCTTTGCAACCTTTGTGTGGATTCCCTCCTTGTTGCAACCTTGTGAGCTGGGTTTGTAACAAATGTTTCCCAAAATAATATTCATCTTTTAATAATTATTTTTGGAAACAGATGTTGATTAACACATTACCTTCAAAACTATAGACACTTCATTCCAGAATGATTTAGAAGAATAAGCAATAGATGAGGAGGCATATGTAATATTTAATTGGTGCAACTCTTTCTTTAATACCTGACCAGAGTTTTAAAACCAGTTTATACAGATGCACATTGGCCAGACAACAATACAATTTTAGCCAAGTGATGTGCAAAAAATGTGAAAGACTGCACTATAAAGACAAACTTAAAATGCATAATTGGTGATTTTAAGATAACAGAACAGAAAAAAATGGACACATTTTTTGTATCAGATGCTGAAAGGTGCTGTGCTGCGATGTAACCTATTGAGAAATCTGATAAAATTAAGATTTTTTCATTATTATCATTATCACGTGAGTTTTGTAGTTTATATATTTTTTGAAGGCACATAGTATACATATCTGCTTCCAAAATAGCTTTTAAAAATTTATTTTGTTCAGGTAAGGAGTATATTTATTTCCTTGTAGAAATAAACAACATTAATACTTTTTGAGAAGATGAAGTGTACTTGTTATGCGGTAGTCAGTCATCTAAATTATGCTATTACGGTTTCCCTATATGCCCCAGTTTATTGTTAAGCAATAATATAGGTTTGACTTTATAGATTTCATGCCAGATGCCAGCCTATATTTACACTATATTTGCAGCTCAGTTTCTTGGTTGGCTGGTTGGTTGAATGATTGGCTAGGTCGCTGATAGGCTGTAACAATAAGCTGCAGGTCAGCAGTATTGAGGTTGTGTGATCTGGTGGAATCTATTAGTTCTAGAGAATTTTAAGTAAATGCAAATATAGCCAACACTATCAGCAGGCTGCACACCTGGAGAGGGGATGGACTGGGGGAGAAAGAACAAAGAGGAGACAGTGCTGAGATGATACCTAATGTGGTGTGTCATGCTGTTTTTCCTGTCTGTGATTGGTTCCATTTAACTCTGAATTAGCCTGTACTCAACACTTTCACAATCCCCCCCCACTACCTCAAGGTAGCTGAATGGGCTTATGCCAGCCTATAGGATTCACAGATCATATCTAAGGAGTTTCACTTTAACCACTGTCTTGTCCTGTTTTTGTGGATAAGATTTAAAAGTGTAAAACTTTCCCCAATCTTACCTAACCCAAAATCTCTGTCTGTGATGTAATGATGAATTTCTGTGAATGCTGAAAATGAACATTTATTGCTTTGAAAGGGGAGATTTGAGACTGAAAAATGTGTGTCTGAAGTATAGTGTCTTTTGACAGCACATTACAGTTTATTTGATATTTTTAGAGCTAATATAATTTCTATATCTGCTGCTGCTTTTGTCTATTATTCCCTCCACCAAGAAGGTCACATGAGAGCCCATGTTTATCTGACTGTGAACAAAATAACTCAAAAGGTTATAAATGGATTTTAAGGAATTTTTCACAAAATGTTGATAATGAGTCAAGGAAAATGAGTAGACTTTGGTGATGTTACAGACTCCGGAGGGAATTTGACCCTTGATCTTCCAAGCCAAGAGGCTTTGATCAGAAATGGCTTTGACCATAAAGCAACCTACAATACTATGTTATTGACCTTGTAGCATCCATCATCCATCCATCCATTCATTTTCTGTACCTGCTTTATCCACACATGGGTTGCAGGGGTCTGCTGGAACCTATCCCAGTGGTCAAGGGGCAAGAGGCAGGTACAGCCTGGATGTCGTCAGCCTATCGCAGGGCTAACAGACAAAGACAGACAACCATTCAAACTCGCACTACTGCCTATATTATAATCTGGATTCAGGAATTTTTTTTAAGCATTGTTTATCATTGCTTGGCAGAGGTCTGCGCTCTCCAAGTGCTTTTCTAGCTCACTGTCATTCTGATGTCTCCTTAATCATTAGGCTTTTCTTTTTTTTCCCTCCCCTGTACACTCTTTCCACTCCCCTATAACCAGCACTGATTTGATTACTCTGCATGGCGAAAGTCTTTCTTTGTTATCAGCCTTCATAAATGTTTAAGGAGCATTAAAGAGACGCAAAGAGAGCAGACGGACAGAAGGGATATCTTAATGCTTAAATGACCATTACCCTTCTCCATTTACAGATTAAAAGCTTTACTTTGTTTCCTCCCAGGACTCAGCAGAACAGCAGAGGGCTCTGGCAAACTATGGTCTCCTGCTTGGAGACACAAGCAGGCAATCCAGATTCTCCTTGAGAATATGCCCGCCCCGTCGCAGCAAATGGCTTGATTTGCCGGTTACGGGTCACCCTCTCCCCCCGCTGCAGATCCTGCAGCCGCAGGCCCGTCCTCGGGTCCCAGAGATTCCTATTCGTGCGATCCCAAGCCATTTGACGGGGCCCTCGACAATTGCCGGGGCTTTCTCCTACAGTGCCTATTGGTGTTCTCCCAACATTCATTCTTGTTTGCCTCTGATGAAGCCAAAATCAATTACGTGATCGGACTGTTACGAGGGAGAGCTCTGCCCTGGGTGCAGGCTTCCAGCTCGGGCACACGCCTAAGTTCTCTCTCATTTGATGAGTTTGTCAAGCATTTTGAGTGGATATTTGATCGCCCAAACCACTCTGGCTACGCGTTGGACGTCTCTTCATGCTCCAGCAGGGCACCCGGTCGGTGGTGAAATACGCGATACAGTTCGAGACGCTGTCAGTAGAGTCTGGATGGAATGAGCTGTGCTTCAGAGTGCGTTCTGTCAGGGACTGCACGGCCATGTTTGCGACGCGCTCGTTGTCAGTGCACGGCCGAAGGACCCGAATGAGCTAATTCATCTCACCATAGAAATCCCCACAGTCCCACGTGCGCTGTCAAGCCTCCCCACTGTGCATTCAGTCGCCTTCTCTGTTCGCTGGACCGTGCCCCTCGACGAGGAGACCATGCAGCTGGGCCACACTTGGGTGACAGCCATCGAGAGACTTAAGCGTCTCACCTCGGGGGCCTGCCTGTACTGCGGCCAGTTTGGTCTTTACATTGCCATTTTCCCTTTGCGGCCAAAAGACTGAACTTGCGCATGCAGGAGTGCTGGCGAGCGCGATTTCATCCTGCTCCTTGTTCTCGCGGTTGATTCTCCCAGGTACCCTTCTGTGATATGCTTCCTCTGTCCTTGATGATCGATTCAGGTGCTGACGACTCCTTTATAGACGAGAATCTGGAGAGACAGGCAGGACTCCCACTAACCAAACTCTTTGAGCCTAAGGCTGTGCTCGACCTGGACAGTCGTAAGCTTGCAAGCATCTGCAAGCGGATTCAATTTTTCCTTATCCTGTCGTCTGGTGCACCCGCGATTCTTGGTTCCCCTTGGCTATCTCGTCATAATCCCCAGACAGACTGGTCAACCGGTTCACTGAATGGGTGGAGTGCCGGCTGTCATTCCCGCTACCTCCGGTCCGCTCTGCTACCTGCACCGCAGAGCTCTGACAGCAGTGGTCGACCTCTCCACTGTTTCCGAGGTCTAGCATGACATCAGCGGGGCCTTTTCCAAGCAGCGCGCCTGCTCTCTTTTCCCCCACACTGCCTATATGACTGCATCATCGCCCTGCTCCCCGGCGCCTCTCTGCCTTCCGGCCGGCTCAACTGAATCAACTATCGGGGTCTCAATGAAATCACCTCAAAGAATAAATACCCTCTGCCGCTCATAGACGCCGCATTCGCGCTTCTCCACTGGGCACACATCTTCACCAAGTTAGACCTGCGGATCGCCTACCACTCGTCGCATCAGTCAGGGCGACAAGTGGAAAACAGCATTCAACACCCCGCTAGGCCACTTTGAGTACCTGGTGATGCTTTTCGGTCTGACGAACGCACCTGCTGTTTTCCGGGCATTGGACAATGATGTGCTCTGGGACATGTTGAACAAGTTCCTCTTTGTCTACATTGATGACATTCTCATCTTTCCTGAGACGGAGGAGGAACACATACAGCGTGTCCGACGTCCTGAGATGCCTGTTATTTGTTAAGGCGGAGAAATTCATGTTTCATCAGTGTCCTTCTTGGGTTTTGTAGTGGGACAGGGTCAGCTTTCACCGGACCTGGCCAAGGTGCAAGCAGTGGCCTGGACCAAGGAAGCGGAGCTACGTTAAGGCTTAAGGTACTGTTCACCACAGCTCCTGTTCTTTCACACCCAGACCCTGCTTGCCAGTGGAAGTGGACGCATCCTACGTTGGCTTCGGGGCCGTGCTTTCACAGCGGAGCCTATCGGACCTGTCGGCTGTCCCCTGCTGAGAGGAACTATGACGTGGGTAATCGCAAGCTCCTGGCACTGGTCCTGACTCTCCAGGAGTAGCGACATTGGCTGGAGGGGTCCGCTCAGCCATTCATGGTCTGGACGGTCCACAAGAACCTGGTGTATCTGCGGAGCATGAAACGGCTGAACTCCCATCAGGTGCGCTGGGCGCTCTTTCTTGGCCGTTTCAACTTTGTCCTCACGTACAAGAATGTCAAGCCTGATGTGCTGTCACGCCAGTTTGCCACGGACAAGCCCGATCTGGAACCCGAGCCAATCCTCCCATCCTCCTGTGTCGTGGATGCGGTGACCTGACAGGTGGAGGAACAGGTGAATGAGGCGCTGCGTTCCCCGCCCGACCCCGGAGGTGTGTCACCAAACACTCTGTTCGTCAACGACAACGGTTCTGGTGGCCGTCCACGGTCCGCAACTCTAGGTCTTTCATCGCTGCCTGCCCTGTTTGCGCCTGCGAGAAGTCCTCTCATCAGCCCCCACTGGGGCTTCTCAACCTGTTACATATCCCACGGCGCCCCTGGTCCCACATTGCCGTGGATTTTGTGAGCGGTCTTCCACCTTCCGGCGGACACATGGTTATACTCACCATCGTTGATCGCTTTTCCAAAGCTGTACCCCTGCCCAAGCTCTCCTTCGGCAGCGGAGACTGGAGATCTGCTTGTTGGCCACGTTATTCATCTCCATGGCATTCCCAAAGACATCGTATCCAACCAAGGGCTGCAGTTCACCTCCCGAGTGTGGCGGTCCTTCTGCGCAACTCTTGGTGCATCGGTGAGCCTCTCCTCTGGCTATTACCCCCAGTCCAACAGCCAGATGGAGCAGACAAACGAGAGCCTGGAGAGTGCGCTCAGGTGCATGATGGCCCGCCACCTGGAGCTCCTGTCTGCCATGGGTTGAGTATGCATACAACTCCCTGGTGTCAGCTTCATCCGCTGTGTCTCCCTTCATGGCGTCGTTGGCATCTCCTTTGTTTGAGCACCCGGAGGAGGAGTTTGTGGTCCCATTTGTTCAGGCAAACCTTCGCCGTTGCAGGCGGGTGTGGAAGCAGGTGCGTACGGCTCTTCTTTCCAGGTCCAGAAGCAAGCGAACCGCCGCAGGGCTCCCGCACCAGCTTACCAGTGCAGGCAGAAGGTCTGGCGGTCCTCCAGGGATCTTCCACTCCTGACCAAATCCAGGAAGTTGGCTCTGTGGTTCGTGGGTCCTTTCGACCGGATGGTGAACACGGCAGCTGATCGCCTGAAGCTCCTAGCATCCCTGAGCCTCCACCCCACGTTTCACGTCTCGTGGGTCGAGTCAGAGAGTCCGAGCTGGCTCCAGTCGCCAACGATCTCCCTCTGGCTCGATTCAATGGAGAGCACCTGCCTACGCAGTCCAACGGATCTTGGACGTCTGCCGGTGGGGACGGTGTGGGCAGTACCTGGTTGACTGGGAGGGATATGGTCTGGAGGAGCGATCGGGGGTCCCCTGCCGACATATGCTCGACGAACTCCTCCGAGCGTTCTACCGCGACCACCCTGACAAGCCCAGTAGTAGCAGTAGTAGGCGCTTGTTGGGGTTGGGGGAACAACTCTCTAGGGCCTTGTGTGTTCAACACATTCTGTTTTTTCCTCTAGAGGGTGTAGGCGACCCAGGTTCCAGCCGGTGACACGCACCTGTTTCCCATTTCCATCAACGGGGGATTTAAACGTTGGATTGTTGTTGTTGTTATTTATATACAGTGACAATGGTATAATTTTAATACCATATATTCTATAAAACAAGGATATGCTGTATTCATCTATCAATTGTACTAAACAAAATTTCTAACAGCCAGACTGTAATAAGGTTGCTTGTTGCTTGAAACCTTAAACTACAACATCATTGAAAGTGGAGAATGAAGTGGGGGCTTGAGAGATAATCCCAGCTCTGCTGCCTGGGCTATGAGAAGTGAGAACACAACCTCACTACAGAAGAGGGGGTTCTGTATCACTCCTCACACTACCACTGTGTCACTATTGAACCATTCCATTGAATCAGCTGATAACTGTACACTATGACACTTAACCAGTGTCGCGTCAAGAAATCTGTTCATCATGGTTTCTTTTTTCCAATTATACAGACTAACTGTTAACGGATACCAGTGGTGGGCCGTCAGGGCCTGCAAGGCCTTCTCTGCTGGCCTAAACATACTCAGAAAATATTTTTTTTGTAAATATGTAAATAAAATTATTCTTCATAGTCAGTTCTGTTCATGTCATATTATATCCACTTTTGTGAAATCTTTATTGTGAAAGTGAGGTTATTGATTTTAAATGCTCCGGAAGTTAATGTTGCTCGACTAGCCTATATTAAGGTGATATAATGTGTAAGTATGATTCTGTATGGATTCTCAAGCCATGGTATCATATTGGTGGTATGAGGTGTATTAAGTATGACGTCACTGAAGGCCTAGGCGTGAAATGCACAGCCCGCCACTGACAGATACAGAGAGAGAGAGAGAGGAAGGAAGGGAGGGAGGGCGCAAGAGAACTGCAGAAAAGGTGTTAATGACATCAAAGAGTGACCTACAAATGAGGAGATGATATGGTACTCTTCTGTAGATATGATGGAGCTTGGCCTCAAAAGGACCTTGTTGGTATTGAGAAGCATTCTGAAATCTATTCTGGATTTTATGGGCAGCCAATGGAGAGAATCAGTAAAGGAGAAACATGAACACACTTGATAATTTCTGTCAGCACTCTAGCCACAGCATTTTGGATAATCTAATAAATAATTATTTGGACATCTTGATAACAGTTAATTGCAATTGTCCAAATGGTAATAAATGCATGCAAATACACGGACCTGATTTTTGGCAGTTAAGTCTTCGAAGTCAGAATGCTGTCAATATTAGCAATGTTACGCTAATAAAAAAGGGGCTCCTAATGACCTAAATATGTGATTTAAGTGACTCCTCGTTAATATTATGTAAAGATATGGAAAATAGAATTAGGGTAAAGTGTACAGGGAGATTAAAAAGAGGATGCATCAGCCAGTAGGTTCTGATTTTGCCAGTGGGAAGAAAATGAGTGTGATGATTTAATAGGCTTCAGAATGGACCACACAGGGAGATTATTGTGTATCTGCACATGTTCCTTAATGTGTTGCTATCTTTATGCACTTTAGGCTTTGAAGTTAATCACCCATCACATGCAAATAGATGCTCACTTGCTTTCTTTCTAAAAAAAAATGTAGACCAATATTTTGTTCCAGCTACAAGTCACATTATGAAAGTTTTGTTCTTTGGAAGCACCTGGGGCTCCTATTGAATCACTGATGCGCACTATACGAGCACAGGGTGTGGCAAGTCATTTGTGGTAATTTTTTTGGCCTGAGGTGCCCATCATAAGAGCAGAAGAGCTGCAAACAGCGTGAGATTAGAGTGACTACATTGCATGGATAACTAATTACAGTATATCATTGCCTTTCTTTTGCCAAAAAATGTTACACTTTTTATAAAACAGAACATCTACAGTTGCATAAATTATGAGAGCTACATAATAATGTATTGGTAAATGTGTTAAAACAAGCCTTTCTGTCCCTCAGAAGCCTATTTAACTATCACTCTTCTGCCATCATCTAATTAATGGCCCATTGACATCATTCCAGAATATCAGTCCATTATACTGGCTTCTACTTCTTCAAACATTTGATACAATGTAGTAGCATTTACATTAAGGCCATTGCTCTGTTTTGCTTCTTGCTCACAATGAAGAAGAAGGCGCCACAACTGATGTGTTTTTTTAAGATGTTTCAGCACAATTAAGACAGTTGCCTTTCTTTAGCTCACTCTATTTCAATATGAGAATTAGTGCTAATTTAGATTTTATGGAAACTTGTTTAAAATTGTTACTGGTTCTCACCATTCTTAGCTCATCACTGCTTGAACAAGTAAGCATCCACACATGCCAGTAATATAGGGATGAATGACAGAATGCACAGAGCAGGTAGGTCAGGAACAGGCAGTCAGAAATGAGAAATCAGACCAAGAATAAGAGCTGGAAAGTAAGGAATGAGACAAAAACAATCTTACAGAGAGTGGCCCTCATTTATGAACTGTACGTACGGCAGAAAACTGTGCTCAGGGATATTTTCACGCAAGGCTCGGCATTTATCAATCTGGACGTGAGCGTACGATCTGCTCAGATCTCAGGTCAGGTCTGACATCGTGTACGCAAGTCAGAGTCAGTGTGGATTTGTGGTACAGCACAGTAAAATCGTAAAAAATATGTAAAAATAATGATTAAACAAACCTCAAACTGGTCATTAAGTACAGGCAGCCATATAATCCGTTCAGATTAAAATGTAAACAAATAATAATAATAATAATAATAATAATAATAATATAATAAACTTTATTTGTTGAGCACTTTTCATACATGCTTACGCAGAAATTCTCATCCACACCTTTGTAAACAGTCACACACAGTCTAACGTGAGGCTGGGCACGGAGGATCGAGCTGAGGAGACACTATCACAGAGAGCTGTCTGTACCAGGATGCGCTCACAGGCCACAGCTACAGGACCTCGACCAGGGGGCCCACAGCAGGGAGGAGGGCAAAGAACCACTCAACCAGGCCGCAGGAGCACACGGGACAGAGCCACAGCAGCCACAGCTGATCACAACCCCGGGTGCAGAGAGCCCCTTCCAAAGAAATACAGGAAATAAAAACAATGAAATAGATAAACCGGAACAATAGAATAAACAAGAATAAAATAGAATACAATCAATAAATACTAAGTAAACGCTAACTGAAAAAGATGGGTTTTGAGCCTGCTTCTAAAAACACAAACGTTCTCTCCAGCCCTGAGGTTCTCCGGCAGGGCATTCCACAGTCGAAGGCCATCGCGTTGGAACCCTGCCTCACTATCTGTGCCGGTCTTGGCTTTTGGGATGATGAGGAGGTCCATACCGGAGGACCTCAGGGTCCGCGAGGGTTCATATGATAAAAGTGGCCTGAGAGATAAGAAGGTCCCAGACCACAAAGACTTTTAAAAACCAATAAAAGAACTTTAAAATTGATCCTGAAACATACAGGGAGCCAATGCAGCGATTTTAGAACCGGTGTAATGTGGTCCCGCCCTCTGGTCCTCGTTAGCACACGAGTGGCTGAGTTCTGGAGGAGCTGTAGAGCAGAAATACTCTTTTTAGGGAGACCAGAAAGCAGGGCATTACAATAGTCAATATGACTAGTGATAAAAGCATGCATTATGCTTGACTTGAGAGAGAATGGGGCGGACTCTGGCGCCAAGAGGGAGCATATACAGGTTAAAGAGTACAGGGCCTAAAACTGAGCCCTGGGGCACACCACATGACATTTCGTGGACCTTGGAGGAACAAGTATCCATACTTACCATAAATGTTCTTTCTGTGAGATAGGAAGTGAACCAGTTGCGGACAGCACCAGAGAGGCCCACCAGGTGTTTGAGTCTCTTTAAAAGAATGGCATGGTCTACTGTATCGAAGGCAGAGCTAAGATCCAGTAAAACCAGCACAGACAGCTTCTGTGTGTCCAAATTACATCTGAGATCATTTAAAACCTTCACTAGGGCCGTCTCGGTGCTGTGGTTCACCCTAAATCCAGACTGAAATATCTCAAGGATATTGTGATTATGTAAAAATTCACTAAGTTGTTTGAAAACATATTTTTCTAAAAGTTTGCTTAAAAATGGTAAGTTGGATACTGGTCTGTAGTTGTTAAGACCATTACAATCCAAATTGCTCTTCTTCAGAAGGGGCCTCACCACCGCCATTTTAAAGGCGGCAGGGAAAACACCCATCTTACGAGAGCAATTCATCATGTTTAAAATCTCCTCCTTAAAAAGTCCATAAAATTATTTTAAAAAAGAAGTTGGAATTGGATCTAAAAGACAGTTGGTGGATTTCTCTGAGGAGTAAACTTTATCTAAAGCGTCAGCATTAACAGCATTAACCAGGACAAAACTGCCCAGTGATTCCTCAGGTAAAATCAAACAATCATCAGTGCTTGTATTCTGAGCGGATAAGATATTGCGTCTGATAGTGTTGTTCTTTCCTCTGAAGTGGTCTGCAAACTGTTCACAAAGAGTCTGAAGGGGTCCTTTGGGGGCTGTTAAAATCAGGGTTAAATAAATGGTCAATATATGGTCACTATCTATCACTATATCATTGAATAAAATTAATACATCTTTTTTTTAAATAAATATATCTGTTTTTATGCATTTTGCATTTACCTGATAAAATATAACCAATTCATGTTTGGTTTGTTTTTCGGCGTAATTATTTCTGTTTTTCTGACTTAATTTCTTTTATCTTGTCCTTTTTGTCGAAGTAAATGTTTTCTGTTTTTTCCTGTCAATTGACAGAATATCTAATAACTGTAATCCTTTGGCGCAGCAGCGCAGCTTCAACAGTGCGCGCACACGCGTGACTGTGTCAGGGCAGCAACACGTCCACTCGTCCATGGTGGTGCTGCTCCCGCCGCTGTCACTGTTCTCCAGACAGCGTTTTTCTGGGCTCTTTTAACACCAACTTTCACGCTTCCCAAAGCGCATCCTTGTTTAACTTCCACCTCAGACTCGAGGGGAACAACTTCCAGCTCCAAAAAGTTTCGAGTGTTTCTCAGTTTTCTCCTCTCAACATTTGACTTCAGTGGGCAACACCGCTGAACCATGAATATTTAAGGGCGGAACATGCTAATGAAGATCGGTTTCAGCCGCCGCATTTATCAAGACCCACTGTGTCATAAATCACACGTGTCTCTTATCGTACCACGATTTCTGCACGCAGATCTGCACATGTTCCTATGCAAGACTAATAAATGAGGGCCAGTGTGTGTGTAAATCTGAGGTTTAAATACCGGGAAAAACAGGTGAGTGAAATTGGGCTGATGGCTGGGGAGAGAGTGACAGATGTAATGGATTGTCTTGATTGCAGTGGAGCAAACTGTGACACTTGGACTCGTTCTTGTCACAGCGTGACTGTCATAAATTTCATGGTGTGTATGATGGAGGGAAGACAAAAGTAAACAGGTCCAACTTCTTTTCTTTTACTACATCAAACATAATATTCTTTTGGAGGTTTCATTTTTGAGGTTGCTCAGTCATCCCACCTGGAAAGAACCTATATGAACATGCACCAATCTATATGGACATATATGAAATTGGACCCCTACATATATGCCTCACAACATGCAGTATATAGCATATATGTATATACTGTATATGTATAGCATATATGTCCCTATATGTATAGCATATATGCCCCTATATGTATACCATATACAGTATATGACCCTGACTATGGCATATATGCTGCACATATGTGGCATATATGGCATATATGTTCATATAGGTTCTTTTCCATATGGGATATTCAAAAGTATTAAATATTGTGATATAATATATGCCTGCTCAATGACCTCTTTCAGGCCATAATTGATGTAAGTCTCAATGTTTTGTGTTGGTTGTAAAAGAAGAGTTTGTCAAACACAGAGTGGGAAACTTTGGGTATCGAAAAGAAGGAAAAAGTGTATGTCAACACTGCTGTTAGCAATAATCAGATGAGGGGAGGGCCTTACTGACACCTAGCATGCAAAAATCAATGTGATCTAAAAAACAGAATCAGTTATCACAGCCTGTTCAAGCAAGCATATAAGCAATGTCAGACAATTTAACAATACCTACCTCATACTTTCCAAACATTCAAAAAAATTGATTTTATTTAACCAAAACCAGCATGTTACTAACAATCAGCTATTAATGTAGCATTATCAATCTAAAACTGTCAAAGAAAAATTAGCTGTCAGAAAAATCAAATCACCAAGGCAAAAACTGATACTGATCCATTACAAGGATCAACATTTAACTTTAATAAATCATCAAAATTACTTGACCAATATGGACACCTTAAGATGCAGGTCGATGATCGACTTTGTGGTCGTGCAATCGGATTTGTGGCCGCGTGTCCTGGACACCCGGGTGAAGAGATGGGCGGAGCTGTCAACCGATCACCACCTTGTGATGAGTTGGTTCCAATGGTGGGGGATGATGCCGGTCAGACCCGGAAGACCCAACATATTGTGAGGGTCTGCTGGGATTGCCAGGCAGAGTCTCCTGTCAGAAGGCGGCAATACCCGAACCCGCTGGTGTCCACCAGCGGTGAGGGATGTTGTCAAGCTGAAGAGGGTGTCGAATCAGGCCTTTTTGGCCTGTGGGACTCCTGAGGCAGCAGACGGGTACCGGCAGGCCAAGTGGAATGCAGCTATGGCGGTCACCGGAGTTTGATGAGGCCGTGGAGAACGACTTCCGGATGGCTTCAAAAAGGTTCTGGACCACCATCCGGTGGGAAGCAGTGCACTGTCAACACTGTGTATGGTGGGGATGGTGTGCTGCTGACCTTGACGTTGTGGATCGGTGTAAGGAATACTTTGAAGACCTCCCACCAACGTGCCTTGCAGTGAGGAAGCAGGACCTGGGGACTCGGGACGGGCTCTCGTATCTCCGGGGCTGAAGTTGTCGAGGTGGTCGAAAAACTCTTTGGTGGCAGGGCCCCGGGGGTGGATGAGATCCACCCGGAGTTCCTTAAGGCTCTGGATGTTGTAGGACTGTTGTGGTTCACACGACTCTGCAACATCGCGTGGACATTGGGGGAAGTGCCGGTCCGGTTTGGTGACCTCAGGATCAGGTCTCTGCTTTTTGCAGATGATGTGGTCCTGTTGGCCTCATTAGTCCGTGACCTCCAACTCTTGCTGCATGGGTTCGCAGCCGAGTGTGAAGTGGCCGGGATGAGAACCTCCACCACCAGCACCTCCAAATCTGAGGCCATGGTTCCCAGCCAGAAATAGGTGGAGTGCCTTCTCCAGGTCGGGGGGAGATCCTGCCCCAAGTTCAAGTACCTCGGGGTCTTGTTCACGAGTGAGGGAAAAATGGAGCGAGAGGTCAACAGGCGGATCGGTGCAGCATCTGCAGTAATGCGGACTCTGCACTGATCCGTTGTGGTAAAGAGACAGCTGAGCCGAAAGGCGAAGTTCTTGATTTACCGGTCGATCTTCGTTCCTACTCTCACCCATGGTCATGAGCTTTGGACCGAAAGGAAAAGATCGTGGGTACAAGTGGCCGAAATGAGTTTCCTCAGTAGGGTGGCTGGGCTCTCCCTTAGGGATAGGGTGAGAAGCTCTGTCATCCGGGAGGAGCTTGGAGTAGAGTTGATGCTCCTCCGCGTTGAGAAGAGGCAGATGAAGTGGCTTGGGCAGCTAATTAGGATGCCTCCCAGACGCCTCCCTGGTGAGGTGTTCAGGCAATGTCCCTCCGGTAGGAGGCCCCCGGGAAGACCCAGGACACACTGAAGGGACTGTGTCTCTTGGCTGGCCTAGGAAAGCCTCAGGATCCCCCTGGAAGAACTGGATGAAGTAGCTGGGGAGAGGGAAGTCTGGGCTTCCCTGCTTAGGCTGCTGACCCAACCCCGGATAAGCGGTAGAGGATGGATGGATGGATGGATGGATGGATGGATGGATAGAAAAGGAAAGCCAGATCCATCCATTTCTGCTGAGGGATGAAAGAGCTGAGGAGCTTTCGAGTGACAGCTCAATCTAAGCACCTGTCTTTTCTTTTGCGAGGCATTTTTTCATGGAGCCACACTGCAGCAGCTTGCTCACACAAGAAAGCACATTTCCAGGTCTGTGACTGTGTGTGATTGTGTATGTGCATGCAGGCATGAACGTCATCGCCTCAGTCTCCATGGCAATGATGTCCCAGTCAGCCAAACACCTGCTAGGATAAGAGAAGATAGGAGGCAGGGGGTCAGTTGCTTAAGCAAAAATGGGAAAAACATCAGGTATTGGTGCAATAAAAAAGAATCAGACTTACGAAGAACACTCAGCTCAATTTGCCTTTTTCAATCACCTTGGCCCTCATTTATGAACCGTACGTACAGCAGAAAACTGTGCGCAAGGCCATTTTCATGCAAGACTCAGCATTATCAATCTGGACATGAGCGTACGATCCGCTCAAATCTCATGTCAGGTCTGACATTGTGTACACAAGTTAGAGTCAGTGTGGATTCGTGGTGCAGCACAGCAAAATCTTGTAAAAATAATGGTTAAACAAACAAACAAACCTCAAACTGGCCATTAAGCACAGGCAGCCACATATTCCATACAGATTAAAACATAAATGAATATCATTCAATAAAATAAATATCTGTTTTTTACGGAAGCGTTTTGCATTCACCTGATATATTTTCCTGAGAAATTCATGTTTGGTTTGTTTCTCGGTGTAATTAGTTCTGTTTTTCTGACTTAATTTCTTTTTTTGTGTTTGTTTTTTTAAGCAATCTTGTCCTTTTTGTTGAAGTAAACGTTTTCAGCAGCTCTGACACATGGCGGCGCTTCTCCCACTGCTGTCATTGTTCTCCAGGCAGTGTTTTTCTGAGCTTCTTTAATACCAGTTTTCCTGCTTCCAAACAGCGTGTCCTTGTTTAACCTCCACCTTAGACTCGAATGGGGAACAATGTACAGCTCGAAAAAGTTTTGTTTCTTTCTCAGGTTTCTCCTCTCAACATTAGATTTCAGTGGACGAAGCCTCTGAAACTTGAATATTTAAGGGCGGAACATGTTAATGACGATCGGTTTCAGCCGCTGCATTTATCAAGACCCGCATCGCACACTGGGATTGGCCATATATGGAATTTTTCATGAATCATACGTGCGTATTTTCGTACCATGACCCCTGCATGCAGATCTGCATATGTTTCTATGCAAGATTGATAAATGAGGGCCCTAGGGTGCAGCTTCCAAAGTGAGATCATGGCGACAAATGTTGACATTGACAAGATGGCTTTTGTGAGCTGGAAAAGTGTCTTTTTCCAAAGATAAATACACATTTTTACATTAGAAACTACACATAAATTGTGGCTCTTAACCTATTTAAGAGTCCATGAGGGCTCCAAGATGACCTGTTCATTCACCAGTGGTTACACTATCCTAATTTTTCTAGTTTCTAGTTAGTTTTCTAGTTTTCTAGTTTCTTTTAGTTTCTACAAGTCCAAGTATACACAATTGAGTCAATTACTTTTAAGGTGGTCTGAAAGGCTTTAGAATACTGTGCATTTTTGCAAAGCAATGTAAAAAGGTATTAATAAAAGTAACTCCTGCCTGAGTAGAATTTAAAAAGATGGAGATGGATACATCTTTCATCATTCTTTCATCATTGTATACATTCTAAGTTAGATATTTTTTTTTGTCTTCCTCTATTGATATTTACAAATGAAAAAATGATAGCATGTGTTTCAATGCTGATACATCATGGCCTACAGAGGGTCAAATGGCTTCAGACAAAAAATAGAAGCAAATACATTGTTTCCATCTCCAGCTGTCATCCATCTTGGCTGTCCTCATTTCTTATTGTCCTTTTTTTAACCTTTATTTTGAGCTCCTTAATTCCTATTTTTCCTTTTTTTTTTTTTTTTTTTACATATTCTGTCTCACCATTTATGCCATATCTGTTTTTCTTGACAAAGCTCTCTGTGTAGTGGAATAGATTTCCCTTCCTGCTCTGACTTTATCCTCACTGTGTATATGAAGCATCATAAAGCAGAGCAACAAAAGCAATGAGAGGAAGGAAAGAGACAGCATCTGCATGTCAGGCCAATGATGGATTAGAATACTAAAATGCTCGAGAGACACACTACACTTCTCAGTCTGACACAGGGTGTATGAGTGTGCATTTTTGTGCAACGTTACTGCACAAAGATGGAACAACAAACACAGTTGACATGTTTTTTTTCTCATCCAAAGAATTTCTTCATCCCTTTTTTCTGCAACACATGGCTTTTATTCTGGTTTATTTCAGTACATGTTGATGTAAATCACTAAAGCTCCCTTCCTCTCTCATTGCCCATCCCCAAAGCCCTGCCAAAGAGTGTCAGCCCTGATGACAAACAGCTCAGACAACAATTAAAAGGAACAACAAGGCCTGGTAGAGCGCTGTCACCCGCTAGCCATGTCTTTTAGAAAAAGGCCCTCCGCTGTTGACATCAATTAACCTCCTCTATTGTGTTGTATGTAAGGGTGTTGATGGGGGAGGTCTGTCCAATCTAATTCTGTGTGATTTAGGGGATGTGCAAAGAGAGCAATAGATTTCTGGATCACGATAAGGTTTTTTTTAAGGGTTATTTACTGTTAACGATTTTGTTTAAGATCAACAAAAAAGTGGCTCAACCAAGCCATGTTTAATGGAGAATATTTTATTAGCAGTTCATCATAGTCTGGGTTCAAGCTTCATCGACCACCAAAAAGGACACAGGTGCCTCTTTAGTGCAAATATGACCAACTTTTATCTCTCGTGAATGTAGGTGTGAAAAGGTCTGTCATACTGCAGTCTCAGACATTGTCATATTATATTGTCAGCTTATATTTATACATTTATGGTGAAGTTAAAACATTGCGTATATCAATAAAGCTTTGTAATCTATAAATACCAAACTAAAAAGGTTTTTAAACTGGTGTGAGGATCTCAGTGCTGGGAAACATGATTTTGTATGTAAGTCAATTTGCCATTTACCTAATCTTTCTTTCTAATTACACACACACACACACATATAAATATATATAAAAATAAATAAATAATAATAAAAAATTCCCTTCTCAAACCCGCGGGTGGTTCCTCCTCCATTCTAAGCTCGGGTCCTCTACCAGAGACCTGGGAGCTTGAGGGTCCTTCTGGACTGAGATGTCTGACGTTATTCCAGGGATCTGCTGTAGCCATTCCTCCAGTTTGGGGGTCACTGCCCCGAGTGCTCCGATCACCACGGGCACTACTGTCACCTTCACCTTCCAAGCCTTCTCCAGCTCCTCTCTGAGCGCTTGGTATTTCTCAAGTTTCTCATGTTCCTTCCGCCTGATGTTGCTGTCACTTGGTATTGCCACATCCACCACAACGGCTCTCCTCTGCCCTTTATCCACCACCACGATATCTGGTTGGTTCGCCATCACCATCCTGTCTGTCTGTATCTGGAAGTCCCACATGATCTTCACTCGGTCATTCTCCACCACCTTTGGAGGTGTTTCCTATTTTGACTTTGGGGTTTCCAGCCCATACTCCGCACAGATGTTTCTGTAAACTATGCCAGCCACTTGGTTATGGCGTTCTATGTATGCTTTTCCTGCCAGCATCTTACACCCTACAGTTATGTGTTGGATTGTCTCAGGTGCCTCTTTGCACAGCCTACACCTTGGGTCTTGTCTGGTGTTGTATATCTGGGCCTCTATTGCTCTGGTGCTCAGGGCTTGCTCCTGTGCAGCCAGGATGAGTGCCTCTGTGCTGTCCTGTAGGCCAGCCCTCTCTAGCCATTGGTAGGACTTCTTGAGATCAGCCACTTCAGCTATGTTTCGGTGGTTCATCCCATGTAGGGGCTTGTCCTCCCATGATGGTCCCTCCTCCAGCACCTCCTGATCTTGCTATATATATACAATATATATATATATATATATATATATATATATATATATATATATATATATATATATATATATTTCCCTGGGTGAGTGCAGACAACACATCTTAAATAATGTTTATACCAAGTATGCCTTTTTCTGAGCCCAAGCAGTCATCATCAACAGTTATCAGAAATGTGGGTTTTCCCTACCACACAATCGACTAGGAGCATAGCCCACATAGGGGATCTCCAAACTGTTGGTGGCATGGAGTTTCAGCCAGGGGGTCCTGTCTGCACTGGTCACGTCAGTTCCCTCCAGGTACTTGCAAGCTTGCAACAAGCTTTGGCTTAACAACGTGACTTGGGAGCCTGTGTCAAGCACAAATGCTGCGGGAGAACTGCATCCTTACCTCTTCAAGTAGATTAGCTGAAAGGGATTTAATTTCCCTCATCAGCTCGGTTTGCAACTCCATCTGCACCTGTCCTTTCAGTTTCTCCAGGTCCGCAGCAGTTATGTTCCTGGGAGTGGGGACCGTGACCCTCTACGCGGAGACAGGGTCTTCAACATCCTCTAGTTCCTGCTCCAAGGCCCGCGCTTCCTTGTAGGTGTCTGTGAAGGTCATGTGTTCGTTATGTCGCATCATGAGTTGGTCCAGCAGGAGGTCCTCTCCTTCTTCAGTGCCACCTCCATCCCGCTTCTGCCACCTGGAAAATACTTCTTGTAATCTTAGTATAAGATTATAAAAGCACCTACTCTTTCTTCAGGCCTCTGTCTGCAATTAAAAAAACTAGCTCGCAGCTGGGATTTTGTGGCTGGTTTTGCATACAGTCTGTAAAATGTCCAGTATGGCAATTAACTGTAACCCAGGGGTTAAGGGCCTTGCTCAAGGGCCCAAAGTTGTGGCCAAATGATGCAGATCTTGGTCACAGTCGCAGTCGCCGGTTTCTTCCTCTCATGTCTCCCGTGCCGACCTCTCATCTGGTCTGGACTGGATTTGAACCAGCGTCTCGGTTGCCTCCAGGTTGTGGGGTTTAGATGCATGTTTAGATGCCTTATGTATATGAGGGGTTCCAATAAAACCACAGATTATTTAAGGTGGAATCCTCAAAAAAAATGTAACACATCTCTATGAGGATATGTCATTTCCCCATATAAGTTTCCATTTTGACGAAAGACTTCCAAAACCTCAGAGCAGACTGAAGCTGTGCATGAATGACCCTCTACCTTGACAAGCCAAAGACAGTCGCCCTTATTTATGAACTGTACATACGGCAGAAAACTGTGCGCACAGCCAGGTTTGGCATTTTTCAATCTGGACATGAGTGTACGAGCCGCTCAAATCTCACATTAGGTCTGACATTGTGTATGCAAGTTAGAGTCAGTGTGGATTGGTGGTGCAGCATTTAAAAACATGTAAAAATAATGATTAAACAAATCTTAAACTGGTCATTAAGCACATGCAGCCACATATTCCGTAGAGATTAAAACATAAACGAATATCATGGAATAACATAAATATCTGTTTTTTACAGAGTTAAGAGTTTAAGAGTTTTGCATTCACCTGATAAAATATAACCTGTTTATTCCTGAAAAATTTATGTTTTGTTTGTTTTCGGTGTAATTATTTCGGTGTAATTAGTTTATTTTTTAAGCAATCTTAATTTTAAGCAGTCCTTTTGTCGAAGTAAATGTTTTCTGTTTTTTTGTGAATATCTAATATCAGAATATCTAATAACTGGTGAACCTGCCACAGAGCAACAGCGTTGTTTCAACAGTGAGCGCACACGTGTTACTATGTCAGGGCAGCAATATGTTTGCTCGTCCACGGCGGTGCTGCTCCCGCCGGTCATTGTTCTCCAGACAGCTTTTTCTGGGCTCCGTTAACACCAGTTTTCATGGTTCCAAACAGTGCGTCCTTGTTTAACCTCCACCTCAGACTCGAGTGTAACAACTTCCAGCTCAAAAAAGTTTTGTTTCTTTCTCAGGATTCTCCTCTCAATGTTTGATTTCAGTGGGCGAAGGCTCTGAAACATGAATATTTAAGGGTGGAACATGTTATTTACGATCGGTTTCAGCTGCCACATTTATTAAGACCCCCTGAGTTGTAATTGGCCATCTACAAAATTTTCATGAATCACACATTCGTCTTTTTGTACCACGACCCCTGCACAGAGATCTGCACGTTTCTATGCAAGACTGACAAATGAGGGCCATTGAGTGTTTTTCTTTTTCTGTTGCTATTCTGTCATCCTTTCAACGGCATTCAACAATGCATTCTTTAACGTTTACTTATTCTGCTTATCCTCTTCTGTCTCCACTCTTGTCCTATTTCAAATTCCCAGCTCTCTTTTCCATCTTTCAATTGTCATTTTTAAATCAATAGGAGAATAAAAAAATAGTGTCAATGTCATTTATAAGACACAGACTATCAAGCGTGATTTTCTTATGTTTGTGCTCCAGGGTCCTTTCTGTTGCTACGGCACTCTATTTCCAACACTATTACAAACCGCCCCCCCCCAATAGACACACTCATCCACACTTCTCTGCCCAGCAGCCTGTCATATGATAGAGAGATGTTGTCAGGCACTGATTTTCAGCCTCCCAATTGAAAACAAGTAAAACATCAAACATGCAAAAAGCACAGAAGGACTTGGCCTTATCCCCCCAGCCCCCCAAGTTTCTCTTCTAGTCTGTTTTCCTTTTCATCTGTATGTTATTGTCAGAGGCAGAGTGTGTGTGCCTCCTGGGGAGCTATTTGATTTGTTCTGCCGTTTAGAGCTCATATTGTTTTTGCCATGTTGCTTTTATTATGATGGCGCCTGTGGCAGCTCAGAGTTTTGAGGATAATGATGAGGGTGGAGTGGCCAAATCCTAGAAGGCGGTATGTGTCTGTACAAATGTATGTGTGGAGCTACATGTGAGTCTGAGCAATGTGTGTGACTGTGGTTTGCTTTATAATGTTTGCTTTGCAGTCTCTGCACAAATGCATGCATCACAATGGTAACGTTCACTAAACAATGAGAGACAACTGTGTCGTTTTGTTATTTACTGGAGCTGTGTAAGAGGGACTGATCTGAAATGTTTTGCATTTACCAGTGTGGTAAATTTCTTCTAATAGATCTTATATCAACATCCCTTTTCCATTACAGTCACTATTACAATGAGCCATAAGACAAGACCAACAGAACTCGGAAAACAAATTAACATTCACCAAGAAATAATAATAATAATAATATAATATTAATTACTGTATTCTATTTAAATGAAATATGACAATAAAATGACTTTTGGCTAATGGTTTAATTTGGTTCAGTGGCTGGCTGTCTGTATAATTAAATCAATGCACTAACTCTTTAAATTTTATATGCATTAACGTTAAGACAAATGAAGGGATAAAACAACATTTTTTTGTGGAATACAAACATAGTATTTAAAGGAGGACAAACACTGACAATGTGAAACATCTCATTTATCCAAAAATGGTCCTCTTCCATTCCGGATTTAGGCCAAACTAAACATTCAACTCTTCGTGTAAATTCACAGATGGTTCTGTGGTTTCAGCACTTTTCATACTCTTGTACATTCAAGTTTAAATTGATCAGATGTATTTTCATTTTTGGTAACACTTTATATTATGGTACACCTATTAATCATGACCTACTTGCTTATTAACATGCAAATTAATGGCAAACTGACTATTTATGAATTACTGATTATTAATTGTAAGTTCATAAGTTGGTGTGTAAGAATTATGATCTTAATATGCTTTGCTCAGTATGGACTTAATAAGGTGGTAGTACCACATAAATAATTATTCTACCTTAAACACACATGAACGATATGGTCAACTCCAAGGAAACAGGACACAGAAGTACAAGCATTAACTGTGTACAAGTACCTGTAAATAAAGTGTCTATTGCTCAAAATATGTTTCCATATCATAACTAATTTACTGGTAGTTGGACACTTATGAACCCAAACACAGTCTAAAGTCTTAATCTTAAATTGCCTCCCTTTCACAGTAACTAAGATAATATAGCATACATGTAGAAACGTAGAAACAAAGGCAAACACAAGTGGAAATAAAATTTACGATGACATTATATGTTTATTAAAACAAATTTTTCTGGACAAACACTGAAATTTCAGAGCCAAGACTTGCTGAGGTAATTTTTTTTTTCTTCAATGGGAAAAAAAAATGATTACACAAACAAAAAACTGTTTAATATTTAATGTTACTAACATAAAATAATGAACATAATTTCAACAGAGCCAAAAACTTGTTTAATAATTCATTAACAAGGGAAGGAGTTGGCCTTTGCCCTTCATGTCTTCTATGATGCTCTTTTTCTCAGGAGTAAGGTGGCTTGCACACTTTTTAGTTACATTTTCATTACACAGGTTTTCACACAGGATATTTTTTCCTAATGTCATGCAAAAGCCTCCCAAGTGCTTTCTGTTTCTGTGATGTTTCCACGGCAGTATGTCCACTCTATTACATTCAAGTGTGATCTTTCAACAGTTGTTGAGGGTGGTTCCCTCTTTGTCTCCAAATAACTAAATTGCTAATAATAATAAAAAAATGTCTTAATGGTTGTAGAATAAGGCTGTGCAGAATAAGGTATTAATAAGTAGCATAATATGACATAAATAGTCAGTTTGCCATTAACTTGCATGCTAATGACTCTGCAGTGGTTAGGTGTATAAGTGGTGGACGGGAGGAGGAGTACAGAGCAATAGTGAGTGACTTTGTGGAGTGGTCTGGGAGGAACCATCTGCTTCTGAACATGGCCAAGACCAGGGAGATGGTGACTGACTTCAGGAAGAAGTGGATGGCCACACAGCCCCTGAACATCCTGGGAGAGGACTAGCAGTACCTGGGCGTGCACATTGACAGAAAATTGAACTGGAAGACCAACACCAAGGCTGTATACAAAAAGGGGATGAGCAGACTACTTCCTGAGGAAGCTGAGATCCTTCGGTGTGTACAGCAGGATGTTGGATATCAGTCTGTTGTTGCTAGTGCAATGTTCTATGCTGTAGTCTGCTGGGGAGGCAGCATTGGAGCCGGCAACACCAGCAGACTGAACAAACTGATCAGAAAGGCTGGCTCTGTGATTGGCTGTAAACTGGACACCATGGAAGCTGTGTTGGATAGAAGGGTGCTGAACAAACTGCTATCCATTCTGGATAACCCGGACCACCCTCTCAACCCACTACTGGACAGGCAGTGGAGTTCCTTCTCAAACAGACTGATTCAGCTCCGCTGCCACAAGGACTGATAGAGGAAATCTTTCCTGCCCAGTGCAATAACACTATTTAACACCTCCGTCTGACTGAGACTCACAGTCTGAGCTGTGACGAGCTCTGTCTGTCTGTTTTGTACTTCCAGTTGCACATTTTTCATTTTGCACATGTTTTTGGTACTTCTATTAGCACATTTTCGCTTCTAGTTGCACATTTCTCATGTTGCACATTTTGCACACTTAGTCTTTGTACATTTAGTTTGCTGGTATTTGCTGTAATTTGCCGCACCGGTTTTACCCTAGCCCTCTTGCTGTAAATATTATTGTAGTTATTGTAGATATTGTTGACAGTTGCTGCTGTAACAAGTGAATTTCCCATGGTTGGGATAAATAAAAGTATTTCTATTCTATTCTATTCTATTCTATTCTATTCTATTCTATTCTATTCTAGTCATAAGGAAGTAGTTCATGATTAATAGGTGTACCATAATATAAAGTGTTACCTAATTTTCTATTTGACAACATAAAGCAAGTTGAGGCAGATCAGCAGATTCATTCATTAGCAACAAAAATCAAATTTCTGGTTACTGCAGCTCACCTCAGGAATTCCGGATGCATCAAATATATCCCAGAATTTAAATGTTTCATCACTGTACATTGGCAAAAAGTCTCACTTTAATCTATACTACAATTATTTTTTCTTCCATGGCATACTGAATCAGTGTCGTTGCTGTGTTTGCCTACAGCAATTCTACATTTATGCTATAATAACTTGGTTGGATAGATTGGGCAATTGTGTGGATAAGAATAGGAAGGTATTTACAAATAAAATTGTCACTTCTGTCATTGTTACGGGAACACCAACATTTGATGATATTTACCGTATCAGCTTTCAAATGAAAATGAATGAGATAATCAAGAATGGCAGTTTTATTTGAGGGTTTTTTTTTTCCCAAATTCTCATTAAGGATTTATTTGGTTGAAATGTACACAATAGCATGTTGAAAATTATAGCTCCACAGATAATTATAAATAATAGAGAAATTTGCTCTTTTCTGCAGACAAAACAGACATTTGATGACTTTACTTAGCTATCATATTCTAATGAAGCTAGCATCACGTGGCTACATTATCCTTCACGGTAGATGGGAGAACATAAACATTCTGCTTTGACTGAGTCTCTTGTGCTTGCAGGACTTTAAAGAGTTACAGCTTCAGCCACACCATGTTAAATAATGTGGAAGAAGAAATCAGGGACGGTCAGGAACGATAGGGTTGCTATTGATGAAATGTGAAGTCCATTTCTTCACTTTGCTTTCTTTACAGCCATTAGTCCAGGATTGTAGGTCCATTATATGGTGTGTCTGTGTGTGTGTGTGTGTGTGTGTGTGTGTGTGTGTGTGTGTGTGTCAGTGTGTACATTTGTGTGTTGTGTCTATCCTTTGTGTTTTAACCATAACTGAGAGAGGCTGACAGGAGAAGCAGGATGACAGGGACATGAGTGCCGGTGATGGGAGGTGCAGCACTTCCTGTTCCAGAGGACTCAAGACTGGAGATGGTGGCCCTCTCTGAATATAGCGGAATGACACCAAAATGGCCACCTTCTTCACTCTCCTCCACTGTCTGCATAACTCCGTCCTCTTCCTCACTTCCATCCTCCGCCTGACAGAAAGGACAAAGTATAAGTAAAAATGCGGTCATAATTAGATAAAAAAATATAGCTGCAGTGAATGACCTTTCAATATTTTATGTGAGTTTATTCATGAATGCTTTGATCTTAATAAGTATTTAAAAGCTTAAAGCAAATATAAGTTAATGGTGTATTGACTGTTATGAAGACTCATCTGTTCAGTCTTGGTGAGACGCACCAAC
This sequence comes from Pao palembangensis, assembly GCA_015343265.1. Taxonomy (NCBI): domain Eukaryota; kingdom Metazoa; phylum Chordata; class Actinopteri; order Tetraodontiformes; family Tetraodontidae; genus Pao; species Pao palembangensis. The sequence goes on along the minus strand of CM027082.1, from coordinate 24,699,346 downwards.
TACAACCATTTGGCCCCAGGTACTTAGGGTCCTCCAGATTAGTGATGTGAATCACATAAAGAATTTAATGATGTGAATCACATAAAAATGTGATTTTTCTTTCTGGAAAATAAGTCATCATTGATTTAATGCCCCTTTTAAAGTTATAAGTATTTCTTTAAAATCGTGCTAAACTGTTTATCTTAAGGGACTGCACCACCGTGCAGCGGTTAGCACTGTCGCCTCACAGCAAGAAGGTTCGGGGCTCAAATCTTGACTCTGGCTTTTCTGTGCAAAGTTCACATGTTCTCCCTGTGCATGCATAGGTTTTCTCTGGGCACTCTGGTTTCCTCCCACAGTTCAAAAACATGCTTGTTAGGTGAACTGAGGTAAACTGACCGTGAGTGTGAGTGCTTGTCTGTCTTTGTGTTAGCCCTGCGATAGGCTGGCGACCTATCCAGGGTGTACCCCGCCTCTCACCCCTTGACAGCTGGGATAGGCTCCAGCAGACCCCTGCGACCCAAAGTGTGGATAAAGCAGGCACAGAAAATGGATGGATGGATGGATGGATGTTTATCTTAAGTGTGACATACAGTGGCAGGGTGAGGATCTGTCTGCCATCTGATTCGTCAGCGTGGATCCTTCCCTATGTAGTTATACCAGCCTCTCCTTCCCTTCTATGCAAAAGTGTCTTATTTAAGCGTATAGTAGTAGCGTATAGTATTTAAGCGTCCAACGTTCTCCTCGTGTTCGAGCAATGTGTTTTGGATTATTGTGTTTGATTCATTAAACTGTTTAAAGAATGATTGTACTGGTTTTGTCCTCATTCCGCATCAGAGTCCTCATTAACCCAATCCTTAATGGGCAGAAATCCAACCTGAAATCTGCACATTTTTCCTAAATGTGTTTTATTAAAATGCGTGTGACCTTTACCTTCTGCAACAATTATATTATTGGTTAGGAGGGGGGAAAATACTGCGAGATCATTATTGATCTGGTCTCAAAAAATAATTACAGGGTAGAAGTCTTTTGCTGTCCCACACATATTGGAAAAAAATATAATTTTCTATAATACTAATGATGTGTACATTGTCTACCTAATGGATCCTATTCTGCATTAACCTTAGCATCTATCACTTGAGATGAGAAGTCTCACAAATGCCAGGTTGTGCCAGGGGACAATGTGGACTCTGACATTACCCCTCCATAACGCTCCGCAAAAAATGAAAAATCTGATTCGTGTCTGTAGTAAAATATTACTCTGACAGGAGTGCCATAGTACAGATGCCCAAGATTACATATATCCATCCATCTTCTACTGCATGATTACATATATATCATTACATTATTAGGGCTTTTGCTTCTTACATTTTCCTTATCATAGTTAGTAATGATGATTAGAGACCAATCATACTGTTACCCGTCACTGTTATGGTCGTTCAGTACATCGAACAAAAAAAACGTGTTTTTCTTCCCCAACTCCTCACCTCTGACAGAACGTTTTCACACCTTTGTCAGACCGGCCCAGGTACCAATTAATATCATTTGTTGTCATTAAATAATTCCATGAATAAAGTTATGGCTATACTGTACATTCATTTCAGTTTCATCATTACAATCACAAAATTGTTATGATTCATATGGTGTAATATTTTTCATATACTGTACATTCAAAACAAAGATATTTCACTTTTCCTTTTTCCCGCTGCAGGAGATTTTCAGTTTTCTAAAATGAAAACTTTGAAATTCTGGGAGAAACAAAATCACATGTGAAACTAAGCAAAGCTCTGAAAGACAAGACAAGCAGCTGAGGGATGCCTGGATGATGGATGGATGGATGGATGGATGGATGTTGGAATTGGAGTAGGTGTGGATAGATGTTGACAGTAAACATTTAAGGATTCAAGAGTGAGAACAGCAAGATAAAGAAGTAAAGGAAGAATGAAGCATAGCAGAAACTACAAAAGGAAGTTACGTATGGGGTTTATGGAAGGACAAAAAAGAGGGAGGAGACATAGGCATGAATAAATTTATATTAATGAAGTGCTGACTGGTGCAACACTACCAACCAACACATCACCTAATCCGCTCAGAGGGAGATAATGCAAAGAGACACATAGCAACAGAGCGAGGGAATGGAAGACAGGAAGACAGCAACTGCAGGAGAGAGAGTTGGAATCTTTGCTTGTCTGGTGGCTCAGCTTATCTCTGGCAATGAAGAGTGCGGAAAGCCAGAGAGTCACAGCCGCAGCAGACTGTGGTCAGGACAAGGTGAGACTAGCCAGAGCAACAACTGAATTGGACCACTTTAATGGTGAGTGCTGGACAGGGAGCCAGGAGAGGAAGAACTTTCAGGACATGTGTTTACAACACATTTTACCATGTCTGTCTGTAAAAGTCCTCACCCAACTTTACTGAGGGCAACAAGACTATGCCATGCTTTAGAACTAGCATGGTAGATCAGCTAACTAAGGACGCTCACATATGTGGTAAAAACATGGGCACAGGAGCTGAATCTGTTTTTTAACAGATTTGACTCTGTAGTGTCCCTGCCCCCTCCCCCCACCCAGCCAGACCCCACTTCACACCTCCCCAGGCAGGCGTCGCCCCACAGCTGCTCGCACCTCACTTCCAAGCACCCCACCCTGCCCCTCCCACCACCGTCACTGGGAGCTGGTGTCCTGCATTCTTGGACCATCCCCCCCAGTCGCCAGTGCCCCCCGTCTCTCACTGTACACCAGATGAAGAGGGAACTAAAGAGGCTAAAAGTCAGGAATACCACAGGGCCGGACAGAACCAGCCCCAGACTGCTCCGGGAGTGTGCAGACCAGCTCAGCGAGGTGGTTCAGTACATGTTCAACCTCAGCCTTTGCCTGGAGAAGGTTCCAATCCCCAAGACAGCCTATCCCAGTGAACCGAGCAACTACAGATCCATGGCCCTGACCTCTCACCTGATGAAGAGCATGGAGAGGATTGTCCTTGGCTACCTCCGCAACCAGGTTAACTCAGCACTGGACCCGCTGCAGTTTGCGCATTGACCAGGCATTGGCGTGGACGACACGGTCTTCTACCTGCTGCACCAGGCCCTGTGTCACCTGGAGGTGCTGTGAGAGTCATGTTCTTTGATTTCTCCAGTGCCTTCAACACCATCAAGCCTTCACTGCAGGAAGATGGAGGACGCGGGGGTGGACCAGCAGCTGGTGGCATGGACAACCGACTACCTCATCAACAGACCACAGTAAGTGAGGCTGCAGGACTGTGCATCAGAGGTGGTGGTCTGTAGCACGGGGGTTCCACAGGGGACCGTGCTCTCACCATTCCTCTTATCACTGTACACATCAGACTTCAGACACAACTCTGAACAGTGCCATCTCCAGAAGTTCTCCGATGACACCGCCACCGTTGGTAGTTGCGTGTCAGAGGAGAACAAACATGAATACAGAGGAATCATTGCTGACTTTGTGGAAGGACAATGCTCAGGATGTTCTACGAGTCTATGGTGGCCAGTGCCATCATGTACGCGGTAGTCTGCTGGGGCAGCAGTCTGCGGGTGAGGGACACTAATAGACTCGAGAAGATCATTAGGAAGGCTGGACATGTTGTGGGGGAGGAGCTGGACTCTCTGACGGTGGTGATGGACAGGAGAATACTGGACAAAATCTGGACTATTCTGGACTCTCCCTCCCACGCCCTCCACAAGGTGCTGGACAACCTGAGGAGCTCTTTCAGCCAGAGACTGCGGCTGCCGCGCTGCTCCACCGAGAGACACAGGAAATCTTTCCTGCCTGTCGCCATCAAACTGTTGAACGCTGCACTTTAATCTTACAATTCACACATGTAGATAAGTGTAAATATGTCACTGATGTAAATAATTATAGTGAGATCTTTTATCTTTTATTTTTTACCTAACTTGTTTGATTTACATGCTCTGGTTGGATTGCTGCTGTAACAAAGGAAATTTCCCCTCGGGGATGAATAAAGTAATTCTGATTCTGATTCTGATTCTGATTCTGAATAGTGTGAGGAGAACCAACTTCTCCTTAACACCTGTAAAACAAAAGAGGTGGTGATAGACTTCTGCAGGACATCCACACCCCACACACAGGTGAACATCCAGGGTTCAGACATTGAGATAGTGGTCTCTTTTAAATACCTGGGTGTTAACCTCAAAAAGAAACTGGACTGGTCTCATAACATCAACGCCCTGTACAAGAAGGGCCAGAGTCGCCTACACCTGCTGAGGAGACTGAGGTCCTTCGACGTGAGCAGGGCTCTTCTCAGGACCTTCTACTGTAGTGGCCTCAGCAGTGTTTTATGCCATCGTGTGTTGTGGGGGAAGCAGCACAGACAGGGACAGGAAGAGACTTAACAAGCTGGTTAAGAGAGCTGGTTCTGTCCTGGGCTGCAGCCTGGACTCCATTAACGAGGTGGCAGATAGGAGGATGCTGGCTAGGCTGACATCCATCAGGAGTAACTCCTCCCACCCCCTCCACCACACTGTGGCGGCCCTAGGCAGCTCCTTCAGCACTAAACTAAGGCATCCTCAGTGCAGGAAGAATCGCTACTGCAGGTTGTTCCTCCCCACAGCCAGACTGTTTAATGCAGTATATTAGCCATCACGCAATCTACCTCATGTGCATCTGCAACATCTGCCTTCTTCATGTTCTTCATGTGCAATAACTGTCTATGTGCAATATGGTCATAACTCAGGTACAGCACGGTACTTGTGTGCATATATATTAGACATATTTTTTATTCTTATTTTATTTTTTCTAAAGTCTTATAGTATTTATTTGTTAATGTATGCTGCTGCTGGAACACTACAATTTCCCCATTGTGGGATAATAAAAACATTCTATTCTATTCTAAAAACATTTAGTGTTAACCGTAATTACAGAATAATATTAATCTAAAGTCTCGTTCTAGCTACCATTTTAACCAGAATACATTTCATTTAAATGAATATGAATGCTGAAATGTAAAAGTAAAAGTTTCATGAAACAAAAAAGGACTCTCTCTCTCTCTCTCTCTATCTGAGATGACGCATGAGTAAGGAGCTGTTGGCGAATTGACTTTTGTTTCAGTTTTTTTGCAGTAGGAAAACTTCATTTTTTCTTTGAGTGATTGTGTGTATGAGTTTTTTTTATTTTTGGTTGTTAAAAGAGTTGTTGATTAGGTTGTGTGTGTGTGAGTGAGTGTGTGTGTTTGGCGCGTGGTCACATTTGTTTGTTTGGCACTATGCCAGTGGTTGGAACTGCACCAGCGGAGTTTGAGAAGTTGACTCGCCGCCATGCAATCAAACTCAACCCCGCGGTGCAGTGCTCGGTGGAGGAGGCTGCTCTGTCAGTGGAGATGTTGTGGGGCATGAAAGTGTTGCGTTGTGGATGAACGGGGCAATTGTCATGTTTCTGGATAGCACGGCTAAGGTTAGTGAGCTGGTGGAGAAAGAAGTAGTCATTCAAGACACATTCATAACCGTCTCCCCTCTCACTAACCCGGCCACTAAAGTGATGATATCCAGTGCACCCCTGTTTATTAAGAATGAGTCACTGGTGAGAAAGCTGTCCCAGTATGGGCAGCTGGTCTCCTCCATCCGGATGGTCTCATTGGGCTGCAAATTACCAAAGTTCAAACCCGTCATTTGCCACAGAAGACAGGTAATGATGATTCTAAAAGACAAAGACAGCCACCTGAACCTGTCCTTCTCTCTTAATGTTGATTGGTAAAACAGTGTGGGAAAGATTCCCGAGACATCCATTCATCCATCAGTGTATAAACTCAAGGTCTCACAATCTGGTACAGCCAGTGGACGACTTTAGGGTTATCAGAACTAAAAAAAGGAAAGGAAAAGGGTAATTCCTGAGGAAACACTAGTTTCCTAGACGTGTTTGATGATGATTTAATGAAAATATCGCAAACAAGGAAAAAACTGATTCGGTGCAAAACAATAAGTCAAAAAAGGCAAATAAGAAGGTACCAGAGTCGGCTGAGCCAGAGAGTGACCTCTCCCAGTCTCAGGACAACGCCACACCGGTTTACTTCCCGGCCCAATTAAATCGTTCCTGGAATAGACCCAAGGAGCCTGGCTGCAGAATGTTGGAGAGTTTTTCCTTGACTTACTTTCTTTCGTCAGGTCAGCTCACGTTTTAACTAGGAAGTCATCAGGGAAAAGCAATGAAGACTTGTTAAATGACCAAGAGATCTGTCGCCTCAGAAAACTTGTTTTAAGGGTAAAAAAAATCAACTACTCAATGATGGTGGCTTCTACATTTATTTAAACCTTTTAATGAATGCTTTCACTGCTGGTATTTATTTTTTATCAATGTGTGATTTTAATATCAGTACCCTAAAATTAATGGAGCTAAGACTGATTTTAAAAGAGCCACTGTCTTTAAACTAATGGACATTAAAAAATATTGATATTATGTGTGTTCAAGCTGTCAAAACAATGAAAGTGAATGGAGAAGAGCTTTTAATAGAGGTCATTTTAAGCCACAGTCTGAGTGGGGAAGTGGGAATTTTATTTGCTAGCAGGTTTTTACCTGTGTATTTTACTGTTGATGAAGTCATTCCTGGTGTTTTAATGAAAGTTAAAGCTGTTTTTAAATGTTTATGCTCCTACTAACCCAGTGGAGACGATAGCATTTTTAAGCGTTTTAAGCAAATGTGTAGCAAACTCTGTTGATGATGGTTATATGTTTTTAGGAGGTTATTTTAACTGTACTGAGAATCCTCACCTAGACAGGAACCATCCTGAGCCGCACCCAGCTTCATCCCATGTGCACGGACACGTGACAGAGAGTCGGGAGCTGGCTGACGTGTGGAGGACTTTTAATATGAAAGGAAGAAAGTTAGATTTCCCCTGCACAGTAGGGGAATGATTTTATCCTTAGCCAGACTGGACCTTTGTATTTTGTGTTTGTAAAGAGGTGTTTTATTAATCCTGTGGGTTTTAGTGATCATCGTCTTGTGTCTTGTCATGTTTTTATTAAGAATGTCATGTTAAGTGTGCCTATTGGCATTTTAACACACTAAATACCCTCAAGTCTAAAAAGTTGGCTTTGACCACTTTGTTGGGCGTCTCTGCACAGGGCGCTCTAGTCAAGTCCTGGTTCATGAATGTTTCCCAGATGGACGCTCCCTCCTGTTTTTTCTTTGGGCTAGAGAAGAAGAACGGACAAAGGAAGATCATTCACTCCTTATGTACGGGTAGCTGCTCTGAAATCTCAGACGAGTCTGAGATCAGGAAGTACGCTGCTGGTTTCTACAAGAACCTCTATAAGTGTGAGTGGTCAAGTAATCCAGATGGGCAAGACAGTTTCTTTAGGGGTCTCCCACAGGTTGGCGAGGACACTAACGCAGGGCTGGCGGCAGAGATAATGCTGCAACAGCTCCACGGTGCCACCTTAAGCTTACAAAATGGCAGAATTCCAGTGGTAGATGGCCTTGATTTCTATAAGTATTTCTGGGATGTCATCAGTAGTGATATGCTGGAGGTGGTCTCAGATAGCCTGAAAGCGGGTAGACTGCCCCTGAGCTGCAGGAGGGCTGTCATCACCCTGCTGCCAAAGAAGGGAGATTGCCACAGGACATAAAAAACTGGAGACCGGTGTCCCTGCTGTGCACGGATTATAAAATCCTGTCCAAAGCTCTCGCCCTTAGACTGAGGGAGGCAATGCCGTCCATTATTCACCTTAAACCAGACCTACTGTGTGCCCAATAGGTTCATCAGTGACAATGTCACTCTAATTAGGGATATTTTGAAACTCTCCAGTTCACTGGCAACACAGGCTGGTCTTATATCCATAGACCAGGAAAAGGCTTTTTACCTGGTTGAACACCAGTACCTGTGGCAAACCATACCTGCCTTCGGGTCCGAGTGCTCTATAGTGACATCGCGAGTGTTCTAAAAATTAATGGTGGGCTGAGTACTCCCATTGAGATCCAGAGAGAGGTAAGACAGGGCTGCTCTCTCTCTGGGATGTTATATTCAATAGCCCTCGAGCCTCTGTTGCACAAATTGCAACAAAAATTAACTGGCATATGTTTTCCTCAGTGTTCCGTGTCTTTTAAATTGTCGGTTTATGCTGATGATTTTATCGTTATAACCAATTCGCAACAAAATATTGATGTTTTAATCAATACTGTTTATGAATTTGGTTTTATTACATCAGCTAAGGTTAACTGGGGAAAGAGCGAGGCCCTGATGGCTGGATGGGGGGCTGGGAGGAGGTCTCACACTACCCGGTGGTCTTCAGTGGAAGAGAGGAGGACTACGCTACCTTGGGGTCTTCCTGGGGGATGAGGATTATAGAAAAAGAACTGGGAAGACTCCTTTGAGAAAGTTAAAGGTAGGCTGGAGAAGTGGAGGTGACTTCTTCCAAAGATGTCCTTCAGAGGTAGGACACTAATTGTAAATAATTTGGTCTCCTCCTCCCTGTGATACAAAAGGTTTTAGTTGTTTTTATTTGGGACAAACTACACTGGATTCCACAGTGTCCTTTTCCTCCCTAAAGATGAGGGAGGCCAGCGCTTGGTCCACCTGGCCAGTAGGGGCGCTGCTTTTAGTCTGCAGTTCTTGCAGTGCCTACTAACTGGGCCAAAGGACATTCTGTGAAGACCGTTGTCCTGTTGTATTCTTCAGTGTTTTAATAGCCTTGGTTAAGATTTTAATTTCTTTTTAAGGAGCACATGAATGAGTGTATCTCCTCTGCCTTATTTTTATGAGCATTTTCAAGGTCTGGAATATGCAAATTAAAGAAAGGAGGGGGCAGGAATCAATGTACTGGCTTCAGCAAGAGCCAGTTTTATGGGGGATCAAGTTGGACCTTCCCATCTTTACGGGAGAGATGATGGCAATGAGAATGTGTAGCTGAGTATATTTGATGTCTCCCTGGATCTTCTGTGCACCAGGCACAGACTGATATGAGATTGCTATCTTTATGACTGTTGCAGATGTCGCTGCACCGGCAAGAAGAAGTGCTAAATTCCCTAGCATCAAGATCCTTACAATCATTACAGGAATTTACTAATTGACATTGGTGTTGGTTTTCACAATCCTTTGCTTACGTATAAACATCACCAAGGTTGCTTAATGGCATGGGAGTTAAAACAGCAACACCCAAGCGGGATAAAGAAGAGATGGGAGAGACAGGCTCCAACCAAATGGAAAACAGATCAAACACATCAAAACGTGCGTCCCAACAAGGCGGTCGTGTCTGTGTGAAGATTCACAGCCCTCGGTCGACTGGGCCCTGAAAAATCCCCAAAAAACTAAAAAATCTCTCATTCTCACACTTAGAGGCCCAAAAACCACTAAAATGCGGGCCCCATAGGTCGCACACTAATAAAACATACACTGAAACGTGTGGCGGTCGTGTGTGTAAAGTTTCACAGCCCTCGGTCAAACGGGCCCCAAGAAATCCCCCAAAAAATGAAAAAGAAACTAACACAGAGTTTCACTCTCACACTTACAGACCCCCAAATCACAAAAACCACTATAACTGCATGCCCTATGGACAAAGGAAAAAAAAATCTAAAAACTAAATCCCAGACCCTATAAATGAAGAAAACATAAAACAAAAACTAGATACAAATCTGAACGATCATTTACTGTAAGTTATAAGGATGATATCAGCTGAAGTGTACTCACAATATTGCTATGCTCAGGCAGGAGGTTGTTGCTCAGTAGCTCATCCTCCTGAACAAGTGAGAAGGGTCTTGTAGCTGGAGGGAGGGTGATGTCTGCAGGCAGGGAACCAGGGCTCCCCATCAAACTGATGGAATTACCTACATGGGGACATATCCCATCACTGCCATTATAAAAGTGTGTGTGTGTGTGTGTGTGTCTGCACACAGATGTGGGTGAGTACTAAAAAATTCCTACTAGCAGAGTGAGGACATTTTAGGGAAGTGAGGAGACATTTCGGCTGGTACTTCAAAGTACTGTTTGAGGGGTAAGACTTAGTTTAGGGTTGGGGTTACAATTAATTGTGTGTGGGTCTGTGTGTGTATGTGTGTGTGTGTGTGTGTGTGTCGCTATATTATGCTAGTTTGCATGTTGTGTGGTTGCGTGTGAGTAGGAATGATAATACACATCTTTCTGACAGCTTTATTGTTTGGAGTGTTAGCGTCTTGATAAATCACAGAGCTTTATGGTGATAGTATTAATACATCAATCTGCACTTTACTGCGCAGACACACAGGCTCAGAGGGTAATCGACAGGGTTATTGACAAATCCTGTGATTGAATGACACCTGGAGGGATTTAACCTCTTTACACCTCCTAAGCCTGTGATAAGTCTACTGCTGCAGATAAAGACCAACTCATACAGTGCAGCACATTTCTACATAAAAGACCCTGTAAACTTTGATACTAGAGGTGTTTCCCCAGACTAATTGAGAGAAGATATTTGTCTTAATTTGTAAAATTTACACTTTAAAATATATACTGATAGTTACAGATTAGCTCTGTCAAAACAAGAGTAAGCACTGTGAAAGTGCTGTTGAAATTTAAGTAAATTCTCTTTCATTCATGAAATGACTCTGAACAAGAAAAAAATCATCGTGTAGTATGTACATAATGAGCACCTCTTTTTTCCATTCAAAGTTTGCACGTTATATTGCCAACTTGAGTAGCAACTTCAAAAGCAAAAGCTTCTGTAGCACGAGTAATGAAAGTTTTTTTTTGAAGTATATGGAGAATAATCTCAAATTATGGGAGGAAAATTCTCATAACCCTGATTAATCCAGGTTATGATCATGACCCCGGTGTGGGTGACTGAAAAGTTCTGTAAGATTGAATTAAATAGTCTCATAAGATTTTTACGTCACTGTGCGCCACATTTTCTCATTTGTTCAACATGCCCAGAGTTAACTATTGCAGTGTCTCAAGGCATAAACTCACGCAGGCAGTTGTTGTGGGTGAACATTTGCTGTAGTCTCAGACAGTCCTGCCATTGATTCCCACTTCCTTCACAGTTACACGAAAGCGACACATCAGACGAGCTGTTACTGATATAGTTTGGTGTCATGATGGTCCCTACAGGGTGACATACACATCAGGGAGAAAATAGGTAAAATACAAATTAGGTCACAAAAGAAAATTATTCACTTTAATATCAGAAAATAAAAACAATATTGTGCTAATGGTATCTTCAAGTGTCATACACTGATTGGTAACATATAGTAATTACATATCCATCCATCCATTTTCTATACCTGCTTATCCACACTTTGGGTCGCAGGGAGTAATTACATATAGTAATATGTAACTGACCCATTTTTATTTATCCCCCATTTCCACCCCATTCCCCAGGCTTCCCATACCAATAAGTCCAGCGTAGGCCCGGAGGCACAAGGCTACAGAGTCCTTTAGACAGCCACTGGCCTTCAGAGGACTTGGGTGGCAGTTGTTAAGAAAATCAGCCAGTCTAGACCTTGCAAACATAGATGTACACACAACAAACAAGCCAGTATAAAATGACATAAATGATAGAACACAGAGAGTGGTGAAGAAATCTAAAGTTAGAGCTTTATGTCAAATAGAAATTAGTGAAAATATACACATTGTTACACTTTAGATTCTTCTGTGTTTAAGCTTGCAGTTATACAAAAAACTTTACTACAACAGATGTGACATTCTTATTTATCACATTCTTATTTATCTCCACTGTGTATCAAGTATCATTTATCCTTCAAATGATCATTTCTACACTAAATATCCAAACAAATAAATATAATGCCAATTTCACCTGCAAAGGTCATCCTGTCGGCAGATGCTCTGCTGCTGTAGACAGTTATGTCGTGGACCCTCTATCTGCTGGTAGGAGCAGGAGGGCACAATGTTTTTCCTTCTCCTCTCACCACAAAGAGTACTGGTGCAGGGGCAGAACAGAACAGGCAGGCTGTATTCCTCAGGCACCCGCTCCAGGAAACGGCGAAGGGTCCGGTGGCACTTTTGCTGGTTGCACTGGTTGGTCCCAGGCACCTTTTTGGTGCAGGCCAGAACATATTCTGATCGCAGAGAACCACACTTCTCGTAAAGTCCACAGTCCTGTGCTGCCTTCAGGCACTGGTTCTCTCCATCCAGCTGGATTAGAGATGAAGCTGGGGGTGGAATAACAGTACCAAACCTTGTGTAAATCAAAAATAACTTTCAAGCTTTCCTTATTCTTATTTTTTTTTTCAATCACAGGTGATAGAAATACAGGACACTGGAGACATGGTTCAGGTGAATACTCCAAATATAATTTAATCATATTTCAAGTCTTGCATTGAAATTAAAATGTATTTAAACTTACCTGCAACTAAGGAGGCCATATGGGTGTCCACTGATGTATCATCATAAGGAGAAATTTCCAGCTCCTCCTCTGCTGTATTATGAAATAAAGAAAATAATGGAATGATTAGTTACATCAGCTCATTTACCAATCTGCATTGGATAGAAGCCCCAGACTGCAACTCATTCAGCGCCAGATTGTGCTCTGTGACATGCGAGTCATTCCAGCATTTGTTTCCTGCCTGCCTGCCCGTTATCGACCCTGCCTGTTCCTGACCTGCCAACGAAGCCTGCTTTCCCAGAGTACCTGCCTACCTTCTGTCCCTGATCACAAACTTTTGGATTTGCCTTCCTGTTGCCGACTCTGCCTGTCCTGAACTTTTCTACCTCACTTGTCTCCCGATAACCTTACCTGCTTCCGCCTCTGACTACGAGACTGCCAATCCCTGCCTACCATCTGTGCTGTGAAAAAAGCAGTTTTATTCTACTTGATTGTGCTGCATATGGTTCCTACCTCGGATCCTGACAAATAACATGCTTCTGTGGTCGACACTAATAAAATAATCCATTTAATCCACATTGGGCCAAAGAAGTACCCACCACAACCCAAGGGAAGAAAAAAGAACAGGAACATCTAAAAACAGCACTCAAAACATGTGGTTACCCAGACTGGGCCTTCACAAAGACCTCCAAAAAACGAGACCCCAGCAAAGAAGAGGAAAGAAATAAACGTATTTCTATCCCCTACCTGTCTGGAGTTTCCGAAAAATTCAGGAGAATCTTCCAAAAACATGACATTCCAGTACAGTTCAAACCCTCCAACACACTCAGACAGAAACTGGTCCACCCAAAAGACAAGACACCAAGACACAAACAAAGCAATGTTGTCTATGCTGTACAGTGCCAGGAGGAATGCAAGGAACTGTACATTGGGGGAACCAAACAGCCCCTGCATAAACGAATGGCCCAACACAGACGTGCCACTTCTTCAGGACAGGACTCAGCAGTACACCTACACCTAAAAGAAAGCGGACACTCCTTTGAGGACAGTCAAGTACATGTGCTGGCCAGAGAAGATCGCGGGTTTGAGAGGGGTGTCAAGGAAGCCATCCACGTCGAGTTGGAAAAACCATCTTTACTAAGGCACTTTCTGTCACCCACGTACAATGCAGTCCTCCACTCTTTTTGTCAGCATTCCAAACATTCACACCATTTGACAAGACCTGGTGACTCATTAACATGTGACCCCACAGATAAAGGGGAAGCACCCCAAAACTAGGTGAACGATCCTGCCAACCACCCTGCCAAGGACTCTCAGGTGACCACCCGGGCCATTAACATGCCAATGGTCCACAGGGCTATATTTTCAAAGTTTTCAACTTTTGCTTTTGAAGTATTCAACTTTTGCTTTTGAAGTATTTCGAGGGCGGCAATTCTTGTTGCCCCCTCGGCTCAGTGCCTGTACATTGGAGTTTAACACAGGTGGGCGAGAGGGTAGCCTCCCTCCACCTTCGGGTGGGGGGACGAATCCTGACTGTTGTTTGTGCCTATGGCCCAAACAGCAGTTCAGCATATCCACCCTTTTTGACTCCTTAAAAGGAGTACTAGAGAGTACTCCTTCTGGGGGTTCCCTTGTCCTCCTTCAATGCTCAGGTTGGCAGTGACAGTGAGACCTGGAGGGGCATGATCAGGAAAAATGGGGCAGTGCCACTGGATTGGCAGACTTGGGTGATCTTCATTCCTACTGGCAACTATAGTTGTCAGCAAGGGGTCATTACCAAAGCAAAAAAATCATAGTTACAAGCAGCTGAACTGGGTTGTCCCTACAGGTTGGCTGGTGTTGCTTTAAAAGACAGGGAGAGGAGCTGAGAGTAGAGTTGCTCTACTCCCTGGAGCAGCTGGTGAGGATGACTCCAGGGACACTTCCTAGGAACACGTTCCTAGGAACGTGTTCCTAGGAAGGAACGGTTCCTAGGAAGGGTTCTTCCTGGCACATTCAGCTGGGAGAATGTGCAGATTTAGAACCAGGGTGGAGAGATTATTTCCATACCGGCTTGGGAAAAATCTTGAGATTGTTGGTGAATGTAGCCAGGGAGGGGGACAATTAGAGTCCTCTGCCAGAGATGTCCTGCCTCGTGATTTGACTTGTGCAGACAATGGATAGATGGATGCAAAGCCGGAGTGGCTATTCGGGGGCACTGGGAGGATTCCTGGTGGGCTGGCCACTTGGAGGGCTGGGGGGCCGCCCTATAGTGTCAGTGTGTGACAATGCATACAGGCTGCCACTTCGCTACGTGCACAGCGGGTATCGAATGAAGCCGCAGGCCGTTGTTGTCGTTCGCGAGGGATATTAAATGATTATAAAGGAGGAACAAAGAACAGTCAGGATCTGTCCCCCTACCCAAAGGCAGAGGGAGGCTACCCTCTCACCCACCAGGGTAAACTCCAATGTACAGGCAACGAGCCGGGGTGCAACAAGAATCGCCACGCCTCTCCCCATTGGCAACTCCAGAGTGGAAGAGAGTCCAACCCCTCTGAAGAAGGCTGGTTCCGGAGCCATTGCTATGTGTCGAGGTGAGGCTGACTATATCTAATCAGAACTTCTCAACCTCTCGCACCAGCTCAGGCCCCTTCCCCATCAGAGAGGTGATGTTCCACGTCCCTAGAGCTAGCTTCTGCAGCCAGGGATCGGATCGCCAAGGTCCCCATCTTCGGCCGCCACCCAAATCACACTGCTCCCGACCCCTCTGACCCCTCCTGTAGGTAGTGAGCCCACGGGAAGGGGGTCCCACGTCATCTCTTCAGGCTGTGCCCGGCCGGGCCCCATGGGCAAAGGCCCGGCCACCAGGCGCTTGCCAGCATGCTCCACCCCCAGGCCTGGCTCCAGGAAGGGGCCCCGGTGACCCGCGTCCGGGCAAGGGAAACCCTAGACCAATTATCTCATTCACTATGTACGGCTCAAAAATTACAATTTACAAAAGAACTGATGAGAAGGAACTCAACAAAAACTTCAAATGATTTCAACATCAGGGTCACAACTACACAGAAAACTTTTGTTCTGTTTGTATTGCAGTGGTAGTGGCATGCAGATTGGTGCAAAAAGTCGGCGTAGAGTAGGGTTGGTACTGACAGTGGCTGAGTCAGTCTCCTGTGTCCACTGACCTCGCAAAACAATTTTTCTATCTCCTCTATCACCCCGATTTGGATGAGGGCAAGTTGTGGCATCTAAGATGCCGAAAATCGTGCCGTGTGTACTTGGCTTAACACGCAAAACACAGGTGATCTGCTCAACATAATGTGAAGAATTTTCAAATTAGTCCTACTGTCAAAAGTATTTATACCTACATGCTGTCACCACTGTCTTTATTATACCTCTGTAAATCAATAATAGAAGAAAACAATATGAATGACGGAATAGGATAATAGAATTTCAAAAGCAGAGAAGTCTGGGCTTCCCTGCTTAGGCTGCTGCCCCCGCGACCCGACTCCGGATAAGCGGTAGAAGATGGAATGGAATGGAATGGAATTTGAAAACTTATTTTGGAAATTAAGAAAATGTCCTGAAGTGTTTTAGTCCAAACAGTTTCTTTCCCTAATTTGTGATTGATTGTAGGTACAGATGAGTCTGATAGGGCCACTGAAAAGTATGAGAACCGAGTCTACACAGGGCTCAACCTGTGACAGAAGCTTCGCAATGGTTAAATTTATCAAAAACAGACTCAGGAGCACATTATTCCAGAAGCATCTGGAGGGCATCTAGAGGCATTTGTGCTCATGTGCACTGAGAAAGAAATTATTGTCTTTAGACAATGACACTGTTATAAACAAAGTTGCAGTGTAGCACACTTCTCAGTTTTAGTGATGTTCACGCCTCCTTAAGCTCAACAGAGAAAAAGACTGTGAAAATAAAGTAGTTTTGAAAAGTAGTGTGTGTGTGCCGTTAATTTAAGGTTGTGAATGACACAAAATGGGCCGTGGATGGATGATAGATTGATGCATGATTGGATGGATACAGAGGTGGACAAATGAAGACAGAGAGACAGAAAGCTTGCAGTTCTTTCACAGTGTGATATGGGCTTGAAAATGATTCTTTTCAATGACATGTAATTGTACTTTGTAACATTGCAGCACTTACACACAGATTCAGATGCAGAACAATAACAGTGGCTGTCTTTATCGACACTTTGACCTTCATTTTTTTGTCACAAAGGATTTTATGATTTCTGTATTAAATATATTAATATTTATGCAGAGGATTTATGCAACATTATACATACAAATATGTTTTAACTCCATTTGTACTAAAATTACCTCTATGGTAACAATAGAGAGAAAATAGAAGCGGAAACTAAGATTCACTTTTTGCACATATGGTTGATGACGGCTTTTGTCCAAATGTAAAATCCATTAGCAGAGCCTTGATTGACTAGTGAGTGAGCTGTGTACTGCTGCAATTGATTTAAACATATTTCAAGGAATAAACTCAATCAAGAATGTAATAGCGTATGAAGTGCTTATATATGTAAATCCTATTCCAAGCTATATATTTATGGTAATAACATGCTAGAGCAGTCTAGCAGTGATAAGAACTGAATAGTGTGTAATTACACTAATGCTCCACTGACTAATAGGCCACGAGGGAGGAGGGCTAAAGTTAGCTCAATTACTGATGCACACACACCAGACTTTCAGATATGCTTCTTTTTGAGTAGGTATTCGGTGTGTGCCTGTGTGTTCTGAAGTTATCAATTAGCTGCAGGCAGAGCTTATCTAAAGGGCTGTTGTCACCTACCTTTTTGGTCAGAACATTTAGATTTGGACTTAAAGGTGTCACAGACCCAGTGGATGAACATTTGTGCTTGACAGAAAGGTGGTTTTCATTCAGCTCAAAGTAAAAGATTCATGTGTACTAGGAAAATACTTCAAATTTATTTTAGCAACAGGAAGATTGACAGGGAGAAAAAATTTGTAAATGTTTTCAATTTCTTCTGTTGACGACAAACTAAACTTAAAAACATGTTAAAACGAGTAGTGGGTTGCAATAAAAGTGGAAATATAATTAATTTCTTTCTTTCGGATTTGGAATGAATATTTGGCACTTGGAAAACCAAACTTTTCTTCCTCTGGACCAAGCAATGCATTTTCCTCAATCTAGTTATTTGTTTTGTCCTCTGTTGTCTGACATCACGTGTGGTGCACTGGCATTATAGGTATACCAGGAATGTTCATTTTTTTTTTTGACAGAAAATTTTTAATAATTTCTTTAAACACATGAGAGAATCATATTTAATCTATGTTAATCTATGTTCATTTTCTAACTTCTTTCAGTGTTTCACTATGGTAAATCACCTTGGCGTGACCAACTACGCAAACTCCAATGTCAGTGACAGACTGGTCGAGCCGTACTTGGTGTCCCACCCCCTCTTAATATCATGACCGACTGGCCCTCCTTACTCATTCGTGCTTTCTTCTCGTGAAAAAACCACATGCTCCCTCAGTGCGTTCCTGGCTGTTGGCTAATACGTTGCTGAACGCAGCTTCCACTTTAGTTTAGACTGTGCTGAGTATGTACTTCGTGACAAGTATTTTCAGTAGCTGCACAGGTGGGGCAGTTTCCGCATCAAGGCAAACTGTTCCGGTAGTTATCTGACTTCATTGTTTGGTTGTGACTAACAGCCGGGATCCCTGCCTGGCAGGCACTACTTCCAGGCCTGACGTCCATCAGGCACAAGCTTCTACGAGCTGGGTGGACACTGAATCCCCAGTTTTGCCCCCGGTGTTTGACAATTTAGATCATGGGGAGCTGGGCGACGAGGACGCAGAGTGCGACACTAACTCTGACCTCCTCGACACGATGGATATGGAGGAAGAGGTTTCCCCCTCCAGCTGTCTAGACCATCTAGTGCTGCTGATGTGGCTCCACCAGCGGAGAGTGATTTCTGCGAGGTCTGAAAAAGGGCTACAGCCAAACTGGTAATCCCATGACCAGCAACCCAGGGTTCTGAGGGATTGGAGCTGGACCTGTGTGATGGTAAAAGGCTCCAGCCAGCTCAGCCTGCACCAAAACAACTGTTACCATCTGTACCTGTTTGTATAAAGAAGATGAGTCATTACTGGCCGAGTCCTTTTAAAAACAAGCTTCCAACCAAAGGCTGTTCAAAGCTGGAGATTCATGGGATGAGTGAGCTGGGGCTGGCCGAACCCCCAACTGTGGAGCCTTCAGTGGCATACCATTTTTATCCTACCCACAGGTCAGTCTTTGCCTCTTCCAGCATTTCTCTTCCAAGTCAGATCATCTCACCGTGTCTATTTACTAGAGGATGTACAAATATGCTGCGAAGTCAGTGTGCTCCCTCAACGCTGTCAGCGTATCAGGCTGAGATACTGGAGGAAATGGGTCATCAGTTGGACTCACAGACTCCCAACCCTCTTCTTTGGGATGAGATTTGTGTGGTGCGTCATGAGCCTGGCAGTCAAGAGCTTTGTGGCTGAACTTGTCGGGCTTGTCGGATTCTTCGAAGACTGAAGTCATGGATGTGGCATATGATTCCACCAAGGGCCTCTTTGGCCCAGCCCATGATGCAGCCCTGTGTTTCAGAGTTTGGAGACTCCTGTTGCTCAGGGTTATCCTGGAGTCCTCCTTCAGTCTCTCTCCCTGCAATTCTGGAGAGGGGACACTCAGGGACAAGCCATACGGTGTCACCAAGCACCCTCACAGTGTCACCACAGTTTCCAATAGTGTCACCAAGCACTGTACAGATCCTGGGTTTTCTTTTAGGGGGAAAAGAAAAATTAAAAATTCCTGCATCCAGATGTGTTGTCGGGGGCAGAATGCACCCCCAAAATAAAAAAAAAACAACAACAACAAAATAAGGTGGACCAGTGGCAGGCACGCACTTGTTCACCCGTGGCTCAACCGTTGCGAAGGGTTACAGACTGCAAATCGCTGTGAAATCACCTACATTCAATGGTGTGTTAACTTCGGTCGCAAACAGACCATCAGCTCAGATCCTGGAGGAAGAGATTATGATGTTATTAAACAAACGCGCAATCAGATGGGTCTTGAGTGAGGATATACTCCAGATACTTCCTCGTTCCAAAGGGGGGGAGGGGGGCTCGTCTCTCCGGCCAATCCTGGACCTCCGTGTATTGAACAGACATTTACAGAAATATTCAGAATGTTGACACACAAAGTGCTCTGCTGTTCGATCCATCCGAATGACTGGTTTGTGATGATCGATCTTGCAAATTTGACCGATCTTGCGTATTTTCAGGTTGCCATTTATCTGGCAGAAAATGTCTCAGGTTTGCTTATCAAGAGGCAGCCTATGAGTTTTAGAGAATCCTGTTCAGACTGTCGTTAGCTCCGAGGGTGTTCAGCAAGTGTGTGGAAGTGGCACTGTTTCCGCTAAGAAACAGCGGCATCAGGATTTTTTCATAAATAGACGACTATCTTGTATGCTCTAACTCATGGCAGCAGGTGATCAAGGATTCCATTACGGTATTGAATCACCTCAGAACCCTCGGTTTCAGAAAAATGAGGCAGAGTCGGTGGAAGCCGTCACAGTACACGGAGTACTTGGGGCTCAGTATAAACTCCCTTTCTTATCGTGTCAGACTGTTGGAGGAAAGGGAGTCAACATTCAGACATTGCCTAGTGCTGTTTCAGCTTGGGAAAGTGGTGACGTTCAGACTGTGCCTCCGTGTTTTCGAACTCATGGCGTCTGTGATATTGGTGGTACATTTAGGACTGCTCATGATGACAGATTTTCAGCAGTGGGTGGCGTTGCTGCGTCTGTTTTCAGCGCCATTTACACCGCAGAGTGAAGATAACAGCACAGTGCATGGTGGCTCTCTGGTCATGGAGAGGACCGTCTGTGCTGACATCGGGCGTACCCTCGGAGGCATCGTCGTCCAGGGTGACAGTGACGACGGATACTTCCCTGTGGGGGTGGGGTGCGACGCTGATGGACGAGGCGGCCAATGGTGTCTGGTCCCAGCAGATGGGACAATTTCACATAAACATGATGGAGATCCATGCGGTGTTTTTGGCACTCAGACATTTTCTATCTCACCTGTACGGTTGTCATGTGTTGGTAAAGACAGACAACTTGTCTGGAGTGTACCACTCACTCAATCAATATTAACCACCAGAGGGTACACGCTCTTTGCAGCTGCACAAATTGGCTCGGCGGTTGATCATGTGGAACATTACTCGGTTCCTGTCTCTCCAAGCAACCCATGGAGCAGGCATTCGGAACGGGGGGGGGGGGGGGCGAACTTTTGTCGAGGGGGAACCTTCTGTATGGAGAGTGAAGACTTTCAGATGGTGGTGCAGGTTTTGGCAGAGATATGGCCAGGCAAATGTAGGTCTCTTCGCCTCACAGGAAAATGCTCATTGCCCACTCTTCTTCTCCCTGTCAGATTTGAACGCACCTGATGCTCTGGCTCACCCATCACCAAATGTTCTGCTGTACACCTTTCTGCCTCTAAGTTTAATTTCTCCAACTCTGGCCAGAGTGCGAGAACAGGAGTTGTCTCTAATTCTGGCGGGTCCTCGGTGGCCATCCAACACTGCAGAGATAATCCATCTTCTGGTGGACGAACCATGGCCACTCCTCAGTTGCAGGGACCTTCTTTCCAAGGCACGAGGGGAGATTTATCATCCTCACCCGGACCGTCTGTCCCTTTGGGCCTTGCCCGTGAGAGGTGGAACCTGAACACAGCGGGGCTACCTCCTGAGGTTATTGACACTATTCAGAATGCCAGGGCCTCTTCCACCCAAGCACTTTATAGTGGTAAGTAGTGGATTTTTGAATAATGGTGACATAACAGGGGGGCTATTCCATGCTCTATCTAGCCATCCGTTTGAGCTAATCAAGGTAGTAGAGTTGGAGATGCTTTCCATTAAGACGGCTTTGCTAATGGCTTCAGGGGTGGCTAATTTGCAGTAGAAATCTCTCTTTCCTTGATGAGGATTACAGCATCAGGGAGCTGATGCA
Source organism: Pao palembangensis (assembly GCA_015343265.1). NCBI lineage: Eukaryota > Metazoa > Chordata > Actinopteri > Tetraodontiformes > Tetraodontidae > Pao > Pao palembangensis. The sequence continues at coordinate 24,678,085 of CM027082.1, read as the reverse complement.
ATGCGGGAGTGGGCTATATCTCCCATAGTGAAACACTGAACAAATTTAGAAAAAGAACAGAGGTTTACTTGCATAATTCCTGGTTCTTTGATAACAGAATGAGGTGTTTCACCAACACTTCCCTCCTTGCAGAGCATGAGAAGAAACCGCCTCAGAATAAGGAGGGGCGGTCGGCCGTGATATTAAGAGAGGGCAAGGCCCCAAGCATGGCTCGACCGGTCTGTCACTGACAGACATGATGTCATTGAAGCTTGGTCACAACAAGGCAATTTTCCATAGTGAAACACCTCACTCTGTTATCAAAGAACCAGGGATTACGCAAGTAACCCTCCGTTACCTTTTATGGCAGACAAAGTTATAGTTTTAGTTATAGACTATAGACTAGCATTTATGTAATGTGGTACTGAAATGTAATACATGTAATGAAATTTGAATGAAATTCATGGCAGCAGTATTTTGTTTGTCTGAAAGATGCCATGACTATAGCTTGATATAAAGCGGTTTCAGTATCATTTATTGTTATGAAATGGTTGAACAGACTCTGAGCTTCCTATGTAAGCATGTCTTGAAAGTTTGTCTGCCATACCCCAGCCCCAACTGAATTCAGACTGACCTGGCATCAGGCGAATGCTCCAGTAAATGTGTAGACACTTCTCTTCCTTTCGAAAGCCACGTTGGCACTTGCACGATGACAGACCTGGGTGTTTGCCTAGCAGAGCGTCCTGTCTTTCCAGGCACTCAGCAGCCACTTGCTTCCCCAGCGGGGACACTGCTGCATCAGCTGCACAAAGCTCCAGGCCCCGGTACAACGCCTCGCAGCGTGGGTCAGCAGAGCACACGCGGAGAGCTTCAACACAGTCAGTGTGGGATGAAGGGAAGGAAAATATAGATGATTGTAGCGGCAACACACCTAATGGAAGACAAAAACATGGAGGAAGATGTCCTGAATTATAGACAAGGAATAAGCACAGTATCCTTCAGATGTATCATACATGCATGGTATGACTTTGATTTTATTAAGCTTCCTAATATAAGAAAATTACGCATTCATCAGACTGGTGCCAGCACAGAATTAATTACTATGTCTCCTTCCTTCAGTGTTTTAGATTCAATTCCTGTTTACTTTTTGTTAAATTTATTAATACGCAAAAAATAAAGTGCACAGTAGTTATTTAAGTGGGGTTGTACATTTAAAAAACATGAGCCAACAAAATATAATAGCATAGATTTACAAGCTTTTGCCTAAACATCTTCAAATGAGCTTCTCAGTTCTACAATTTCTACTCTTGGTTGTTCTTTTTTCTCTGTTGTATAACATAAAAATGAGATGGTCAGCATAAAATTGGGTAATTTTAAAGACATTATTGCTGGTATCTGACATCTGGAAAGTCACATTTGTGTTACTGAATGACTGTTGAACTCTACCAATGCATCAAATTCAATTTAAGGTCGCTGGACTTCAAATCAATTACACATTCTACAAAAATGTTGGTTCTGCATACTGCAAAAAACTGTAACTGTAAAAATAAACCATTATTGCATTCTTATCACTGTCAGAAATAGAACTCTGCAAACACTAAACAGTCCTTGTGACTGAATAATTTGACAATTTGAATCAGTGAAATCCAGACAAATGACTGACACTGACTTATGTAAACAGGTTCTATTCACATTTGTACTTGCTTCTGCATCTTTTCTTGAACAAATTCCACAATATGCTCTTTACTTAAATAATTGATGTTTAGGCTATAGCCCTTGAGGCCAAAGGATTTTTGAGGAGCCTTTGAGGATATCCATCCATTTGCTATAATTAAAGCATATATGCACAACAGAACTTCAGCAAGAAGTAGTATGGGTAAAAGAAAGAATATAACACATCACATGAAAGATTAATAGCAGGAAAAAAAAGAAAAGGATATACAGGCAGTGGCAGCCTTAGTGGTTTGTGTATGGAGCACAGTCACCATGCACCATAGAAAATGATGTTCCATGTACAATCACACCCGGGTACACACACACACACACACACACACCTGTGAAAAGAAAGACCCTTTTATGCGAATGTCCTGCTGGGAGGAAAACCGGGAGGCACAGAGCCCATCATTACTACCAGAACACAATGGTGCACAACCACCAAGGGAACAAAGCAATCTGGCTGACACAGTGTTACATACACACAATCACACACACAGACTGGTTGAGAGAGCATGAACAGCTTAACACTCAGTGCCAGATCAGTAGACGGTATGTAAATTGAATGACGAGCGTGATTATGAAAAACTAGCCACAAATATAAAACATTGTTAGCTGAACAGCTTTTTTGTTGAGTATCAATGACACTCTACTCTACCATGGCATTGTCTAAACATCAAACTGTGCTCCAGTGTAATTCTTGGCCCCGTTCTGTCAATTGTTTTCATCTCCTCTGTGCAGGAAACACTGTAATTTCCAATGAAATTGAAACCCACTGGAATTACACTTGAATCGCATGCAGATGGAACGCAGATATCTGATTTGTTTTTACTCAGTTATGAAGAAAACATAAAAGCAAAGGTTCTATGCTTTTATTTTGACAGTTATCCATGTGAAGTCCAACATAAAGCAGACATTTGTAAAAAATACCTCTGAGGAAATTGCTTTCACTTTGAACAACATCTGAAGGGGTCATGCAGTACACCTCATCAAAACCTGAAAAAACTTTCTTGTGCCAAATGAAAAGATTATAAGATAACAACTGTAATAGAGGAAGCTCATACTGTACTCACCTCACGCTGAGATTAGAGCTATATTTTATTGGAATTTTATGTTAAAGACCCACACAAAGTGTCACACAATTGTGAAGAGCACAGAAAATTATGCATGATTTTATCTTTAAAAAAAAACAAAAAAACTGAAAAGTGTGGCGTGCAAAAGCAAGCTACTGTGTATTCTTAAACATAATGTGTAAAAAACTTAAACGGGGGTTAATCTACACACTACACACATCTACACACTCAACAATCCGTCCAGCAAACCTTCCCTCTCTCGAGTTCAAAGAACAACCAGCTTTTAACGGTCCCCCAGGTCCCAGCTGTAGGAAGGAGGCGTGGCTGGCCGATAAGATGCTAGAGCTCTGCTGGTGACAGAAAGCGTGACCGGTCCCAGACGAAGCCGGACGGGCGGTGAAGTCTCTTCACCGGAGAACTCTTTCCAGAACTCTTAGAGGCTGAGATGCAGGTGCGGCGGTCACAGAAGGGCCGGGGCTGTCTTTATTTATTTTTTGCCAACTTTTTTTTTTTTTAATAATATCGGTGAGCATGCAAGGTAACCGTTGGGCTGTCATAAGCGTTACTCTTGCACCCAAACAATTTTGAAACACGTTTGTAGTGTTAAAAGGTCACAAACAACCTTGCAACCCTGAATTTAGGTTTGAACTCCGAGTTTTGAAAACCCGCTTTCTGGAACGGGCCCCAGGACTCAATAAAGAGTTATGAAAAGGAAATGAAATATATCCATAATAGATGTCTCTGTGTCAACTGGACTGAAAGGTTTCTTTGAAAACGCTTCACCCTCTCTCCAGAAAGCTTCTTCAGTTCTAAGCTTGCTGGGGCAGAGCTTGAAAATATAGCCCTGTGGACCATTGGCATGTTAATGGCCCAGGTGGTCACCTGAGAGTCCTTGGCAGGGTGGTTGGCAGGGTCGTTCACCTAGTTTCGGTTGGGGTGCTTCCCCTTTGTCTGTGGGGTCACATGTTAATGAGTCACCAGGTCTGGTCAAACGGTGTGAATGTTTGGAATGCTGACGAAAAGACTGGAGGACTGCATTGTACGTGGGTGACAGAAAGTGCCTTAGTCCACCACCTCTGTTTAAAGATGGTTTTTCCAACTCGACGTGGATAGCTTCCTTGACACCCCTCTCAAACCAGCGATCTTCTCTGGCCAGCACACGTACTTGACTGTCCTCAAAGGAGTGTCCACTTTCTTTTAGGTGTAGGTGTACTGCTGAGTCCTGTCCTGAAGAAGTGGCACGTCTGTGTTGGGCCATTCGTTTATGGAGGGGCTGTTTGGTTTCCCCAACGTACAGTTCCTTGCATTCCTCCTGGTACTGTACAGCATAGACAACATTGCTTTGTTTGTGTCTTGGTGTCTTGTCTTTTGGGTGGACCCATTTCTGTCTGAGTGTGTTGGAGGGTTTGAACTGTACTGGAATGTCATGTTTTTGGAAGATTCTCCTGAATTTTTCTGAAACTCCAAACAGGTAGGGGATAGAAATGCTGTGACATTTATTTCTTTCCTCTTCTTTGCTGGGGTCTCGTTTTTTGGAGGTCTTTGTGAAGGCCCAGTCTGGGTAACCAGATGTTTTGAGTGCTGTTTTTAGATGTTCCTGTTCTTTCTTCTTCCCTTGGGTTGTGGTGGGTACTTCTTTGGCCCTATGTTGTAGCGTTTTGATAACACCAAGTTTATGTTCCAGTGGGTGGTGTGAGTCAAAAAGAAGGTGTGGGTAGGTTTTCTGTAGATCTCAATACTAAGGTTTCTGTCCTCCTTAATCTTGACTGCACAGTCCAAGAAGGCCAGACTGTCTTCTTTTACGTCCTCTCTGGTGAATTTGACGTAATCATCTGTGTTATTCAGGTGGGTTGACAACGCTTCCAATTCTTTTGTTTGAATCTTGACCCAGGTGTCATCAACATATCTGAACCAGTGGCTTGGGACGCTTCCTGTGAAAGATGACAGGGCTCTGTTTTCAACCTCCTCCATGTAGAGATTGGCAACTATGGGAGACACTGGTGAACCCATGGCACAACCATGTTTCTGCCTGTAGAAGCCCTCTCTGTATTGAAAGTAGGTGGTGTTCAAACAGAGGTCCAGCATGGTGCAGATTTGGGTCGGTGTTAAGGCTGTTCTCTCTGGAAGGTTGTTGTCCAATAGAAGGCGCTTGTGGATGGTCGCTGTTGCCTCAGTGGTAGGGATACACGTGAAGAGGGTAATGACATCGTAGGATACCATGGTCTCCTCAGGTTGTAGTTTGAGACGACTGACCTTTTTAGCAAAATCCTGGGAGTTACTGATGTGGTGTGGGGTGTTGCCAACCATGGGAGCCAAGATGGAGGCCAAGTATTTGGAAATGTTGTATGTGACAGAATTGATGCTACTAACTATTGGTCTGAGAGGGGTCCCTTGTTTATGGATCTTGGGTCAAGGAAGCCATCCACGTCAAGTTGGAAAAACTATCTTTAAACAGAGGTGGTGGACTAAGGCACTTTCTGTCACCCACGTACAATGCAGTCCTCCAGTCTTTTCGTCAGCATTCCAAACATTCACACCGTTTGACCAGACCTGGTGACTCATTAACATGTGACCCCACAGACAAAGGGGAAGCACCCCAACCGAAACTAGGTGAACGACCCTGCCAACCACCCCGCCAAGGACTCTCAGGTGACCACCTGGGCCATTAACATGCCAATGGTCCACAGGGCTCTGCCCCAGCAAGCTTAGAACTGAAGAAGCTCTCTGGAGAGAGGGTGAAACGTTTTCAAAGAAACCTTTCAGTCCAGTTGACACAGAGAGATCTATTATGGATAACTATGACCTGGATGAGTGAGAATCTACACAGACAACGAAATGAAATATAATTATTCTTTTGATATGAATACATGACCACAATTGTTCATTGTGGGAGGAGCAAATTTTAGCACTTATGAGGAAATAGCAGCCAGCACTAGCTTTGCTATCTGTGCTGTTAGGAAGGAACAAGCACTAATGTGAAGTCCACTGAGCTGAAGATGGTAGACAATGTTTTTATTTTTATTGATATCATGGAGGTGTACCCATAGTGTCCATGTCACAGTGTGCACACAGCCAAGCTGAGAGGAGCATGCTGATTACAAGAAAAGGCTCTGCACGGAATTGTAGTTGTTTACCTAACCCTAACTTTGGCCAAAAGACTTTTCCTCATAGCATTGGGGGCTGTTTAGTGGAATAAATAAGCCTCCCAGCCATGGATTAATATTAACAGGAGAAGACTAAAAAGTCCAAAGTAATGTGCTGACATTATATTTTGTGATTAGACAGCAGAAACTGAGATTCATTTTCTGTTGTTGAAAGGCAATCATTCACATGCATGTTTGCAAACGATTTAATCAAATCAGTAACAACTGGTCATATTCTTCATGAGGTTTCACATCTAAACATTAAAGGGACACTTTATTTTACAGCATGCACAAGCAGACAGGCAAGTTTACGTCAATCTGTTTCACCGAGTCAAATTTCTATTGCTGTTTTGTAACAAGCACTGCTACCTTACAGAAAGTTAGGGGTTCAAACTCAAAGTGAGACTTAAAGGATTGTTTTTTTTAATTTTTCAGCAGGGAAGTAACACGGTTTAAGATTGAAATCCTCTGGTCATCACCTAACAGAATCAACTAAAGATTTATTTCTGTCGATTATTTGCTTGTGTCTCTTTTGCTCCAGCACTCTCTCACTACCTTAAAATCATGTGGGTTGATCTTATTAACGGTATAAAGAGTATCATGCACATCATTAAGCCAATGCAGAAGAGAAAGGATAATAATAAGAAAAATAATATTTAAGAGCACCTTTCTTAAAGACAACATAGCCTAATGCCACCATATCTCAGTGTTCTAATATACTGTATACTATAGCCTTCTATAAAACATACTGCACAGTAGGAAATACAACCCACTCTTCTTCATATAAACATCTGTGTATTGGTTCACAGACAGAAGGAGTTGCTGCTGGGAGAGCTCACTGAATTCTATTAACATATTCCAGAAAGGGCTTTCTCACACCTCAGATTGTAGATTTTCTCCCACTACAACTTCTTGTTGTGTGTAATTTGGCTGCCAGTGGTGCTTCTTTTCTTGTCTGTGACTGAGGTGACACCATGTGAAAAGAAGAGGGCTGAATTCAGAGTTCTAGTGCTGCAGTGGGAGTGCGACAGTCTATTAAAACTGTCTGATCTGTTATTGAGAGAGGTCCAAATGCAAAGCACCCAGTGGCCGTCCAAGGACACACACACACACACACACACACACACACACACACACACACACACACACACACACACACACACACACACACACACACAAACATATACTTCATCCGTCTCCTTTTCAGGTACAAATGTTGGAATAATAATAATTTGTTTTATTCATGGTTGATTACATTTTGGTTATTACTGATCTATTTTTGAAGAGAACTGTTCATTCAATATTTCTGAAATAAACACATAACATAAATTAGCACTATGTCAGAGGTTAGCACCAGTAATTTAGATTAGAATTCGTAAGTAAAAAAGGTAGGTAAAAAATCTTGTGCATTTTAGTTATTTAATTCAACTTTATTTGCCCCCAAGGGGCAATACAAGTACAGAGCATTTGTCATTAGAATAAACAACAGTGGACTAAACAATAGATATAGATCTATATAGATAGCCAATAGAGTAGTTAATTAACAAAACAAAGACTGCAAAATAAAAGTAAGAGTAGAAATGATAGTAAGGTATGAGCATTTGAAACATTTAACTTTATCATTTTCAGTCTTTTTTAAAAGCGTTTCTAAAATTATAGTAGTAAATTCATAAAATATTTTTAAGAAACATGTTATTTAAAACCAACCGTTGCAATGCATTAATGTTGTGTCAAGCACAATAGATAGATAGATAGATAGATAGATAGATAGATAGATAGATAGATAGATAGATAGATAGATAGATAGATAGATAGATAGATACTGTTCAGAGCTGAGACCAGGGGGCGGAGCTGCAGTGCTACACACTCCTCTGTGCCTTTCTTAGAGCAGTCACCTGCCCAAAACCCCATAGAGACGGTGTCTGTTCCTCGTGTATTTAGACCTAAAAATAATGTTCGCAGCAGAGGAGCTGTTCAAGATAATCTTATTAAAATTAGCCGCTCTGCTATTATTGTACCAGACGGGAGAATTAAATGTGGATTATTGAATATCTGGTCCCTGTTGTCCCTGTCCTCAAAAGCTGTACTTATTAATGAGCTCATATCAGATAAAAATATTGATTTGTTTTGTCTAACTGAAACCTGGCTGTCTGAGGATGGCTGCGTCTCTTTGAATGAGGCTACTCCACCTAGCCATATTAACTCCAATACTCATCACTCATTGAAGAAAATAACAACCCCAGGTTTTTATTGAGCACTGTAGCCAGGCTGACCCAGAGTCATAACTCTGTTGAGCAATCCATTCCTCCATTTAAGTAGCAGTGATTTCATGAACTTCTATAATGAAAAAAAATTATAACATTAGAGATAACACCCAAGACCTCCTAGCATCACCTACCACAAAGTTGTCCGTCAGTACAGTCACATTGGAGACAACCACTAAGCCAGATACGTATCTGGACTAATTTCTCCCCAATAGCCCTCAACAATTGGCTTCTATCATTTCCTCCTCTAAATCCACAACCTGTCTCTTAGATCCTATTCCTATTAGATTACTTAATGAAGTATTCCCTTTACTTGGCACCTCCTTACTAGACATTATTAATTTGTCCCTGACACCAGGCTATGTCCCACAGACTTTTAAAGTTGCTGTAATTAAAGGAATACCATAGTAATCTTTGGGTTTTCTTTCATTGCCACTGAACCACAGCTCTCACTACATTAAAAAGCTCAAAAATCTGTATTAGAAGATTCAATATGTTTAACTATTATCTTGCACAATGTCAGATTTTTTTTCCTCCCTGCTTAAAATTTAGTTGATGTTTACAGAGACCTACCAACATTTACCTTTACATAATAGTGATGGAAAATAAATCTTTTCTCTTGCTGGTTTTTTATTTGTATGTCTTGAGATTAAATCTGGAACAGGCTACAGACTTTCTTTATAGGACATTAAAACAAAATATGGATCTTGGCTCTTAGTTCTGTGCTTTGCTGTCTGTGAGAATTTTCTTAGTAGATCTAGAAAAAACACAAGAAAGAAATCTTTATCATAGTGTTAATATAGGTTATATAGGTTATCAGTACCAGGGTAGGTCAATCCACTGTGCTATATTATCCAGAACAAACATCACACAAGTCAAAATGTCATCCTCTAATCACATTGGCAGACGCTCGCAGACTCTGAATCAATATGTGTCAATATTCTCATTTCTGCCTCATGCCTGTTTATGACACTGAGCAATAAAGAAGCCAGAATTAGTATAATTGTGGTCAAAGAACAAGATAATAAATGATGACCTCCAAACGTTTTTGCAAAATCTGCCATGTGACAGTATATTAAAGGAGCTCCAGTATAATGTGCTAGATTTCTCTGCCTGTACAAAGTCATTGGTGTTGTGAGATTTATTTTTAAATATTATCTATTTAGTTAGTAATTTATTCAAAAAAACTAAATTAATGTTCCATTTACGAAATGGCTACAAAATGAATAAAAAAATAGATTGTGAAAACTCTGAACCTTTAGAAACTTAAGCTTCTACTAAGTGACTAATAATAATTTTCACCAAAAATATTCTATTCCATAATTTTTAAGCATACGTGATGTAAAACCAGTGGTGCTTTGATTAAATGATAATAAAAAGTCAATGGGATCCAGGAAATTCTAAACTGCCATAATAACTAATATAACAAATATTGCTCAAATGTGATGGTAATTTCAACTATCAGACTCCTGAGTCATGATAGCAAAGGCACAAAACACACAGAAGACATGTTTTATTTGTTTGTGAATTTCCCATGCTAATAAGAAGATCCACACATGTTTGGAAACAGTCATCACCAGTGGTCCCCCGAACTTAGACAGCGATTTACTATGTTTGATTAAGGACAAACACACACACACGCACGCACACACACATATACACACACAGCCACAGAAGCCAACACAGCATCTGCTGCTCCTGTGTTTGAGCTCCAAATCCCAGTTATCAACAGAACACACAGGAACACAGAAGACCTCCAAACTAGGCTCTTCCAAACACTTTCCCTTTGCACACACACACACACGTACACAAACCTTGACCAGATGGAACCAGGTGGATGGGGGCCAGGTAAGTTACTTCTTTATTAAATACGTTGCAGAATAAAGATGGATTTGCTCTCTTCCTCGACCAAGTTCATGCACATCACTTGTAATCTGTTTCATCTCTCTTTCTGGCTCCCTCACTTTCTGTCTTTTGACCTGGGATAAATGCCTCCCCTTCAGAGCAGCTTTTTACATCATATCATCAGGACAGATTTATGATGCTCATTTCTGAGACCTAATTGCTGGAGGTCAATACAGATAAGATATTGTCATTATTCTTTCATACGGCTACTGGAAAAAGCCCCGTGGTTTCAAACACCCCCTTGCCTCTGTTAGTAACTCACAGGGTGAAACACCTGACAACTGTATGTGTGTGTTGGTGAGTGCTAATATATTTTTGTATTATTGATAACAGAAAGGTTGTAGTTTAGATAATGTTCACACCGATGCGGCCACTCATCTAAAAGCATTTCTTACATAAGATTTTGAATTTCAACATTACTTTACTTTATACAGTATACAACATTACTTTATACAGTAGTTAATGCTCTGGACAAAAAGCAAATAAATAAATAAAAAGAACAACATCTGTTTCTGGTTAATTATTAATAAACTCAATAAAACTCTTTATAGGATAGATCTGGAAAAAAGGACTTTATTGATTTGTTTTAAACTATGGTAGATTCTTGGATAACATAAATCAACCTCGCATCAATAGATGCATGCTTCAGTCCTAGCATCAATCTTAAGAAAAAATGAGCATGAAAACCTTTTAAATATAATGCATTGAAAATTCTAAAACTACAGCATCAGAAAACTGATATCTGCTTTGACCTTTATGAAGAAAATGATCCACAACAAGAAGGGTCTACAGTTAACACCCAGTGTCCTAAACCTGGGTAGATTGTTGCTTGAACAAATTTTGCAGCTTTTTTTTTCTTGATTTTTCTTCAATTCCATAAAGACAAAGAAATATGTGTTATTTGCAATGTCAAAAATCAATACGGGATTTGATTACCGTAATTAAAATGAATTAATTGAAATACAGTGTAATAAATTGCATCCTATAGATAAAAGTACAATTACAATTGTATCATATAGATAAATGTACAATTACAAACTAAAGCATCAACATGTCAAAATATTGATATTCTATCCAATAATTTTCAGTAAAATGAATGGTCTCACGCAACATGTAAAATAAACAAGATGATGAAAGCATTGTCTATAAACAAGATGATGAAAGAAGTGTCTCCAAGTGACATAATTTCTCAGTTGTTATTGGTGGCTTTTTTTCTGACTTATGGAGGCTCATATTGAGGAACAAATCATCCATCCTGCTATGAGACAACTGTGCTAACCCTTGCACGTGAGAATCATACAATGAGATTAATATTGTGTTTCAAAGATGACAGGTAAGTACATTATTGTAGAAATTAGGCTTAGACACATATCCTGATTCAGACTAAAAAAAAAAAGTAAAAATTAGCGTAAACAACCACAAAAATAACCTACACAGAACCACAAAAACCCAAATACAGTGAACGTCTTAATCTGTTTCCTCCTGGGAGGAGAAACACAAGGCCGTTCCTGAGTTGTGATGGCAAAGAGAAACTAGGGGCAGCTTCAGTGGCAGGACAGTCTTTGAAAAAGTGTGTAAGCTCTCTCACACACTCTTTTACCTTTACAAACACACACACGCGCACACAGAGAGAGAGAGAGATAAGACGGCACTATTGTGCTCCAAATGTGTTTGCACACCGGTGTCAGTTGACTGCACTTCCTCACTGAATGACTTGAGCAATTTATTCTGACGTGCCATTGAATCCAACAGGGAGTTGAGATTGAGATAGAAAGGAGAGAAGGAAAATTAAACACAACCTGAGAGCTTAGAGGAAACTGTGTGGGAAGACCCGAGGCAGAACAACAGGGAGATATATGAGGCTGCCACTCAACATTACAACTCACTACAAACTGGACAATCATTAACATGGTAAATGAACACAAAGGTGCTGAGTTGTGCTACAATACACACTGACATAAAGACTGGGGGAATTTCATTAGTCGTGCTGCAGCACTGACACTGACCAGATTTGAAAGTTGTGAAAATGGGTAGAACTATATGGCTAAGGATCCACCAGTGAAGAAAATGCCCTTCAATGTGATTGTTTATTTTTCAAAATCTAAAATCACCTGCTAATGTTCAATAAAACAACAAAGAAAAGAAATCTTGGCATAGGAAATTCAGCTTTATCATGGATGACTGAGAACATTCATCAACAAACAAAGAATAGCACTCGCCTTGGAATGCAAAGCCATTTAATAATGTTTTATAGGAATCGGAGGTCCTGACAGGATATAAAATAGCTCAGCTAATGATCTTGTCAGTGTCAAAAATCATTATTATTGCCCATGCATTATCACTGCCTATTTTAATTATGGTCATGGATTAAAGTATCAACATGTAACGGTGGGGTATGTCTAGCACAGGACGCATGTCATGAACACACTTCTCAGAATCTATAGTATATCAGTGACAAGCAGTGAGCAATGTTCCTTTTATGATCACGTCACCCGTGTTGTCAGCAAATCTAAAAAAGCAACAAGAAATCTAAAAAATAAAATCCACGCTGAACTGTAAATAAAATAAACACATCACTATTTATTTTGTACCACTTTGCAATGTAACTCAGTGACAGGTGAAAACAAGTGGTAACTATGGTAAAAAAAAAAAAAAAGACTAACTGTCCAGCCAATGATGTCATGCGGTTCACACAAATTTACTCATGCAACCAATGTCATAAACAGCGCTCTACGCATATGTGCCACTATTCTCCGGTTTTCTTCAAGATAACGGTCTGACAAAGTTAGTAGAGTTAAATGCTACTAACCCCTTATTATGGCAAAATGAACAGGCAGCGGCACATCCACTTACCAAGCCAAAGTAAAAAAGAAATGCAATTCTTTTAAGAGGGAATGGCTGTCAGAGTATGTGCAAACAGAAGAACAAGAGGAACAAGCTGACACACAAAAAGAAACAATGCTGTCGGTGACTTCTGATGGTGCCTTAGTAATGCCAGGAAAGCACAAGTTACAGCTTTATTAAAGCGGAAAATCCCACACCTAACAGAACAACATTGTGTGACCCATAGAGACTTGGGCATTGATGATGCCTATAAAGACGTGCCTTTGATTCAAGATGTGGAAACTCTTCTTAGAACTCTATTCCACTTTCTCATGCTCGATTGTGAAGAGGCACAAAATGGATGACCTAGCAAAGATTCTCGATGAGGATACACTGTCGTTTGGCCTTCTAAGTGAAGTACGATGGCTGCCACGGCACCAAGCTGTGAATGCTGTTCTGAGGGACTACTGTGCTTGAAGAATAATGCAGTAGAGAATCCAGTGATAACAGATCCAGTGGCAAATTACTGCTACCAAAAGCTCAGAAAATTAAAGTTCAAGGTTACTCTTACTGCTCTGGGAGATGTTTTGGACGAGCTGGCACATCTCTTCCTTTTCTTTTCAAAGACACAACCTGACTGTAATGGAAGGACACTGCTTTGCAAGAGCAAAGATTGACACGTTGCATTCCCAATAATTGAAGGATGAGAACAATGTTCAGTGGAGTGGCCATGTCAAAGAAGTGATAAGGACCTCATCAGCTGATGGCAGAAATACCAGTGAGATTACTCTTTTTATTTGTAAGCGCTGTGATTGCTCGTTTTCCAGAAGAAGAATTAAAGGAGTGGTCTGCATTTGACATCGAAGCATTCAGCTCAGACATCAGTAGGATATGGATCAACAGACTTTGCTACACTGGCAAAGACGTATGAGACCATTCACCACCCACATTTTATTCAGGCGATTAACAGTGAATATGCTGAATTCAAGTACACAGTGAAGCAAAAACCTAAACAAGGGTCAGTCAACCATTCTCAATTATGGTGGTTGCAGCAATTGTGAAGATGTGAAGAGCTAAAGGAGATCTTGGAGCTTGTAGATATTTGTACTACATTTCAAGCATCCATTGCAGATTATGAAAGAGGATTTAGTTTATTACTGATTACATTCATCTTGTCTTCTTTTGAACTATGTTTCTGTATGTGTCAAGGTTTTCACTCGAAGTGGGCCAAATCACTTAAATTTAAAGTAATGGAATGACAATAACTTCTCTAATTAGATTCTTTTAATAAGCTGTGTAACTTGTCATGATCTCAGGTTTTGGACAGGCAGGATACTGATGTGGCCACAGTGTGCACGTCTGATGTTGCTCACAGTGGTCCAAGGAATTCTCAGGGAGCTTTTGTGTATACTCCGACACATAAAAAATTAGGAAGAACATTGGCAGTGAGGGTTGTGGCTGGTGAGCCACTAAATCTTTTAAAGTCAGATTTACAAATTTATAAACCTAACAAAGATTAGCATATTTGCCATGTATCATGTTACATTGACAACTGCTTTTGTACCCTATTTTATCAGACATTGGCAATATATATGTACACATACCCAGTCATCAAAGTGTCTCAAGACAACTAAGATGTCTTAACTGAAATCAAGACATCTCAATACATTTTTGGAAATCAAGACATCTTATGACATCCTAAAGCAAACATCTGAAGATGCCAGAGCAGAACATGGAATGCACTTAGAGGTTTTTGTCTTGAAGACATTGAGTTCTTAAGACATATTTACTTTGTCTGAAAACATTCACATCTTCAGATGGCTTCAGACATGGTATGTGTCTCAAAGACATGGTCAAGATATTAATATGATGATAATATTATGATAATGGTTTATTTATATTTTACTGTAAAATCGTATAACATTATTGGAGTGTTAAATTCTAATTAATTGCTAATTATTTTTTCAATATTTAACTTGCATTATTTTTAATTTCTTTGAGAGCCCTGCCTAATGAGATTAATAAAATAAATAAAAGATTGATTTTTGCTTTTGAACTGCCTCGTGTCACAGCTGCTGCTCCGCTCTGTTCTCGCCCACACCTGCCCTGTGCTCCTTATCAGCCAAACCTGCACCTCATTTCTGATGAGCCGCACCGGCTGCTCACCTGCAATCAGTCCAGCATTTTAAGCTGCAGACTCTTGAGAGACTATCAGATTGTGGGTTATTTGCTTGTATGTTCCGATACAGAGGGTTCGTGGGTTTAGTGTATCCGATTGCCTGTGTTCGACCCTGCTGTGTTGTCTGATCCTGTGTTGTCTCCAGGCAGACCTGTCTTCCTACTGTATGACATTGCCTGATCCTCTGTCTGCCAGTTTTGGAATTAAAGGCGGAGTTCAGTTCCATCATCGCGTCGCTCTTGGGTCCCACACTGAGACCTGACAGAACAATGTGATCATGATGGACGCAGCACATGATTTTCCGCCCATGGATTGGCTGGACCGGATCCAGAATCGCCTCCGACAGAGTAAAGCACAGATGGAAGCCATGGCCACACGGGTTGAGCAAGCCACCAAATTTGCCATTTGGCTGGAACTGCAGGTACAGGCCCGCGGATGCAGCAGGCAGCAGAGTTCATCATCCCAGACTGCAAGCAACTGGTATTGTGCGTCGCCGCCGCTGCACCACAGCCACCAGCATCTGAACCAGTATCGGAAACTGTCCCTGTACTGGCACCGGCACCTGTGTCTGTCCCAGCAACTCCAGAGGGGGAGAATTAATCTGCCGTGAGCATCCAGGTGAACCACAGTGTGGAAAGGCTCTGCCCCTTGATGTCTTGCTGACACTGGTTCATAAACGTCCAGTTTTGCCTTCAGTCAGGCACCGGGCCACAGCCGACCCACCATCAGGGGCTGCAGGTCTGCAGATTCCTGCTTTGCCTCCCCCAGGCTTCACTTCCTGTCCCTGTCATCCGAAAGGCTTGCCTCCTGGTGAGTCGTCGCAGTCTTCTCTGTCCCGGTGGTGTTCCCTAGAGAGGGTGAGGCCCTTCTGGGCTTGTCGTCCGTTGGCAGTGGGCCGACAGGCCCAGGTGTACTGCTTTTGGCCAGGGACCCCCCCGGCTGTTGTGGACCGGCCTTCCCGGAAACGATGAAGGACTCCTCCCCGAGACCCTGAGGTAGGAGGCTCCACCAACATCCTGGGTTTCAGGGAGAAGGCTCCTGAGGCCAAGAGGTGGGAGGCACCTCCGACCCAGACTGAAACCATGGCGGTTCCGACCACAGCACCGAAGCCCACGCCAGTCCCGACCGCAGCGCAGAAGCCCATGCCGGGCCCGATCGCAGCCCCGAATCCCACGCCAGTGCCGACCGAATCGCCCTGCCGGTCCCGACGACAGCGCTGATGACCACTCTGGTCCTGACAACAGTGCCGACGACCACGCCGATCCCGACCCCAGTGCCGACAACCATGCCGGTTCTGCTCATAGCAGTCAAGGCTGTGTCTCCAACAGAGAGGGCTGCAACCCCCAGCATCTAAGGCCGCATCTCCTGCTGAAAGTCCAGCAGCTATGATGGCGACCCCTGCAGAAAGGCCTGCAACCCCAGCAGCAAGGGCTGCGACCCCAGCAGTTAAGACTGTGATCCCAGTAGCCAAGACGGTGACCTCAGCTATAGAGGCTGCGACTCCTACAGCTAAGGCTGTATCTCCAGCATCCAACCTCCAAACTTCTGCAGCTAAGCGTCTGACCCCTGAACTGCCTCTGACCCCTGCTGCCAAGCGTCTGACCCCTGCAGCCAAGCCCCGATCCCAGCAGCAAGGCCTGCCACCCCTGTTGAAGCTAAAGCTCCTGAGCCTTTGGCTAAGGCTGCCCCTCTTGAAGCTAAAGCTGCTCATGAGCCCTGGGCTGAGGTCACTCCCGAGAAGGCAGAAGCTCCCTCCGAGGCTGTCGCTGAAGCCGCCCCTGCGGGAGCTGCAGCTGCCTCCAAGGTTGTCGCTGAAGCAGTCCCAAAGCCCCAGGCTGGGACTGCCCCTGAGGAGACTGAAGCAGTCCCAGACCACCGGGCTGAGGTGGTCCCTGAAAAAGCAGAGGCTGCTCCCAGGCCTGTGGCGGGGGCTGCCCTGGTAGAGACTGAAGCTTTCTCAGAGTTCCTGACTGAAGACACCCCTGGAGAAGCTAAAGATGGCTTCAGCTGTCCCGGCAGAAGCCAAAGCTGGCCCCAAGCCCCGGGCTGGAGCCGTCCCTGCCGAAGCTGAAGCTGCCTCCTTGCCCGTGACTGATGATGAAGAAACTGAAGCTGAGCCTGTGACGGAAGTTGCCCCTGTAGAAGCTGAAGCTGCCCCTGTTAAAGCTAAGACTGCTCCCAAACCCCTGGCTGAAGCTACCTCCGTGGAAGCGGAGGCTGCCCCTGAGCCCATGACTGAAGCCATCCCTGAGCCCTGGAGGCCCTTGAGGACCCTGCTTCAGCTAAATTGGCCCCTGCTCCAGCCATACCTGTTTCTGCCCCAGCGAGGTCTGCCCCTGCTCAAGCCAAGTCAGCCCCTGCGCCAGTGATGTCAGCACCAGTTCCAGCTAAGCCTGCTGCTGCGGAGGTTGAGTCTGCTCTGGGGGGCCTCAGGAGAGGTCCAAGCCACTGGGGAAAGAGGACACCCTGGTTCCAGATACTTACGGCTCCATCCCACCAAGGGGAATCCAGTCAGCCTTCTCACGCCTGGTGGTTTGTCCATGGCTCGGCGTTGGATTCGCCCCCGAAGAGGGGAGCAGGGGAACTGCTCCGGGAAACCAGAGAGGAGCTGGAGGTTGCGGAGAAGAGGGCGGAGCCTGAGAGCCTGAGCCAGGAGGGATGGGGCCATCCCATCTGGGGGGGGGTTCTGTCACAGGTGCTGCTCTGCTCCAGCACTCGCCCTCCCCTCTCTGTCACATCTGCCCTGCGCTCCTGATCAGCCACACCTGCACCGCATTTCTAATGAGCCACACCGGCTGCTCGAATGCAGTCAGTGCAGCGATTTAAGCTGCAGACTCTGACTCTTTGTCAGATCGTTGCCAATTTTCTTGTATGTTCAGATACAGAGGGTTCCTGTGTTTAGTTTATCTGATTGCCTGTGTCTGACCCTGCTGTGCCTGACCTGATCCTGTCTTGTCTCCTGGCAAGACAGGATCAGTATGAGATTGCCTGATCCTCTGTCTGCCAGTTTTGGAATTAATTCATTCATCATGTCGCTCTTGGGTCCCACACTGAAACCTGACAGCCTCGTATCTGGGTTGTGTATATATATATATACACACACACAATCCGATAAGGTAACTATGGTTTTTGAGAATATAACAGAATATATTAGTTCGCCTCATAATCAGTGACAATTAATTCAAATAAAACTCTGTTCATAAAAATAAAAACACATCTTCTATGTGGAGCTCTAGGACTGTATAGTAGCTTTGCCCCACCCTGTCTGACAGGCTGTTTTTTTTATTGACTCCTTTGTTTTTAACTTGTGTGATTCATCCTCTTGTCATAAAAAGTGAATGAGCTCACAATATTAAAGGTTAAATCATGTTCAATAAGCCAGCTGTTAACTTTCTGACCAACCAAACTGAGTCGTGTCATTTGTACAATTCATCAGATTTGCTAAGAGGACTATCAACTGATCTGACAAATTTTACTGATGACAGATCAGCTGAGAGGACAATCAGGCTGCAGAATAATGGACTTAACCATGACTTAAGTGGATTTCTGTCCCTTCCAAACACTTCTTTACAATCTCAGCACATACTTTATGCAATAGATTTTTGTTCAGTTTTACAAAATTCACAACTGTTTCTTCAACTGCTGGATGGAAGGATAAGGATGGTAAGGATTCTTTTTTTTATTAAAAGATAAATAACCCAAGGATAAAAATGACACGTTCATCTCAACAAAGAGAGCTTCAAATTTTACATTATGAACTTTTTTTTAATGTATATAATAGCTGATTAAAATAAAAATAGGGGTAACACTTTAGTTTGGGGAATACGTATTAACCATTAACCTTTGATATGAATAATAATGCGTCAATTTGCTTCTAATACTCCTGCTAGTTAGCAGGTAGTTAATGGTGAATTTGTGTTCCCTAATCAAAAATCTTAATGAAGAAGCTTACAACTGCTTTGCAATGAATAATAACGCATCAATTTCCTGCTAATACCCCTGCTAGTAGCAGGTAGTTGATGGTGAATTTGTGTATCCTAATCTAAAGTGTTACCATAATTAGAAATCAAGACTTTTAGCTGTAATATCGTTTACATGCCCAATAAAGGACAACTATTTAACAGCATTGTAAAAATGCTTATTACCGGTGGATGTTTTTTATGGAAAACAAATTAACCGAAGTAAATGTCCATAACAATGTCTAGTAGTTCTATACAGAACATTTGCTGTGAAATGCATCTTTATGGACTACTTATGAAATCAGAAGCATCTGAATAAGGCCATATACCTAGGCTGGACAAACAATGGATCCAAAATACCAAAATGACTGAAAATCCATTTCCCATCCAAATATTACCCACAAGGGAATATTCAGGGGCATGTGCCATTCAATTGTAATTATAAGTAGAGCAGGTCTAATATTATGGTCTATCAAAGCTGTCAACAGTATAATTTTACTGGTTTTCATTTAAGTGAATTATTTTTTTATATTTATTATATAATTTTTTAGTACAGTATTTTTAAGATTTGGTACAAATTAGAGGATAGTTTGAATTTCCGCCAAATAAATGTAAGGCTATCTTACTTAACCCAAAATTGCAGAATGCTGAAAACTTTAACACAGTTGAAAAAGACGTGCTTAAATGTAACTCTTTATATAGATTTAATATCTAGAATGAAGAACCATAAGATGCCGCACGGTAAATTTTCTTACCAGCCTCCATCGAGTTGCGAGTCAGAGCGCATGAAACATGAACAAAGCCTGCAATGTTTGAGGATTCCGTCGTTAGTAATCTAAAAAGAAACTGTTAACAGAACGTACCTGAGAAAGAAAGAACGGCCGCTGCCCAAAGGAAAATCATTTTGCCGTGTTCGAGAGAGTTTATTCGGTTTTAAAGGTGAAAGTGAGATTGGAACTATGGTGCGTTGTCGGCTGGTCCAGCAGCACCGCTGTGCGCGTCGCAGACGGACACGTTGCCTGTCACTACATTCACCACACCGGTTACTATCCGTTCGTAGTCCTGCTTGGCGAAGTCGGACAACTGTCAAAATCCGCCAGACGAATTTAAAGGGAAGTCTCTGGTGTACGCGTCAGAGCAAAGTGCGCACCGGAGCTGCGTCCGAGTGCGTGTGTGAGTCGAAGTTAGTGCCAAAGCTTCTGCTCCACTGTGCGCCGCTGGGAGGAAACACACTGACGGACGCAAGAAACGTAAAGCGTCACCGCGCTGCAGCTGTGCTCACGGTCAGTCATTACGATGCGGCTATGCTGCTGATGGGGTCCCGGTACACTCTGCAATCATGATACTGACAGCGAGCTACAGTTATTAGTTATTATTGGTGATATCTGTCCTTCTCACACTTTTCCTCTGCAGGTCATCAGTAGCCCTACTTCATCGGACAGTAGCCCATAGAAAGGGTTGACCTGCATAAACAACTGAGGCAACAGTTGTTTTTATGCGGAGCCTTAAGCCTCTCCCATCTGAAGCTTTTGAACTCTTTCAGTCCTTACTAGTCACTAAAATTTAAACACAATATGTACTAAACATATGCAAACAGCTGCAATATTTCCACTTCTTAATGAGAGATTAAACTGAACCTGTGGGATGTCTAGACAGTTGTAAATCTTTGTGCAGCCCTCTCCTGACTTACGTTTCAAGTATTGTTTCTCTGACTTGCTTAACTTGCTCTCCTGTGTTCACGATGCAAAGGTATAGAGACACAGCCTTTAAAGAGGCATTGTATAAGCTACTTTACTGCTCTGATCTGAGACTTTATTTTATAGCTGATTTGCCGGACTTTAGTTTGATATTCACTTTTATCTACAAAGTGAAGCGTCTGCCTGGTGAGTTGTCAGGGTTGGCTTCTTGGCTAGATCATGTTGTGGTCATACACACTGTTAGAGCAACACTGACCACGTTTTCCTGTTTGTACAACTTTTAAAGGCATTGTATAAACTACTTTACTGCTCTGATCTGAGCTTTTATCTTATAGCTGCTTTGCCGGACTTTATTTTGATATTCACTTTTATCTACAAAGTTAATACTAATGAATACCAATACCAATTAATCTTAAATTAATCTTAAGCATTTAAAGTTGCATGCTACCAGTTGCATCTCCTGATTGATCAGAAACTGTGATGTGATTGTGTCTTTGAATGGGAAGGTCTAACTTAGCTACATAATTGTACACAGTATGTTGTCTTACATCAAACCTCTTTGCCTTTTGATTGCTAAACATTAAATGATCCTTTGATCTAGTTTTTGATATGTCTGATTGATCTGTGTTAAGAAGGGATCTTAATTAAATTTTCAAGAAATGCTGATAATGGCCCAAGGAACAAATGATTACATTTTGGTGATGTTTTGGATTCAAAGGTCATAGGCAAAGATCAAAGGCCAGGGGGTTTTGATCATAAAGCAACTCGTAACTTTATGTTACTCATGCCTGTATATACAATAGTACAGGTTTAAGTTACAATATGTGGGGAAACAAGCTACTTGGCAGAGGTTCACTTGCAGAGTGCGTTTTAGTTATTCATACGGAGCACAACTCATTTTCACCTTAAGAAGTTGAAGTTTAAACATCTTTAAATTGACCGCACGGTTGCCTCTGATCCATTGCATTGCAATGATGTCTGACATACGCTGTGCGCCGTATATCTAACATGCACTTCCATTTAGTTCCAATTTTTTGAGGGTTCGATATGGCATTTTTCCCCCTGCCATTATTGAAGCTTTTTTTTTTTGTTTTTCTAAATAGTACTGGTGATATTAAAAAATAAATATTGCATGTATGTCCACTTGGTAGTACTAGAGTAACTACAAGAGTAACTACAAGTTACCGCTGCAACAATCCTGCATGTAGAAAGAAGATCTTGATCAGAACCAGCTCTAAGTTGATTTAAACAACACTAAATGGAGAAACATTATAGCGGCGGGGAACAGCGTTGCCATGTACGAGCGGATGTGTTGCCCGGATGCTGGGCTCCACAGTAACGTTTGTGCGCGCAATGTTAAAACGATGCTCCTGCTGTGACAGTGTTTGTCAGTTATTAGATATTCTGTCAATGACCACAAAAAACAGAAAACATTTACTCCGATAAAAAGGACAAGATTCCTCAAGAAAAAAAAGAAAGCAATTAAGTCAGAAAAACAGAAACTATTACACCAAAAACAAACCAAAAATCAATTTCTCAGGAAAAAACCGAGTTAATTTATTTTTACGTGAATGCAATACGCTTTTTTAAAAGACATACATTTATTTATTTTATTTAATGGTATTCCTTTATTTTTTATTCGGTACGGAATATATTGCTGCCTGTGTTTAATGACCATTTTTGTTTAATCATTATTTTCAGATTTTGCTGTGCTGCAACACAAATTAATTTACAATGTTGATAAATTAACACAATCCAAAACTATTCCCGATACACTGACGTACCCCCACACCGACCTGTGACAGCGCCAGGCATGCAACTACCTCTTGTGACGTAATATGACGCAATTGTGAAAAAAAAAAAAAACAATTATTTTTTTTTTTTGCTGCAAAATTCAAAACAGTGATATATTTCCCCTAATGTCTTGAAAAATATTTTAAATCCTCTGGCAACTTTTCAAAAGGTATTTTTAGACTAGATTATGCTTGCATTGTGAAAAAAAATTAACCTGCAATATGCTCTTTAAGGGATACTTATCAGTTACACACATGGTTAAAGCACATAACCATTCGCTAGTAAGAGCATGAATTTTTTATTAGTAACTATAATGTGATTACTCAAGTTTACAGCTGTAACGAAGCTACAAGCATGTAGCTAGCTTGTAATGCATTTTTCTCAACAATGCTCATTAGATATTTAGTCACAAGCAGCTGAACAGATGTGGATGGAAATGTAGTTGTAAAATGAAATCTAAAACTTCTAACTAATAAACGTATAAAATAAGATCGGAATACTGTTAGATTATTACATTAAAATGTTTTTTGTTGTTTACAGCATGCATTTTCATAAAGTTTTTTGCTCTCCAGTGGCGTCCCTAATGTCTTGTCTTAATGTAAAGAAATGTGCTGTGGCTCTTCTCATCATTCTGAGTGCATGCCAGGAGCTACACTACTGGGCTGGATGACTGTTTAAATGGAACAGAAGAGCTAGAGGAGATACTTTTACGGCTGGCCAACCATAAACAAGTTGAATGGAGACAAGAGACATGCGCGCGCACACACACACACACACAAACACGCAATCACACGCATCTTCAAAATTATCACTCAAATGTGCATTTCCATAATTGATAATAAAGATAAAACTGGGAAGGCCATCAGTTTTCCGTGGAGGAACATCTGCAAAATGCAAATTTTAGAATGTGACTGCAGGAGAGAAACAATCAGAATTTCAACTAGTTGAAAGTAAGACGAGTAAGATCGGGCTTTTGTACCTTTAATAACAACTTCCAAAATTTGAGTTACATCATAAAGCCCCTCCAAACACATGCACACACACACACACCATAACCTTGTCCCATCAAGCAAATTACATGCCTCTCTGTTCACCCTCAGAGGTCATTCAACCTCATGGCCTGTTGGGCAACAAGCTGTTCAGCTAATCAGTGGAGAGCCTCCTCTCTCTCAGGGAGAACCATATGGTGAAAAGCACCACTGTTGCATCCCCAAAGAAGCTTTTTACTGGCATCATAAAATGTATGTGACCACATGTCCACACAGTGAAAGTCTACAACTGACTACTGACTAGATTTTTGTCGAGAAAATTTCAATAATTGAGTAGACATATATATCAGGCCTCAAAATTATACTTACTTAGATACTGTACATTCTATACTTTTAATCTGGTTATTTGTTAAAGATTTGGACACTGCAATGATATTGGTAGCCCATTTTTCTTTAATCTTTTAGTTTTTCATTATTGTTAGGCAATTATTCTAGTGAGGGGATTCAATTTCTACCAATTTTAGCTCTAACTAGCCAATTGGATAAACATGAATAATGCCAACGCAGCTGTTTGTGGTATCTCCTTCCAGGAAAATAAAGAGTTACAGTAACTCAAAAACAAGAAATTAATATTTGTTTCCTGTATCCCCAACTAGGAACAGAGACCCCTTGGTTCATACACTGAAAAAAGAATTGCTGGACCAACTAAAATTTATTACTTCAACTGGCCACAAACAATTGTATTGAAATCATACAACTTATTTTTAACAAGTTATATTAACTTTGATTTAAGTCAGGTAAACAAATTATTTTTTTCAAATGAAAAGTGCATTGCTTCAACTCAATTGTAAGGAAAGTTAACTGAAAAGATCCTACTTTGTCCAACTTAGGTATTTAACCTCATTCAAAGGTAAATTCTACATATTCCAACCTAAAATCATGACTTCAAAGAATGTAATTTTTGTACCTGCAATGCATAACGATAGTTTGTAAATTATATTTTAAAAGCACGTGGTCCCAACAAAATGGCAGCATTGTCTTCGTCATATTTTGAACATTACAGGTGATATTACAGGATACAGTAGATTTAGGTTTATCTTTATATATTTTAAAATTTGCTATGGCAAATTATTAATTGAAAATACTTCAGACCAACAGTAAGATCTGATCATAAACAACCTTAATGAAACAAGAAATAGAATCCTTATTAAGCCAGCTAAATCTGAATTCAACCCAACATGTATAGAGCTGTCCAACCTGGCATTACTGATTATGAACTTATACTAACCTATTATTTGGATAAATATGGCCTTCAACACACAACTTTTTCAAGCTACATTTTCCACTCAGCAAACAGCATGGCAGATTTATTTTTGAGCTCTAACCAGTAACTGCTCCTGCTCAAGAATCAAGTGCTCTGTAAACCTGAAAAGCAAAATCTCTCAAACTGAGGGAAACATTTAAACATCTCAGAAGTATTTTGGTCACGGGGTGATTATAGTCATTACTGTGAATTGTGAAGTCTACCATACAAGCTCTGAACTTTGTGGGACATCTTGTGTGGCTCAAGCTGCATGAACACTTCCTGAAACACTTCAAAAGGGAAATGTAGAGACTTTGGATAAGCTAGGTTGAGTATGTACGGCAAACCTAGAAGAAGGGCACAAGCTGAGGTGACTCAAGTAAGGTCAGGCAACACCTCCACTCCCTCAATGACAATGCCAACGTCTGCTAGAGGCTCTTACAGTCCTTCTTCTTCCTTCCGAATAACAAACACTGCCATTGTAAGTTGCACCAGGTCCCCCTGGACATCTTTGGCACTGCTGTCCTAAAGTAGAGTACACAGCATAGACAAAAAGTCACTTCTATATACAATTACCTGAAATAAAGGCTTTGTGTGTAGACAGAGAGAAATGCAACTCATGATGACACAAATCAAAGTATTAAGATTGAGTCATGATGAAGACTAAGACATATAGCCTACTGATTTTCTAATGTTTAAAACATAGACATGATTTGAATGTAAAATTATGCAAGCGTGCTATCCCACTGACGTCTCTGCTGCCTCACCTGGACTTCTGGCACGTCCTCATATTTAATTTTAAAGTAGAATATGACTACTGCTTTCACTAAGCCAGCAATCTTTTATCCATATTCACTGTACTTTGACAATTTCTCAGATAATTTTTGTGCCATTAGCTAATCAGCATGGATGTTAAAAGGCAGTTGAGCTGATGGTGTATTGAAACTTACAATATATTCCCTAGTAAGATCATTTGCATCTTCTCCCAGAAAGATAATGAAAGCTTTTAGGATACACTCCCTCTGAAGATGCATGTCATCAGCCTGGAACAACATTATCATCATTGGAAGCCATTCTAACCAGCCAGTACGTATTAATACTTGTCCTAAACCAGCTATCATTACCAGTCTTGTGCATTAGACAAGGCATTTTATGATCATATCATGAATAAATATACAGGTTAGGGACAGCTGCACCATTGTGAGAACAACTAGACATTTAACACTTAAACTTGAAAAGTTGGAAGCAACAAAATGTTATTCAAATACATGAAGGGGAAAAATGTAATGTTACAGTTAAAACCCTAAGTTGTCAAAGCTTCAGCCTTAATTTAGGCTGTGTGTGTGTATGATAAAATTATAGCTTGCTCATAACTCCTATGTGACCCCCATGTACTTATCTTATATCAGTTGTGTTCATCATAACTGCATGTACTTTGCTTAAACATAATCTTCTGATTAAGTCATTGTCAAAACAGGTGAGAACTTGCTGAATCATTATAAACAGGTGGCAACTCCTGCTAAATGTGTGCGTCATGCAGCCGACAGATAGGTCTGGTCCATTCTGTTCTGTCTCAGATTTCCTAGCAGGTCAGCTGGATCTCCTCACGTTATCTGGGGCCTCTGTGCTCCATGTCCTGGAAGGATGTGAGAACAGGCACTGTTTGCTTGAAACAAAGATGTGATGAACCTGGATGTAGATTTTGTATGACTGAGCATTTTTAGAAACCACATAAGTAAACTGCCTGGGTCTGGCTTGAACAGAAGGCGTCATACCAAGTCCGGAGAGGTGTCTTAGTCTCGGCTGAGCGTTTTGGGGACACCTCTGGAGACCGGAGGCGGGCGACGACGACCTCTGCTCCAGTCGACTGACCTTTTCGGGTTTTGATTCACAACTATATTTTTGCCTTTGCCTTTTTATTCTTCTGATTCCATTTGGCTGATGTATTTTTCTTCAATAAATTCTGGGCAACATTTTTTGGAAAAAGACAACCTCTGGTGCTCTGCGTCACTTTTTTGACATGAACACGCAGGCATGTGCCTTCTGATTCTCCATCAGACTGAAGCTGGAAAAAATCCTGCAACATACAGCAGCACATCATCTCTTGTACCATGTAAAACATCACATCAAACTGGACTTGAACAGTCAAAATGTTGAGAAGGCAGACCCTGTGACTTGATGCAATGAACTCTGGGGAAAATGAGAGCACAATGGAGCAGCTCCTGAGATGCAGGAAACATCAGTTATTTATTAGCATAAATTCATTGTAGACTATGACCCTCAGGGAGTTTTTAAATTACATAAAGTTTCCTATTTCAATGAGGATGAGCACTGGTGAAATATATACCCTAAATAGGGTGTATGAGCCCTTCCAGTCCAGCTTTCGTCCTCGCCACAGCACAGAAACAGCCCTCCTTAAAATCACCAACGACCTTCTTGCTGCAGCAGATTCTGGTTCTCCATCCTCATCCTCCTTGACCTTAGCGTGGCCTTTGACACGATTTCTCATTCCATCCTCCACGGTCGAGTTTCCTCCATTGGGATCACCAACACCCCCCTTAACTGGTTTCACTCCTATCTTACAGGCCGCACTCAGTTCATCCAGTTAAAGGCATTCAAGTCTGACCCCTCCCCAGTCACTACAGGTGTGCCCCGGGGTCAGACCTGGGTCCCTGGGAGAGGTAGAGCTGGGCGCTGCAGCACGAATCCACACTGACTCTGATTTGCGTACTCACATCAGGTCTGACAAATGTCAGACCTGATGTGAGATCTGAGCGGATCGTACGCTCACGTCGAGATTGATAAATGCCGAGTCTTGCCTGAAAATAGCCGGGCAGTCTTCTGCCGTAGGTAAATGAGGCCCGATGTGTGATCTTTCTTCACCTTCCTATGTGTTATTGAATTTCATTTAATTTGAACAAATTAACAGACTTAAAGGTGGTTTCTTAATAAATTCAGCACATTTTATGAAATTCTGTAAAACACTAAATATGATACTAAATGCCAAAACTATAAAATCTATAATTCTATAATGTGTTATACAATACTCCATTAAAAATGTGAACAATTCCTCATTTACACTACTCTAAGTCAGCTACTGCAGCATCTTGTTTTCATGCGAGCAGCCCAGATGCAGCCAGCTTTGTCCCTAAATTGTTCCATTGATCACGGGGAAGAGTGGGAGAAGTTAGCAACAAATTCACATCCTCATTCTAAGATGTTGGATATTAAAAGTTAGGCCTCAATACTGAAATTAAAACAAAATATAGAATTTTATGCACTAGCCCTCTGACCTGTTTAATCTCATACTTAAGTTACAGTCCCATATTTATATTTATTTTAACATTTTACTATTACTGAAAACTGATAACCCCAAATATCTAAAGTCTAGAAGTCAATTCAAAATGATTTTATATTTCATGACCTAAAAAATTGTGGAAATATATATATATATATATATATATATATATATATATATATATATATATATATATATATATATATACTATCATTCTAATTATATATATAATTATATTATATATATATACTATCATTCTAATTATACAGTATATATACAGTTTACTTTTCTAGTCACAGGCTATAACAAGTGCAGAAGTTAACTTTGATGTATTTGATATTTATGACAACTTTTGTAAACTTTCTGTTGTGGTTCGTCACAGTAATAAAATCTGACTCAATCGTAGAACTCGCCAAGGTTCTAATTTATTAAAAACACAGTGAAAAGGTGAAAAGTGTCCGTGGCAAAAGGCCAGAGGGAAAACTTAGGTTGTCCGGGGTGCAACCAGAGAGAGGAAGTTCCAGAAGATCCAGGGAAGCAGTCTTTATTGAGAGCTGCTGGAGCCCATGGCAAGCTACAGGGAACAGGTTTGCAGAGCCAATGCGGAGGAAGCTGCTGGGACAAGACCTGAAGAGTCAACAAGGTGAAGACGCGCCGGGAGGGAAGCTGTCCTAGGGAGAACAGGCAGAAGCCGTTGCAAGCTGCTGGGAACAGGCTTGCAGAGCCAAGGGAAAGGAGGTGTGCCGGGAGGAAAAGCTGTCCTAGGGAGAACAGACAGAAACGTCGACTGCTGTAGCAGGTTGGCCCGTAGCACGTTGGCTGTAGCACGTTGGCTGAAGAAAAGCCGCAGCTGAAGAGATCGAACAGGTGCTAGCAATCAGCTCTGGACCTGCCTGCTGTTACAGGGAAGCTCCCAGCGCGCCAAACCGTGTATTTGTATTTGATGTTGATTTTGTGTGTACTGTAGAAAACCTTGTACTATGATGAAATATAGACATGTTCACAAGCTGACGTCACTAACCAACACATTAGACAATAAGTATTTTTGTGTCCTGGACAGACACCAAACTGGTGCTTCATAAAAGGAGCCAAAACATAGTTTTGACCATGGCCAAGAAGTTGTCTGTGTAGATTCTCACTCATCCAGTCATAGTTATCCAAAGTTAGATCTCTCTGTGTCAAACCTTTCGGTCCAGTTGACACAGAGAGATCTAACTTTGGATAACATGGCCAAGAAGGTTTGAAAATGAAAAAGTGAAATTGAAAATCACTGAAGCATTATTAATTTCCAGTCTTTACACAATTATGGCTTCTGTTGGTCTTTGGATCTATGAAGGCAGATCATCTAAGGCTGCGTGGCTGAATGATGAGAAGCAACCAGCCAGGTTGAAACCAATCAGGTGAAACAACCAGATATTGTTTCCAAGTCAAGTAAACAAATGCACACATTTTCTCCCACTCAACCTCTTCCTACCGCTCATACCTACACCTAATTGTTTCATCATAATCTCTTTTCTCTCCTCGCATTTCCTCCTTACTTTTGTCCTTCTCTCTCTCGCTCTCTCTCTCCTTTCTACGTTGTTGCCATTTTATAGACTTGTTAGTTCCACTTCTCCACTTCAAATGTCAAATGACAAACAATCTAGAACCAATGAGCTGCTTCCTTACTGCCTTGACTGAGCTGCAGATTCTAAATAAATATGATATGAGCTGAAATGTTGGCACAATCTGCCCCCATCCATCCACCATAAACCTTCATAAAGGACACAAACACAAGCAGAGATGTGAGACAATACGATGTTGAACTCTATTGGCAGAGCTTGTGAGAAGGGTTTCTCACTCCCAGATTTGATCCACCGTTTTGATTTCATTTGCTCAAAAATGATTTGTAGTTGCTAAAAAAATAAATGTAAATTTGGGGTGAGGAGTAATATGATGACATCTGAATACTGTCAGGGAGAGATCCTTTAGCGTCAAGACATGCAGGACATGTCTGAGAATATAACAGCAGCAGAGATTTGTGATGAAAACCTGTTGGCCAAAAAAACCTGTTCTTCTTTAAAATGAAGACAAAAAGAGAACGCTTAAAGGTTCTACTTTCTATTTAAGCATAGCATAATTTTATAACACCAAGGTTTCAATGAATAAAGGACATGAAATATTTGTTGAAATGTCGAAGGTTTTTCACAATGATGAATTGTAACTTTTATATATTACCAGGAATATAATAAAAATTACCCCGCCTCTCGGCCCTTGATAGCTGGGATAGGCTCCAGCCTACTCTAGCAACAAATGTGTGGATAAAGCAGGTACAGAAAATGAATGGATGGATGAATAGATGGATCGTAAAGATTTAATGATTCATCTTAAAAATAGTCCTTCAAGGCACTTGTGGATTCTATGAATATTAAAAGGTTTATTAAATGTAACTAAGCATCACTACCTCTGACACTCCGCACGTTAGTGGTAAGTAACATAAATGGGACTCATTATCACAGTCACTGCCAATGTTTGTCCTCTGAGAAATGACTGAATTTCTGAAACGCAAATGTAAATAAAAACGCTGCTAAAGAAGTGAAAAAGCATTTTTTTCTTTTCACTCTGCTATTCCAGACACAGGGGATCCCCAAGAGGCCCATCAAATGGAAAGTGTTGAATGAAAATCTAATCTCATCAGTGTCCAGTTTTTCTCACTGTTTTGTGTCTCTCTACCCCTCTTCTTTGTCTCTTTTATTCTATTTGTCCTGTCTCCCTCTTCTCCTCCTTTACCCAGCCGGGTTTCAGCAGGATGGTTCCTCCTTGTAACCCGGGTCCTGCTCAAGGTTTCTTCCGGTTAAAAAGGAGTTTTTCCTTGCCACTGTGCTGGTGGTTCAGGCTCTGGGTTTCTGCCTCTGTAAAAGCACTTAGAGACAATTTTATTGTAAAAGGCACTATATAAATAAAACTGAATTGAACTGAAATTTAAAGTATAAAAACAATCTCATAGTGAAAATTAACCTAAGCACCTTTGACTCTTTAAAAAAAAGTGAAAGCCCAGCATTTATGAGCATTATTATTATATTATAAAACATCTGCCATATCATGACGTGGACTCTGGCAGTAGACTGTTCCATTTTATTATCAGAGCAATCACCACTGCTTTTGTGCCTGTGCATATGTGAGTGCAATGAAACTGTTTGTTTTCTATTGTGTAGGGGAGGTGGATGATGAACAAACATCCTTTGGTGTCTGGATGCAGAGCCAATATTGACTTGAGTGTTCTGCAACATATTGCAGGTCAAATTAAGCACAGTAGCAACAGCAAGAGCCGGTGACATGGTATATTGCTCCGGTGAATAAGCCTCTGTCTGTCAGACACCAACAAACCAAACAAAGACAAAACCAACAGCTGTGCAGCATTTCAGTTAAAAACATCTGTTGTAACGCCCCTTTCTAATTTGTTTATCTCAATTTATTTGTAATTCCATTGACCATAGCTACTACCCTGAACCCTCGTTTTAATTTAATCATGCCACATAATGGTCAGAATTTAAAAAAACAAACATTTTAAAGTGAATTCTAAAATGTGCTGATAGATGTAGAGGTGACTGGGGAAATACCATCTAAATTCAGGAAAATTTGGGTTCGAAAAAAAGAGGATTCACTCAGATACATTTCATACCTCCTTCCCAAAAATGGTGAGGTTTCTATTAAACCACTAAAGCTCTCTATTAACAAGATGTTATAAATGGGAAACTGAAGGAAAGTAACAGAGAATGATAATAACTCTCTCTCTGTATCTTATCTTATCAAAGAAGATACTTGAAGAAAAAAATTACGAAAGGAAACATGCAAGCCTCTGATCAGGATATGACAAAACAATGTTTTATTCGATTATTACCAATATGCACCAATACAACTAAATGGCTCATAGTCTAAGCACCTCTGAACTCTGCACCAACCGTGCAGCACTGAGGAAACAACACAGATGAAGATGGGGTCATTACACTGGTGTCACTTTCAACCATTCCAATCAAGATGGTAGGGTAGGTCACAGATTCCTTCCATCTTCATGTACACATTATTATGTGGGCAGCTGTAGCCCACATAATAAAGGCCACTCCAGTGACAAAGTTTACTGATCCACACTTCAGGTCAAGCTTCCTTGACCTGAAGCTTGACACTTCAGGTCAAGCTTCCTTGACCTGAAGTGTATGAATGTGTATGAATGTGCAAAAATGATTATTTCTAAATTCCGACTGGTTGTTGGTGATTATTCTGCTGTCAGAGTAAATGCAGAATGTAATGTAAAGTAATTTGATGGGTAATACAGTTTTTTTTTAATTGCATAAACACTAAAATCAAAAGTCTTACACAATTTTCCAAACTTTACACTCAAAGAACAAAACATTGGACCAGATTTTCACTACTATAAACACAAAGTCAGCCTCACACTTTTTGCAGAACAATACATACAGTGCAAAACATTAAACACACCTGTCTACATTAGATACCGAAAAGACGTCGATCATTATGTCACTTTCTTGCAATTCCAAAGCACTGACTGATAAATCACCACAGTTAATTAGCCAATTAGTTAAACACACGAATCAGGCGAGCAAACACATGATTGGTTTATTGTAGACACAACAATCAGGTTTGAGCACTATAAAAATGCAGCAGATGAGTTCACTTGCTTTCAGTCAAAATGGAAGAAGTCAGGGGAATAACAGTGAGGATTCGAGGGGGATTTTGTGGGGGTAACATCACCCTTTGTGCTACCATTTCACAGAATGGGGTCCTCCAGCGTCATGCCAATATGGGCCCTTACAACACAGATCACATTCTCGGACAGATTGCACAATCTCATCACAGTAAATAACCAAATACACCAGATTCAACATGTTGTCGTCTGGGATGTGTCAATGTGTCATTCCACTGCTCTGCTCTGATCCACAAATGGTTTCAACACCTTCCACACTTTACAGTACTGTACCTTCCACCCTATTCTCCATTTCTAAACCCAACTGAAGAGTTTTTCCTGGCATGGCATGGAACGCAGATAACGTGATTCACTATGGCAACAAGTGGGAAAAAAACCTTGATTTTCACACTTCTCCCCATTGGAGATGGAAGATTTCATGACCGTGTACACCAAAAATTTGCATATTTTCACTGTGGCAGTAATCACAATACAAAGAATTTACTCCAAAGTGAGAGCCACTCCGCAATATGAACAATGTGAGGGCTGAGAATGCCGTTAAATAAACTATAGATGGTCCAAATAAATCGGTAATGCTCTAAAAAGCAGTATCGGGGCTTAATCAAACATCGAATCGGAGTGGATCACCCTCTCCTGGCTGTCTGCAGGCTTCAAGAGCAGGAAAAACTCGGGGTTATTTGGAACTAACCTGCTAGCGAGCAGGTTAGTTTCACGGAGTACATTGGCCCGGTAAGAGTTACGCTGAACCGGCTTTCTGAAACCGAAAACCCTGAGTTTCCCTTAAATCACAGCAAATTAACTCAGAGTTTTCGCTAAACCCGCTTTCTGAAATGGGGCCCAGGAGTGAGGCACTGAACCAACTCCTCCAGCACATCAGTGAACAGCAGACAGCCCACCCTGATGCCTTCATCATCCTGGCTGGGGATTTTAACCATGACCCCAAGAGCGTGTTTCCACAACTCCATGGACATGTCAACTTTCCCACAAGAGGTACCAATATCCTGGACAATGTTTACACCACACATAAAGGAGCTTATAAAGTCCTCCTCCTCTCCTACCTTGGTTCTTCAGACCACACTACTGTTATGCTAATGCCTGCATACAGACAGTGTGTTAAAGTAAAATAAAAAAATAGCCAAGAAGAAAATCTGTGTGTGGCCAGAGGGGACATCAGAGGTGGGCCTAAGTACAGCCAGGGTCAACCTGTCACGGAGCATCAGAGAGGCCAAGAGAGTACTCCAGGAGGATCGCTGACCGCGTCAATGACAGTAGAGACACCAGGAACCTGTGGCGTGGGATCCAGACCATCACAGACTACAAACGCTATCCTCAGACCTGCAACAACTCTTTTTCTCTGCTGAATCAGCTTCTTTGCTTTAAGGAAGACAACAACACTCCAACACACAGAAGATCCCTCCGCCTCCGAACAACCAGGTGCTGTCGCTATCTCCGGACAGCAAGAGATCACTCAGGACCAACGCAAGGAAAGCCCCGGGTCCTGACGATGTTCCTGGTCGTAACCTGAGAGACTGTGCTGAGGAGCTCACAAATGTCTTCACGGACATCTTCAACACTTTGCTGAGTCAAGCTGTTGTCCCGACATGCTTCAAAGCCACCACCATCATCCCCGTCCTGAAGAAGTTGTCTACCTCCTGCTACTCACTCATAGGTGTGAGTGCTTGTCTGTCTCTGTGTTAGCCCTGCGATAGGCTGGCGACCTATCCAGGGTGTACCCCGCCTCTCGCCCCTTGACAGCTGGGATAGGCTCCAGCAGACCCTTGCGACCCAAAGTTGGATAAAACAGGTACAGAAAATGGATGGAGCCTTAAAAAGCCTTAGGCAGATTTCACAGAACCTGACAACACAAGCTAGCTGAAATATGATTGGATAAAAACTCTACCGTAATATACAACACTGGAAGCAGCGCAAAATTGGATATAATATGACATGAACAGAACAGACTATGAAGAATTATGTTATTTACATATTTACAAAAAAAAAAAAGAAAAAAAAAAGGGTCTGCAAGGAGCCTATCCCAGCTGTCAAGGGGCGAGAGGCGGGGTACACCCTGGATAGGTCGCCAGCCTATCGCAGGGCTAACACAGAGACAGACAAGCACTCACACCTATGGTCAATTTAGATTGCTCAATTCAACTAACAAGCATGTTTTTTGGCACACTGAAGTCTTTTTCTTTTTACTCTTCACTTTGTAGGGAAGACGGGACTAGATGACATTGGTTCTCAGGTTCAATGAAACCATCAAGATGGATCCAATTGTGTCAAGAATTATTAATATATTCACTATACAGTATGTATGTGTCAAAGCAGTGTAAGTTATGTTCTTGTAAACACTACAAACAAAACACAATTAGTAAAAGGGGGTTTAAAGTTGTTTGAAATTGTGAAACATTAAAAAAAAAGAAACAAACATTGCTTTAAATACACAAATCAGGACATTCCAAGGAAATCCTGTTTCTCACCCATCTCATTAAAAGCCCACAAGCTGTTTCAGGAACAAGCAAATTGGTTTTTGGCTTCTTTGTGGTTAATGTGGTTAGTTAAGTCTTTTTAAATGCAATTAGGACATGATGCAGCAGCTGTTTTACAACTGTGGTGAGCACACTAACACAGTTTTCTCTTTATCACAGATGTCAGACAAGTGGCCAATACATAAATCAATTCAATTCATCTTTATTTTTATAGCATCTGTTGGAGTTAAAATTGTGTCCAGATTTCTGGGTACTGAAACCCAGAGCCTGACCCCTACAAGCAACAGCAGCAAGTAAAAACTCCCTTTTACAATAATAAAATCACCACATTGTATAATTCCACCATCTGTTCCCTTTACAAATATGTTGATTTGCAGAAGTTGAAAATGCTCAGGTTGCAAAATTATTGTCTCTAAACTTGTGAAATGTCTTTTTTTGAAGAGTTCTTGAACTGAATCAGCTAATTCCCTGCCTTGTTGATAAGATATTACCTGTGGCAAATGAGGATTAAAAACTGATGAAGAGTGACAGCTGACAGATTGTTGACCCTCACAGCAGCTTACCCTCAGGTGAGGCTGTGGAAGAGAGATCACCCTGAAGAGCACAGCTGTGTGTGTGTGTCTGTGTGTGTGTGTGTGCGCGCGCAGGCGCGCGCATCTCAAACAAGCCCTGCAGCTCTGAGTCGGGTAAGCATCTGACACTCCATTGCAACAGACTGTCTGATTTTCAAAAACTCATTTGAGAATGATAACAGGAAACTCTGTAAAATACACTGTGTTCCCTCTCATTGCTGTGGGGGACAATGGTATAAACGCAGTAACTTAACAAATGAAAAGTAGTAGTTTTAGTAGCTTTAGTAGTAGCTGTAGTAGCTGCAGAGACAGCCAGGCTCAAAAACAAGCAGGGGCGATAAAAGGTAACAGAAACACTGTTAGGCTACCTGGAAACATTAAGCAGATGATGAAAGTGTTTGCTTCTTACCTGTGCTGTTGCAGGACAGGGCTTTCAAATGTTTCTAATAATACTCAGTTAAAACAGTTAAACAACTGTTCTTATTTTACTCAATACATTTTTAAATGATGCATTCAGGTTTGGGGGAGTAAACTCCTCATCATCCAGGTGATTGGTGCAGATCAGCCTTACATCAAAAAGTTTTATAGATTGTCTGAAATAAAAACTAAACTAAACCCATTAGCTTAAGTTTATCTTTGAACAACAAAATAAAGTATTGAAAAAAAAAAAAAAATCCAGCATAGCTACACAGCATATGTCAAACTTTAGCCCTTATAATATAAAGCTTAAAATTGATTTAGTGTCAAAGAAATTGTTTATAATTCATGAATATAAATTAGATTTATTTTCCTATAAGAACCAATACCTAAATCTGCAAAACGTGAGGCATTGAATTACGATAATTTTATAGAATTCTTCCACCTAAAATAGGTTCAAACACCCATCACGTCTTCACCTTCAGACACCCTGAAATATGCAGCCTGAAATGGTTGCTTCAGTTTAAAAAGGAGGCAGGCTCACATTACACCGGTCTTAAAATCTCTGCATTGGCTACCCGAGCATTTCAGATTTGATTTTAAGATTCTCTTATTAGTTTTTAAATGTCTTCATGGTCTAGGTCCTTCTTATTTATGTGATCTACTTTTACCCCACGAACCCTCGCAAACCCTGAGGTCCTCTGACACTGGCCTTTTATCCATCCCACATGTCAGAACAAAATTCTATAGCGAGGCTGCCTTTTGTTACTATGGTCCACGTGTGTGGAACAGCCTGCCGTGAAACCTCAGGGCTGCAGAGACAGTCAATGGTTTTAAGAAAGGGCTCAAGACTCACCTTTTTGGTTTAGCTTTTAAATAATATCAATATTAATTTATTCTTATTTTCTAATATTTTATTGTTCTTAATATCTCCCCATCTTATTGCACTCTTTTATTATTCTTATCTAAATTACTTAATTATTCACTGAGGGTTTTATATGTTTTATGTTTTATGCTTTCATGTTTTTATCTTTCTTTTTTCATTTATGTGTCCATTATATTTAAGTCTTTCTTTTTATTATTTTATCTCCAGTGGTTTCCTCAGGGGGGCCCTTTGTGCCAGGAGCTATGCCTGGTCCGGTCATCTGGGGGGTGTCACCAGTCCTGATTGGGATGGTCCTTGGGGATGTAAGAATAGCCCCCTAGGTTGTACTTCCTCCCTCCTAGTGCCAAGTCTTTTAATTAATTTTAAGTGTGTGTGTGCGTGTGTGTGTGTGTGTGGGTTTTATGTGCATGGTATGTGTACATATGTGTGTCAGTTTTAATCTTTTAATGTGTAAAGCACTTTGCTTTGAATTTTATGTAAGAAAAGTGCTATATAAATAAAGATTGATTGATTGATTGATTGATTGATTGATTGATTGATTGATTGATTGATTGATTGATTGATTGATTGAAAAAAAACTGTGCACTGCAAACTTGATATCCAGACCACTGTCACATATGACGTGTCTAGTGTACTTAAGCAAGACAGTGAACCCAAAAAACTGTGTTCGGTTTATGACTGTGCATGAATGTTTATTATTAAATCCTGATTGGTTTCTTGCATCACTGTGAACTGATGAATGCAAACAGTAATGTAAAGTGCTTTGAAGGGGTGAAAAAAGACTACAAAAGCATAAGTCTTTACCGTGATAAAAAGTCAGTTCTGCCTAACAGTCAGAATGGACAGCTGTTGGCCTGAGGCCTTAGCCCGAAATGGGTAAGTTTAAGTCTGTTCTATCTTTTTTTTAACTCTTTATATAATAAATTATCAACATAATGGTGTCCTAAAACAATATTTTAGTCCTTAATACTGGTAGAGACTTTGACTTTATGTAAAACAACATGTAGATATTGACATCAGAGATGAGCAGCCTGGAGCAGTAGCACAGATCTTGAAGAGTCTTGTGAAAAAAAGGAAACAGCAAATTTCTGATGTCTGGGATAAATAGTATTTCTATTCTATTCTATTCTATTCTATTCTATTCTATTCTATACTGGCCAGTTCTTGCACTTCCAGAATGTTTGGGATTGTCAGAACAGTCACATGATGTCTCTAATTGGCTAGTGTAGTTCAACGTTAACTCCCATGAAATAAGGAAGTTTTTTTCCACGCCCTTTATTTGCCTCTAATTGCCAAGAGAGAGTGTTTGTACTGAAACTGTCACCAAAACTTGTCAAGTACTGTAAGTGTAAGGACAGGCTTTAAAAGGCTTTGAGATGAAGCTCACAAGTTTAACCAGTGGTGGCCCGTCAGGGAATGCAAGGCCTTCTCTGCTGGCCTAAACGTACTGAGAATTTTTTTTTTTCTTTTTTTTTTGTAAATATGTAAATAACATAAT
The DNA here is from genome assembly GCA_015343265.1 of Pao palembangensis. Taxonomy (NCBI): domain Eukaryota; kingdom Metazoa; phylum Chordata; class Actinopteri; order Tetraodontiformes; family Tetraodontidae; genus Pao; species Pao palembangensis. The sequence goes on along the minus strand of CM027082.1, from coordinate 24,639,402 downwards.
TCTTCATAGTCTGTTCTGTTCATGTCATATTATATCCAGTTTTGTGCTGCTTCCAGTGTTGTATATTACGGTAGAGTTTTTATCCAATCATATTTCAGCTAGCTTGTGTTGTCAGGTTCTATGAAATCTGCCTAAGGTTTTCACAATCAACAGAACAGGCTCTTGAGCGCTGTAAGTGAATGGACACAGTCAATTGCGATAGCCAATCAGATCTCGAGACTGCGACACAAAGGCTAGCTAGAAGTTCTTACGCTGAACTGGACATGTACGTGTTATGTGATTGGATAAGCACAGTCGTGAGAGCCTGAAAGGTTGCAGCGGTAACGAAATAAGTGGATAAAATACAAAAAAAATCTAAACTTCTGATCATCTTCTGATCAAACTTCTGATTATAATGTAAATAACATTTCGTGGTGTATTGGCGAAGCTGTGACTGAAGTCACTTAAGACACAAGATGTTCAATTGTTTTTCTGTTGCATATTGTCAAAAACAAATGCAAATAATCTGTTTACTTTTATTTTCATTCAATAGTTTGTGTCGTTTTCGTCTCTTTGTAAACGGCGACAATGCGCAGTTTACTGGACAAACGTGGTACGCTTACATACATTTTGTTGACTAACCTCTTAGTTGATTAATCTCTTAAAATCATGTTTTATCTTTGAGTTTTGACAGTATTTGTGATCTTAGTTTCCTAATTTTAATTGTGAATTTGAGGTTATTGATTTTAAATGCTCTAGAAATTGTGCAGAAAAGTGTTGCTCCACTAGCCTATATTAAGGTGATGTAATGTGTAAGTGTGATTCTATATAGATGGTATCATATTGATGGTATTATGAGGTGTATTAAGTATAACGTCACTGAAGGCCTAGGCGTGAAATTCACTCGCCACCGAGTTTAACAATAACTCAGAATCAGAAAGACTTTATTGTTCGCTGCAAAAAGCACTGAAAATTCTTCTTTGACGTGTTTGCAGATGTGCATACAATAAAAGAACACAAGTTAAAAACACAGTTTGACATAAAAATCGTAACACAAATAATTACAATATAGTACATACATAATGAGTACGTGGTCAGGAGTCACTCAAGCAGCACAGCATCCACTGCCTAAATATTCTTCCAAGTTTGCTCACCATCTTCAACCCTCGCGTCTCAGCACCATTGTTATGAGTCTGCAGATACACGAGGATAGCACAAATACTCATCAACTGTCCAATCTCCTGCTAGCTCTTGTGGGAAATTACAAAAGAGACCCGCAAAGGTTTCCAGTTTGCTCATGTCAATAAAAGACTGTTGATGTGAACCTAGGGCAGAGTAACTTAGCAACCACCGGTAAAGAACAGAAATGAAAAGCTACACAAACACACAGTCACATAAATACTATCTCTATATCAACTCTACAGAGAGCGTCACATTTTCAATAAAAATGCCCTGAGACCTTGATGCAAATCAGATTGTCCTGAAAACAACCCCTGCTTCTTATCTGCAGCTTTGAGATAGCCTACAGTAATTCACTTAGATCTCAGATACTTCTGATAAACCCTCTGCTGGGAACACAGCAACAAGATGGACAACACCATATTCCCAACCCAATAACCTTGCTTTCGAATCTCTACTTATCCTATCTACTTTTCTTCCTTTTCTTCCTCTTATCTATCTTTTCATCGCAGTTCTCCTTTCTGTTCTGTTTGGGTGTCTTATAGATAAACTCCATCATCCCTCTTCCTGTGCATCTGCAACTTTTAAGCCCAGCATCACATCCTACAGTAAAGCATTGACAACAAAAAAAAAATCCATGAAAGTCATTAGTGTTTTCATTTCTAAATCTGCTGCTTCAGTGAGCAACCCTACCATCAAAACACACCCAGATCACTGCCACCCCCCCCCCCCCCACACACACACACACTGCAGTAGCAGAAGAGGGGCCCATGTACAGTCAATTTGTTGATTAGATCTTTATTTATCGGTGTTATGGAGAATGTGGGATAATGAATAAACTAGTTTGGCCCTAATTGTGCATCCTGGGCCACAGCATTCCATAAATCTCTTACAGGCAAACACATGAAGTGTGGACACTTCATATGTTCACTATAGACACATGCTTAAGTAACACAACTAGATTGTTTTACTATATCTTAAACAACACGTAACCATACATTAAACAAAAGTGCTGCTTTACACTTTAGTTGCAATTCTGTAACACACTTTCTCCTTTCTGCAACACACTTGGTCCTGCACACTACACATTAATTCATACATAAGACACTTGAGACAAAAATGAAATCTTAGGGTAGCATTGGAAAACAAACCTAATCAAAATACAACACACATTGTTTAACTGAACACATGTTGTCTATGCTGTACAGTGTCAGGAGGAATGCAAGGAACTGTACATTAGGGAGACAAAAGAGCCACTCCATAAACAAATGGCCCAACACAGACATGCCACCTCTTCAGGACAGGACTCAGCAGTACACCTACACCTAAAAGAAAGTGGATACTCCTTTGAGGACAGTCAAGTACGTGTACTGGCCAGAGAAGATCGCTGGTTTGAGAGGGGTTCAAGGAAGCCACCCACGTCAAGTCGGAAAAACCATCTTTAAACAGAAGTGGTGGACTAAGGCACTTTCTATCACCCACGTACAATGCCGTCCTCCAATCTTTTCAACAATCCAAACGTTCATACCATTTGACGAGACCTAGTGACTCATTACCATGTGACCCAACAGACAAAGGGGAAGCACCCAAACTGAAACTAGATGAACGACCCTGCCAACACCACCTGGAAAGGTTGTATGTTGTATTCAACAACATAAATGGAGTCAGCATCACCACTATCAGACACATTTAAAGCAGATGTACAGGGTCCCATCAGAGGAACTCTATCAGGCTGCTCTGGTCCAGAACTGGTTCACCAGCCATGATCAATTTGAAGTTTTGTACTTGTCCCCTTACTCGCTATTTCTAAATCCTATAGAGGAATTTTTTTCTGCGGACTAAAGATGGCGCATACAGTATATGACAGCCAACCACATGCACGTATGCCTCTTCTGCAGGCGGTGGAACAGGCCTGTGGAGACACTGAGGTGAGGTCAATCCAGGGATGGATTTGGCACACAAGCGGATATTTTCCCTGATGCTTAGCCAGAGAAGACGTGTGTTTGTGATGTTGATGAGATCCTTTGGCCAGACCCCACCAGTCGACAGGATCCATAAGCCCACTGTGCACAATTGTGTTTTTCTATGTTTACAGTCATGTATTGTTTGTAATATGTGGCTGTGGCTGCTGTGGCTCTGTCCTGTGGGCTCCTGCGGCCTGGTTGAGTGGTTCTTTGCCCTCCTCTCCGCTGTGGGCCCTGGGTCGAGGTCCTGTAGCTGTGGCCGGTGGGCGCCTCTCGGTGCAGACAGCTCCCTATGATAGTGTCTCCTCAGCTCGATCCTCCGTGCCCAGCCTCACATTAGACTGTGTGTGACTGTTTATAATGGTGTGGATGAGAATTTCTGCATAAGCATGTGCCTATGTGTGTGTATATGTGTGTGTGCGCTTGTCTGTGTGGGGGTGATTGTCACTGTTTTTAATTATTGTTTTATCTATGTAAAGCACTTTGAGCTACATTCCGTATGAAAATTGCTTAACAAATAAAGTTTATTATTATATTTTTGCCCAACCAGTCCACATGTGTTTTGTGGATTTGGAGAAGGCATTCGACCGTGTGCCTCGGGGAGTCCTGTGGGGTGTTCTCCGGGAGTATGGGATGTCGGGCCCCCTGATACGGGCCGTCCGCTCCCTGTATGACCGGTGTCAGAGCTCGGTCTGCATTGCCGGTAGTAAGTCGAACTTGTTTCTGGTGAAGGTTGGACTCCGCCAGGGCTGCCCTTTGTCACCGATTCTGTTCATAACTTTTATGGTCAGAATTTCTAGGCGCAGCCGTGGTATTGAGGGGGTCCGGTTTGGTGGCCTCAGGATCGGGTCTCTGCTCTTTGCAGATGATGTGGTCTTGTTGGCTTCATCAGTCCGTGACCTCCAGCTCTCGCTGGACCGGTTCGCAACCGAGTGTGAAGCGCCGGGATGAGAATCAGCGCCTCCAAAGGCCATGGTTCTCAGCCGGAAAAAGGTGGAGTGCCTTCTCCGGGTCGGGGAGGAGATCCTGCCCCAAGTGGAGGAGTTGAAGTACCTCGGGGTCTTGTTCATGAGTGAGGGAAGAATGGAGCAGGAGATCGACAGGCGGATCGATGCGACGTCTGCAGTAATGCGGACTCTGCACCGGTCCGTTGTGGTGAAGAGAGAGCTGAGCCAAAAGGCGAAGCTCTCGATTTACCGGTCGATCTTCGCTCCTACCCTCACCTATGGTCATGAGCTTTGGGTAGTGACCGAAAGAACGAGATCGCGGGTACAAGCGGCCGAAATTAGTTTCCTTTGCAGGGTGGCTGGACTCTCCCTTAGAGATAGGGTGACAAGCTCTGCCATCCAGGAGGAGCTCGGAGTAGAGTTGCTACTCCTCCACATTGAGAAGAGCCAGATGAAGTGGCTCAGGCACCTAGTAAGGATGCCTCCTGGATGCCTCCCTGGTGAGGTGTTCAGGGCATGTCCCTCCGGTAGGAGGCCCCCGGGAAGACCCAGGACACGCTGGAGGGACCATGTCTCTCAGCTGGCCCGGGAACGCCTTGGGATCCCCCCGGAAGAGCTGTACGAAGTGGCTAGGGAGAGGGAAGTCTGGGCTTTCCTGCTTAGGCTGCTGCCCCCGCGACCTGACCCCGGATAAGCGGCAGAAAATGGATGGATGATGGATGGATATTTTTGCTTCAACTTGTACCATAAAATACACGACTGTAATGTAATGATTTCAAATTGAGTCTTTCCTTTTTTAGATGTTTTTAAAATTTTCCTTCTGTGGAAAGGAATAAAAATAGTGAATACTGCAGTGTTTATATAAAGTAGATGAGTATGTTGCTGCTGATCTGAAAGCGTATTCAAATTATGTCAGTGGGAATCATTTTGTCATGAAAATGACATTTTGACAAAGGATTGTTGGGTTTTGATAGCAGAGTTTCAATTTGACATAGACGTGAGTGGTTTATTTTCTAGTGTTGTGTCTCATTTGCTTGTGCGTAGAGTTTTGACACACTGAGCCGGGTTTTGCAAAACGTGCAAAACGTGGGCAAAAACTGTAAAGTGAGACTAACTTTATCCATGATTCTCTGTACTATAAGTCACTACCACTTCAATTCTTTTCTGTTCTTTTGCTTATAAAGTATAATTGACCTCAACTTAACTGCCATCCATTTTCCAGAGAATACCACATTTTAGATTGATTTCCTACCTTTCCAGGCAGGCTGAGGCAGCCATCAATGTGTGCTGGGTCAACGGCGGGCTGAGAAAATGTTGAATCTGGCGGTGCTAAAACAGAGCTATTACACCTGATTGCATTTTCATATTGAGAAAACTATAAAATGGGCCCCTGAAGCTTTATTTTTGCACATTTCCATCTTTTCCCCCTTATATTTATTTTGCAGTAGGAATGTGATCATTCAAGTGGAACATCAAAAGTGATTTACTCCCTTATTCCTACCTTAGTTTAAACTCAAATCCATATATATATATATATATATATATATATATGAGTTTTAACTGCAATTTTAACTCTAAATCCAAATTCAATCCTTGTCTAAATCTCCTTTAGCACTCTGGGATTGTTCAAACTTTATTTTTCAACCTAGAAACAGAAAGGATAGAAAAACAACAACAAAACAACAACACAACATGCACAACACAGACAAACTGTTGTGCACAGATGGTTACTGATTAATACATATGAGACATGTGTCTGCAGACTCCAGTTGACTCAAGGCTGCAGGAGCGCTGAGCTTTGATGTGCAGATGTGACAGGAACTGGAATGAGCAGCGGGCCACCATTCTCTAACAGCACAGACCCTAATGCTCTGATGCAGACACTGTAAGACAGTGGCAGACAGCTCAGCCCATATATCCATCACATCACACAATGGGCTCTGAGTTCACAAACTGACAGTTCTCCTAGTGAAGCTAAAGGATTTAGACCATTTTGACAACCTGTATTGCTGTGTAAAAATTAGGCCAAACATACTGTCTTGTGCTGATGACATCTGTGTTGATCAGTCAGTCATGCTTCTGTCTAAGCATGGACAGAGTCAGTTATAACTCTCTTCCCCATGATTGATTTTTATATCATCATATCACCTATTTAAGACCAAATTAATTTCAAAATAAAATAAAACAAAAGCTAGAGCTTAATTTAGAGGCCTGTAGCTCAAAATTCCTTCCTCCTGCAATAAACAACAATTAACAGAACTTTGAGCTAAAAACCAAAATGGAGTCTCCATTTCTAGAAGCTGTGGGATAAAGACACTTGCACTCATAGGTTTCAGGAAGCCTCTCTAGTGTCAATGTGTGAAGGTGGAATTTAAAAGTCTCATAAGGAGCAGCCATGTGCACATTTCTACAGTACTGAAAAAAATGAATGCTGAGCTGCTTTGCTCTTAATTTTTAATATTTGGCTCATGGTGCTTCAGAGCTATGGTATTGTTTCATGAGAGAATGCTGGAATGTTAAAATCAGAAAAAACACAATGCTGTGAATAACACTCCTGTGTTTTGTGCATAATAACCTATATCCTATGCAGGTATAGATTACAAAATGTCTTGGGGCAAAAGAGACTTGGCAGTCGACAAGGAATCTGACAATAAATATAATTTGATTTTGCAGAAAACTTTACTGTTTTACAGTTTTTCACATCTTAATTACTCGACATAAAAATAGCTCAGTGAAGTTTTTTGGCATCTTTCTTTCGCCCATTCTTTTATTTGGTCTTTGAACCAAAACAGACTTGTGCAACAGCTGACCTCTTGTGGAACCTTTTACTCATTACACTTAGCTTGATTCAAATAAATCTGTTTATTAAAAAAAAAAAAAAAAAAAAAAAAAAAAAAAAAACTATCTTGTTTCTAAGAACTTGATTATTATAGATTTTTTTTTTTTTTTTTTTTTTTTTTTTTTTTAATCATTCATCCTACAGCAATGTCTCTCTCCCACAGACCCCACTCAATGTGCAACCTTCTCCATCCAGTCTGGACTCCACACAGATGAAGAACTTTGCATATATTGGAATCAACATTAAACCATAAACAGAACTTTTATTCTCTCCCCAGAACAATTGACCATTTAAATAAAAGAAGAACAACCCCCATTTCAATACAATGGAAATCACTGACGTCCTTGATGTGGTTTGAGGCAATCCTCTTGAAGGACTTCATGTCTACTGGTGTCAGTGTTGGTGTTGAGCCTCCTCAGGGTGGAACTCACCTGGTGTTGCTGCAGGATGAGGGGCTGGGGCTGCTCCTCCAGCTGTGGGAGATAGACTCTCGGCTGTCAGGTGTGTCAAAAGCATGCAAAGAAACTGAGTGGGGTCATGGCTGATCTGCTGGTTGCTGTCCTTGTAGTCTGTTATGGTTCTGATGTCTCTCTACATTCCACATGGGTTGTTGTCAGCGAAGTGCTCCTCAATTTGCTGTCTGTATCTGTTCTTGGCCTGCTGGATGCCCTTCCTCAGTTCTGTCCATGCCTTGCTGTAGACCAGCCTACACCTGACCTGTAGGCTGCATCCCGAGCTCTGAGCAAAAACCTCACCGTGCTGTCACACCACGGTTTCTGGTTTGGATACACCTTGATGTACTTCATGGGTAGAACAGCATCAGTGCAGAACTGCACATAGTCCAGGACAGATGATGTGTAGGCCTCCAGGTCTGAGCCATCTTTGAACACTTCCCAATCAATGAGTTCAAAACAGTCCTGTAGTGCTGCAGAAGCCTCCTCAGTCCACACCTGAACTGTTTCAGTGGTTGGTTTTGTCCTGCAGATCAGAGGTTTTTATGCTGGGATAAGCTCAACACAGATCTGACATGCCCATGTGTGGGGCTGCTGCAGCCCTGTAAGTCCCTGGTATGTTGCAGTAAAGTTGATCCAGTATGTTATTGTCTCTGGTGGGAAAGTATATAAACTTCCAAAAATTTGGAAGCATTGCTTTGAGTTCCACATGATTGAAGTCTCCAGTCACAATCACAGGTGCCTCTGGGTTGAAGGTCATCTGCTTGCTGATCAGACCATACAGCTCCTCTAGCGCTAGCTTAGCATCAGCCCCAGTGGAATGTAAACAGCTATGATCAGGATGGAGCAGAACTCTCTCAATGTTTTGAATGGTTTGCATTTTACAGCCAGATATTCCAGGCCATGTAAAAGGTAATATATAAATTGAACTGAATTGAATTGAATTGAACTGAACTGAACTGAACTGTACCGAACCGAACCGAACCGAACCGAACCGAACCGAACCGAACCGAACTACCTTCTCAGGTCCCATCTGCTAAATTTACTGTCTTTCCCTTGCATGCCCCTTGAAAATATGGTGATCGATTTTTTTAAGTTGTATTTCCTAAGTTCTGGAATGCTCTGCATGCACCTTAACGGTGTGTGTAGTCTGTGGCACAGTTTAAAAAGCAGCTAAAGACATATGGTACCTGTTTAAAGAAGCATTTTAACTTTTAACTTGCCAAGCTGACAGTATTGTTTATTGCACGTTATTTTCCTTCTTGTGCATGTTCTTTTATCATCTATATTTTACATTTTATCATGCTGTGCCTTATTGTGTATTTTCTTGTTTAAATGTTACAAGTATTTTATTGTGTATTCTTGCATGTTATCAGTTGTATTTCTTGTGTAAAGCTCTTTGTGCCATAAGTCTGTAAAAATTATGTATAAATAAACTTTCTTACTTTGTTGCTCTCTTATGATACTTGACGCAAAATAGAATAGAATAGAATACAATAGAATAGAAGTACCTTATTTATCCCAGACATGGGAAATTACTTACAGTGGCAAGATTGAAGCACTACAGCAAAATGTGAAACATGAAAAATATGCAACCTGAAAGTACTAAACAGACAGCATAACACAGTATGAAGAACTGAGAGTCTCAGTGAGTTGGAGGTGTTGAATAGCGTTATTGCACTGGGCAGGAAAGATTTCCTGTATCTGTCTTTGTGGCAGCAGAGCTGAATCAGTCTGTTTGAGAAAGAGCTCAGCTGCCTGTCTAGTAGCGAGTGGAGAGGGTGGTCAGGGTTATCCAAAATGGATAACAGTTTGTTTAGCGTCCTCCTCTCCACCACAGCTTCCATGGTGTCTAGTTTACAGTCAACCACGGAACCAGCCTTCCTGATCAGTTTGTTCAGTCTGTTGGTGTTGCTGGCTCTGATCCCGCCTCCCCAGCAGACTACAGCAAAGAACAGTGCACTGGCAACAACAGACTAATTGAAAATATTCAACACCTTGCTGCACACACCGAAGGATCTCAGCTTCCTCAGGAAATAGAGTCTGCTCATTCCCTTTTTGTATACAGCCTCGGAGTTGGTCTTCCAGTTCAGTCTGCTGTCAATGTGTACACCTAGGTACTTGTAGTCCTCCACCACCTCGATGAATGGTTGTCTGTCTTTGTGTTAGCCCTGTGATAGGCTGGCAACCTATCCAGGGTGTACCCTGCCTCTCACCCTTTGACAGCTGGGATCCAGCAGACCCCTGCGACCCAAGTGTGGATAAAGCAGGTACAGGATGGATGGATGGATGGATGGATGGACAGATGAGGGATGGATGGATAATTAAAAAATGTGATCTACAGCAAAGAAGTCAAATGTTGCTTCAGTCAGGCACTATTGCCAAAACCTCTGAAGGTAGGTGCAATTAGACCACTCTCAAAAAACCAGTGTAGATTATGAATCTGATTGAATAGAGATGACATGAGTCCCACAGGGGTCAGTCCTTATGCCTCTTCTGTTCAGTTTATATATGGTGCCTCATGGAGTAAATGCTACAGAATACTAATGTTGGTTATCACAGTTACACTGAAGTCACACAAATTTATCTACAATTTTTCCCAGACATCTGGGTCGAATAGAGTTCCTCTGTCATTGTTTAGAGCAAGTTAATTGCATGAATCAAAATTTTGTGCAGCTAAATGATGACAAAACTTATTATTGTCCTTGGAAATAAAGAAAAAAATGAGTCCGGATAGCAAATACCTTACCTCACTGCCCCTAAAAAAACCAAAGACCAAGTCCAAACCCTGGGTGAATTGATAGTCAGATCTTACTTCGAGCACTCATATCTGACCTCGAGCACTCACAACTCTGTAACCAAAACTGTCTTATCAAATTAAAAATATAACCAGAATAAAAGGTGTTATATTGTATAAAGATCTTAAAAACTAATTCATGTGTTTGTTTCCCGTAAGCTGTAAAGACCTTCTGGCTGGCCTCTCCAAAAAAAAAAAAAAAAAAAAAAAGAGCATCAAACAGCTCAGGTTTTGACCAAAACAAAATGATCAGGACCCCTTACTCCAGTCCTAAGGTCCATACAATGGCATATTGATGGTATATATTGTAAACCTTGTAGAGCTCTGCGATCCTCTGAATCAAGTGAGCTACTTCAGGAAGTCCAAAGTTCAGCCTAAACATGGTAAAGCAGCATTTATCTTTTATGCTGCACAGAAATGGAACAAATGCTTACGGATCTGAAAATAAATCTGAAATAAATCCCAGCTAAAGGCTTTTCTTTTTTGTGTGCCTATGATCAAGTTTTTGGGCCACTTTACTACACTGCATTTTTTTTTCATTCTGTTAATAATTTTAATGTACATGTACACCTAAAATTGAAATGCACTACAGAAATAAATGCCTTATTTAAATCCTGCCTGGCAGAATTATGGTCAAAAAAAAGTTTTTCTTTTTTTAAATATAAACTTTATTCACAGGAATCACAAGAAAGGTTAATTACGACACATTAATTACCACACAACTCTGAATGGCGTCGACGATGTGGGCTGGAACAACGTGTCGGTGTCGTGACATCTGTTGGCCAATTGGGATATCCATCAGTGGCGGCGAAAGGCGCCGCCGCTCCGTCCATTATTCCCCACGCCACGCTAGAGAGCGACAGACGCCATGGGTGAAAACCAGAACCAGGTAAATTTATCAGAAATGCAAAATATGCATTTTATTTTTTTTTTGGCGCATGTTTGCTTTTTAATGAAGCAGACTGAATACGACCAGTAAAACTACAACAAAGAGTTATTACAAGTTATGAGGCGCGGAAAAACGGATGTGCTACTATGTATCGTTGCGACAGAAAATGTTTTGAGATTGAGGCGCGGAAGTGAAACGCTACAAATTGTTCGCACGCGACCTCTCAGTTTTTGATTTAAGTTTGCCTGGCGCGTTTTTACTCGCGTTAAGTTCATTGTTTTTGATAATTGCACCCACTAATGTCGACGGGCTTCGAATGTCGTTTTTAAACCCGAAACATTTTTTTAGACAACCTATTCCGGTGGCACAGAATTGGCTACACACAAAATGTGGGATACGGGATAACGTTGTATTGTATTCTTAAAAGACACTTTGTGAACACATACTGTACATATTCATAATTTACCGCTGTTTAACTTTCTTTTCTAAAGTTATTTGATGGCAACGGTGCAGTATGAGAGAAGAATGAAACTATTTGATTTTAGTTGGTCATTCATGGAGAGTTCATAGTATTTGAATCAACCAAAATAGATCTCTCTGTGTCAACTGGACTGAAAGGTTTCTTTGAAAACGTTTCGCCCTCTCTCCAGAGAGCTTCTTCAGTTCTAAGTTTGCTGGGGCAGAGCTTGAAAATATAGCCCTGTGGACCATTGGCATGTTAATGGCCCGGGTGGTCACCTGAGAGTCCTTGGTAGGGTGGTTGGCAGGGTCATTCACCTAGTTTTGGTTGGGGAGCTTCCCCTTTGTCTGTTGGGTCACATGTTAATGAGTCACCAGGTCTGGTCAAACGGCGTGAATGTTTGGAATGCTGACGAAAAGAGTGGAGAACTGCATTGTATGTGGGTGACAGAAAGTGCCTTAGTCCACCACCTCTGTTTAAAGATGGTTTTTCCAACTTGATGTGGATGGCTTCCTTGACACCCCTCTCAAACCAGCGATCTTCTCTGGCCAGCACACGTACTTGACTGTCCTCAAAGGAGTGTCCGCTGTCTTTTAGGTGTAGGTGTACTGCTGAGTCCTGTCCTGAAGAAGTGGCACGTCTGTGTTGGGCCATTCGTTTATGCAGGGGCTGTTTGGTATCTCCAATGTACAGTTCCTTGCATTCCTCCTGGCACTGTACAGCATAGACAACATTGCTTTCTTTGTGTCTTGGTGTCTTGTCTTTTGGGTGGACCAGTTTCTGTCTGAGTGTGTTGGAGGGTTTGAACTGTACTGGAATGTCATGTTTTTGGAAGATTCTCCTGAATTTTTCTGAAACTCCAGACAGGTAGGGGATAGAAATGCTGTGATGTTTATTTCTTTCCTCTTCTTTGCTGGGGTCTCGTTTTTTGGAGGTCTTTGTGAAGGCCCAGTCTGGGTAACCACATGTTTTGAGTGCTGTTTTTAGATGTTCCTGTTCTTTCTTCTTCCCTTGGGTTGTGGTGGGTACTTCTTTGGCTCTATGTTGTAAGGTTTTGATAACACCTAGTTTATGTTCCAGTGGGTGGTGTGAGTCAAAAAGAAGGTTTTCATGCTCTGCCCCAGCAAACTTAGAACTGAGGAAGCTCTCTGGAGAGAGGGCGAAACGTTTTCAAAGAAACCTTTCAGTCCAGTTGACACAGAGAGATCTATTTTGGATAACTATGACCTGGATGAGTGAGAATCTACACAGACATATTTGAATCAACATTATAACTCATTTCTCACAGTTCTTATGGATAGTTTGTTGCTTTCTAATATTTATTCGAGGTCTAAACTTAATAGAGTGCCAGTTTTTTCCCTATGTTTAGTTGGCCTAAATTGATTGTAATTCGGCCAAGCTCAATATAAATTTTTTGGCATTCTGTAACTGCATCACTTGCTTCGAGGTGTTGACCTGAAAGGTTAAATAAATAGAAAATAGGTGGATACAGGAATAAACCTTGAAGACGGTGGCCCTCATTTATCAACTCTACATATATCAGAAAACTGTGCGCAGGGCCATTTTCACACAAGGCTTGACATTTATCAATCTGGACATGAGCATATGAGCCACTCAAATCTCACGTCAGGTCTGACATCGTGTAAGCAAATTATAGACTGTGGATTCATGGTGCAGCATGGCAAAATGTAAAAAAAAAAAAGAAAATAATTATTAAAAACCTCATACTGGTCATTAAGTACAGGCAGCCACATATTCCGTACAGATTAAAATGTAAACGAATATCATTGAATAAAACAAATATATATTTTTTGTTTTTCTGACTTAATTTCTTTTTTTGTTTGCTTTTTAAGCAATCTTTTTTTGTCAAACTAAATGTTTTCTGTTTTTTCATGGTAATTGACAGAATATCTAATTATTGATGAAACACAGAGCAGCAGCGTTGTTTCAACAGTGCGCGCACACGCATTACTATGTCCAGGCAGCAACATGTCTGCTCGTCCATGGCGGCACTGCTCCCGCCGCTGTCACCATTCTCCAGACAGTGTTTTTCTGGGCTCCTTTAACACCAGTTTTCATGCTTCCACACAGCCCTTGTTTAACCTCCACCTCAGACTCGAGAGGAACAAATTCCAGCTCAAAAAAGTTTTTTCTTTCTCAGGTTTCCCTCTCAAGTTTTGACTTCAGTGGGCGAAGCCTCTGAAACATCAATATTTAAGGGCGGAACATGTTAATGATGATCATTTTCAGCCACTGCATTTATCAAGACCCGCTGATTCGTATGCTGGGATTAGCTATATACGGAATTTTCATGAATCACACATGCGTCTTTTTGTACCATTGACTCCTGCACTTAGATCTGCGCACGTTTCTACGCAAGGTTGATAAATGAGGGCCAGTGTGACTTTTTGTGAACACCCTAACCCTAGAATACACATTTTAAGCAAAATAATACATTTCAAAGTGGCTTTTTAATTAGAGCATTTGGATTGGTAGCTAAATAGAAAAAATGTTTAAACTTGTCTATCTTTTAGTGATTGTGTAATATGTGATTCATCATTAATTTATGATTGTGTGCACATGTTCACAGTTACAATCCAAACTTTTAGGTCTTTTCATGGTCATGGTTACTGATTAGATTCTAACCAAATTTATAATATAGGTTTTTGACTCTGGTGGAAACTGGAGCTGCAGGTGGAGAAATGAACTAGTTAGCCTGACACAGAAAAAACGGGATTATTTTGATTCACCCCATCTTTGGGCCAAAACATGGGAGGGGTACCACTCAACATGTCATGGTGCATTGGTCTTTCTCTCCTGCTGATGAATTTGTGCTTTAGATGCTGAACCTTGACCGAGTGAGGGAGTTAGAAAACTGGCTGAAAAGAACCAACACAAAGCTAATTCAAGTCAATGGCCAGAGAAAATATGGAGGACCACCTGAAGGTACTGTAAACCTTAAACCAACATTGGGTGAAATCTGGAGCATGGTTATAGTATGTGCAGTTTATAAATTAAATAACTTGTGTCTGTGTTTGGGATCCTAATCTGTGGAGTACCATGTATTTGAGTGAGACCATGTGGACAGTGTAGCAAATCATCTCCATTCTGCCATCAGGGTGGGACGGGCCAACTCCAGGAGCCCGGTGTGAAGTCTTCATCACTCATATTCCACGGGATACCTACGAGGATGTGCTGATTCCTTTGTTCAGCACTGTGGGTTCACTCTGGGAGTTCCGGCTCATGATGAACTTCAGTGGTCAGAACCGTGGCTTTGCCTATGCTAAATATGGCTCACAAATCATAGCTGCCAATGCAATTCAACTGCTGCATGGTCACGTGATCGAGCCTGGCGTCTCTCTCTGTGTACGTCATAGCACAGAGAAGCGACAGCTGTGCATAGGAGGCTTGCCAGGCACCACAAGGCATGCTGACCTGTTGCAGGTACCACAACTTTGATTAAAAATGTGCTTGTTTCCTCATTTTAATATTTTACAGTTCAGGTAGATTGGTAGAAAAACAATTACTGTAGGAATCAACGTAGTCTTAACTAGTACCCCTAAATGAAGTGTGATTTTTTTTATTTTTTTTCCCCCTACTCTCTGTGTATAACATCACCTTGATGTTAGAAAGTCTTTTTTGTTCACAACTTTGCAATTGTGGCATCGTTCAATCTTATTCTTGATCATCCTTAAATTATTTAAGAGCTCCTAGTGTTCTTATGTGACAGGTACGATTAAAAAGCACTTGGAGAATTCGTTGCTCCATAGTCTGTTTTCTTTTGCTAATATCATACATTGAACACTGATATTTGGATTTATCTTTTTGTTGTTTAATATGTTACTGATCTTGTAGATGTTGCGTGCCATGTGTGAAGGAGTAGAGATGGTTTCTGTAAAAGCTGAGCCTGGTATTGCTGGCATGTCTGCTGTAGTTACCTTTTCTTCCCATTATGCTGCAACAAATGCAAAGAAGGTGGTGATGGAAGGTAGGTGAGATTGGAAACTGATACATGGAGCATATGATTGAATTACTGTTAATATAGTTCACGTTTATCTGAATATATTTACTCTTATTTTTCAAGCATTCAAGAAGCAGTATGCATTGAGGGTCACAATCAACTGGCTGCCAGCGATGAAGCCCAGGCCACACGAGTTATTGCCTCCACAAAATCTTGTAAATGTCTCTTGTGGGTCCTCCGTCATGCTTCCTCACCAGACCCACACGTTGTCCAACTCCCCTGGTTTTTGCAGAGCAGTTGGAGGACCTACTGCCCCCCAGCAGCCTTATGGATGTTCCACCACCTCCTCGCTTGTTTCAGCAACATCCCCCATGATGCTCCTCAATTATATGTGCCAGATAAATGGTTTTGGCCAGCCACACTGTGAAATTTCCTGCCACCATGCAGGACCTGATGGGTACCTACATTTTTCTTACAAAGTGTTTAACCTTGGGATAAATATTTTAGAAGGGATGATAATGATCTTGCCTGGTGCCAGTGTCACCAGCACCATGGAGGAGGCTCGGGCGGCTGTAGCACAGCAGGTCTTGCGCAGGTTGTTTCGCAACAAGGTCTCCCACTGAGCAGAGCTTCAGAGTTCAAGTTCTTTTACACTGTTCAATGCTCTGTTTGATTTCTTAGCATTGTTCAAAAAAAATATTTGATATGTATATTTTCTCACAAAAAGCTTTTATGTGCATGGTTTTATTGGTATTGGAGTTCTTTGTGTTCTGTTTTATGCATGCTAGATATTGCGTGTGTTTGTGTTCTGTTTTATGCATGCTTGTTATTGTGTGTTGCTGTCAGTTACTCATTTTAAGTAAATGAGATTTCAAAACAAAATCTAATATGTTGAATTCTTTGTGGTTGTAAAATGAATGTCAAGTCATTAAAAAAAAAAGCCCGAAACAATTGCTAGGAAAACATGCAAGATGAATTGATTTGGGCAATTCTGGAGGAAAACTACAAAAATAATGTTGATGTGTCAAAGACAATTTCAGGCCTTCAGTAAATTTTCCTTTGAAGACCCTGTGATGAAAGATGAATTGTTATCCGAAGAAAATGTACCAACTTTCCAGAGATGCAGTATAGCCAGCTGGATTCCTGCTGCCTGTGCAATTAATGTGACAGCAGCACTCTCAGGAACTTTTGACACAGCTGTCAAACATTTATCAGCTGCAGATGTCAGTAGGCTGAACAAGAAATTGCTCTTTCAGTGTATTTCAGGTTTACACAACCTGAAGTGATGGCTTCAATTCATACAGCTGATGAGTTTTATCTTCATGTCTTTTGTCTGCCATCACAAAAGGCAAATACAGTAAATGCAAAGTTCTAGTCTGTAGTTACTGTCATGGGTCATCACTGTCAATTATTCCCAAAACGCCGGCTACATATCCTCTACCAATTACAAATAGCGGCTCCACAATAAAAACATCCAGTAACAAGCATGCAACCACATGACTATCGCATCTACAATGTGTCAGCCGGAGGTCTTTCTGGCCATAAACAGTGCAGATGTGCGCATATAATATGAACTCAGTGAGAGGGTCTATTCCCAAAATCCCTCTCCTGTGTAAGACTACTTCAAAATGTAGCAGTGAGGCTTTGTTCTAGCAGACATCACCTCCATACTGGTTTCCCTCCAGTGACTCTATGCACTGGGGAATCGGCCATTAAAGATGATTGTCACAAAAAGATCTTTTCACATAAATGGACACACATCTGAAGTTTAGCATTGACCGAAATGAGTGGTGTTTATTTCAGACACTTTAAAAGTCCAAGCATGTCACAGGTTGATACAGGTACAGGTAACTTCTTGCACTTTTCAGTTGAATGCTTAATTAATATTACTAATGAAAAAAGTATTTTACTGCTGTCATTCTTTTTATGAGTCTTCCATTGCTCTGTATATGTGGCCACGTGTGTTTTCAGACCTGCATTATTTGCAACAATTTACACAGAATTAGCGAAAGTAGGCATGACGATGATGACACTGAAGAGCAGGGAACGACTAAGCCTCAGAGGTTCTCCTTCTGATCTCAGCTATGAGTTCTGCTCTGGAAATATCAACCTGTGGAAAAACAGGACATTTACTGTCAACTCAATTTTGCAGAAAAGTAACTATTCTTCTGTGTCAGATTCCCATTGTATATGACGTAAGCGACTGATAAGTAGGTCTAACTATCAATCATGGGCAAAGCTCAACTGTTCTTCACTGTAAGTCAAACCAATATGAACACTGGACTAAACTAAATCCATCTTCAGGATTAAAATATTAAATAATTGTAGGGTGATAGTTAATACTGCATTTAGCATGTGAAATTATTGATAACATCAAAATAAATTCAAATGTGACAAGGAAAAATTTGTGTATTTTGTATCAGCAGCACCTCATCTCTAGTAGCAACATCACGGAGTTTGACCACTCCATTTTTCAGTTCCTGTTCTCCCAGTATGGCCACCAGGGGGATCCCCGACTCCTCACAGTGCTGTAGCTGGCTCAATAATTTAGGATTCCTCTTGTATATCAACTCCGCCTAAACACACAGACACACACGTTTTTTTTTTACCTGTGTGAGGTATAATTAACACAGATTAATCTGGATACCTTATCCTAACCACACACACCTTAATACCAGCATTCCAGAGTTCAGTGATGAGTCTGAGCCTCTCCTCCAGCAGGTTCTTCTGAGCAGCTGCCACCATGACCTGAACCTCTGTAGTACGAACCTTCTCTGCTGAGGCCTGCAACAACACAAAACAGCTACAGAGACCCTGACACATCCTCAGATACTTCCATAAAACCCAGTACAAATTCTATGTTCCTACTAAATATACGTAGCCATTGCATAGGTAATAACTGTAGTGTCACCTCAGCCTTCTGCTCCATGATGGAGAAAATCCTCTCGATGCCGATACTGACACCCACACAGGGCACCTTCCTAGCTTTGGGGTCAAACATGCCCACCAAGCCATCGTATCGCCCCCCGCCAGCCACACTGCCCACAGCGACACACTCCTCTGTTGGTGCCCCGTTTGAGGATTCAGTGGCTACAGGGGCCACAGCTGCCTGACTCAACACTGCTTCATATATGATTCCCGTGTAATAGTCTAGACCTCGAGCCAGGCTAAGGTCAAACACCACCTATAATGAGATAACAATATGCGTCAGCAATATTCAAACACTATTAATAAATTGTGCTAAGGATAAAAAGAAAAAAAAAATAAAATAAAATGCCACACCTTGTCTGTGACCTGGAAGAGCTGAAGGTAACTGAAGAGCAGCTTTATGTCAGTCAGGCCAGCACAAGCCTGCTTACTCTGACACATTTTCTGGTCTTGAAGGAGACGTTCGGCCAAGTCCATTCCACCTACAGAGACAGTCACAAGGATTCATGAGAATTTATGTGTTCGTCACACCAAATTTAATATGGCTCTCTCATCATTTGTATGACTATTCTTTTACATAGAATAAATATATAAATGTCAATCTTCCTAAACCTGATGGAAATGCATTATAATAATATTTATTTGAATCAATACATTTAAAATAGTATAATGTCTTTTACTCGGGTATATAAAAAAAGGAAAGACAATAAACACCAACTTGAGGATATACTGTATTAGGGTAGATAACAACAGTGATCAAAAAAGTCATATAGCAGCTAATAGCTAAAGGAAAAAATTTTAAATTAGCAAGTCATTTTAGATGAACATATGCTTGATAGAAGCACAGGGCAAACAGATCAAATGGATTCTGTTTGTATGCAAGAGCTCTACCCAAGTAAGAAGTTTACTAAGTGAGACCGAGCAACTTGGGCTGATGCTGGAACAGCTTGAGTGGAATGAAATACAGACAGATGGTGTTGTGTTTGAATGAATGAATGAATGAATGAATATTATCCCACAATGGGGAAATTGCAATGACGCAGCAGCAGCAACCAGAGCAGAAATAAATAATATACAAGACTTTCGAAAAATATAAAAAATAAAAATAAATAAATATATGGGTAACCCTATACATTTAAAGTACGGTGCTGTACATGAATAGCATGACCATTTCCCACAACGCACACCTTATTAAAGTTGAGGAATTTCCCGACATGATTCTTTAGACCAGACATCCTCTGGTTAGCAGACATGGAATATGTCATGGGAGGTACTAACACTAGTTAGTTCAAAGGATCTGAAGGAGCGTTTGTATTTTATTGAACAATTTTTATGCCTTAGCTCTGCTACTGACAGCAGTCTTTGTGGAAGCCAATGATGATTTTTAGAGATGTTGGGTGCCATTGGCAATAGAACAGCTCAATGACCAACTGCTTTTTTTGTGTCTGTTGAAGAGCTAAGCAAAATCTTACCCTGCATACCCACGTACACCCCAATCTGGTCAGCGACATTTTCTGACAAACCCTTCTCCTTCACCATTTCCTTTTTCACATCCTCCCAAGGCAGCTAGGATGGGATGACAGAATGAGCAAAAATTAGCCTGCCTTTTAAAATCAATCAATATGAACACTGCAGTGCATCTACACACCTTGTCCAGTTTATCCACTGTTGAACAGATGGTGTGGAACTTGTCATCTGGAACGCCACATACAGCAAACATCCCATCAAGAATACGTCTATCATTGACCTGGAAGAGGAGAAAATTATTAAATGATTGATATAAATGATTAAAAAAAAAAAAACAACTGAAATGATGATGGAAAAACCTTGATCCGAAAGTCACCAATGTCTAGCTCACTGAGGATTTCATGAACAATCTTCAGACACTCAGCATCTGGAATCATGGCATCATACTGTCCTGCTATGTCAAAATCCTGCAAGACACACAAATGCGATCGTTGCAACACCTAGAATTTTCACATCAGAGGGCCTTTCGAGTCAGCCAGTATTCTGTCAGCATAAAAGTAACAGGAGCGACAAATGCATTTAAGGATGACTTACACATTGATAAAACTCTCTGTAACGTCCGCGGGTCATGGCTGGGTTGTCACGACGGTACACTTTGGCAATGTGGTAACGTTTTATGTTGGTTATCTTGTTCATGGCTAAATACCGAGCAAAGGGCACCTGGGAAAACTGGTTAAGGATGAGACAGCACTCTGTTCTTAATCAACAAAAAAACATATCTGCACCATTTGGTTTTCTTTTTTTTTTGTAGGAAATTTTAGTTTTGTTAATTTAGTGATGCCTGTTATTAGATGTGAGATTTAACATGTGACCTACATCAAGGATGCCCTGATACAGACTAGCATTGGCTGAGACATTCTGCACAAGGGAGAATGGTGAGCAATGCCTGTGTTTTAAGGGTATTTGAACATCTTTTCATCATTGCTTCCAATGCAAAGAACAGACTGAAAACAAAAACTTAACAACAAAAATCAGATTAAATACAAATAGTTAAAAAATGCTTGCAATGGAAAAAAACAAGCAATAACATGTAGTTTAAACCTAACCCTTACAGTGTGTAATTGATAAAATGTCATGAAAGTTGTTGTTACACTATATGGTATTATGAAGCACTTGCATAGTGTTTAAAATAATTAAACTGTCACTTTTGGAGGAAAAAAAAATCATCAGTAAGCAATGATTAAACATTGTTTTTGTAATTATTATACAAACATCACAAACTGGTTTCTTGAAATTTATCCAAAACAGTCAGAGTTTAGATTTTGCTTCTGACTTTTCTGCAGCGATGCTAATACAACATGAGCACAAGTGACAGCATGAGGATACAGTGAGGTCATATCTGAGAGACAGCAGCTCTCCTCCTTGGTCTTTGAGGTCGTAGATAAGTTTGGAATCTTCTCCATACTTCCCTGTCAGAGTTTCCTACAAACAAGCATACATATATTGTTTATTGTATATTTGATCATGTTTCAGTTAGCAGCTGTGTTTTCAACATTAGCTGTTCATTCAAATTTGTGCAAAAACTACACCTTCAGTTCAAACACAGGTGTGTCGATGGTCTCTGCTCCATGGCGTTTAAAGCAATTAATGATGGTGTTGAAGACTTTCTCTCTGATAGCCATCTGCCTGGGGTTATAGTCTCTTGTTCCCTAAAAGAGTCAGTCAGTCAGGTGAGTCTTTATTCAGCTAAAATCAAAATCAGAATGAATGATGGAATGGCAGAATGATACGGTATGCACTGTAATTGTGCTGTATACAGTGATGAATAGGCGTAAAATGCCATTTGTACTGTTCAGTGTTGTAGCTACTGTCTATAGACCGGGTGTTTGTGCTGCCTTTTGGGTTGTGTGTGGTACTGGAATATCATTTATTGAGAGGAAGATGGCCTGAAAAACAGTTGATGTTTCTGTTGCTTTAGGTCCTAATAGATCTGAACCTGTAGCCTGATGGGAGGGAGCTGGGTAAGATTGGTCCCCTGCTAGCCTGCTAGACCAGATTACATCCAAAATTAGATACAATCCATATCCAGGAAGACAGACATCTATGTGCTGATAGATAGCTAGATAGATAGATAGTGTTACTATTTTTGCAGCTTTATGTAAATTCTTAATTTGAAAATTCATGGATAACAACAATTATATTTTAGAATTAGAAATATCATTTCGGTTAAAGAGCTTCTACATAGTGATGTATTTACCATTGCAGAAACTATTAATAATTGATGGTGATGGGGCAGTTGTGGCATAAACCTATTTGTTAAGCACTACAGACAGACAGACAGATGATAGAAGGTGTGTGTTTGTATTTGTGATGTCCTATTTTGTATTTTCCTCATCTATTTTAATAATATGATCCAGACTATAAATCAATACCTATAACAAATTGGGAACTCTGTAAATGTATGTGAATAGTTCAGCACTGCAGTCTTACCTTTGCCGTCTTGAGGACAAATTGAGGTCTTCCATCATCTCCTCCTAAATGAGCCTTGAGGTCCAGCAGTTTAGCAACCTCTTTATCGATCTGAAACATACAAAAGGCAGAAAGACAACAACAATTTTAAAAAGAGTCCTTCAATATAACCAAAATCATATAATGTGACAAGCAGCAAAAACGAGGCACTTATAAAAGGTTAAAGACAATATTTAAACAGTGCTGCTGCCTACCTGAGCCAAAGTAACCCCAGGAAAAGAGCGTAGGGATAGTGCACGTGTTGCAGTCCAACAGCCCATCAAACCAGACCAAACACAAGCACAAAGCATGGCCAACACGTTCAGTACGCAGGGAAAAAGATATAAAATATGAGGGTAAATTCGGTCCAGAATTGTTAAAAAAAAAATTGTTCAAGGGTCCATCATTAATATGAGTTGGTGTTATCCAAGGTTATCCATGGTGGATTCGACAGATAATGAGGATTGATGATGAAGGTTCAGCCGGGCCAAGGTTATCCGGGGTCAGGCAGGAAAAACAGGAGAAAAGTAGTAAGCAACCTTAGCTCTGGTAGAGGGCGGATTATGATGCGTCATCATCATCAGAGCGTGGAGGACAGAACATAAAACGTATAAAGTCAATCAAAGCAGGGAGCCCAATGAAGCATGTACACTCACATATTTCTAAAAAAAAAAACTTTAAATATTCAAATGCCAAAGAACATGAAGCTATGTGTTTCATGCTTAAAATTAAACTGATTAAAAGAAGCATTCTATGGTCAGTTTATACATTTAATAGTAAAATATGTCCTTCTATAGGAAACAGAGACATCTCTCAGTCCTAATGCCCAGGCTACCATGATAGCTACAGTTAAAATCATAGTTTTTTATAGCAGACAATTAACCAATTTCTTTTCGTAACAACAATGTCTCTCCGACCAAGGACACAGCTTTTGAAGCACTATAGACCCAACGTTTTGAAGAATGTAGTATCTTACTAAATGAGATACTACAATATCTGAATACACTTTTTTGATCACGTGTTATTGCATCAGCTATCTGTACACTTGTGAATTTGACTTTTTAACGCACAAAATTGCAACGATACCTGTGCTTCCTTAACAGTACATCTATGTCGAATCATGCACTTCATCGAAAGTCTAGGCTACACCAATGCAAAGTCAATTCTTACGACTTTAGCTAGTAAAATTCAAAACAATAAGTGGCAACCTCTTTTACTCAAATACAGTATAAAGATGGAAATAATGGTTAGTATAACGTAAAATAACGAGTATCTCTTGAGAGTACAGACAGATTCGGATTGTGGTAAAACTGAGAGTATACCTCACTGTCATATTGAAAATGGACATATGTCGGCTCACCGCGTGAAAATAAATCAAGATTTCACCGACCTCACCCACTAACACTGACCTGCTCTTTGCTCGCCTTTTCTGCCTTTAGCTTCCGAACGACCTCCCCTTGCATTTTAATCGCTTCTTGAATCTTTGCTTTATCGTCCATGATTTTCAGTGAAGTATTTTTTCGCAACTAGCGCCGTTGCTGCTAACACTGCAGCTGTCAAAGGAATGACGGAAAGCGGATGTAAAAATTAACAACTTCCGGGTTCTTTCTTCTTCTCTATGAGGAGAAACCGCTTTACAGTATATGCAGCAGTTTTGTTTTTGTTTTACACACACAACGTTATTATGATAATGCCACATTATAATGTTGATGTTCGTTAATAAAAAGCTGTTCCTCCAGCAAACTAAAGGCACAAAAGGCCTGAACATTAAGAAATATTTCCCAGACAAGCAGTTGTTTCTCAATTTGGCAAGACACATTGTTAAAAATAAAGCATGTACTCTTTATACAAGAAACACTGATAAGCAGAATAAACCTGACTGGGACAAAGAGTGGGAAGGACAGGTGGTCCTGAGCCAAATTAGCACTGCTAGTCGGGGGAGGTGGCTCCTGTTCTCCAGGTCATTCACTCCTACATCAGTGGAGGTGGAGCATGTAGTGAAGGGGAGATGTCTTTTAGTAAAAGCACATTTTGATGAGCGCACTCTGGTTTTTATTAATATTTATGCTCCAATCAACGGTGCAGAGAGGAAGAGCTTTTTAGAGAAGGTCAGCACCAAGCTGAACCACTATGGCCCGGAGGATTTTTTAATCTTGGGTGGGGATTTTAACTGTACTCAGAATGGGCTATTAGACCACAACCATGCAGAGCCCCATCCAGGATCCCAACACGCTCTGAGGCAGCTGGTCCACTCCCTTGGCCTCGTGGATGTGTGGAGGAGGATGCACGCAGACTGCTGTCAGTATCCATGGTCCCATCTAGGTGAGGACAGGATTTCTATGGCCAGGCATGACCGTTTTTATTGTTTCAAGCACCATTTTAATGCTCTTAAAAGCTGCAGCATCATGCCAGTCGGTTTTACTGATCATTCTTTGGTTTTATGTCATATTTACATCAAGAATGTTTTACTGAATAGCGCTTACTGGCATTTTAATTCTGTTTTAACTTTTGATAGAGGTTTTAGGGAGGCTCTAATCTATTTTTGGACTTTTTTTAGACACAGGAAAACTGATTTTACGTGTCTTGGGCAGTGGTGGGACCATGGTAAGACAGAAATCAAGCTCAGCAGTATATGCTCAATGTCACACGCGACACCTGCAGATCTATTGGAGAGTTGGAGAGCGAGATCGTGGACTTGGAGACATTGAGTGCGTCCACAGAAAATCGAGGATATATTGAAATCCTCAAGTCCAAAAAAATGGCTTTAAAGGACCTGCTGGGCACCAAAGTGCAAGGCGCACTGGTCCAGTCACGGGTCCAAAACATCATGGAGATGGATGCCCCTTCTAGCTTCTTCTTCGACCTGGAGAAGCGACATGGTCAGAGGAAACTTATTCACTCTTTGCTTTCTGACACGGGCCAAGAACTGACTGAACCTGGCCAGCTCCGGCAGTGTGCTACTGGTTTTTATTCTTCCCTGTTCTCAAGTGAGTATGAGGAGAGGGAAGAGCTGTTTGAGGAGTTCTGTGGTGGGCTTCCTCAGGTCTCAGAGGCAACAAATGACCAACTGGACAGGCCGCTCTCAGAGTCGGAGCTGCACGCCGCTCTGCAGAAAATGCAGGGACGGCGGGCTCCCGGCATCGACGGCCTTACAGTTGAGTTTTATAAAGCCTTCTGGGACATTTTAGCACCTGACATTTTAGCCATGTTTAACGAAAGTCTGGTTTCAGGTTCTCTGCCAGTGTCCTGCCGCAGGGCTGTCGTAGCCCTCCTGCCGAAGAAAGGCAACCTGCAGGACATAAGAAACTGGCGCCCCGTGTCCCTCCTCTGCACCGACTATAAGATCTTGTCCAAGGCGTTGGCTACCAGGCTGAGGGAGGCAATGGAGGAGGTCGTCCACCGTGACCAGACCTACTGTGTACCTGGCAGGTCCATGGTGGACAACGTCCACCTAATTCGAAATATTTTGAAAACCTCCAGCCTTTTGGGACTTAACACTGGTCTGATTTCACTGGATCAGGAAAAGGCATTTGACCGTGTTGAGCACCGCTTCCTGTGGAAAACCATGGAGTTTGTTTTCTGCATGAGTTTTATTGCCAAGATCCAGGCGTTGTACGGAAGCACTGAGTCTATACTGAAGTTTAACGGAGTCTGTGTGCTCCCTTCAGGGCGTGTAGAGGTGTCCGGCAGGGCTGCGCTCTGTCCGGGATGCTCTATGCGCTTTCCCTCGAAACCCTCCTCTGTAAGATATGCTCGAGCATTGCTGGTTTGGTTTTACCTGGTTTTAATAAGAACATTGTTTTATCCGCCTATGCTGACGACGTCATTGTGATAGTTCAGAATCAGATTTTATCTAATTTAACAGATTCTTTTAATGTTCTGTCTTCTGCGAGGGTGAACTGGAGAAAGAGAGAGGCCCTCGCTGTTGGTCAGTGGTGTGACGATCTCCTGGTCCTACCCCAGAATCTGTGCTGGAAAAAAGATGGTTTTAAAAACCTGGGAGTCTTCCCAGGGGATGAAGGCACAGAAAAGAGAAATCGGGAGGACATCCCAGCCAAAATAGAGGGAAAAATTAAGAAATGGAGATGGTTGCTCCCCCAGATGTCCTATAGAGGTCGCGTCCTGGTGGTACAATCTTGTGGCCTCATTGTTGTGGCATCAGCTAGCGTGCCTGGAGCCGCCACCAGGGCTGTTAGACCAGATCCAAGCAAAATTAGTGAACTTTTTCTGGGACAAAAAACACTAGATTCCACAGGGGGTTTTATCTTTGCCGGGGGGATGGAGGTTCTCAACAACTTGGCCAGCAGAGCTGCCACCTTCAGGTTACAATTTGTTCAAAGGTTTTTAACAGGTCCGACAGATCTGTTGTGGAGAGAACTGGCCAGCTGTGTGTTCAGACATGTGAGTAACCTGGGACTGGATGCTGCACTGTTTTTAATTGATTCTAAATTTGTAAATTTAAATGGGTTGCCTCCTTTTTATCAGGGTGTTTTTAAGTCATGAGCCCTTTTTAAAAGCAGTTCAAGGAAAAGCTCTAACTCTCTGTTTTGGCTTTTAAATGAACCCGTCTTTTACGGTGCCAGACTGGACATCTCCTGCGAGGTCATGCCGGGTTTGGAGGCGGCGCTGCTCCGCTCCAAGACTCTCCTGCTGAAGCAGGTGGTGGACGCAGCTGGGCCGGCGCTGATGGATGCCAGGGCTCTGGGGTCGCTGCTGGGGGTCTGGTCCACCAGGATGATACAGAGGATTCTTGAGCTGTGGAGGAGGAGGCTCACTGCTGTAGAGAGGATTCTTCTGGCTGCATACAGCAGAGGGACTGAACCCAACCCAGAAGACCCCTTTCCGGATCTACGCCTGACTCCTCAGCTCGGCGATGCTTCCGGCCCACTGCTGGAGAAGGCCCAAGAACTGGACCTCTGCACAGGCAACAAAAAGAACATGTACTTCAACTGTGTGAGAGTGATCTGCAGGAGAGGACTGAGCAACAGGCCACCGTCTGTGTGGAGCAGCAGGCTGGGTGGAGACGGAGCGGCACCATGCTGGAGGGTCCTCTACAAACCCCAGATCCAAAAAAGAACTGCTGACCTCCAATGGAGGATTTTACATGGTGCCATCGCTTGTAACTCTGTTGTGTGTGTTTTTAACCCCGCTGTGTCAAACACCTGCCCGTTCTAGCAAGTGTGAGAGACTCACCGGTTTCCTCACTCTTTTAGCAGATGTTTTTAATTTATTTAATGTCACCTTTTGTGAGAAGGTGTTCATTTATGGTGCAAGGTACAAAAAAACAAGTCAGAAGAAATGGCAGCTCCTCAACTTTGTTTCTGGCACAGCAAAGCTGGCCATCTATGTGTCGCGGAGAAACAAAGTTGAGGAGCGTGCAGGTCAGGACGCAGCCTCAGTCTGGCACTGCAATGTCAGGTGCAGGCTGAGGCTCGAGTTTAGTTTTTATAAAATGTCAAATGACCTGCAAGCTTTTATGAATACCTGGTGTTTTAATGATGTTTTGTGCTCTGTTGCCAACAACAATTTACAATTTTACAATTTTCTAATATTTTAAATAACTAACTTATTTATTCTTTTGTGTAAATAAATAATACTATTATCCCCGTGTTTCCAGTCTATTTGCTCTGCAGTCTAGTACAAACACATTGCAACTGTAAGCAACATTGTGTGTTGCTAACAACCTTAGAAAAGAAGAAAAATATTTTTTTGATTTTTACAAAACACTTTTATTTACTTTTATTTACAATTTACAATAAGAAACCTACAAGAAAACAATACACTAAGAGAAAAAAATAAATACAGGTACAAGTCAATACTTACCAAAACCAGCCAATTTTAAGTGCCTTCTTCCTTGTAAGGCCATTTATTTTCTTACATAACTTGATTTCAAATTCATTGCAATCGCGCAATTAATCAGCATCTTTGACAGATCATAAATCTGTGACAGATCATAAATCTGTTTGTTTTTTTTTTTGTTTTTTTTTTTTAATTTGGGGCTGTGTATGTATGCCAGTCGTCATGCTAAGAGAGTCAAACATAAAACTCATATTGGAAACTGAACATGTGTTGGCAACTGTTGGCATGTGAATTCCTGATAAGAGAGATAAAAATGAAATTATGTGAATACTGGGGGAAAAGCTTGCTGAAAAAGTTGATGGCAAAAACCTGGAGTTGTTTAAAAAGGAAGAGTCAGAACAAATATCTGAAATTATTGCACTATTGTCAATTGCCTGATAATTTATAAGGCAACAAAAACATTAAAAATATTACAGTCAAAGTTATAACATAACCTTATAATGTAACAAAACCTTGCGTAGGTGGTCATCACACAAGACCCTAAGGATATTTCACAGATATGTGAAACATTTTATAAGAACCTAGACAAATGTCAGTTGTCAACAAACGGAAAGCTTTTGTAACTCCTTGAGTGATGTTAAGAGCATTAGTAATTCTAATAGAAGAACTATGTGAAGCTCCAACCACAGTGGTAGATATTGAGGATGCTCTTAAGAAGATGAATTTTAATAAAAGTCTGGATAATGATGGGGTCACATCTGAGGTTTTAAAAAATTATTTCACAGAGATATTTTGCACTTTTTAGAAAAATAATATAGAGAGCATTGACAATGGAATTGTCCCTCCATCCCTAACTAAATTAAAGTTTTATTCATTATTTATTTTTATTTTTACAAAGTATTTGCTCTCTCATCACCAGTTTATATTTAAAGCTCTAGATATTTTTGGCTTTGATGAGACCTTTTAAAAAAATCTATTAAGACATTATATACAAATGCAAATAGTTCAATCAAACTTCCATCTGGTACTACTGAAAGATATGACTATCATAGTGGGATCTGTCAAGGTTGTCCACTTTCAGCATATCTGTTTCTTCTACCGATGCAAATACTTTTTATTTATTATAAAAATGGTGGAATAATTGGTCCATCTACAGCTGGTAGAACAGTGTCTATAAGTCAACTAACAGATGACACCACACTTTAAAAAAATATCTCAAGTTGATAGAGTAATCAAAGCTATAAATGCCTTGGCCTTTGGACTCAAAGTAAACATTTTAAAGTGTGAACTTCTGGCAGTGAAATCATGTTCTGATTCTGTGTAGATTCTCAGTCATCCAGGTCATGGTTATCCAAAGTAGATCTCTCTGTGTCAACTGGACTGAAAGGTTTCCTTGAAAACGTTTCGCCCTCTCTCCAGAGAGCTTCTTCAGTTCTAAGTTTGCTGGGGCAGAGCTTGAAAATATAGCCCTGTGGACCCAAAAGACACAAACAAAGCAATGTTGTCTATGCTGTACAGTGCCAGGAGGAATGCAAGGAACTGTACATTGGGGAAACCAAACAGCCCCTCCATAAACGAATGGCCCAACACAGACGTGCCACTTCTTCAGGACAGGACTCAGCAGTACACCTACACCTAAAAGAAAGCGGACACTCCTTTGAGGACAGTCAAGTACGTGTGCTGGCCAGAGAAGATCGCTGGTTTGAGAGGGGTGTCAAGGAAGCCATCCACGTAAAGTTGGAAAAACCATCTTTAAACAGAGGTGGTGGACTAAGGCACTTTCTGTCACCCACGTACAATGCAGTTCTCCACTCTCTTCGTCAGCATTCCAAACATTCACGCTGTTTGACCAGACCTGGAGACATGTGACCCAACAGACAAAGGGGAAGCACCCCAACTGAAACTGAATGAACGACCCTGCCAACCACCCTGCCAAGGACTCTCAGGTGACCACCCGGGCCATTAACATGCCAATGGTCCACAGGGCTATATTTTCAAGCTCTGCCCCAGCAAACTTAGAACTGAAGAAGCTCTCTGGAGAGAGGGCGAAACGTTTTCAAGGAAACCTTTCAGTCCAGTTGACACAGAGAGATCTACTTTGGATGTTCTGATTCGACTATCTCGGGCATCCCGTCAAGTATAAGGCTGAATATTATTCTATTGTATTATATTATAATACAACATTTAATACGTAATTTTAGCTAAATTTAGCCAAATTCACTGTTCTAAATTTGTAAACCAACATTCAAATATGATGTCTTGGATAATATTGAAAAAAACAAAAACAAAAAAACAAAAACAAAATAAAAAAAACAAACCACCAAAGCCGTCAAAACTATACATTTGTTTTAGAAATATAATATTGCCTGAACTTTATTTAACCTTGAGCGCCCAGTTTGTTTGTTTTTAAGGTACACTCTGCGACCTGGATGACTGAGAACATTCAGCGAGATCTTCCTGTGTTCTTGTAATTGTCCACAAGATGTCACTAGATCACATAGAAACAGATGCGATACCGCTGTCCGTTTGCTCTTTTCTCCGTGAATTGATACTTTATGCAAAACTACATACATTTTCAAGATCAATCCCAAGAAGATGAGCGCGAAGTAAAAACTTTACACCAACAATCCTCAGGACAGACGCAATGTGGTAAAATAATATAGAAGAGTATTTTAATAATTCATTCAGGATTGAAGTGAAATTGATCAGATAACTATTATAATAAGAAAGCTGGCATAGAGTTGAATGTGTTTACAGCTGTGTGTGTGTGTTTTCTTTTAATATATTTGTATCGTGTGCATGAATGTGTGGTGTCAGTGTGTGTCCATGACCACTGAACAATGAATGCAGGTTATCACAAGGTCAGCATTTCACTTGTCTTGTGTGTGGTGTGGCATGAGTATGTGTGCACGCGGATAAGTGTGTGTGTGTGTTAGGGGGGTCAGATAAAGGATGTCTAATGAGAGCATTAATTAAGAAGCAAACGGTTTATTGAATAAATGCTGTGGCCATTAAGGGATCACGGTACAGCCAACCTTTGCATTTTCCCTCTCTGCTCTGATCTAACTGCTGCAGAATTTAAACAGATTTTTGTATTTACAAGACATTTTTCAAGTCAGATAAACTAAATAGTACAAAATGAACATAATAAACCATCACTCCACCAAAATATTGGCAATAATGACTGCTTACTGGTTCATTATGAAATTATCTTCCAAAGAAATTATTCACACACTCTCATCATAAAGCATCTTTATAGTGTTTTTGTTTTATCTTAAGAAAAAATCTATTGGCTGGCTGGTTGTGTCACACCAGATCAGATCAATGCAAATTGATCATTTAATTTAATTAAATATCATTATTCTCTATAGTATTTTTTTAAGGTCTAACATTACCATGATATAGAAATAAAAGCATTTAATGTTTAAAAAAAAGAGACTCGTCCCATTTATTCCTTTTCCCCTGCTCTCTCTGGTGAAGATGGGTAAAACATTCAAATACATGCTACAGGAACAGAGAATGCAAGTTAATCTTTAATCATAATCATCTCCCTTCTCCATTTTTCCTGTGTATAAAAAATACTGCATCCCTAACAACACATACTGCTAAGAACATGAAAACACCATAAGTCTCTAGCCCATGCCTTTGTCCAAACAGGAGAGCCAGCTCTGGAGTATGTGTCAGAGTTGACATAGACAGCTGATTTTGGCCTGGTCCCAAATAAAGTGTTCACTAACACACCCAGTGGTATGAATGTCTAGAGTACAGATGTTTGAGCATCCGAATTACAGATACAGATAAACTCTGTTTCAATAAAAACCACTTCGTAGAACAGGAAACAGGGGTTCTTAGGGGTCATCAGGACAATGAAACCCTGTCTATTGCAATAAGGTGAGATTTCAAAAATGATTCTACTGTAAACAAAATTAAATTTCAAACTACACTGGCTTTCTCACATCAACTCTAACACGCTCTACTAAATGTTTGTGTGTGTGTGTGTGTGTATTGGTAGTGTATCATGTCCCAGTGCTACAGAGCAGCATCTCTGCTTCTCTAATCCTCTCAGCCTATCCCGGCTCTCTGTCTCTGTCTCCATCTATCTGTTCACTTATCTGTCCATCTGTCATCAGGTCATCGTCTCTACTGTCTATACCTTCAAACACCAGCACTTCCCTCCCTGCTGATACCAGTGTCCTTCACAAGAACCCCCAAAACACACACAAAATGAAGAAAAACAAGTGTTTGTGACATCCGTTCTGCAAAATGCAATGCAAATCCACGCAAGTTTTAACCTTCAAACAGTCCTTTGACATTGTGAGGACCAGCCAAAATGTCCTCACTTTGCTGGTAGAACACTAATTTAGTACTCAGTATTTAGCAAGCAAAGACTACACAGACACACATTATGATTCCTTGGAATGTACCGATATTAAATAAACACTTTAATTTTAGTAATTACCTAAATTCTCATCGGCCTTTTTGCAGCATCCTGAATTTTGTTTCACAACAGTTTTATTTTTTTAGCGAATACAGTCATTAAACAGAAAGAACAGTGACACTTGCTATTAGAAAGACATCTTTGTCTTATTTCGAGTGCTCAAGTCTTTTATTTCTCTCCTTTTTGCTTACTGTTGTTTATCTTTGAGTCATTCATCTCTGACCTGATAACATCATGTTATCTACTCACTAAATTAAAAAACAACAACAAGAACCTGCCTTATGCCCTTCAGTGACATACACCACTACCCAGGGTGTGTGTGTGTGTATGTGGGGGGGGGGGAGGGCAAATAGGTCAATGTTTTGCTGTTTCTTTAATAAAGGTCAGAGGCTAATAAAGTTAATAAAGTTATCAGCAGATGTGATCTGAAAGGAGCTGAACTAAACACAAAGTGAGACTTTCATCATTAAATGCGTCTACTTTGGACGGCTGTGACATAAACTGTGCAAAATGAATTACAATGGAATAATCATTTTTGTCCTGGAGTTGAAAGGGTTTGAAATCATACAGGCCAGCATTGTAGGCATGAACAAAATGTATTTACATTCTTATAAGTTTACTCAGGAACATAAAAAAAAAAAGTTGTTTTTTTTTTCTTTAAAGCCAACTTTGAATGTGAATATTTACCTCCATTAGGGGAGGTTATGTAATGGCAGGTGTTTGTTTGTTTGTTTGTCGGAATTGGAACGAAGTATCTTTTGTTATATTAGATAAATATACATTAATCTTTATCAACCAATCTGGTTAAAATTCATTGGTAATTAAGGTTTGAATGATGTTCAAGGTCCAGCAGGTGAGGACCCTTTTGTAATTGGAACGTGTTTTATTATCATATGGCCCCAGTGAAGCCATGTTGAGGACTGTGCAAGCATGGAAGCAGTGAGCGCTAGAGGCAGAGGCAAAGGAAGACAGATAGACAGAGAGAGGAGGACGTGGTCGAAGAGGCCATGCAAAAACCAATATTTTGGATGACATACTGTAAGACCAACTTTAGTGGATGGTATCATCAACTATGGCCTGACTTTGAGGGAAGCTGGGCAGAGAGTCTGGATGGAGTCAAGATCAAATACTTGAAGTTTGGAAAGTATTCAACAACATACAGTAAATGGAGTCAGCATCACCACTATCAGACGCATCTTTGTGAAGCACAACATGACCCTGAAGCAGATGTACAGGGTCCCATCAGAGGAACTCCCTCAGGCTGCTCTGGTCCTGGACTGGTTCACCAGCCCTGATCAATATGAAATTTTGTACTTGTCCCCTTACTCGCTATTTCTAAATCCTATGGAGGATTTTTTTTTTCCAGTTACTAAAGATGGCACATATATGACAGCCAATCACATGCCCATATGCCTCTTCTGCAGGCAATGGAACAGGCCTGCGGAGACTTTGAGGTGAGGTCAATCCAGGGGATTTGGTACACAAGCGCATATTTTTCCTGATGCTGAGCCAGAGAAGATGTGCGTTTGTGATGTTGATGAGATCCTCTGGCCAGACCCCACCAGTCAGCAGGATCCATAAGCTGTTTATGCACAATTGTGTTTCCTATCTTTACAGTCGTCTATTGTTTGTAATATTTTTGCTTCAAGTTGTAACATACAATACATGACTAATGTAATGATTTCAAATTGAGTGTTTCCTTTTTTAGTTGTTTTGAAAATTTTACTTCTGTGGAACTGAATAAAAATAGTCAAAAGGAAAGAATGCAGTGTATCATCTATAAAGTAGATGAGTGTGTTGTTGCTGATCTGAAAGTGTATTCAAATGATGCTAGTGGGAATCATTTTGTCACCAAAGTGACATTTTGACAAAGGATTGTTAGGTTTTCATAGCAGAGTTTCAATTTAACATAGGTGTGAATGATTTATTATGGAAGAGTATTGCATTCACGTGAAAAACAAAAATCCA
The DNA here is from genome assembly GCA_015343265.1 of Pao palembangensis. Taxonomy (NCBI): domain Eukaryota; kingdom Metazoa; phylum Chordata; class Actinopteri; order Tetraodontiformes; family Tetraodontidae; genus Pao; species Pao palembangensis. Next base: position 24,604,827 of record CM027082.1, on the reverse strand, counting down.
GTTTTTCTGAGTAATTTATTTTTTGCTCAATTTTTTGGGGTAATTATTTATGTTTTTCAGAGTAATTACTTTTTTTGGTTTGTATTTCGGGGTAATTATTTCTGTTTTTCGGAGTAATTTTATATACTATAAAAGATGCAAAGAGGGAATATTGGAGGGAATTTTGTAGCTCAGTAGGAAGGTAAACAGAAACTGGTAAAGTTTGGAAAATGATAAAGAGGATGAATGGGAGTAAAAGAGAGTATGGGTATCCAGTCTTAAAAGATGGGGAAACAACAGCAGTGAAAGATGAGGAGAAAGTAAAGATGTTGGCAAGAACATTTGTTTCTGCCTGTAGAAGCCCTCTCTTTATTGAAAGTAGGTGGCATTCAAACAGAGGTCCAGCATGGTGCAGATTTGGGTCGGTGTTAAGGCTGTTCTCTCTGGAATGTTGTTGTCCAATAAAAGGCGCGTGTGGATGGTGTCTCTATTGCCTCGGTGGTCGGGATACACGTGAAGAGGGAAATGACATCTTAGGATACCAGGGTCTCCTCTGGTTGTAGTTTGAGAGGAAAAAACCTTTTTAGCAAAATCCTGGGAGTTTCTGATGTGGTGTGGGGTGTTGCCAACCATGGGAGCCAAGATGGAGGCCAAGTATTTGGAAATGTTGTATGTGTCCTTGTTTATGGATCTTGGGCAATCCATAAATGCAAGGGATGGCTTCTCCTGGATATAAACGGTAGTATTGTGGTCTGTCAATGGCTTGCTCCTTTTCCAGTTTCTGAAGATCTATTACCTTCTTCTTGTACGAGCTGGTGTTGTCCCGTTTGAGTTTCTCGTATGTGTCGCTCAGGAGTTTGCAAAGAAAAGAGCTACTGGAACTCGCTGCCACTCACGCAGCAGCATCTTAAACTTAAAGTTATACCATCTATGTGACTTAAAGACAGGACTATCTCACAGTGTCTTAAAACCAAATCAAAGTAAAACTTGATTAAGCCAAACAAGCCGGTCATGCTTCCATTGAGCTCTCGATAAAGGAATGAATGCATCTATTTTTGCTCTAGTAGTCCAAAAAGCAGAAAAGAAAATCAGAAAAAAATTACTACGATCAACAAACCAAAAAATAAATTATTCAGAAAAACAGCAATAATTAACCAAAAAACTAACCAAAAAAAAAAAATTACTCAATAAAGCAGAAATAATTACCCCAAAAAACAAACCAAGAAATAAATTACTCAGAAAAAACGTTTTTTTTTTTCAATATACTTCCGTAGTTTATTACCTAGTGTTGTGTCTTATTTGCTTGTGTGTAGGGTTTTGACACACTGAGCCAAGTTTTGCAAAATGTGTTGAAGCAATGGGCAAAAACTGCAAATGCAGTACAGCCACAAGAGAAACAATCATTTTCTGTTCACTCTGTTTACTACTGGATGGAGCAACAAATCATCAACAAAGCAGGTTGTGACCTCGGAAGGTGTTGGTTCTTCTGTTAAACTAAAAGTTCACAGTAGACTCTGCAAATTGCAAAACTCCAATGACGGCGCAAGATGACACAAGAGGCTTAAAAGTAGTATGCTGTCCATACAGAGTCCCATGAGATCACCTCATGATGTGGAAGGAATCCTTTCAAACTGTCCATTTAGAATCAATTGAGGTAAAACCCACAGGCAATTTCTGTTTTATTGATCAGTTTAATAAACACATAATCGGTCAAACGATGCCATATCCACCAAATCAGAAGTGGATAATACCCACTGGACCACATCACATTTCTGGACCTTTCCATTTGGCTCATACAAGCCTTTTGTGAAACTTTATGAGCATCATAAAGAGTTTACTGTTTACGTGTGGCATATAAATGGAGTACTGGGAGGTAAAATGTTACCTCTCTAACTTCTACATATTTATAGCAGATATTTGTATAATATGCAGTCTATCAAATGTGAATTTTCATGACCAAGTCCTTGGCTTTGCCAGATTTCCATTCAGTCATTACTGGTTATTACCATCAATGAAAATGAAAAACTGACCAACTGATTTACTGTCACCCGCCGTGTGTGCAGAGCTCAGCTCATTTCAGTTACAAATGCCAGCTTCCTGATTTATACAGGCCACACTTTAAACAGAGCTAGCCATAGCCAAATTTAAGTAAGCCAATTAATCATCAAAACATTCAATATCTCCCATTCAGCAGGGGCATAAATGGCACCAATATCTTCTCAAAAGAATTTTCCAGAAGGTTTCTCTATTGATCAACAGACAGATGATTTGTGAGATACATCGAGTAGAGATCAATATGTGCCCCTTGATAGCTCATATGGGGAAATGAAGTGTACTGACACAAAGGCCATGAAGTCAAGCCAGGTATTCTCCCGTAGTCCAGATTAAAATAAAGATGTACGTACTGATTTCCATTTGGTTGAGAGGATGTCAGTTCAGTAATGTTCAGTCAGTTTTTGTTTTTGTTTTTTTTTGTTTTTTTAACTATTTAATTAATTTTACAGTTTTTTAACGATTGCTCAGGCACGATTTTGAAAACAGGGCTTGGAATTTCAAAACATTACATACAATTAGCCCAACCACACACACAATATGCCGAACACCTCAGATCCTGTGCAAAATGAAACACTCTGGTCAAAACTAAATACACATTTACAAAAACCACACTGTCACCAAATTAAACACACACTTTTCATGAGGCTTAATTCTGTTTTAACCAGTTAAACACTGCTGTATTTAACTTAAACCACTTTTAGCAATTATACCCCTCAGTGATTAGATTACTGTAATGAAGTACACAGAGAATGCAATAAAAAAAACAGTATTACAGGTTTTTTTTTTTTTTTTTTTTTTTGATTGCATAAATACTAAAATCAAAAGTCTTACACAATTTTCAAAACCTTCCACTCAAGGAACAAAACATTGGACCAGATATTCACTAGTATAAATATAAAGTTAGCCTCACACTTTTTGCAGAACAATACACACAGTGATTTGCAAAACACAGACATAATTGTCTATATTAGACACAGATGTCGATCATGATGTCACTTTGTTGCAATTCCAAAGCACTGACTGATAAATCACCACACCCATTAGCCAATTGGTTAAACACACGAATCAGGTGAGCAAACATATGATTGCCCATTGCTTTAACACATTTTGCAAAAGTTGGCTCAGTGTTTCAAAACTCTACACACAAGCAAATGAGACACAACACTGGGAAATAAACCATTCACATCTATGTCAAATTGAAACTCTGCTATCAAAAGCCAACAATCCTTCGTCAAAATGTCATTTTCATGATAAAATGATTCTCACTGACATCATTTGAATACACCTTCAGATCAGCAGCAACATATTCATCTAATGTAGCCACAAGGGGGCACAAGCCAGTATCTTACTGTGCCGGTCCCAAGCTCGGATTAATACAGAGGGTTGTGTCAGGAAGGGCATCCGACGTAAAACTTTTGCCAAATCAAACATGCAAATCGAATCTATGACTTCCATACCGGATTGGTCGAGGCCCGGGTTAACAACGACCGCCATCGGTGCTGTTCACCTACAGGGTGCCGGTGGAAATTGGACTACTGTTGGTCAAAGAAGAAGAGGAGGAAGGTGTGCCCATAGGAAGAGAGAGAAGAGGAACACCAAGAGTCTAGGACTGAGAGTAGGGACTTTGAATGTTGGAACTATGACAGGAAAAGGTATAGAGTTAATTGACATGATGCAGAGGAGGAAGGTAGACATATTGTGTGTCCAGGAGACCAGGTGGAAAGGTAGCAAGGCTAGAAGTATAGGAGCAGGGTTCAAGTTGTTCTATCATGGTGTAGATAGGAAGAGAGATAGAGTAGGAGTTATTTTGAAGGAGGAGTTTGCTAGGAATGTCCTGGAGGTAAAAAGGTTTTGGAGAAGTCAGAGAGGCCAGACTGAGATGGTTCGGACATGTCCAGAGGAGAGATAGTGAATATATTGGTAGAAGGATGCTGAATTTTGAACTGCCAGGCAGGGGGCCTAGAGGAAGATCGAAGAGGAGGTTTATGCATATAGTGAAAGAGGACATGAAGGTAGTTGGTGTGAGAGAAGAGGATGCAGAAGACAGGGTTAGATGGAGGCAACTGATTCACTGTGGCGACCCCTGAAGGGAAAAGCCGAAAGGAAAAGAAGAAGAAGAAGCAACATACTCATTTACTTTATATAAAACACTGCAGTCTTTCCTTTTCACTATTTTTATTCAATTCCATGGAAAGACATTTTTCAAAACATCAAAAAAACAAAACACTCAACTTGAAATCATTTAATTACAGTTGTGTGTTTTATGGTAAAAGTTGAAGCAAAAATATTACAAACAATACACAACTGTAAACACAGAAAAACACAATTGTGCACAGTCAGCTTATGGATCCTGCCGTCTGGCGGGGCCTGGCCAGAGGATCTCATCAATATCACAAACACACGTCTTCTCTGGCTCAGCATCAGGAAAAATATCCGCTTGTGTGCTGAATCCATCCCTGGATTGACTCACCTCAGTGTCTCTGCAGGCCTGTTCCATTGCCTGCAGAAGAGGCATACAAGCATGTGGATGGCTGTCTAATATGTGCCATCTTTAGTAAGCAGGAAAAAAATCCTCTATAGGATTTAGAAATGGCGAGTAAGGGGGCAAGTACAAAACTTCAAATTGATCATGGCTGGTGAATCAGTCCAGGACCAGAGCAGCCTGATGGAGTTCCTTTGATGGGACCCTGTACACCTGCTTCATGGTCTCCATTTACTGTATGTTGTTGAAGTATTTGATCTTGACTCCGATCAGACTCTCTGCCCAGCTTCCCTCAAAGTAAAACCATGGCTGATGACACCATCCACCAAAGTTGCTCTTATGTCATCCGAAATATTGGTCCTTGCACGGCCTCGTCGACCATGTCCTCCTCTCTCTGGCTGTCTGTCTACCTCTTCCTCTGCCTCTAGCTCTCGCTACCTCCATGCTTGCAAAGTTCTCAAAATGGCTTCACTGGGGCCTTTTTATAGCTGGCTGACTGGTGATCAGTCACCAGTCAGCCAGCCATTGTGTGAAATAGTGTGTAGTGTGCAGGACCAAGTGTGTTGCAGAAAGAAGAAAGTGCAGAATTTCAACTAAAGTGTAAAGCAGCATTTTTGTTTAAGGTTTGGTTACACTTTGTTTAAGGTATAGTAACACAACTTCAAGTTGTGTATTTTGGTTTAAGCATGTGTCTGTACTGTTTAATTAATGGACAAAAACTAAACACACACACATCATGTGAGCAAACACATGACTGGTTTATTGTAGACACAACAATCAGGTGTGAGCACTATAAAAATGCAGCAGGTGAGTTCACTTGCTTTCAATCAAAATGGAAGAAGTCAGAGGAAGAAGAGTGAGGGTGAGAGGGGGAATCCTTGGAGGACAAGTAGAGGGAAGAGGTAAGGGAAGAGGAAAAGGAAGACCTGAAGCAAGAGAACTTCCTCTAAGAAGAAGACGACCAAATTTGACAAATGAAACTTATGCAACAATAGTTGATCATGTCATGAACCATGTATTGATTGATTTTATATGAAGAAAAATAAACCATATCTTCAATAGTCTGCAGCATTGATCTTGTTTGTGTTTTGATTTACCATGTTGTATATTGGCAATTTCTCTGTGTACTTTATTACAGTAATCTAATCACCGAGGGGTAGAATTGCTAAAAGTGTTTTAAGATAAATACAACAGTGTTTAACTGGTTCAGAGCCAGAGCCTGGTTTAAGCCTGGTTTAATCTTCATGAAAAGTGTGTGTTTCATATGGTAATATGGTGTGGTAAATGTGAATATAGTTTTGACAAGAGTGTTTCATTTTCCACAGGGTCTGAGGTGTTCTGCATATTGTGTGTTGTTGTGCTAATTGTGTGTAGTGTTTTGAAATTCCAAAGCCTGTTTTCAAAATCGTGCCTAAGCTATCGTAAAAAACTTTACAGTCGCACAGAGCACGAGGATACTAGAGAGTGGCCAGTGGCCATTCTATATCTCTCTCCCCCCCCCCCTTTCTGTCAGCAGCAGCAGTGATCTTGCTTTTTCCTAAAGACTGAGGTCTCCCTGGAGAGTGGGGAAGAACTTCTGTAAGATATCAGAGTATAGGAGGTTTGTTGTGTGTGTGTCTGTGTGTGTGTGTGTGTGTGTGGGGTTATTGTGTGGGGGGGGGGGGGGGGGGGGTTGTATGTGATTTTTACTGGGTTGTATGTGATTTAAAAAAAACACCACAGTTTGGCTGTTTTTTTTTTTTTTTTTTTTTTTTTTACCATCTAATTCTTACTAGCAAGAAATGCGTCATGTACCTTCCAGCACTCTGGAGAAGGTATGGAGTGTGTCCAGTGTTCCACATCAAAAAAGGACAAAATTAGCATTGTTCAAGACTACAGAACACATCAAGGTTCTGCTGACTGATTAACTCCGTCAAAGTGGTTGAACCTGAATTAGAATGGCCTCTCAGCACACATGCTGGCTTTTTCACTGCAGGTCATTCACGGTAACACGTTGCTGTGTTTTACAGAGGGAGAACATCATTATTTCCAACAGCTCCAGGGAACCAGAAATACACACGTGTGGGGACATGGGACCAACTTTCATGCTCACTATACTCACTTTTTGCTCACTATGCAAAGATCCAACCAATTAAAATACAAACAGATGTTGGAACTACGCTGCTCACAATGTTTCACAGGATCTGGTTCTGAAATCTATTTTCATATTCACTTCCAAATATCTCAAATTTACTATGCTGAACTGATTTCTGCTTTGACCTTACATTTACGGTAAATACTTAAATTATGATAAAAACAAATGCTCTACAAGAATATTCAAATGGCTTTATCGATTTTTATCTGTCACTCTTCACATGGATGCTTTTCTCATTCATTATTGACACAAGAAAACTTGTTTACATGACACATGATAGGTCATTCTCAAATGCATTGTTTCCTGATCAGAAATGCAGCCCTTACATATTGCTGCCAGAATAAAGCATGGCTGTGGGTGCATTTGCACAGGAGGTACATATCAATTAATGTATTTGTTTATTATCCCACAATGGGGAAATTGCAGTGTTCCAGCAGCAGCATAAATAGAAGAAATAAATAATAATATAAAAGACTTTTGAGAAAATAAAAATAAAAATATTGCTAACGCTATATATATTTACATGTACCGTGCTGTACATGAATTGCATGACCATATTGCACATGCGCAGATATTGCATATGAGGTAGATTGTGTGATATAGGATACTGCGTTAAACAGTCTGATGGCTGCCACGTGTCACAGATGCTTCCTTGGCCAGTATAATGCTGTGGGTTCAAGTACAGCCTTCCAACCTCAGCTGGATGTCATCCTCACTCCGCTTGCTGGGATTCAGGAACTCTAACCTCTGCCTGCAGTGGAGCCATAGGGTCAATATGGTGTTTTACCAACAGGAAAGTGATTCTCCGCAGCTGTCAACATCCATCAACCTCAATCACGTGCAGCCACACAAACACACACAGGTCACCCACTCAGCCATACACACACACACACACACACACAAAACACACACACTGGGGTCAACCACTCATAAAGTCGTAAATAACAGAAAATGGTATGTGGCTGAAATAGTGTCAGTTCAATTGGATTCTGCAAACACTACTCTGTTTTTCCACAGCTGGTTTATTTTCTCTGTACATGTTGATATGTCTTCTATCCTCCTGGCCTGCCTAAAGGTTTTTATTCCATCTAAAGGCTATCTCAGCCACTGATGCTTATGGCTCTACCCTTTTACTCCGAAGCCGTTGACTACAGACTAGCCTTTTGTTTCTTATCAGTGCTGAGAATGTGAATGCTTGGGTCAAAGCTAAATTACCAAATCAGTTTAAGTTATTGGTTAATAGCATATATATATATATATATATATATATATATATATATATATATATATATATATATATATATATATATATATATAAAGCTGCCATAGATAGATAGATAGACTTTTGTATAGATGTCTTTCTTTATTGCACCTGTGTAAGTGCAAGGTGTTCAAAATAGCCTAACTGAGCACCTTACATCATCCTTTCATTTATCAATCTATTTTCTTCAACTTATTTCATTTTTTGAAGAGTGAATTAAATTTGTGTTCCATCCCTTATTATTGTGAAACATATCTTGTGTATGTAGTGTTTGCATTACATGGTTTCTTCTTCGTCAATCCTCTTTTATCAACAGTGTTGGTGTGACATATGGCTCCTATTGGTACTGTGTAAAATGTGTACGGAGAATTCCTCTGAGGTGTAGATCTGTGCTGTCTGACACAACAAAGTGTTTGTGTTACTTGTGTGATTTAGGTTTACGGCCCTATATTCTCTCTGCCATCTTCATTGTTTTATCTCCCCTGCACACAGGTCTTTTCAGGCTAATAGATAGTATTTTAAATCATATTACCTCTATTACAAACTGTTTTATTCTCCAGCCACATCTGTCAATTCACTGGTGTGTGTGTGTGTGTGTGTGTGTGTGTGTGTGTGTGTGTGTGAGAGAGAGAGAGAGAGAGAGAGAGAGAGAGATGGTATCTGCTCGTGAATTGAAGCCAAGGCAGAAGACCATTTTAGTGTTCAAGCTAAGATTGACCTGTGGGACATAGATCAGAGAAAAAAGAGACAGAGACAAAGACACACAGACAAAAAAGAGAGAAAGATACAAGGAAGAGAGAGAACAAGAGATGTTGAGGAAAGAATAACACATAAACTGTTGGAGCAATCAATGGTCCTGACCCCACTTTGTCAGCTTTGTGTGTGTGAGAGAGAGATAATGAGAAAGAATGATAGCATACTTGGCACATCTGACTCTACAATCTAGTAAAGGTTAGAGGTGGAAAAGTGTGGACAAGCACATATTAGGTTAAACTGTCACTTAGCTCAACAACAGTCATATATACGGTACAGCATAAATATCAGCATTAACCTCAGTGATATTCAAGCCATTTTACATTAGGTTGTTACAGTAAGATGTATGTATTACAATATAAATTATATATTAAAATATATTCTTCAGTAAACTGGGCTTTAATTAAGTGATCTCTTACAGTTTTTTACAATTGCTTAGGCACAATTTTGAAAACAAGGCTCAGAATTTCAAAACACTACACACAATTAGCACAACTACACACACAATATGCAGAACACCTCAGATCCTGTGCAAAATGAAACACTCTTGTCAAAACTATACACATTTATAAAAGCAACACGATGTTACCATATGAAACATACACTTTTCATGAGGCTTAACTCTGTTTGAACCAGTTAAACACTGCTGTATTTACAGTTTTTTTGATTACAAAAACACTAAAATCAAAAGTCTTACACAATTTTCAAAACCTTATACTCAAGGAACAAAACATTGGACCAGATATTCACTACTGTAAACACAAAGTCAGCCTCACACTTTATGCAGAACAATACACACAGTGATTTGCAAAACACTAAACACACTTGTTTACAGATGTCGATCATGATGTCACATTCTTGCAGTTCCAAAGCCCTGACTGATAAATCACCACACTCTTTAGCCAATTGGTTAAACACACGAATCACATGAGCAAACATATGATTGGTTTATTGCAGACACAACAATCAGGTTTGAGCACTATAAAAATGCAGCAGAGGCCCATTTCAAAGCATGTTTTCAAAACTCAGAGTTCAAACCTAAACTCAGGGTTGAAAAACTCTGAACTGTCCTACTCAGAGTTTTCGGTTTCAGAAAATGTGTTCAGAGTTGGTTTACTCAACTCTGAGTTAAAGTTACCCCGAGTTACCGTTTTGACTCACACCACTCACTGGAACACAAGCTGGGTGTTATCAAAACGCTACAACATAGGGCCAAAGAAGTACCCACTACAACCCAAGGGAAGAAAAAAGAATGAGATCATCTTAAAACAGCACTCAAAACATGTGGTTACCCAGACTGGGCCTTCACAAAGAGACCCCAGCAAAGAAGAGGAGAGAAATAAATGTCACAGCATTTCTATCCCCTAGCTGTCTGGAGTTTCAGAAAAAATCAGGAGAATGCTCCAAAAACATGACATTCCAGTACAGTTCAAAACTTTCAACACACTTAGACAGAAACTGGTACACCCAAAGAAGAAGACACCAAGACCCAAACAAAGCAATGTTGTCTATGCTGTACAGTGTCAGGAAGAATGCAAGGAACTGTACATTGGGGAAACCAAACAGCCACTCCATAAACGAATGGCCCAACACAGATGTGCCACCTCTTCAGGACAGGACTCAGGAGTACACCTACACCTAAAAGAAAGTGGATACTCCTTTGAGGGCAGTCAAGTATGTGTACTGGCCAGAGAAGATTGCTGGTTTGAGAGGGGTATCATGGAAGCCATCCACGTCAAGTTTGAAAAACCATCTTTAAACAAAGGTGGTGGACTAAGGCACTTTCTATCACCCATGTACAATGCAGTCCTCCACTCTTTCGTCAACAATCTAAACGTTCACACCGTTTGACGAGACCTGGGGCCCGTGAAATCTGACGCAGGGTTACGCTCATGCACGGAGATCTAAAAAACTTTATCAATGGAACGCAGATAACGTGATTCACCGTGGCAACAAGTGAAAAAAAAACCTTGATTGTCACACTTCTCCCCGATGGAGATGGAAGATTTCATGACCTCGTTCACCGAAAATGTGCATATTTCCAAGGAAAAAAGTTATACTATGGTAGCGGCAAAAAAGGGAGAGATCGTGTGGCTGAAAATTACTGACCGAGTCCATGCGTGATTATTGACTGGAGAGACATTAAAAAAAGAAAGAAATGTTGGGTCTTGGTTGTTCATCTCATTCAACATTTCTATTCTATATGTGTGTTTGAGCCACAGGTGCAACCCAACAGGCACCAAACGGACTTGGTAGAAAGTTAAGATGAAATATAAAACTATAGTTCAAACATGTCAGATATGATTTAAATATAAGCTACTGTAGTGTTGTTTAGCCTGTTCTCATTAAACAGCGTTCAGTCGTTTCATTCAACCTGTGATAACTAGATTTAATTAATTAGAGAAATCCCCTAAACAAAGAAAAAGCCAAATCTTTAGCCATCCATCACTGTCAGTATTTAATATTGTCTATCTGAAAGCCTATCAGATCAATAAAGTATCTAAGATTAAAAAAAAAAAAACACAATACAAAGAATTTGCTCCGAAATGAGAGCCATATGAGCAATGTGACGGCTGAAATGCCATTAAATAAACAATTGAGAGTGCAAATAAATTGGTAAAGCTCAAAGAAGTTTCTATCGGGGCTTAATCAAACCTCTAATCGGGGGTGGATCATCCTCTTCCGACAGTCTGCAGGCTTCAAGAGTAGACAAAACTTGGGGTTATTTAGAACAAACCTGTTAGCGAGCAAGTATGTTAGCCTGGTAACTGAGTCAGAGTTACGCTGAACCTGCTTTCTGAAACGAAAAACCCTGAGTTTCCCTTAAATCACAACAAATTAACTCTGAGTCCGTAATGGGACTGTAATGGGTCCTAGGTGAGTTTACTTGCTTTCAATCAAAATGGAAGAAGTCAGAGGAAGAAGAGGGAGGCTGAGAGGGGGGATCCATGGAGGACAAGTATGAAGTAGAGGTCAGAGAAGAGGAAGACCTGAAGCAACAGGAGAATGTCCTCTAAGAAGAAGAGGACAAAATTTGACAAATGAAACTCGTTTGTTATATTGAGGACCCAAATGCAGACACAAGACATGCACTCAAAAGCAAAAACAACCCTTTATTGGGCGTACAAAAAGGGAAAAACAGAAGGCGCTCCAGTGGAGAAAAAACAGTGATAATAAAACTCAAAAAATCCAACTCTTCACAGGGGTAGGTTCCTCTGTGCAGTGTCTGAAAATCAGAACTTAGAAACCTTTCACTGGGACGTGGCGACCTTGGAACCAGGGAAAAACTCTCGTGAGAAAACCATCCACAAGACAAAGGAACATTCAGTCTCAGTTTGTCTGGTACCACTCTCTTCTTTTCCTTTCGGCTTTTCCCTTCAGGAGTCTCCACAGCGAATCAGTTGCCTCCATCTAACCCTGTCTTCTGCATCCTCTTCTCTCACACACACTACCTTCATGTCCTCTTTCATTACATCCATAACCCTGCTCATTGGTCTTCCTCTAGGTCTCCTGCCTGGCAGTTCAAAACTCAGCATCCTTTTACCAATATATTCACTCTCTCTCCTCTGGATATGTCCGAACCATCTCAGTCTGGCCAATCTGACTTTATCTCCAAAACCTCTAGCATGTGCTGTCCCTCTGATGTCCTCATTCCTGATCCTGTCCATCCTGGTCACTCCCAAAGAGAACCTCAGCATCTTCATCTCTGCTACCTCCAGCTCTGCCTCCTGTCTTTTCCTCAGTGGTACTGTCTCTAGGCCAAACAACATCGCTGGTGTCACCACAGTTTTGTACACCTTTCCTTTCATTTTAGCTGAAACTCTTCTATCACACATCACACCTGACACTTTTCTCCACCCATTCCAGCCTGCCTGCACACGCTTCTTCCCCTCTTTTCCACACTCTTCATTGCTCTGGACTGTTGACCCTAAGTACTTAAAATCCTCCACCTTCTTTAACCCTAGGGTTAGCCCTAACCCTAACCCCTAACCTCACTCTTCCACTTGGGTCCCTCTCATTCACACACATGTACTCCGTCTTGCTGCAGCTAACCTTCATTCCTCTCCTTTCCAGGGCAAACCTCCACCCCTCAAGCTTTTCCTCCACCTGTTCCCTACTCTCACTACATATCACAACGTCATCTGCAAACATCATAGTCCATGGAGATTCCTGTCTAACCTCGTCTGTTAGCCTGTCCATCACCATAGCAAACAAGAAGGGGCACAGAGCTGTTCCCTGATGCAGTGCTGCCTCCACTCAGAACTCCTCTGTCACACCTACATCACACCTCACCACTGTCTTACAGCCCTCATACATGTCCTGCACCTGCTGCATGTCCTTCCCATCTCTGTCTCTCTGCCTTGCCAACCTGTATAGATCAGTCTGTCCCTCCTTGCTGTCCAACCTACCATACAAATCATTGTAAACCCTTTGTTTGGCCTTTGCCACCTCTGCTTTCACCTTACGCTGCATCTCCCTGTACTCCTGTTTACTCTCTTCAGTCCTCTCAGTGTCCCACTTCTACTTAGCTAACCTCTTACTCTGTATACACTCCTGCACCTCCTCTTTCCATCACCAAGTCTCCTTATCTATTTTCCTTCCAGATGACACACCAAGTACTCTCCTACCTGTCTCCCAGATCAGATTAGTTGTCAAGTCATCTGGAAGCACCTCCTGACCCCCAAGAACCTGTCTCAACTCGTTCCTAAACGTCACGCAACACTCTTCCTTTTTCAGCTTCCACTATTTCGTACTCTGCTCTGCCTTTGCCCTCTTCATCTTCCTCACCACCAGAGTCATCCTACACACCACCATCCTATGCTGTCTGGCTACACTCTCACCTACCACTACTTTGCAGTCACCGATTTCCTTCAGATTACACCGTCTACACAAGATGTAGTCTACCTGTGTGCTCCTACCTCCACTTTTATAGGTCACCCTATGTTCCTGCCTCTTCTGGAAGAAAGTATTGACTACAGCCATTTCCATCCTTTTTGCAAAGTCAACCACAATCTGTCCTTCTGCGTTCCTCTCCTGGATACCAAACCTGCCCATCACCTCCTCATCATCTCTGTTTCCTGCACTAACATGTCCATTGAAGTCTGCACCAATGACAACTCTCTCACTTCTAGGGATGTTCTGAATCACTTTATCAAGGTCCGACCAGAATGTCTCCTTCTCCTCCAGCTCACATCCTACCTATGGAGCATACCCACTAACAACATTGAACATCACACCTTCGATTTCTCTTCCTATCTACACCATGATAGAACAACTTGAACCCTGCTCCTATACTTCTAGCCTTGCTACCTTTCCACCTGGTCTCCTGGACACATGATATGTCTACCTTCCTCCTCTGCATCATGTCAACTAACTCTCTATCTTTTCCTGTCATAGTTCCAACATTCAAAGTCCCTACTCTCAGTCCTAGACTCTTGGCATTCCTCTTCTCTCTCTTCCTACGGACACATTTTGCTCCTCTCCTCCTTTGACCAACAGTAGTCCAATTTCCACCGGCACCCTGTAGGTGAACAGCACCGATGGCGGTCGTTTATGTCACTCTGCAGGTGAGAAAACAATTCGATGCTGGTGCTCAGGTGCATCTGCCTCATATACGTCGCTGATTGCAATGAGCCACAGGTGCGCCCTGTCACCAGCAAAGACTGAGATTGCCACGCTCCCTAGTGGACAAAACAAGTATGCACACCTGATGTGTGTGTTTAACCAATTGGCTAATGGGTGTGGTGATTTATCAGTCAATGCTTTGGAATTGCAAGAAAGTGACATCATAATCGACATCTGTGTCTTATATAGACAAGTGTGTTTATCCATTCATCCATCATCAATTTTCTGTACCTGCTTTAACCACACTTGGGTCGCAGGGGTCTGCTGGAGCCTATCCCAGCTGTCAAGAGGTAAAAGGCGGTCATCATAAAAGGCGGTTTTTGCAAATCACTGTGTGTTTTGTTCTGCAAAAAGTGTGATGCTAACTTTGTGTTTATAGTGGTGAATATCTGGTCCAATGTTTTGTTTCTTGAGTGTAAGGTTTTTAAAATTGTGTAAGACTTTTGATTTTAGCATTTATCCAATAATAAAAAAATGTAATAAGCACATGCATGGAAGCAGATTTTTAGCTCTATGCAGAGCCCGTTGCCAAAATCTACATAGAATATGCCAATATGACCATTTATACCATCAAGCCTGTGTCTGTGTCGCTTTATTCTGTGCACTATGTGATATCCAGACCAGTGATTATTTCCCTCCAGTGAAGAAATAAGTAAAATGATCTAGGTAAAAGTTGAAAAACATTGAATAAATGTTACTTTATTTGTACAAATACCTTCTAAGTGTTCTAACCTCCCACTTTTTATTTTACCCCTTTTTATGTCTCTTTGTTTTCCAGTCTTGGCACTCGCATGTTGTTTCATAAGTATTTATTTTTAGTTACATCTTGACTCTTTATGTGCTCTGGTAAATTGGCAACAAGATCAGAGCAGATGAAAAGTGTGTGAGTGTTTTGGTGTCGGAGGGTAGTGGGTAGAGCTTTGATTTAACCAGACCATCCTGCACATGTGACTGGTAAGAGCCCTCAACATTTAGATGGAGAATGCATCAGTGTGTTGATGCATAAAGCTACCATGCAGAACACACTTTGATCTCTCCGTCTTGCATACATACACACACTCACACTCACATGCTCTGCTACACACATTCATGCTTATGGCACATCATCCAGAACATTCTCTCGTGACTTTATCGTTCATTCTCCCTTCTCCCATATACAATGCTGATCACTCTTTGTGTGTGTGTGTGTTTGAGAGAGAGAGAGAGAGAGAGAGAGAGAGAGAGAGAGAGAGAGTGGGTGAAGGTAATATAGACTAATATTTATGGAGAATATTCAGATTTATAGTTGGGTTATTAATTGCAGTGGTGTTTTAAGTTATTCCTCTTTTATGGAGCGGAAAGATAATAAGATAATAAGTGTGTGTCTGTGTGTGGGTTTGTGTAGGTCTAAATATATGTACATCTATTGGCTTGGGTGTGAGGTCAGCATGTCAATGTATTGTCTCCAGTCTGAATATTCAACTTAAGGTCAGGACAGCCTGAACACATAGCTCATCATCAGCGGCGGTACTTGCTTGACTTATTCTGTCACTGATGCCAACTATTAGATCAGTCAAGGGAGCTCTAAAGGGACAAACCACTTAATTTAAAGAATGAGTAATTGTCACTCTGATAGTGCAGGGCAGTCCAATCATAAAGTGGGGCTATCTCTTTTCTACTGGTTGGGACCTAGAGGAGAGGATTTAGAAAGCATTAACTGAGTAATTTATAAGTTAGACATTATTCCACACAGTAAAAGACATAAATTACAGTGGGCAACAAAACCCAACACTTTAACCTTTGAGGACATCCACACAGATAAAAAAAGGCTGGTAAAAACCAAAGAGAATATGTCAGTTGTGTTGGCTGCTATTTTCACCCAAGTCAAAATCATAAACAAAATCAAAAAAGGACCCCATACACTGTTGTAGATAGCATATTATGACAGACAGTGCAAAACACACACCTGGAATATCTGTTTTAGAAGAACAAATGTTAGCAACCATGAATTGGACCCATTTTTTTGCTGCCAAATCCACAAGGGGACTGGAACCCTATGAATCCATCCTGGAGATGAAGGGCCCAGTGGAGGACGAACCAAAGAGACTGTTTAGGTCTGAGTCTGACTTGATCTATACACATGGTCATCAGGTGCAGAACTGGACAGTTGGGGTGGTATATTCCACATGGTTTTGGATGTTAAAGGGTTGTCAGGGCTAACTTACCTCTACAACATTATGTGGACATCAGGGACAGTGCCTCTGGAGTACCAGACTGAGCTGGTAGTTCTTCTTGAAATTGGACTGAGAAAAGACTTTTGTCTCCCCGATGAGGATGGTGCACTGGCCTGTTAGAAATTAGACCCCAAAGGCATTGTCTATCTACAGGTTGATCAACATTCTGACACCCAGCCAGTGGTCATGAGCTATAGGCAGGGTCCAGAAGAGTACAATTTAGAATACAAATTTCCTCTGTAGAGTGGCAGGGTGCAGCCTCAAAGATAGGGAAATCAGAGGACTGGCACTCCACTGGCTGGGTTAGCATGGGCCATGCTCGACTGACACTTGATTTACGCGCTCTGTCTACTCATATGAAGATCCTCTAATGATAGATCCTTGACACAGCAATTTGTATGTCCTATTTCTACTTTTAAATTACACGAGCAATACTTTATGGTTGATGAAGACAGCATAATCTAACAGATTCTCCCTTTAACTGCTTAGATTCTGACTCTGTCGAATGTCACGATTAATGTTGCTGTTAGGGTCTGGCTTGCCGGCCCTTTATGGTGTGTGGGAGTTGCTCCTTGTTTTCCCTGCAGAGGGCGCGGGTTCCCGGGATCCAGCACTGACTGCACACCTGTCGCTGATCACCTCATCAGCGACTGATATAGGGAGGCTGCCAGCTGGTCCCAGGTGCTGGATCATTGTGTCATTGTCAAGGTGTTGGTTTGTTTGACTGGCTGATTGTGCATGGTTCTTTGGACATTCTGTAGTGGAGCCTCCCCGTGAAGAATTTTGATTTTGTGTTTTGTTTGAACACTGTTTTCCTCCAGCTGGAGCGCCTTTGGTTTTCCTCATTGTTGTGCACCCAATAAAGGGTCGTATTTTGTTCCTGTGAGAGCCTGCCTCATGTCTGCGTTTAGGTCCTCAACACACGTTCCGTAACAGTTGCTTTTAATTTAAACAGCACTGCCTTCATTCAAACAAATTTTTGATGCTTGATGAATTCCTAATCTAATGACCAAGCACTATTTACTGTCCAAATTACAACCAGACTTGGAAAATTCTTACAACATCAACAGTAAAATCAGGTATTCTACATTATTTCTGTTCTAAAGTGTTTCCCAAAAATGTTATTGTGCTATTGTTCAACGTCCACAGAATTTGACAGCCTCAGTGTTCATGTGAAATCTTTATGCAGACAGGGCTAATTAGCAACTGAATAAAGAGTTATTGATCCAACGCCATCAGTTCACACAGGCAGCACAAGCAGGGAGACCTCCAATTATGTATGTACTATTATTACTGTATGTATGTACTATTATTACTGCTGAGCTCAGCACGTCTCCTAAATACATATACACCCCATCTGTAAAGAGCAGTTGCTGTTGGGGCACCTTTCTCACCTGGGCTGTGCATCTAATTTGTGTGTGTGTATGTGTGTGTTTTTTTTTTTTTTAATTGTGTTGGATATGTAATTTTTTTTATAAGTGTGTGTTTGAGAGTGCTGTGGGCCAAATGTCCTATTGCCTTTTCTATTTTGTTTGCCCTGTGATAGGTTCATTAAATCGCAGACACCCTCCTCATCATGGTCAACACACACACACACACACACACACACACACACACACACACACACACACCATTGTGCTTCTATCTTTGTGAGGACTGTCACAGGTATAATACATTCCCCAGCCCTTTACTCTAACCCTTACCATCACCAACTAAATGTTTAACCCTAACCCTTATCCTAACCAGAACCTAAACCCATTTCTAACCTGAACCTTAAAGCCATGTCTTAACCCTCAAACCGTCCTTTGAAGTTGTGATTAACAGCAAAAATGTACTCACTTCTCAAAAATGTCCTCACTTTGCTAGTGGAAAGCTTATTTTGGTGCTCAATATGTAGCAAGAACACACACACATACACACACTTTCACAGGGGACCAGTGAGGACAGTTTGAAAAACTGCTAATTTGATCAATAGTTAATTTTTCCTCCTTGATGCTTCTTTTCTCTGTTAAACTGTGATAAGACAAGAGAGGGGGTGGGGCTGGTTTCTTCAGTGTGCACTGGCTGTAAATCTTTGTGTGTGTGTGTGTGTGTGTGTGTGTGTGTGTGTGCGCGGGCGCGTGCATGCACACTCGTGCGCCAATGCTGGAAGCTGCCATAGTCTGCAGCTGTAATTTCCACATAGCCCACTATTATCTCAAGGTGTGTGTCGGTGTGTGTGTGTGTGTGTGTGTGTGTGTGTGTGTGTCGACACTATCAGGCCATCTAGTAAATGGATAGGTTGGTGGGGTGTCGTCATGGCAGCCAGTTAGGAAGGGGAATCAAATGATGTCATTCCTCACCGCAGCAACACTTAAAGAGATAAGTTCCTTAAAGAGGCAGCCATTTGTCAGCAGCCAATTCACTGATACTCTCCACAACACACACACCTACACACACATAAGAAAATAAAGACACACATACTATTGTTGAATCACTTGATCAGGCTTACGCCTGTTCTCCATTTGTTATCACCTTGTCATGGCAGAATTTAGAGGGGATGGGGTGCTCATATCACTTTGTGGGTGTTTCCTTCTATTATTATTATTATTTCTTTTTAAACTAACAGGCCTCTAAAATCTCTGCATCCTTGAAGAAAACGATCCAGCTATGTAGTTATGGGAACAGCGCCATCTGTCAGGAACAGGAAATAGCTTATCTTTAACATTGTTATAGCCTGCTAGCAGTGTATTGATCAGTCAGGTATTGCAAGAATTACACCTTTTCATTGGAGGGCATGGCTGTGATGGCATAGGTACGCAAACTGTCTGGGTTGCATACATTGTCTGGGGAATACCCTGGTGATGACATAACACATGATTGGCCGTGATGACATAATACATTATTATTATTGGCTAGATGTGACCCATCATTATTGGCTGGATGTTTGCCAGCATAGGATAAAAAGAATATCAAGAACTTTTTTTTTTTTTTAGCATAACAGATGTAAATGAGATTGAAGAGCTGCGTAAGGCAATTAAAAGGAAAATAACTTTATGGTAAAAAAAAAATCACTATATAAATACAACATTTAATTATTTTTTTCATTTTACATGTTTTTTTTCTTTTCACAATGCCTGCCTCCCCTGACGGTTCTTCACTGCTGCACACCTACATCCAGCTTCAACCTCTTCAAGATCGCAGAAGACATGACTGTGGTGGGTCTCATCAACAACAAGGAGACACTCTACAGGAGTGAGATGAGCCGCGTGGCCACGTGGTGCAAGGACAACAATTTCCACCTGAACGTGGAGAAGACGAAGGAGATTGTAGTGGACTTCAGGAGAGAGCACGCCCAGCATCCTCCGCTAACCATCAACGGTGCTGCAGTGGAATGGGTGAGCAGCCCCAAGTTCCTGGGCGTACACATCTCCCAAGACCTGTCCGTATCACTGGCCAAAAAAGCCCAAGAGCGTCTCTACTTCCTGTGAAAACTGAGAAGAGCAAGAGGCACCATTGAGAGCATCCTGACCAGCTGCATCACCGTGTGGTACAGCACCTGAATAACCTCCAGCCGCAAGACCCTTCAGCGCACAGTGAGAGCAGCTAAGAAGATCATTGGTGTCTCTCTTCCATCCCTACTGGACATTTACAGCACCCTCTGGGCCACAGACTCTGTCCTTGCACACACCGACCTCAGGACTGTATTCAGTTTAGTCCTGCACATTTGCACTTATCCTGTTCATTTGCACTACTACTATGGTTCATTTGCACTACTACTACTCATTCATTTTACTTCTGCACATTTGCACTACTTCTCTTCAGATACCTCATTACTGCTATACTGTTTGATTACTGCATATGTTTATACTGTATATTTTTAATTGTAGTTTTTCTTTTTTATGGTAGTTTTTCTAATTTGGCTTAGTTGAAGTAGTTTAGATTAGAGTAGTTTTATTATTTATTATGTTGCTGCACCATGGGTCCAAGAGGACAGGAATTTCATTTATGCTGTATGTCAAACATATACTCATATATGACAATAAAGTTGACTTTGACTTTTGACTTAAACTACATATATAGCGTATGCGAAATGGATTCAGTGACACAGCCCCTGGACTAGGTTTGACCTACATGGTTGAAACTTGCGACAGGCCTTGTATTTTCCCTCACTCTTTCTAAAAACAGATCAGATGGTTTGTACATTCTCGAGGTCAACGCAGAGCTGAAGAGCAAAACATTTTGAGTTTTGATGAGAATGCCCCATCCCAGGTGCAAACAAACTGGACCATGCTCCCTCTTACAGGTAGTAATCTTAAATAAAATTCACTTTAATATCTGTTGTGGAAAAATCTGCATTTAAGAGAAAACAGCAATCAGATCTTTTGCAGCTCATTACTTCCCCAAATTTAAATTTAATATTATAATTCAAAGAAATCTTTAAAATTGTTACACCCTTAAATTAGAAACATAAACAGTAAAACACTTTTCACTTTAGGATGTAACTGATGTGGAACAATAACTACTGCATGCATTACTAATGATAGCAGCCACCAAAGCTTCTCACTGCGTATATTAGATCATAATTCCTGGTAATCTCTTGTATGTCAGAGGACATTCCCATTTAAAGTGAATCACACTGCTGTACTGAAGCAGCTTCCGTTTTTCAGTCAAATGGGTGAGTGAGCGCCGGAAACATAAAAAAAGATAAAAGAGTAAATGATGCGTCTCTATTATAATTTAGTCAGGTGAAAAGAGCCACAGAGCAGAAGACAGCGTAAGACAAACTTCTGTTGTTATCAGGAATGCTAAGTGAAGAAATCTGCTAGAGGAATTTTCTTTCATAATTTCATAAATGTATTGATGTTATCCATTCTTCTTCCTCCAAAGCTATTCTGCTGGTCTATAGCAAGCAGTGCGTGCATGTTCCTCTACCATATATGATAGAAAATAAATATTTCTTTTTTAAATATATTTTTAGAATAATAAATATTTTGGATCAAAATAGCTCAAGTTAGTAAATGTTGATTTTACTATTATAAAAAAATATATATTATGGATTAAACATCATCATTATTTCCTGTACTTGTACATTCCTGTACAGACAAACTTTTGATGTTGATAATGTATTCTTTAAGAAACATTTCATAATATGGACAATAATAAAAGCAGCATTGGTCTCTCTTATTATTCATAAAAGAACTGTTCCCATTCATCCAACTGAATTTAATAGAAAAATAATAAATAATAATAAAAACAATATAAAAGCAGCATTAACCCTGAAATAGGCTGGTGACCTATTCAGGGTGTACCCCGCCTCTCGCCCCTTGACAGTTTGGATAGGCTGCAGCAGACCCCTGTGACCCAAATGTGGATAAAGCAGAAGATGGATGGATGGATGGATGGATGGATGGATACATGACTAGGTACCATCCTGAGGAAGAAAAGTGATGCAAAACACCTATATATACATACAACAGCATCCTTGATCAGCAGCAGAGATTTTCAACAATATACCATGGCAATTTAAGGTTTTAACAGCTTAACTGATTGTACAGGCCACAGCAAATATGGGTGGTTTAGGGTATTTGCTAACTGAGAAGACAAGGAAAGCCAATAGTTATTATTATTATTGTTATTATTATTATTATTATTATTATTATTATTATAAGTAGTAGTAGTAGTAGTAGTAGTAGTAATAGTAGTATTATATTATTATTTATTTATTTATTTATTATTTTGGTTTTTTTTTTGTGAAGACTTTCATAAACATAATACATTACCCAGGTCCTTAGTCAAACCCAAACATCACAACTAACCGTTACCATAACTCTAACATCAACCTTAAAATCATGTCTTAACCCTCAAACAGTCCTTTGAAGTTGTGAGCACCAGCTCACAATGTCCTCATTTCGCACAAATGTCCTCATTTCACACAAATGTCCTAACTTTACTAGTAGAATGCATATTTTGCTACTTATGTGCAGCAAGTACAAGAACACACACACACACACACACACACACACACCCTATATTGTTTCCTGGGCTCAGTGCCATGCTCCTCATCATGTTTTTCTAGGCTAATCGCCCACTTGCCACCTCCTCCCTGCATTAACTTTGTTAGAACAGAAACACCTTGTTAATGACAGTGCTAATTGAATGAAATGGCCATACTAACGACCATAAAACCTGCCTCTCACATTTTGCTAATTAACAACACACTGGCTTAATTACAACAGTAGAAACACATGCGGTGTGGCCCCGTTAATGTTAATTGCCGTGGCTAACAGGGATTTATGGTAATTGGCTCTATGAGTGCTGTTAACAAGAGGCTAAATTAGCAAGACATACAGAGACAAGGAGAGAGCAGAGATGTGCTGCTACTAATTAAAACTGGGTTCATACTTTATTAGGTTGGGAAGAAGAGATCAGTATGTCTATATTGATTATGACTGGTCAATTTAATATCATAGTGTGCTTTCCTGGTAGCCAGCCAGTGCTACAATGTGGAGAACAAAGCAGTTGTTTGTTAATATGTATTGAAAATAATTGTTATTATTTATGGATAAAATTAAAATCTTTGCAACTCATGATGTGATGAAATGCATAAAAATATAAAATCAAGAAATTGACCCGAACATTTATACAACTAAATTCACTAAATAATTGGTGGGAGGAGCTTGTAATTGTAATATTTTTTTGTTTGTTTTTTTAACTGTACAATTGCACAGTTTTTAAAAATAAGATTTCTAAAAACATTTATGGTGCTTGCATATATTTGTATATCTGTTTGAGCATCTGTTTGTTCATGCGTTGGAGAAAACTCATACCAAGAACATGAAATACTTTTGTTCATTCTTTAAAAAAAAAATCTAATCACAACAATAACCATATCATGTCAATGACATCATATCTCTTCACATCTGGGATAGACCAAATAAGAGTACATTTGGGATGAATTGAGAATTGTGGGTGTTCCTGTGTAGTTTAACTATAACCTTTATTGACGCTTTACCTGCATTCACCATGATAACCGGAGGTTAAAAAGAAACAACAACATGATGAAACTGAGGAAACATTTGATGGTGTGACCACCTGTTGTTTAAGTGGTTAACCATCAATTATTCCTAAATCCCTGCACTAAGGATAACAGGTGGTGCTGGAGCCTATTCAGTTGTCACAGGGTAATAAGCAGAAATATACACACTGGGCACACAACCACCATTCGTTTTAACTGAGGGGGAGATTCAAATCTCTTCAAACATGTGCTTGCTTATGGACAGTGGGGGAAATCGGCATCCTGTGGAAAACCACAGGACAGAACATGCAAATTACAAAGAAAGGCCTTCTGGTTTTATACTTGTTGGAATACTAATAGTGTAACTGTTATTTATCTTGACCATATTATTGCAGGCGTTGTAGGATTGCTATATTAATCCTATCATAATTTTGACCGATTTTTTTGTTTGTTTGTTTGTTTTTTTGACCAAATGATTACATTCATGCAAACACAGCTTCTGGTTTTTCTCTAAATCTCTAGATCGCTAGATTTCTCGAGATCCCTGCTGTCCCTTGCAAAAAAGGATGTCGATATAACTTGAATCAGGAATTAATGTTTGTGTCTGGTGCTATTAACCTGAACCAGCATTATGCATCAATATAATAAATGTGCTGAAATGTGTGGACAAGGAACAACACCACTAATAAAATCTTTAAATACTGCAAGAAAAATTCTAGTTTTAGGATCCTCCTACAGGTTCTGCATTTTATAATGTATTTTCTGGATGTATGGAAACAGTCCCCAGTAAAATGACAGTGACAACCATCACAAGTGCAAATATAAATATAACGCAAAGGCAGTTCACCATATATGTAAAGAAAATTGCAAAGTTCACAGCAGTGAACTAGAAGAAAATTTAATTAATTTATTTTAAAACACAGTTTTACTGTTAAAATCAAAGTTGTTAATTTCACAAAGGATAGAATAATCCACAAGTTTAGCATAAAAATACTTATAATATCCAACTATTTGTGACTTCCATTCTGCTTTTACAGTGTCGTTTTGCAGATGAGGAATGTGTGTATGTGTGTAAGTTGTGACAGGGACTAATGACTAAATCAACCAGACTCCATCGCCCTGTCGCCCCGTTCCCCTACAAATGTCACCTGTTCCCGGCCAGTGATTTGCATAATGCAAAGCTTCTCAGTCGTAACGGTCCGATTAGCGGTGGGGAGCGCTAGGACCATTCCTGACGCACCAAGCCGTTAAGTGCTCCCTTTTGCTAGGAGCAACTGTGATTAACTGAGTGGGGGAGGTTGGAGGGATGGGAGTAGAAAAAAAAGAGGAGAGGCAGCCTGAAAATGTTCCCACTCAGGTCATATTAATTACAGACAGACAGGTCGGTGTGCTGCTGACACAACCAGCTGATAGCACAGAGAACAGGAGCATGGGAGGAAGGCTGGAGAGTGGGGCGGGAATGGGCAAGATCAAGGCTCTTATGGTGACAATAAAATCAAGAAATTAGTACATTACAAAAGATGAATTAAATAAATCAATGAATGTGGTTTATTCAAAACAAATATTTGACTATTAACGTTACTTCATTTATACCTAACTATCATCAAAACTTCTAATTTATCGAGGATGCACTTCTAACACAGAACAAAAAAAGCAAACACAATAACAACACACCACACAAGTCTACACGAAGTGGAAAGCAGTTTCCTACAAGACACTGGTAATATTCAGTCCCTCCCATATGATCAGCCACAGAACTTTTTGATCTATCTGTCTTATTTAATGTTACATTTTGAAATGCTCCATTCTGCCATAGCTAAACTTATGATACTATAGCAATTATCTTTTTTTTTTTCTAGATAAATCTATGTTTTTATTTGTATTGCTAAGTTTAAGTTGGCTGGAAAACGACCCCATTTTTTTCATCTGAAGATTTGTCAGTCATGATTAATGTCTTGTTATTGTAGTCTTTATTCTGGAGTCAATTACAGAAAAAAAAACTCATCAAGAAAACAGTATTACTGATGTTACTCAGTAGATTTCTTAACAAGGGCATCTGAATCTGTTTTAGACTTTACTTTGGTGCTGTGTCAACACACAATGTTGAGAATTGTTGAGAAAACGGTCCTTAGATCATACTTTTTAGGCCATAAATCTTCACATGATTTTTTTTTTAACCCTGTGACATCACTCTTACAAATTTACGATGGAGCAGAATACATGTTTTTTCCCCATACATGGTAGTGCCGAACTGTTCTCTTCCTCTTCTTCATAACATTTTACTGATTAGTTTTTTGTCAACAATAGCAACCATAAGGATGATTGCTAGGACTAGTTGTTACAATCCCTGAAAACCAGCTCATCAGTTTAGAGACATAGCTCTAGGTGGGGTTGAGTTGGGTAATGACAGAGACATTACTTGAAGGATTTGCATCGGTTGCTGCGGCCGTACAGTTGCGCCAATGACCACCAATACGACAAATCATCAGTTGTGTACCCCAAGCTCGTCGGGTGTTTAGACCTTTTATCACAATTCACCCTCACCCTAGGCCGGCCCACCACAGGCTGATCAGGCCTGGGCGTGTGTCACATTGGAACAACTGACAGCCCATGATGTCTCCTTCCTATTCAGCCACAGCCAGTGACTGCCATGTTAAACAGCCCTGGCGAGCTCCTTAATGGCCTTCCTTTGGGCCTGACGTCTGATCCCCACCTTCTTGTCATTGAACTGGACAACAAAACCAATGCAGCCCACCTCCACTGCATGCACCTTTATATGCCAGTGCCAGTCTTCTGCTTCAGCTAATGGCTTCCTCCTATGGGACTGTCAGCTTAACAATGAAAACTTGCTAGCATAATAATAATAATAATAATAATAATAATAATAATAATAATAATAAAGAAAAGAAATATTCAAACAATTTACCCTTAATGTAAAACCATTATTTATTTATACATTGGGCTATATGTTATATATAGTGCTATATATTAAATGCTTTTACAATGAGATAGGGGGCTAAAACTCCTTTCTTTTCATGTTTTTAGTTCTAGTTTTCACTTACCATTTTTGCCTCAGCGTTTGACAGATGAGGCAAGGATAAGAGGATGAGAGGGGAGATGTGTTGCACTTCACTTCTCTTTATAATGTCGCTGGCTGCTGGGAAGCCATGTGGAAAACTAAAGACTATTAATGCTACAAACAAATCTCTGGTAAAATGGAAGCTCTTTTACATGTTTTAGTGCACGAGTTGAGGGCTTAATGACATGTAGAGAGAAAGAACCCACAGTGAAACAAGAGCAGGAAGATGAATATTAAAATGAAAGCAAGATGGAATGGCGGTAATAAGAAGAGGAGAAGAATGTCACTATGAAGGAGGTCCTAGATAATTTGAATAGAAGGGAGGACAAGGTAGAGAGGAGATGGATGATGAGGGAGAACAGGATTGTATGAAGAGGACAGCAGACAGGGTTAAAAAAATATGTTAATAATATGGGAATAGGACAAAATGAAGACATGTTCTTATAAGCCAAAGTAAAGTACTTTGACTTAATTACTAGTAATGGTATCACTGCAGTGAGCATAATTGAACCTTCACCACCTCTGACAAGAGTCAAAAAGACCTCTCCCTCAGAGTGTCGCTTTGGAAAAGAAGGCAGCTTTGGTTGAGAACCCAGAAAGGGCTTGTTATTAACAGGTGGGATTACTAGCAAAATTCTACCCAAACCATGCAGATTGTATAAAACGTGTGATCTATTTCTTCCGTATCAACAAAGCAACAAAGAGCATGTGGGTTGGTCATTTGATGCACATTTTCTTCACACTGGACCAATTTAGAGCAGGTGCACTGACACAACAGCATGTTAGTAAAACTGGACTGGAGTCTTTATATATATGTCAACATTTCTGGAGTAAAGTCAAGCTCTACTTCATAAAGTACCGTTTAATTGTTAAATTATTAATTAAACAGCAAAATTCTGATGAAATTACAGGCCCTGTAGGTAACATAATCTGAAACCTTACGGTCTGACTGGGCTTCATTAATGAGCTGCAGCAACAGTATTGCTGCAAGTAAATTACTAAATTATTAAAAAAAAAACTGTATCACGAGTTTTGTTTGTGAGTGATACATGAAGAAAATTCAGGTCTTAAAAAGCACTGGAAAATAAATGGTTAGCAACTGACCCATGTAACAATTGAGCTTTGTCCTCTGATCTTTTAAACTCTATGGCCACTACTATACGACCGGGCCTAGAATAAGCCCTCATCCCCATGCAAAGACACAAGGACACCTTTAAATTTAGATTTGACCTGCTCCATTCACACACTCTGTCTTGCTCGCTCACTGCAGCAGACCATTTTTTTCTGGACTGTACCTAATTCAAGAAGAAGCTGAGAGGGAACCACATCTTTTCAGTTGCTATCCCCAAAACTTTGGATCCAAGATGCTGACTCACTTCCGTTTTGGTTTCTCTTTAACTTTTAACCCTGTTTGAAATGCTGCTTTTTATTGATTTTAGTTTTATTGTCTTTTATTGTTGATTGCTGTTTTTGTCTTCACTGATTTTAAGTCTTGGGTTTTATAGTTTTATGCCGTGTACAGCACTTTGATGCACTTTGTTTTTAAAGTGCTTTTAAGTAGATAGCTAGCTAGCTAGGTAAGTTGATTGATTGATTGATTGATTGATTGATTGATTGATTTAACATCAAATTGAATGAACACTCTTTGAAATAAGCCACCAGTTTCTGACATTTACCTCCCGGTATTTAACTTTTAGTGTTATATGATGGTTTTTAACTAGCTCTAGGTTAATAAAAAAGATTTGGGAGAGACAAGGGCTCACATTTAATATAGTGATAGTATCCATAGTGAATGGACAGAAAAATGCTTTAAACACAGAAGAGCTTCCACAGTCGACTCTGATTCCCTTTTAGAGGTTGAAGAAGTTAGCAGCATTTTCAGTTATTAACCTGCAGTACTGCAGAGAGCTTGAGCATACGCAATCCAAGTCTTAAGTAAGTCTTCGGTGATAGCATCACAGTGTCGGAGTGAAAAAGAAGCACTCCCATTAGATGTCCACCAGGATAGATAGACTATAATAGGTTGTTGGCGGTGCATTTGGTCTTTTGGCCTGATGCTTCCATCTGATGTGATCTCAGGGTCGCTGCCATGAATCAGGCAGTGGTGCGATGTCATTGGTCATTCTGACAACTGAACAAAGCCCAGCAACTGGGAAGGGATAGATGCTGCTAATGGAGCCAGATTAGAATTGGTGTGCTTTGTAACTCATACTGGCACTGTTGGAGTAGTTCAGGTAAATGTGTGGGGTCAGTTTTGCATGAGATATCTTAGAAGGGCATTGTAGGCAAGTGGCATAAGTCAGGTTGTAAACTGTATCTGTGGCTGCCCTGTACCTGTTAAAATTCTGATTATATGATGTGTGCATCTGGTGTGTTAGCTTGTGTTAGCCATGAGCTTGGTGATGCGTGAGTGGCGGAGTTGATAAGAAGCTGATAAGGCTTTAAGGACTAATGGCTTCTACTAATGAGAAAACTGCCTGTGATTATGACAAATAGGCAGAGAGCAGCAGGCTAAGCAGTGACACACAGCAGCTATTGTTACTCAGCCACAGCATCTCATTACAATGCCTCCTGATAGACCTCCTCCTCTACTCTTGATAGACCTGCCTCCACCTCTCCTGGAAAACTCCTAATGGAACCATCGATTACCTAAATCTGCAATTGTAAATTTACAGTTGATACTCCTAAGATGAGACAGTCCAAAACAAAGAAAGAAAATGAAACTCCTCTCCGGTGTTTAGACAAAGAAATACACTGTTAAATTCTAACATCTTTGTATTGCTGCCACTGATATATTCTACTTTGTCACATTTTTGTCCTGACAGTGTTGATTTTGATGTACCACTGATGATCCCTGAAAATCTACAGTCATTAATTTTTGATTTACCAGTGCATTAACACTTTAATAGAAGGTGAAGTATATTCATAGTCCTTAGTCCTTAATCTCCACTACTTGCTTAAGACCCCAAAATCACCTCTTAACTTCACTCCTCGCTATCCTACAGTCCTTTCTCCTGTCTTCCAGTCATTTACCTTTCTTCCTTCTTTCTCTCTGCATGTCGTCCCCCCCACCTTCATCAAACTCATTTCACCATGAGATTATAAATGGAACCTTGGGAAAATGTGATAAATCAATTAATCATTTGTAGCTGTGTAGCTTAATGAGCGAACTGAGGAGTCATAATTAGTTCGTGCAGTATCAATCATTAAGGTGCAAGTTAGCAGATAAATATGCAGCTGATGAGAGCGCAGATATGGCTCCCAGTCTGCCCAGTTATGAATAAAAAAAAAAAAAAAAAAGAAAATCATATGATAACGGCACTATATGTGCATTAATGATCTGGTCTTTACACTTTTTTTTTAATTTACTATTCTTCAAGATTGTATGAATAACTTTCTGAATATAAAGAAGAGCCAAAAAAAATGCATGTATGAGTAAGCAAACAGTTTACAAAATATTTAAAATTTCATTATGATATTATATTATATTATATTATATTATATTATATTATATTATATTATATTATATTATATTATATTATATTATATTATATTATATACGTGTCTAAGGTGTCTGCCTCACAGCACCCCCAACCCCTCACTGCTTGCCAATTAATGAAGTAATTGACTATTTGATTTGTAAAGTAACGCTGTAATTTAAAAAAAAAGTTGTAATTAAAAGACATTTTCATATATTGCTTTTGCTTATTTTTATTTTTTAAAAAATACTGTATATCATCTATAATTTTTTTTATTTGTTTGTTTTGGGGTTTTTTGAGTGATGGTGAGTGTAGTGTGAATTGCTCAAAATATCCTCTGCTTAGCAAGATTCAGCAGACACTGCACTTCTAAAGAGTTCAACAGAAGTGTCATCTGAAGCCAGCCCTGATGCAAACTTTCTACTATTCCACAGTGGAGAGTGTGCTGACATATTGCATTATAGTGTGGTTTAAGCTGGCTGCACAGTAAAAGGCAGAAAAGCCCTCAGGGGTCAATTGGCACAAAAAAAAAAAAAAAAATTCACCGGTTTCCTGCCCACCCTGGAAGATATTGCACACTCTTGGGGGCTGAACACGGCAAGGGGAATCCTCCTTGATCCATCTCACCCTAGTCATAGCTTATTTAACCTGCAGAAGGTTTAG
The DNA here is from genome assembly GCA_015343265.1 of Pao palembangensis. Taxonomy (NCBI): domain Eukaryota; kingdom Metazoa; phylum Chordata; class Actinopteri; order Tetraodontiformes; family Tetraodontidae; genus Pao; species Pao palembangensis. The sequence goes on along the minus strand of CM027082.1, from coordinate 24,574,107 downwards.
GGTTTGGTAGGCAACCCACTAACTGCACTGACTCAGAGACAGGTATACATATAGTTTGGGTTAATTCATTTACAGTAACTCAACACAAACTGGCATAATAAAGTCTCAGCTCAGTCTCAATCATTCCAATGTTAAAAAAAAATGTCATGTAGAACAGGTATTCATTATCTTTATTCTCTTGCTCATTGAAAACGTCTGCATGTGTACATGTTTTACATCCATATTAAACAGAAAAATATGACTAAAAGTTTCCCAACTTGACCAAAAATTGTCCATTCACGCATGGTGTCTCATATTTCAAATGCAGTCTGTTTAAATTTAAATTTATGTGTGGACTGAAACCTCTAGCTGGTGCTGATTTAATCACGCTTGCTAGAACAGCGAGATCGGCTCACAGTTTACCACTGCAGCACATAGATATTGTGCTTAGCTCTGTCATCATGATGAGCTTAGGCAGAGGTTAAATAAATGGAGCACTTATTACCGGCCTTGGTCTGAGGAGTTAAGTTAACTCATGCATATATACCACTTACATTTAAAGAGGGTGTGCCTGTGTGTATGTTGGTTGAAAAAGAAAAAGGGTCAAAGAAGAGGTCATCAGCTCATAACGTGTGTGTGTGTGTGTGTGTGTGTGTGTGTGTGTGTGTGTGTGTGTGAGGTATGTTAATGGTCTTTCCATCCCAGGAAATGCCCCAGTGAGCAGCCTAAATTATTGAAATCACAACCTATGCTTAAAGCCATTATCAGATTCATTTGCATAAAGATTCTTTGAAAATGGGTTTCTGAACATCAGGACACACCCCCTCCCAAATGTGTGTTTATATGTGTGGGTCCAGTATTCCTTTAAGTTCCACTTAAGTCAAAATGGGAAATCTCGTCCCAATATCAGGCCCTGCAGTATTGACAACCAATTCACTCAGTTGGTTCAAGATTAAACTCAACTCACTCAGAATGTTATGTGTAAATTTAAAGCATTCACACATGTATATGACAAGCCACACACATTTACACGAAGACACGCACACCAGACGGTAACAAGCCACAAACAAAGCCTTAATTGATGAGCTCATTAACGTCTTTTATTGGAAAATTGATTTCAAATAGCCAATTTAATCTGCCGGCCAGGAGAAACAGGCCACAATGCAAAATGAAGCAGCTAAAGTACAAGTACATAATCGAGCAAGTAATTTATAGATTTCGCTTTCACTAATTAATAATTAGAGATTGGAAGGGGTAGAAGTTTGGTTTTGTGTGTGCGTGTGTGTGTGTGTGTGTGTGTGTGTGTGTGTGTGTGTGTGTGTGTGTGTGAAAGCTTTACTGTGGGTCTATTCTGCATCTGCTATTATTAATTAATGAGTTTTAGTCCAATAGGCAACCTATTAGTCATTATAAATCTCTGTCTCTCTCTCTCTCTCTTTCTCTGTGTGTGAGAGAGTGTGTGAGAGGGGGAGATAGAGAGACTGCTTGTGGCAGGAAAAAAGAAAAAAGGCAGAGAATTCAGAAGCAAATTAATTTCACTTCCCTTAAATGCTTAACCCAGTCTCACTATTTTATACAGATAGCTGGTGGTAGGTGTGTTTAGTCCAGCAAACTTCAGTGGTTCATTTAAGTCCACAAAAGTCACATAAACTGGGACTGTCCCCCACTGATGGGACAAGGGGGTTAGTTCCAGTTCGCTCCAGTCCAACCTATAGAGGGCTGGACTGGGAGCCATTGGGTTTCTAATTCAAAGTCCAGTTGGAAAAAAATTGGAAAGTGGGCTTGTTGCCTACCACCCCTTCAAATCTCCTCACAAATGCTATGAACACCCGTCCAGGGCAGGAAACTCACTCTTGCCACAATGACGCTTGTGACTGTTAATTCTGCTGTATGAGCATGATTATTAATGTGGGTACTAACAGAATGTAAAAACTGTAATTTCCTCCTGGTATTAATAAAGTATGCTTCTTCTTCATCATCATCCTTGTCATTAACTCCTTTTTCTGTTTTCTTTTTTGATAGAAATGCACAGAAATATAAAGAAAAGTCATAAAAGATGAACAGTCTCTAACCATTTTGTAAAATCTGCCTTACCTGTTATTCATGTAACATGAAGGATAATTGACAGACTGTACTTTCCTTGCTTGATAAATTGCTAAAAAACCTACAAGTACACAACTCAAGCACAGTATAATGTAACAAACAAATTATAGTCCATCATTTGGATAAAAATTATTAGCGTCAATCAAAAACACAAAATAAAGACCAACAACAAAAGTCTTCTGCTCAATACTCATCAAGATATTTCATATAAAACTTAATAAACTTAGCACAGCAACTGCAAATATGAATCAGATGCACAATTTTTTTTATATTTTTTTATTTTAAGAACTCTAGAGGAAAAAAAAGTGATAATTGTCAAGAATAATTAATTAATTTGCTGATACAAACCTGAAGCTTAACAGGTCACAAGCCACAGTGTATAGTGTTTGTGATTCAATCAAGGAGCACCAGAGCACTATTTAATCTTTTTTATCAGACAGCACACGCTCCCCCCCACACACACACGCACACACACACACCCGAGTGTATAATTCCAGTATTAGTGGTGGTATTAGCTAGAGTGGGGCAGGTACTTAACACCAAAAAGACTGAAATCACTTCCCAAGGGAGCGTTTTATACAATATGTGTGTATGAGTTTGTGTGTGAGTGCTGAGTGGTAGATAGTAACCATTGTCAGCAGCCCACCTCTCTGATTTCTGTGTGTGGCTTAAGCTGGAGGAAGTGTATAGGCTGCTGAGGGGTGATGACTCCCCCCACCTGTGTTGATTTAATGTGGAGAATTGGCTGCTGCTGTATTGAATCAGAGTTGGGGACCATATTGTTCGGCTGCAGGGGATTACACGTTTAGCGGCGAGTGATCTGGCTTCAGTTATAACGCCGATCGCAGGGAGAAGCAGCTCTTATCAGCCACTGGGAGCCCACTCTCTGCCACATTCACAAGCCTCCAATACACTTTAATTGAATTTCTTTTTAGAGACAGAGAAGCTCAGACAGCTCATGGCATTCAATTTACCACCCCGCCCCGTCAACGTTTAGATCCCTCACCCCTTCTCCTCCTCCAGGAAAAAAAAGGACGTGCTTTCTTGCTACAAAGGGAAACTTGCAAATACCATATTTATCTCTGTTCCCTCTCTCTGCCTCACTATTCTCTCGCTCCCCTATCCATGTCACTTATTATATCATTTCAATGAATACTTACCAGGAAATGGGCTTATCTCAATGGTAAAATATCTTTTTCTTTCAGGCGTTGATTTAGTGTGTTTAAAGCCCACGGCAAGGACAGACAGACTGTCAGCTCTCGCAGCAGTAAAGCAATGATGCTATCTGCTGTCAGCTGCAATACTGATGAATGGAGAGAAGGGAATGGAGGATGGAGAGATGGGAATGGAGGATGGAGAGACGGAGGAGACAGTGGTGAAAAGAGTATCCAACAGGGAGAGGGGTGGGAGAGGAAGAGGCCAGATAGAAAAAGAAAGAGAAAATAGGGAAGGGATGAGCACAAGCTTTTAGCAAAAGAGCAAGAAGTAGAAAAATAAATTGATGAAAGGAGGAATGGAGAAGGAGTAGATGAAATAAAAATGGCAAGACCTGGAGTAGCTTTACAGAGCTAAACTGTTATGGATATATATATATATATATATACGTTATTATTTTTTTTTTTTGCAGTTTTTTTATGAATTTAGTTCTGTTCAGTAACGATTTCTGTTCACTAATGAAGAAAGTGTCACGGCTGCCAGTTTGCCACCGACCGGTGTCTCCCTGCTTCGCACCACTTCACCTGCGCCACACCTCTGGATCAGCCGCGCCTCCAGCATCAGCCAATCTGCACCTACCAGCTTACCTCCTGCATTTCCCACTTCTCACCACCTGTGCTACGCCCACTAATCTGCACCAGTATATAAACCCTGGACTGTGACTGACTCAGTGCCAGATTGTGCTCTGTAATATGTGACACTTTCCAGCGGTTGTTTCCTGCCTGCCCGCCTGTTTTCGACCGTGCCTGTTTCTGATCTGCCTTTGCTGTCTGTTCCTCGGAAAACCTGACTGCCTTCCGCCCCTGACTACGAGACTGCCTAGCCCCGTTTGTGTCTGTGAGTTAAATAAAAGGATTACACACACTCTGTTGTGCTGCTTTTGGATCCTCGCCACAAAGTCTGACAGAAAGGTCATGAAATTCCCACTAGATCAGAAAGACCTTATATTGCTGATTTTTGCATCCAGTAAGGGAAAGTAGTAGCAATTTCTTTGCAAAGTAGCACAAAAAGACAACAAATACAAATATATGTTTGGCAAAGCCTTTTGGGGCGCTCAGTAACTTCACTCATTTAGAGAGGTTTCTCACTTGCATTTTTATACTTTTTCTTTATTATTTAGACATACCAGCTAATGGCAACACTATGGCAGCAGTCTCACCAAGTTTATGAAGAAAGCAAATCAGAATTCAAAAATTGTGACCAAATTGTGAGCACAACAGAGACACACTGTTACACTAATGTTACAGTTGACCAGTTACACTAATGTTGAGGTTCAAGTGGTTCATTTCAAAAATGTAGAAGGTTTACAATGAATATATGCGAGGTCTTGACTATTAAGGTGCAACAGTAGCTTAAGTTGATTGAATTAGTGTTATTTAGCTTGTGGAAAGTATTAAGTTCCACAGGCACCATGGACTCTTCATTTTGATTCTAGAACTAAGAAAACATTTCCAACCTTTCTTCTGAGGCGAATTAAGAAAAAAAACTGCAATTGAATGTAAAAACAAAATGCTAAGACAATAACCTACTTATTTGTCAAAAATGATTTTAAAAGAGATTTCATATGAACCATTTAGGTGGACTCTAATTATGTCTGATTTCTGTTACAGAAAACCCTTTTTTATATTTAAGTGTACTTTGTACTTAAATTAAAGCTTTATAATCTGCAAGTAATTGTGCATATCATTGTAGCTGCTTTGAAAGCTATTGTCTGACTTCCAAACACTGTATGTTGCATTCATGTTAGAAATATTACTTTTCTCTCATACATCACTCATTACAACTTGTGTCACAAATACTCTGGGCAAAAGGATTTGTATTTAACAAAGGTAAAACTCAAAATGACAGAAAAAAGGATGGAGATTGAATTTAACTCCTAGTGGTCATAGACTAAATTACAACCATTCAAATCTCACACACACACACACACACACAAACACACACACACCTACGCGCCCATCGATGCTGTGTATGCAGCACATGGCTGTAGTGTAGAGCAGTTATATTGCTTTTATACTGACCAGCCGAGTGGCCTCGAAATACACTAACACACACAAACACGCGTGTATGCAGCCATCTCATCTTTCCAGCATAATTCCATTCGCCTGGTCCAGCAAGCAGGCTGCTAACTCCATGAATTATTACAATCCCTTAAAGGCATCTGGGGTGCTGCAGCAATGGGAGGCCCCTCTGTCTGTGTGTGTCCAGTGTGTGACCTCCATATACCATTTAAGTTACCATGGAAGATGAAATAGTCACAGACTCCTGGACACACACATACACACCCCTCCTTTCTCTCTTATCGGATTTTGTGTATCTTCTATCTTCAAATAATGTTTTGTCTCTTTCGTTGTGCTATCATACTGCTACAAATGGAAAAAATGGCATCTCATTTCTTTCTCTGGGGTTTTTTAGCAGTTCATTTTTTTTTTTTTCTCAGAATGTGAGTGTGTGTTATAGGTGGCACAGTAACAGTGGCAGACAGATGGCCATTTCTCTCCCTCCTACCATGTTGAACATTGCCTTGAAAGATCATCGGAGCAAAAAATGGATTTCATTTCAGTTTGTATTACAGGATTTAAAGTACAGAAGACCCTCTGTAATCTCAGAGCCCGTATTATTCTGCGCAGATTGAAGTGGAGTTTTTGAAGTGGAGGCAGACTTTTCTTTTAGTGAAATGGAGCTAGAGTCGCAACACAGAGGGGGTTTTTCTACGCTTGAAGCTGCATCAATGCTAGTCTGCTGAGTTTTAAAACGAAGTGAAGTGATTTCAGAGTTGTTTGACAGAGTTCAGACCTGAAGCGATATAGTAGTGTCTTCAGTCCATTGGCCCAACATTCAGTTACTGTCCAGCAGGATTGATTGATCACAAGAAGTATTTAGTGTGTGTGTGTGTGTGTGTGTGTGTGTGTGTGTGTGTGAGAGAGAGATAGCGAGAGAGAGAAAGAGAGAGAGGGAGGGCAAAAAGAGACTAGGTAGTTCTTTTAATGGTGGACTTCCTTTTTCTTTTTCTTGGCTTGAAATAATGTAATGAAAATATGAAAAGGTCAGTGTTCTAGTGAGTTCCAAGAATGATTTATTACACTAAAGTTAAAACTGGAGGTGTTTGAATAGCAAATCATTTGTTCTAGATTACCATTAGAAAGAATATTTAAAAAAAAAAATTGTTAAAGAAGTAAAAGCATTTACACATGATGAATGCTTCAGTCGAAAATGAAAAAGTTTTTATGATTTAAGACCGGCTGAGTTGAATTAAAGCAGCAACAGAAGAAATGACTGCTGGGAGGGGTTTTGGTGCCAAACAGATGCAACAAATATCCCAGCTTTATCTATCTGATGGAAAAACATCTGCTAGAAATTTAAACACCTAGATCATGAACTGAAGAATTGTATTTCAGGACTGCCTTTATCAGGGGTTAGCCATCAATTGTCTTAAATTCTTCATTATATCAAATGTATTTAAATCATTTCAGTCACATCAAGATGTTAAATCTAATATCATGTTTGTGGGCCAGTACAACCAGGCCGCAAAAGTGTAATTAGGTGATAGCTATGTGGACTCTAGGGTGTCCTGAGGTAAAGTGTACAACTCTGGGAAACCAAACCATGTAGGGGAAGACACATTTTTCATTTAGGGAATTAATGGTCAGTGTTAATGTGTTTCTGTGCATTCTGACATCCAGCTACTTCAGTCCAAAGCACACATCTCCTCATACAAAACCATGTTCCTTGCATTTTCAACACTAATACAAGTAAAGCAATAGGTAGTGGCTGATAAATTCATCCAAGATATCACAGTATTTGTTGTTATAGGTTTTTTGTTTTTTGCTTTTTTTTTTTTTCTTGCCAATAACAAGAAAATATTCCAAACTCGGGCCTTTCTATGTGGTTCCCATGCTTTCACTGTGTCTGTGTGGGTTATCGCCTGGGACTCTGGTCTCCTTCCACCGTCAAAAGATATCAAGATTCAGTTGACTGGAGGATCTAATTTGCCCCTTGTTTCATTCAGATTTTTTCTTTCTTTTATTGTAATGAGTCACTCTATTTAACTGGACAGAAGTCAAACCCTAAATATCCGTGCTCAGTCACAGCACATGCAAACTCAGCGGCTGTTGTGAAACCAGGAACCCTTGCTGTGGAATCCACAGCAGCCTCTGCACACATTTTTCATTGTTGTCTTAAATTGAATTGCTTGGCCGCTTTCTTTAATTATGCTGTAATCCATGAGAAAAGTGCATATAGGTGAAGAGGGTGGGGTGGGGGGTGTGGTTTGATTGATTTCATATCAAGTAATTACCATAATATTGTTGGTCTTCTGACGGTATCTCCATACTTTAAAATAAAATTCAAAATTGTTTTCCAACTGATATGTTTCAGAGAAGGTTGGATGTCAGCGCTGGTGGGCAAACCTGTCACTGCTGACATCCTCCAAACAAAATAAAGACAAAAGTTACAAATGTAATAAGACTGACCCTACCTGAAAGTGTGCCAGGAGTTGAGTGCTAAGAAAATTCTTATCTGCGCTCAAATAAAGCTTGACCATACATGCATGCATCTGTAGGTTTTAGAGTGGACGGACAAACAAAGTTCGGGGCAGCGTCTGTGTGATGACTGTGTTAAGTGGATCCACTTACCAAGATGGAAAAACCTTTCCTCTGGGGCAGGGTTATTGGACATTTCACCAGAATTGACCAGACTGACCACAATAAATATAGCACCCCAGAGTGAAATGGCTCTCCTGCGGTGTCAACCGCGGATGCACATTAACAATCCAAACTCGGCTTTGTGCTTGTGATCAAACATTAAAGAGCAAATCAGACCTTTAATATCTTTTGGATGGAGCATTAACTGTTAAGTGAACTTAGTAAGTCCATCTAAGCACTGTGTTAATGGGCATGTCTTTAATGATGGAGAGATAGAGAACACACCAAAAAAAAGGCAAAAAAATTGGGAGGTGGTGGATGATAATGATCGTTAAATTTTCATGTCATTAGATGGTGAAGGGCCACTATGACCATACACAAGTGCTTAATGCATTAGCTATTATAGTCATAATTAAAGCCT